>JARGCU010000034.1:5000-1255000 GCA_029227775.1 Morpho helenor | reverse complement strand
AATTTGTAAGAACTCATGCACTACCCGCAAAGCCATGCGATTTTGTCGTGGAGTCTATCTCCTGACAATGCTTCGGTTACGGGGCGAAACAATTGTTGAGATTGTAGTGGTGAATGTGTGCAGTGATTGTGTATTGTTGTGTCATAGTGTCGGGTAGTGCATGAGTTCTTACAAATTCTGCATGTATCAGATATGAGAAAGAATAGTACACTCTACATTTAGCATTACATATATTTCCTTTTATCGCGGATTATAGCAAAATAATATTCGTTACTTTTGTATTTTGGACCTCCGCAAAGTAACGCCTAATTCTATAAATTATTACATTTGTATTATGGATCTCCGCGACGTTGCGCCTAATTCAATGAAATACCTCATACTTTGTCGGACACCCTATCAAATATCGAGTATATTCTAGACGGCCGTGTGTAATATTTTCGCAGTTAAAGTAATAGGTTCAACACGAGTCAAGAAAGTTATTACTTTTCCGATATTGCATCATATTGCGAGGTAAGATAAACAAAATGTTCATGGATATTTTTCGTATCTCGCATGGCATATGAGTTTCCATTTAAAGTCAATACAAGCGAATATCTTTTGTTTTGTTTCTTTTAACGATGATGTAGAACAATACATCAACAAAAACAGTTAATACTATAGATGCGAAAATCTCTGTATAGATTTCTGGCTTTCTAGTTTAAATTGTACAGAATTTCATCAAGATTTTTGGAATAGATTAGCTTTGAAACCGTAGCAGGTATATAGACTTTTGTGATTAGTATGTAATACTAAAGAATTGAAGATCCAAATTTTAATGATGAGTTTTTTGATGAATGAATTTTTATAATTTTAAACTTATAAATTTTTCTATTTACAAATCCGTAATGAATAGGTTAACTTTTTGCATCCTATTGTCGCGCTGCTGCAGCGACAAGTGTTATATAGCCCATAGCGCTCCATTGTCGCCGCTGCGACGACACATATTGAAGACCATGACACTTCGTTGTCACTGCTGCGGCAAAACGTATTAAAGACCATGACACTCCGTTGTCACCGCTGCGGCGACACGTATTAAAGACCATGCATGACACTCCGTTGTCACCGCTGCGGCAAAACGTATTAAAGACCATGACACTCCGTTGTCACCGCTGCGGCGACACGTATTATAGCCCACAGCACTCCTTTGACGCCGCTGCGGCGACACGTATTATAGCCCACAGCACTCCTTTGACGCCGCTGCGGCGACACGTATTATAGCCCACAGCACTCTTTTGACGCCGCTGCGGCGACACGTATTATAGCCCACAGCACTCTTTTGACGCCGCTGCGGCGACACGTATTATAGCCCACAGCACTCTTTTGACGCCGCTGCGGCGACACGTATTATAGCCCACAGCACTCTTTTGACGCCGCTGCGGCGACACGTATTATAGCCCACAGCACTCCTTAGACGCCGCTGCGGCGACACGTATTATAGCCCACAGCACTCCGTTATCGCCGCTGTAAATACTTGTAAATGCTTTAAAAAATACTCGGAGTGTAAAGAGAACAGGATAAAATATTCTTTATCAACATGTAACCATAAAAGTAAGCCAAAAAAAACATCAAATATTATAACTATTACATAGGTTACAGCAAGCTAATACTCGTATTTACTGACCTCCTTACGTTTGAAGGGAAACCATATGAATAAAGCCCCATCCATCTTGCTTGTAAATTCATGAATAGTGGCCCATTTGTCAGAGTTTTTCTGGGACTTGTCCTGATTTCTATTGTGAGAGCGAAATGTAATCTATGTCAGGTCCAATTAGGCTTATGTAATCTACTTCTGTGATTTTCACGGTCAAGGCATTAAAACGAAAATTGCTATGTTTAAAAAAATCAGCTATGAGTTTTGATAGGCCAGTGGCGACACCGTGCGACTCTTTCTTTTTCCTTTCAATAATGTAACAAAATTGTAATACTTGTAGGTCTGTTTATTCTATCTCTAGTTATAAGTTAGTTAATATTAGTTATAGTTTTTTTGTCTCAATAAAGATTATATTATTTTTATTAAAGAGTTATTATTATTATTTCAGGAATTCAACCCCCGGGCAGGCACCAATGAGTTTTTCTATTAAACCTATGTGCCTCATTGATAATTGCTATTTATCACACGCTTTTCGGTGAAGGTAACATCGTGAGGAAACCTGCTTGTCTCTAGAGAATTCTAGAGATATGTGTAACCTACCAAGGCGCATTGGAGCAGCTTCAGGAGCAGCGTTAGGTCTTAGCTTCAATCCTTCTGTCAAAAACGGACAGAGGAGTCCCATGCCCAGCAGTGGGATAGTGACAGGCTGTTACTTGAAAATTTTCTGAATAATATATATATAGTCGTTAAATTAGATCTCCGACCCGTCTCTCTCAAAGGAGGAAGTAGGATTTTTGACCAACAGGAAGGAAATGAATCGATACATTATTTAATTAATCATTTCTTTTCCTGACAGCCCAATCCTGTATGGACGTGAAGCAGGTCCTGTTCAACGGTTATTGCTACCTGTTTTCCGGCTACCCTCAAGCTTCCTGGACCACCGCTAAACAGGTAAGAAAAGCCTATTCTTGTTTGTATTAAATGACGATATAATCTATCTTCTTCTTCAACCGATGGACGTCCACTGCTGGACATAGGTCTCTTCATGGAATCTCCAAAACACACGATTTTGTGCCGCTTGGACCCAGCGTCTCCCTGTGACCTTTTTGAGGTCGTCATTCTATCTAGTAGGGGGTCTTCCGACACTGCGCTTTCCGGTGCAGGGTCGCCATTCCAACACTTTAAGACCCCAACGCCCTTCGGTTCTCCGTACTATGTATCGCCCATCGCCGCTTCAGATTCGCGACCCACTGAGTTATTTCGGTGACTCTGGTTCTTCTACGGATCTCCTCATTTCTGATTTGATCACGTAAAGATACTCTGAGCGACTCTGAGCCTACTTTTAGGCCCATAGTCAGTGAGTTTGTTTATTTGTTTGTTTGATTGTTTAAATGCGCTAATCTCAGAAATTACTGGACCGATTTGAAAATTCTTTCAGTGTAAGATAGTCCATTTACTGAGGAAGGCTATAGGCTTTATAACATCACGCGAATATGAATAGGAGAGGAACCGCAATAAAAAATAGTACGAAAACGGCAAAATTTAAAGCGTTCGTTGCGTGCACTGTGTAAACGGTAATAGTTATTCAAAAATCATGTCCTACAAAATTGTTCCCCTCTAAAAGTTTTAAATAAAAGTCCGCGACAGCATATGGCAAGCTTTTAAGATTGACCCACTTTAATGCTTCCAAGCGGGCGAAGCCGATGGCGATTGCTTGTCCTTTACACTCCGACTTGAAGCAAAACTTCTTTATTTTGCTAACTTCCACAGCGTTATGTCTCGTAGAATACTGTTATGGGGTAAATACATTGAAAATTGAACAATACTTAAAAATGGCCATACGTGGAATTGACAACTTCATTTCGCGTGATTCCCTGCGAGGAAATTTAATGAAATAGGTTTTCTTATTTTACAGTATATGTTTAGCAATATAATTTTATCGCATACTAAAATAAATTACACAATATGATACCTATACAATTATAAAAAAATCGGGGATGGACATAATAAACAAAATAGGAACATAAGATCATAAAGTTGAAACGGATGATACAGAAAGAATATAAGTAGGGATAACATAAATGATAAGAATGCGAGGATTAAGATATATCAATCACAATATATTTTATGATTTATAGACCAAATCAAATATTATTAAAATGTCCAAGAAAACCTGATCCATTACAGCAAAATCACGATATCCCTATAAAGTAACGAGCAAATTAATTTGATTATCGCTGTCATTGACTCCGTGGAATCTCCCTCGGCGTAAATGGGACGAACTTTTCCCCTCAGTGCCATTAACGGGACGTATTGATCCTCCAACTTTGTGGACCAACTACCTGACGAGATTACTGAGCCGAAACGTCTATGCAATATTCTGAACTATTCTCGTTGTTCAATTATAATTTGAATCACAAATCCGGCTCGACGGACCAAAAGTGTATGTGAACATCATACGTCATAAGACATTTTATTAACCTGCCGAAGGGTGTATAATAGTAAATAGATCAAAAAGAACTGTCTTTGTATATCAATAATAATAGATGAATATTTTGTATCTAAATCCGGCTTGACGGACCAAAAATTGTGAATAAATTTGAATGGAAATAAAGAGTATGTAAACCTCATTTAAGAAATGATAAGCCGTTATAATTTAGAGTAATAATTTACTCTCAGTAAGTCAGTCAGTATTTAGACTAAAATACCGATATTTTAAAATTACTTTATAAGTTTTATTGGTCACTTTTTGTAATGCTTTAATAAGCAAATATATTACCCACGCACCGGTGACAAATATGGAAGGGCTAAAAATCATATAAACTCACATTACTGTTAGATAATACAATTGTGAATAATATACAAAATGAAGAATTTATACTGAGTGACACTTTCATGTTATTCTAAGGTATTATTATTAAAAATCGCTTACTTCGACCGCTAGAATATATTAAATGACAATGTAATTTTAAATACTTATAGACTCATCTAAAAGCAACTTAAGGTCAGGTTGAAACCAATTCGAACCCCGCACAGGTTTGTGGTCTGAAATTCCGAAGAATAAAACCTACATCTATTAATATGATGATCTTCCTGTCCTTATCCCACTCTAAGTGGGGTCGGCACATGTTATAAACACGCTGTCTCATGATTTGACTTCTTTTTACGACCGGCCACCTGCCTGACGTCAACTTACCTCAGACGTATTTCACGACACCTCGGTAAGAAAGAGGATGGTCTATTCTACTAAACCGGATACCACACGGTGGGTTAACTTACCTTAGTCGCCTTTTACGACACCTCGGTAAGAAATGAGGTTGATCTATTCTACTCAGCCGGATACCACAAGGCGGGTCGACTTATCTTAGTCGCCTTTTACGACACCTCGGTAAGAAATGACGGTGGTACTATTCTATTCAGCCGGATACAACACGGCGTCCTACATCTATTAATATCTAAAGTTCAAATAGTACATTACAATTTTCAAAGTCACAATATTCAAAGAAATTATCTAATTGATATTAATTTATAGAGTATTCAATGAATATTAAATATTCAAATATCCTAGAGCAATATTATCTGTGACAAAGGAATATTCGAATAAATTATTCAACGTATATCAAATTATATTGCTTAATTAAATGAACAAATTAATATAATTGAGTTTTCCAAAGTGTTAATGGAATTTTCTCCGTCCTCGATCTCGCTACGGTATATTAATATCCGAACTTTGCTCACGAATTAACTGGAATAATGAATTGGCAAAAGTGCCATTCGTATTAGTGCAAAATCAACTGCTAATTCTGTACCTGAAAGGCTCGCATTACCTTTTTTTTAAAAATAGCTAAATTGAACCTGATATTTCTAGTTAACTTTTTAATCTATAATTTACTAATATATAAAGATAAAGTTTTTCTGATTGCTTGATTATTTGAATCCCAGGAACTGCCGGAATTTGGTATAAATCGCGATTAAGTAAATAAAAAAATATATATCATGCTAAATGTAGAGACGCCGTGTGATATCCGGTTGAGTAGAATAGACAACCTTCATTTCCTACCGATGTGTCGTAAAAGGCGATTAAGGTATGTTGAATTCAGGCAGGCGGGCGTTCGTAAAACAAATTCAAATTTAAAATATTATTCATTTAAATAAACTTGTAAACAAGTGCTTTTGAATCGTCAACTCTACTGCTGGTTCGGAAAGCTGTTCCTACCGAGAAGAGCCAGCAAGAAACTCGGCGGTTGCTATTTTCAAAATTATACTTATAAAAAACTTAGGACTACAAAGCTTTCTAGACAAATAGCCAAATCATACTAAAGCATGTTTGTGCCCACCTCACTTAGAGTGGGATAAGGGCATGAGAATGATGCTAAATATAGAGTAGACGATCCGTTTTCAAACCTGATACATGCAACTCATGCAAGATACATGCAGGACTCTACGAAAAAATTGCAAAGCTTCAATCATATATACTCTATGATCTGCTATTTTTCTCGGTTTCCTTTTTTAATTTATAATTTCAGCACAGTTGCTTGTCAGCACTATAAATAATGAAACCTAGACTATAATAGAGCTTTCAAAGCAAAAGGTTTAAGTACGAAACGTAACGTTCCGCGTAGCGTGTCCCTCGGGCGTATTGTTACAGAATTTCCCACAAGCTCAAGTAAAATACCCGAATGATTCTATCCAGGGATGTTAAGAAAGAAATCGATTTAATAAATAATCGAAAATTCTTCCTTCTGAATAAATCTATTTGTAGAAAATCGAATAACTCGAATCGAAAAAATCGATTATTAATAATCGACTTTATTAAACTTTCCTCTTTTAATATTAATAAATAATTAGAATAATGACCACTTAAAGTGAACAATTACGAATTAAAAACGTTAAATGATGTTTTAAAAATGCGGTGTTTGCGAAATTCGATAAAAAAGTGTAATCAAAATAATTTCTCAAGCACTTTTGAATCAAGTATCAATATGATTAATGAAGCTACAACTGGTTCGGAATGTTGCTCTTACCGAGAAGAACCAGAAAGGAACTTGGCGTGTAGTTTATCTAAATTGATTTCATACAAAACCACATATCTTATCTTAAAAAAAAGAAAAAACAGAGTAAGATAATGAAGATAAAGAAGGTATATTTAGATTAAAAAATAGAGTGGACACAAGTTAAACTCTGGCTCTGGGTCGTTTAAATGCAACTAGATTCTGGTGCCAAATTAAAAGCAAAAAGGAAATTCAGTTTAATTAATATTATAAGTGAGTACCTGGGTAACCGAACCTTGCGCGGTAATTTTTTTAAAAGATAAAGAAAAATGAAAAAAAAATAGTTAAGGTGGTAAGTCTCGAACCTAGATATTTTCACCTATCTAGATCGCCCGTTCCCCAAATAAGCTATCGTGACTTGAGGTGTGAATGGCGAAAATTATCTTTTTTAATTCAGCATAAATTTTAGCATTTTCCCGAAAATAGGAATAAACGACATTTTTTTTAAATGACACCTAGTTAGATCGATTTTTTCCCTCAAAACTCCCTACATGCTGAATTTCAGGAAAATCGTTGGAGCCGTTTCCGAGATTCCGAAAAAATTTATATAAATATACATAAAAGATTCTCATTTAATTATCACAAAAGTAATAATTATAAATATATATAAAGTAATGAAAATAAAAGTAAATTATTTTGCTATAATCCGCGATGAAGTAAAATAGAAAATATATATAATGCTAAATGTAGAGTGGACAATCCGTTTTCATACCTGATACATGCATGATTCGTAAAAACACATGCACAAACCTCCACCACCGCCACCACAATACACAAGCACTATATACGTTCACAATCACAAACTCAACAATCGTTTCGTCCCGCAACCGAAGCATCATCAGGAGATAGACTCCACGACCAAAATCGCCAAGCTGCAGGTGCCAAAGAATTTTTGAAAGGCCAGGGCCATTGCACAATTGGCAATGTTTTACAGACACTTACAGAGCGTATTTTAAGACTTAAGTTAATTCAAACTAAGACGGGATTACAAGTACTAAAATACATTTAACGATATCAAGAGTTTCCTTTTATATTCCTTTAGAATAAAATGTTTAACAGAAAGAATCTTGCTTACAATGCAGTACGGGGATAAACTCGAATCTCAAGTCAGTTTATATCACGGTTTAGAAACGTTTTAATGCAATTTTTTGTTTAAGAAATTCTCTTTGTGTACTGTTACAAGATTTTCCATTTCAAGATTTATATTATACCTAAGTAATATAGATTTTCCACCGTGTGGTATCCGGCTGAGTAGAATAGACCACCCCCTTATTTTTACCGAGGTATCGTTAAAAGCGACTAAGGTAGGTTCACCCCCGTGTGGTATATCCGGCTGAGTAGAATAAACCGCCCTCATTTTTTACTGAGATATCGTAAGAGGCGACTAAGGTAAGTTCATCCGCCGTGTGATATCGGGCTGAGTAAAATAGACCGCCCTCATTTTTTACTGAGGTATCGTAAGAGGCGACTAAGGTAAGTTAATCCCCCATATGAAATCCGGCTGAGTAGAATAGACTACCCTCATTTCTTACTGAAGTGTCGTAATAGCGACTAAGTAAGTTGACGCCAGGCCATCGTAAAATACCTAGCCAAAACATGTAACAATATGTTTAAGGCATGTTGTGCCGAGCTCACTTACAGTGGTATAAGGACAGGACAATTATGAGTAATATATTCTATTAACCAGATACCACACTGGAGTCAACTTACGTTAGTCGCCTTTTACATCACCTCGGTAAGAAATGAGGGTGATCTATTCTACTCATTTGGATATCACACGGGGGTAAACTTACCTTAGTCACCTTTTACAACACGTCGGTAAAAAATAAGAAAGGTCTGTTCTACTCAGCCTGATACAACACAGTGGGTCAAATTACCTTACCTAGTAACCATTTATGATACCTCGGCAAGAAATGAAGGTGGTCTATTCTACTCAGCCGGATACCACATGGGGGTGAACTTACCTTAGTCGCCTTACTATACCTCTGTATCGTAAAATCTAGATGTAATGTCTGATTTACATAAAATATTATTATTATACTCTTTTATAATATGCCATTTTAAGAATAAAATATCTTTGGAATATTCCGAATTAATTATTTGATAAATGGCGTGAATGTGATTTCTTGGATCATTACCCTCTCAGGTTGTTGAAGCAAAAATAGGAGCCAGTCGAGTGGAGGTGCAAAGTTCTATTACAATTAAGAACATTTATCGCTCGAAATTCGCTCATCAAAGTGATAATTGAGTTAATTTACCTCTTTTGTAGACTCAAATTGAACTCACCATCTCGTGTAACACGTATTTTTCTATTCATTTTATAATTTGCAATATATTGGGAATTAATTTTGCAAAAGTAATGAGAATATTTTGCTATAATCCGCGATAATAAGGATAGAAGAATTATAGCGGATTATAGAAAAATAATATTCTCATTACTTTTGTATTATGGACCTCCGCAAAGTAACGCCTAATTCTATAAATTAATTAATTTTGCAATATATTGATACTTTAACTAATATTGTAAATACTGTGTGTATTATATTCTAGTACTAGGGTGACCGAGACTAGGTATTTTTTTTAAGATATAAAAAAAGAGAAAAAATTTCAGCATTGCCATTACAGCAGTTTAAAAACACTGTTAAAAAGAGGCTGATACAGAAAGCCTACTATACTCTTGAGGATTATTTAGAAGATAAGAATGTGTGGATATAGCTCTCTTTGAGCCTGTACAAGACAGTAACGACATAATGTAAATAGTATTAAGAAATATATTTTTAAAAGAGCAACCGCCGAGTTTCTTGCTGGCTCTTCTCGGTAGGAACAGCTTTCCGAACCAGCAGTAGAGTTGACGATTCAAAAGCACTTGTTTACAAGTTTATTTGAATAAAGAATATTTTGAATTTGAATTTGAATTTGATAAAAAAAAGAACTTTAAGCATTAGGCTATAAAAAAGAACCAGGAATATAAAGACATATGGGAATCGATCCCAGGTATTGAACTTTAAGCATTAGGCTATCACAGTATTGCATTTGATAGCTCCAATATTATTTGCATTCATTTCTACATTTAGGATTTTTTTAATGCCCGAAAAAATATATAAAAACGATTTTTTTTTTAATGATACCTAACTAGATCAATAAGGATCCCCCTCCCAAACCCCCTACATGCTGAATTTTACCAGCGACTTCGTTTGTGTGATTTTAATCGCGTGATAGATTGATAATAGATAGTGCTTTTTAGTGTCACTATTCCTGTAGAATTAACAGGATTTCTATAACCTATATGTCACCCCGGTGTATAAGGAACAATTGTGCCAAATTTCATCGATATTGGTTCAGCGGTTTCGCCGTGAAAGAGTAATAAACATACATCCTCACAAACTTTCGCATTTATAATATTAATAGGATACACGATTAACTAATTTAAATATGTAAGATGTGCTAAAATTTGCACAATTAAAGCTTATAAGATTATACGTGAAAACCTAACACAGAGACATTTTCGCATTTTTAATATTAGTATTTTTTTATATTAATAACAATAATGCAAGTGTACGCCGGAAACCTTACACTGTCTCAAGCGCGCCACGTCAGTAGCACCAGAGTTGCGGGCGAGAGTAGACGTGAGGTGGTATACTGTTTGCATCTTTGAACCTGTGCTTTATCCATACGATACAAGTCCTTATTCATACGACACAGATTTGATTTAAATGTTTCAGGTGTGCGAGGGTTTGAACATGCATCTCTCGTCAGTCCACACACCTGAAGAAGAAAGGTTTGTTGTGACTGGTGTCAGGCAAAGCAGCGATTACAGCGCTGGCTCGGTGTACTGGCTTGGATCCCGTGTAGATGTCAACGCTGAACTCAGCTGGATTGACGGTACCACCATGGACTACCAGGCCTGGCCGCCATACAACGAGACAGAGGAAGTTGAGGACGCGTGTTTAGGTGTTCAAGTAAGAAAGGATTTTGAGACACAAGTGTTTGAAAGTTTGAAGCCGTGTGGTATCCGGCTTAGTGGAATAGACGACCCTATTTTTTGCGAGGTGTCTTAAAAGGCGACTAAGGTAAGTTGACCCGTCGTGTGGTATCCGGCTGAATAGAATAGACCACCCTTATTTCTTACCAAGGTATCGTAAAAGGCGACTAACGTAAGTTGACTTCAGGCAGGCTGCTGGTCATAAAATACGTAGATAAATCATGTTACAACATGTTTATAACATATAATGTTTTGCCGACCCCACTTAGAGTGAAATAATGGCAGGAGGGTGAAGAGGGAAAAATCAATCTGCCTAGTCTTTTTATCCCTGTTTTTGGGCACTGAAAAAAGTTAAAAAATAATTTTTTTTTCATTCATTTCAAGTTTATTAAGGTTATTTTTTTTAAATGTTCCTTAACGTTCCAGTGGAAGACTTCTCCCGTGCCATCTCAACCCAGCGGTTTGTACTGGACCTTACATAAATGTACAGCAACAGGGGGATACGTTTGCAAGCGACGCCTTAGCTCAGAACACGTACTAAGAAACACTACAGTTGAAGGAACATCAGGTAAATAATACAAGAGAGATAGAGATACTCTCGAAAGGGTCAAGGTTTGAAACCCCGAGAAGCATTAATGACTTTTATGTTTAACCTTATGTCTTTAATTGATCGTGAGGAAACCTGTGAATCACCTGTGTTAGTCACCTTTTTAAACGTTTTTCGGAGTCTTACTTTGAGAAACCAGAGATACACCCGAAACCTCTTATTTCTGTTGCTTTCACCTACATCCCAGCTAGGTCTGACAAGCTAAAATATAAGCGTCCAAAAGCGTCCTATATGACCCTGACGATCAAATGACGATCGCAAACACAAACACGTGATACACACACAGTCTTCGCCGGCGAAGACGCGGTCCCAACGTAGTCGCTGCTTCTTGCCACCCTTCCGACGTCGTAATGACTAATCAAAGTCATACCATCAGCTCCCCACTACATGTCGCCCTAAGCCATGGTCCGGTCTCACAGGAGGCGCCCTTAGGACAACGTTCTTCGACGATAGTAGAGCTTCTGCGCTCTACTCTCCACATTACGCAACACCGACGATGCTTCTATCGTCTATGCTAACAGCATACAGTTATTTAAAAAAAAAAGCTTGAGAATTCTAGTCAAATATGTAACCTATCAATCCAAATTGGAGCAGCGTGATAAGTCTTAGCTCCAACCTTTCTCTCTAATTACGGAGAGGAAAGGACTATGCCCAGCAGTGGGGCAGTAATATGCCCTTACTTTATAGATATAATAACGGATTTACGTACATATCTTAAATTCTTATCTAGAGGAATATATCTTTTTTTCGCATTCCGCAAAGTAACGCCTACTTCTATAAATTATTTCAGGAGGACTTTCGAGTCCAAATCATCCGGGAATTTACGATACTGATCTAGACTACTGGGTGCACGTCAAAGGCCCTCCGGACACGCGACTCGTCTTTGTCTTTAGCATCATCGACTTGGAGTACCAGAACGATTGCCTGTATGATTTCATTGAGGTAACTTTATTTATTAATTAGACTTGAGTGACCAAGTCTTCCTCGTAATTTTTTTAAAGATATAAAAAAGGAATTTAAAAAAAAAGGCAAGGGCTGGTGAAATTTGGGACTTGATCCAGGGTATTTTCACTTCTTAAGTCCGCCCGTTCCCAACAGAGCTATTACAATTTTACAAATGAAAGCAAAATAAACCTTTGCATGATATTTATATTTTAGCAGTTTTCAGTGCTTGAAAACAGTTTTTAAAATAAAACCTAACTAGATCGATTTATCGACCCCGAATTTCGTTGGATTTTATGAAAATCGAAATTGGAACCGTTTCCGAAATTCAGACTCTATATATAGACAAGATTAAATAAATTAAATATTGATCTTTTTAAATTACAAAAATTCCCGTGTAGTATATTCTTAATAATTTTTATATAGCTTTTCAATATATAACAACTACTAGTATTAAATGCAGGTACATTTGTTTGACTTTAGGGATTTAGAAAAATTCAAATTTTTCCTTCAGGAATAGGAAACAACACAATACAAAATTGATTGTATTTGAAAATTTAAGGTGACGCAAACAAAGTTGCGGGTACAGCTTAATATAAAATAAATTAAATCAGATTTTATATTTTTGTTATGCTTAGAAGAATCAATAGCTAATGTCTAACCAAATTTCAAAATCACGATTACTGTTCTAGTTGCGAGACCGTAAGTTTAATACGAAATCTTCAAGGTATTGTGGCTCTTTGGCTGAAACCAGATGGGTTGCAACAAGCAACGAAGCAATATTACATTTTCATTCCGATTACAAGTAAGTAATGATGTAATTTATAGTTTAGATATTTGGTCGTGGACCATCATTCCTTATCCCACTCTGAGTGTGCTTGTCACATAATTTCCTTTTCCATTCTCTCCTATATTCTTTCCTTTCTTCCTTCTATTTATATGCATGTCATACTTCACCCAATCCAACCATTTCTTCATCGGCCTCCCTCTAGTGAGGTATCCATCCACAATCATATCTACAGTCGGTCATCATTATTTTCAACACTCCTCTTACAGATTGGTAAATTAAGATGCTTTAGACAATTTTCTTTAAAGCATCTTAATTGAGCATTTCTTGTCTTTTCTATAATATAGAATAAATATTTGGACTTTAAGTGAAAACAATGAAAATTGAACAATCTATATTTTTATACATGAGCGTGAAATTGCATATTCAGTTTCGCAAAGTGACTTAGATTCACTTGTCATGGACAATTCATCATTCTTAGAGTGGGAACTCTAAGTAGGAAATTTATAGTAAATAAATATAATAATACAATAAAATATTAGTAACATAATAAGGTCTCTAAAAGATAAGACATTAAAAGATACTATAAATATTTCGTGTGTTTTGAGTCATTCGTCTATGCCAATATTCTCTTCCAGCAACCAGGGTTCGGGGTTTTCAGTAAATTGGAGGGCAGTGGAATTGGTGGGTTGTCCGTCACAAACGTTTACGTCTAAAGAAGGAATATTGCTGAGCCCAAACTACCCGCAATTTCTGCTACCTGAATTAGATTGCACAATTGATATATTTGCACCTGCAGGTAACCTTTTCTTCTTATACTATACACATAATTAAATCTAAATAAGCAGAAAACATGCTAAATTTATTTAAATAAAAACTTTGACAATTTCTTCTTTGAATACACTTCTGCCTTTTCTACAAATAATCATAGTCCTTTTTTCGGGCTATACCTCCTAACCAACTTGTGTATATTTTTGTTTATATTAGGATTTTTTTAAATTCGTTATGTCATCATGCCTCTGCTCTTATCCCACTCCAAGTGTGGTCAGTACAGTATGTTTTACACATGTCGTCACATGTTTTAGCTACTTTTTTCATGACCGGCCGCCTACCTGACGTCAATTTACCTTAGTCGCCTTTTACGACACCTCATTTAGAAATGGGGATGGTCTATTCTACTTAGCCAGATTTCACTAGGCGGATCAATTTACCTTTGTCGCCGTTTATGAAACCTCGGTAAGAAATGAGAGTGGTCTATTCTACTTAGCCGAATACCAAATGGCGGATCAATTTACCTTGATCGCCTTTTACGATACCTCGGTTAGAAATCGGGGTGGTCTATTCTACTTAACCGGATACCACGCGATGGGTCAATTTACATTAGTCCCCTTTTACGACACCTCGGTTAGAAACGGGGGTGGCCTAATCTACTTAGCCGGATACCAGGCGATGGGTTAATTTACTTTAGTCTCCTTTTACACCTCGGTAAGAAATGAGGGTGGTCTATTCTACTGAGCCGCATACCACACGGCGGTTTTTAAATTCTTCATTATAAAATCATTAAATGTGGCAATTCAAAAAATATACAAAAGCAATTAGTTTTACTAATATTAAGTTTTCTATTCAAAAAATCGATTGTTGTTGAAATCTTAAACATCCACAGGAAAACGTGTGTTCTTAAACATCAGTTTTTTTGATTTCGGATATGGCACCTTCGAGAATGGTGTTCCAATCAACGTGACTGAGACAATACCTGAAGAGAACTATATAGAAGTCCAAGTAGATCCACAAAGCCCACCAATCAGGCCATTTCTTAATGCGCGAGTTTTAACAAATGGCCTCTTTGTATCGCAGTCTGAAATATTGAGATTAAGGCTAAAAACTGGCGAAAATGTCACAGGTGTTGGATTTTTGGCTCATTTCAAAACAGGTACGTGTTAAATGGCATATGTTTAGAACTTCATATACCATTTTATACCTCTTTTTGTTAGGTATTATCAATTCCTTTCTTAATACTCCATGGCGAAAATTTTAGGCCTAAAATTTTTGCCCAATACAATAATCCACAAGCCTTTTGCCCAACAAACCAACATTTGTGTTATTTCATTATTTCTAACTAAAGGTTATTTAAATGATGAATTATTACTTTTTCAGCTCTTCCTTGACTTTCGTATTCGTAAATTAATACAGAGCTATTAATATATCCCTAAATCGCCATTAAAATATATTTGATTCGATTCCATATGATAATCATATCAAACACCTTAAAATTTGTCCAATATTTTATTGCCTTTATCATACATTTCGTTCATGCAAAAACTATATAACATATTGAAAACTTCAACTATTTTTTTTATTTTCTTAATCACAAAATTCTTCTATAAATAAATTATACATACTTATATCCTAATAAATGAGTAAAAGAAAAAAAAAGTAACGGCCTGTTATTATCCCACTGCCTCCTCTCTCAGTTTTTAGAAAAAAGAGATTATATAAAGATAGCTAAGTCTTACTACGCTGCTCCAATGCAAGTTTTTGGAGAAAAAGATAGCTAAAACTTACTACGCTGTTCCAATGCAGATTTTGGTTAAATAAATAACTACTTTGGATTAAATATGTACCCAGTTCATGCAACACTCCAATTTACAATATATATTTCCAGTTTGGTATGTAAACGCATCACAAATTATCCAACTGGGAGATAGCACGCGTGGAAGATTAGCTGCGGTAAACTGGCCTGGTAGCCCTCCATCTCATACAGCGTTACGTACTAAGTTATTTGCTCCTCACGGGCACACTTTATCTGCAGCATTTGCGCGTACTACCCTTGTCCCTACACAATCGCTTTGGCCTTGCGGTCAAGGGAAAGGATGGATTGAGGTTTGTGACTATCATATTAAATCCACTGTGAAATGCACAGTATCTTTGCACATGTATGAATTTAATGTCACCTTGGGCTGATCTAGTTGGTATATGATGAAAAGAAGCTCAGGTTGTATTTTCATTGATAAGTTATCTTATTAAAAGAATCGTATGCGTAACTTTGCTTTAATAATCGTCAAAATCGACAAAATCGCATCGCTTTGTGGCGTCTATCTCCTGATGATGCTTCGGTTGCGGGGACGAAATGATTGTTGAGTTTGTGATAGTGAGCGTGTGTAATGTTTGTGTATTGTGGTGGAGGTTCGTGCATGTGTTTTAGGAATCCTGCATGTATCAGTTATGAAAACGGATAGTCCACTATACATTTAGCATTATTCATATTTTCTATTTTACTTCATCGCGGATTATAACTAATAATTTAATTATTACTTTTTATCATTTTCTCACAAATTGTAATGTTTAGGTGAAAGATAGTTACACTGACAATAATGGTACGCAATGGACGCTCTGCGAGGTCGAGAAAAGTAAAAGGAAATTGGAACCTAACACACCACTAATCATCAACTCCTACTTACACTCCTTGATCGTGACGCACCACACGGGTGAGCATGGGATGAATATGGACGTCTCTGTCATGGTGAATATAGGTAAGTCCATGCTACACTAAAATTTGTGACAGATACACTACGTACTGATATTATTACAGTACGTATTAGGAACGAGGTTCAGAATCAAATACCATCTGCAATCGTAGAAATCCTATATCCTATTACTATTATAAATGCGAAAGTTTGTGATTATGGATGTATGTTTGTTACTCTTTCACGGCGATTCCGCTGAACCATATTGGTAAATGAAATTTGGCCCAATTATTCCTTATAAATCGAGGTAACATATAGGCTATAGAAATCCCGTTAATTCTATAGGAATAGGATGAAATTGAAGAGCGCCATCTATTATCAACATATCACGCAAGATCAGTCCATGCGAACGAAGTTGCGGGTAAAAGCTAATTTATTATAAGCGACAATCTAAAAAACAATATAGGTATTACAAATGATAAAAATATGAATACTATATATAAATAATCTTCAGATTTACAATATCGCTTTGATTTTCAATTTAAAACTGAACAAATGCGATATAAACCGTTCGCCTGTGCAAAATCTTAACGAATTTTACTTACTAAGTACTCGCAGGGCATTTCAAAGGCCTCGTATTTTCGATTTAATTTGATTTGAGTCTTCGAGGCTCTGTTTTGGAATGGTTCCGTCTAGAACGAACAAAGTGTGAAACTGCTTTTGCTGAGTTTTTTACAACAGGTGGTCTCCTTCCATATATTGTGCATGTAGATTTTGA
This sequence comes from Morpho helenor, assembly GCA_029227775.1. Taxonomy (NCBI): domain Eukaryota; kingdom Metazoa; phylum Arthropoda; class Insecta; order Lepidoptera; family Nymphalidae; genus Morpho; species Morpho helenor. Next base: position 1,237,759 of record JARGCU010000034.1, on the reverse strand, counting down.
AGTTAGGTTTAACTGATAATGATCTATCGAAACAGTGACACCTTCAAATCACTTCAAGAATTTTACTAAACTGGTTGTGACGTTATACATTTTCCAATTTATAGATCCCTTTACAGATCTCACCCTAATTTCAGATCCTGACTACCATAATAAAATCCTTATGCTTTCCGATGAAACCAACTTGGAATCGTGTTATCCAAACCCCTGCTTACACGGAGGACGATGCGCTGCTGATGATTCCAGAAATTTCTGTCAATGCGCCGGATATTATACTGGTATTATTGCTTATTATTCTTCTTATTTAATATTTTCACGTGTGTTAGCTTTAATTTTATGAGTTACCTTGAATGGCTAAGTTATCCTTCTATATATGCTATCGCAGACGTTTTTGTAGCCTTATAAAAGATAATAAATATAAAGAGGAAAAATCTCCACCATTAAAGGTTTGTTATATCTTAACGGATAACAGAAGAGTTTCGATGAATTGTCCTAGGCAGCAACTTTCGAAAATATGCTGTCGCGGACTTTTATTTAGGACTTTTAGAACAATTTTGAAATACATGATTTTTGAATAACATTCACCGTTTACTTAGCGCATGCAAGGAAAGCTTTAAATTTTGCCGTTTCCATAATATTTTTTGTTGCTTTTCCTCTCCTATTTATCCTAGCGTTATGCTATATAGCCTATAGCCTTCCTCGATAAATGGACTATCTTACACTCAAAGAATGTTTCAAAACGGTTTAGTAGTTCTTGAGATTGAACGCGCTAGCGTTCAAACAAACAAACAAACAAACTCTTCGGCTTTGCGAGTATATATTAGTATAGATTCTAATTTACTGAATTTTCTCCTCGCAGGTGCATTTTGTCTACTGACTGCTTGCGAGAGATCCCCTTGCGTGTTTGGCAACTGCTCGCTAGTGGTAGGTGGTGGTGAGGAGGACGCCTTCAGCTGCACTTGCGTCCGTGGTTGGAGAGGCAAGCGCTGCGCGGACCGCATACGGCCCTGTGCGTCTCGACCGTGCAACAACAGAGGGGCGTGCGTTGAAAGAGATGGGACCTTTTTGTGCCAATGCAATCCATCTTGGAAAGGGAAAAGGTATCAAATCAAATAAATAATCTTTATTTAAATAAACTCTTTCGAGCACTTTTGAATCGTCAAGGTTTAATGAAGCTACAACTGGTTCGGAATGTTGCTCTAACCGAGAAGAACCAGAAAGAAATTCAGCGGTCAATCTATTAAACATTTTCAATTTTACATTAGGTACTTAGGTACTAAACCGCAATCTTATATGAAGCTGAAAGGATTTTCAAATCCAGACATTTTTATTCGTCCAAATAATCTTCAATTTTGTAATATGCTTTACGTATAAGTATATCTCTTATACTTAATTTAAACCTTTCTGTAGACTATTCTGTTTCCGTATCGCTTTATATTAGTTTTACCTTTGTTTTCTTGTAACCGTTGTATCTGACAGACTTTTGAAGATTTTGACCAATTTTTTACGGATAGATTTAATTTAAATTCCTACAATTACTAGGAACCCGTGACAATACAAAAATTTGATAAATTTCCAATAGTTTGTCCCACTTTATTATTTAAAAATCGCACTAAAAAGTGGAAAATGAATATAGTATAAAAACACACGCTTTTAGATTGTGCACACGTTTATTTTTATTAATTCATCAGTAATGCGTCGTTTTATAAAACACTAGCTTTTACTCGCAACTTCGTTTGTGTAGAGTGTTGTCGCGTCATAGGTTGATAATCGATGCCACTTTCAATGTCATCATATCACTGTAGAATTATCAATTTTTCTATAGCCCTATAAGTTATTTAGGTGTATAAGGAATATTTGTGCCTAATTTCATCGATATTAGTTCAGCGGATTTGCTCTAAAAGAGTAACAAACACATGCATCCATACTCGGCGATTACTTTCAATACGAACTTGATCATGAATTAGGATTGAATAAATTGATAATGATCATTATTTTTGATTGATATGCATAATTTTTTTACTTATCGTTATTTTTAATATTTTGGCTCTGATCTAATTTGCAAAATTGCTTATTATTTCAGATGTGAAATACCAAATCCGACGCCTAACATCGTCGGTTTGGGAACAAAGATGATACAGGAGCCATTCTGGCTCGGATTATTCGCCGTTTTTTCAGTCCTCGGCGTCATTGGCTTGATTTGGTGCGCCAAGCGACACTTCCCAGAGAAAATCGAGAAACTCCTCGCCGAAGAAGCGGACAGATGCGCGAGACGTAAGTACTAATACGGAACACAATTGACCAGTGGAGGGCAAATCTTTAGGCTTCGTTTAATTAACACGGAAAGAAATTTGACAATTCGGATAACGCTCGCACACAATATACCAGCTTGTCACAGTTTTGAAACACTTTTCGAGAAAAATATCACTGGAAATAAAGCCCGTATCACCGTACATTAACGCTTTGAGACATGTTTGTGAAATTTATGCTGTATTTATGTATTCTAACGCACTGTCTGAGACGGTAGGGACGTTGTTACTTGTTTTTCCTTACCTTATTTCTTTCTATGTTATTTAGCGTAATCAAAAACTCTGGTACTGTGAAGAGGTTAAACTGTTAATTTGTAATACCGAAATTTAATCTAATATATCACTTAAATAGTTATCTTCATTTTAACTTTCGTAAAAAAAGTATTTTTTTTGGATTATCGAACATAAAAATCTCTATTTTTTGTTGCATTTATATGGCAATTCATAGACAAATAAAATCAGTCAAAATTACATTTATATTTTCATTAATGACGGGAGTTTTTGACTATCGCACAAAACACAATTATTTTACCTTGATTATAAAGCCAGCTTTCATTACGGTTTTCATTATTAAACAACAAACAAAATAATTTGACTTATCATATAAAAATCTGTTCACTACATAAAATTAGAAATAATATATACCACAAGGTTTATATTTACTTAAAATCCAAGTACAATCAAAGAATGAATTAGATATATATTTTCGACATTAACAAGATAAAACAATTGTGTCTAACTTAGCTTTTACAAAGCTTTGTCGACGGCCTTGATGTATCAATATATGTGTTGCTAGATACTTAATGGGGTAATTTAACGAAATTCTTAATTGTTAGGGGATGCTGCAGAAATATATTATAAACTTTACCTTTTATGCTCAGATTTAGAATAATTTCACATATATTTTTAAATGTTTTACATTACATATTCAGCGTTGTCCCTCTTAGCTATAAACTTAAAAGTAACTGAACGTATTTTCTCTCGAATTTTTATAAAAGTACAAGTAAATATTCAAAAAGTCTACATATTTCTTAAGATTATGTGGCAATTAGTAGTAATGTTAACATAATTGAAAATGTCACAATAGCTACGCCGCCTGGTGGATTTTATAAAGTTGGAAAACCCTTTGAGATGTAACAAAATATATAGTGACATTATTCCTCTTTTGTACTTCTACTGTAAAGTCCGCCACGACGTTTATCTTTTTTTAAGTATAGCTTTCTGTTAAAAATACTGGTTTTTCCATCTGGAACAAGAAATATATATGCATACTTATATTACAAATGTGAAAGTTTCCCAGACTGTCTATTTTATCTCATATTAACTGTACGTTACAGACCTGATAACACATTTAAAATTTCATATAATTCATTTATACATAATATAATTTGAAACAGATTACCTCAAAATAGATTTATTTAATAATTATAGTGCATTTTGCAGTAAGAAAATAGTGAGTCATAAAAACGACTAACGGTAAAGGGCTACTTAATAGTAAAACCTTTTTGTATGAATAGTTTATTCATATTTCAACAGATAAAAATTATGTCAAATAAAAATAGAGATTTAATTTAAAAGAATAGAATGCCTCGTATAAATGAAGCCGTTTAATTAGACGCTTATTAATACTAAATGGCGCAGTCGGTAGGATCCTACGCTCTCATAGATTCGATTTAGATTCTCTGAAAAAAATCTAATATTAACATTAAAACACATTTACTTTAATCAGCATTACGAGATTCTTCTTCTATATTCCTCCTCATTCACAGGCGCAACATCTCTTTCATGATAATGATAATGTTTAAATTCGAATTGCCTCTGACAAAAATTTATAATGGAAATCCGTATCATTTCAACCAGGACGTATAAATTAAACAGTTGAAAAATTTGCAAAATTTGAACGACTTTGATGTTTCATTTGATACGATTTGGAAGACTAAGATGAGTCACTATTTTCTAAATGCAAATAAACTGTTTTTGGCATTTATATGTGTGTAAAAGTTGTTAATGTTGATTGGCTATGTCCCGGCGCGCTATGGTGTCAATTGAATGCGGGCTAGCGTCGCGGGGCGGTCGGGGCGTCGGTCGCGGCGGCCGGTACGCCACGGTGCCGCAGGCGGAGCCGCGCGCTAGTGACGCTGCGTTTGTCCACAGCGAGAGCGGAGGCGCCGCACCGCACGCTGCTCACGCGGCTCGGTATCCGCAAGCCGTCCGTGACGGGGCTCGCGCGCCCGCGCGCCGCCCGCACCTTTAGTTTGGACGATCTGTTAAAGCCGCCGCCCGGACGTAAGGAGTGGAGCGCGCTCCTACCCGTGCACTCCGCGACACATCCGCATTGCGTTGGCTGCTACAATGAGATAGCCTCGTTACGCTTACCGAACCTTCCATTTACTAGTACGTGCCGACACTCAGATATCTCGTATATCTGAGGCAACAAGTTTCTAATTCGTCTTCATTAAAATTACCACTGTCTCTTTTTGACACTTATCAAGTGTAAATATAGTCCATAAGTCCAAAGGAATGCTCTTCTTTTTATCTCTAACTTCAGCTTTCAAGCTTCGATTCTTCCACTTGCCTGATATAAAGCACCCTAATTCGCCTTCATCAAAATTACCATTGTTTCTTTGACACTCATCAAGTGTAAATAAAGCTCTATAGTCCATAAGTCCAAAGGAATGTACTTCTTTTTATATCTAACTTCCAGCTTTCAAGCTTCGATTCTTCCACTTGCCTGATATAAAGCACCCTAATTCGCCGTCATTAAATTTACCATTGTTTCTTTGACAATCATCAAGTGTGTAAATAAAGCTCTATAGTCTATAAGTCCAAAGGAATGCTCTTCTTTTTATCCATAACTTCCAGCTTTCCAGCTTTGATTCTTCCACTTGCCTGATCTAAAGCACCTTTCTTGCATTCATTGGTTCTTATCAATCTGTCATTTCACGATGTTTAATCCATAGAACATCACATGCCATCTGTTTCCCACATAACTTTTGGCTGTTGATATACATGATCTGATCGTCTACGACGATTTACTGGGAGCTTGTCTCCGATGTCATGTATGAAGAGCGTATTTCAGATTTTATCTCACGCGTTCATGTTGTAATAACATCACATATACTTCGATAACTCAGAGAAATACTGTTAGTTATAATTTAGTTACTTTAATTGTAAACAGTGATCATTCTGAATCTAATCTACACCAAACTTTTTCGTATCTACTTGGAGTTTGAGGACTAATAACATTCAAAAGCTTCATCAGCGATTAATTTATAATGACTGCCATAAAATTAAGATTAATTATAATGATTTACATACATAGAAAACTGTTTTGTTATATAGTGTGTGTCATTGTAGTCCTTAATTTTTCCGAAGCTATATTTAATCTCCTGACAAAAACGGTAGAAATTGGTATAATGTTAAACAATGAAATCAAAAACACGTATCGCACATTACTATTATCTTGATTAAAAGGTTAAACTTTGCAGAATCACTGACATTTAATATTAAATTAATTTTTATCTATTTGTTTATCTATGTTGCCAAGAATACAACGTCAACGCCTTTTTGGCGGCAAAACTACTGCTTTATTTGCTTTTTTCTATATACTTATATGTATATCTAAGCTGCAATGATTTGTTCCACCTTCTGTTCTTTAACTGGTCCAATTTTGCGACGGTCGGCCCTTTTAAGTGCCCATAAATGGTACCAAATTATTTTTTTTAATAGGTACCTATAAAAATTGACAACAATGGAGGATTCGGTTAGCGTAGCGTCAATTTTCAGTCTTTAATTGCAATTAACTTTTAAATCGGTTCATTTATTTTCTTCCTTTTTTTACTCCCTAAATAAATTTAATGTATTACCTCTCTAGAGAAAAACTCTAAGCTATCCCTAAATCTTTTAGAAATACTATTAGTTTTAAACTAATTTTATCTTTGTTTATACTTTATTCTTAACAGTTGTTCCCAAAAAGGCTTTGCTAATATTTATATACCACGTGTATATTCACAAAGGAAGTAAGACCTTATCTTTTTTTCTACAATAGTTATTATCCCAATTTTCCGATTCCAGATTTTATTGGCTTTGGCTAGACTCTTATATATCAAGAAGTATTTTATATTGCCCACATTTTCGGCAAACCGTTAGTAATAACTATAGAGAATTTTTCAATTCTAAGATATAAGATATATCAATTTTATTATCAATTATCAATTTATCAATTTTATATAGTACTGTTTTGTCCAATATTTTTTTTTCTTTGGTTTATTTATTTCTCATTTATTCGTTCTAAAATGTAAATCGATATTTTCCTTTTTCGTTATGTGGATCATTAAATTCGTAACGTCATATACCATATTCATATCAAGCAAAGCGGAGCGCGCGGTGTTTGAGTCAATTGTTACTGAATGTTCCCCGCTAACTGAATGATACTTGGTGTGGAATGCTATCCCTTAACGGTCTTTATACCGACCAATGATTGTGTGCACCTTTAACTATGCAACAACACAAGCATCTCTCTTGTAGACGCTCCTTCCTTCGTTAGCACCTTTTTAGATCGTCCAAATTCTTCGCCAGATTTCTTATCATCAAACTATCGCTTTTTTATAACTAACTTTCACTTCAATGAAGTCTATTTCATTTTATATCTAACTTTCACTTCAATTTTTTCGGTACATTACTAATCTATAACTTGACGATAATAAATTTGGTGATACCTTCAAAATGAATGTTGCTTTAGCATGCTCTGGACATTGTTCTGCTACATGTATCTCAGTACCTTACTTTGTTGTGATTTTGCGTTAAACTTTATTAAATATCTGTGTATTACCGGTTTCATTTAATAGTAGAGTAATAGTTGTATGGTTGTTGTCTATACAGTTATCATAACGCATAACTTTGTCCTTTGAAATTGTATAGATATTTTAAATAAATTGTTATATGAACATATAGAAAATATTATAAATAATAACCAGATAGTGTCACGCATGTTACTAGAACCAATAACTATACAATTAACATAAACAAATACTCCATTTCCATCTGTCAGTTTCTCTAAATTTCATTCAATGAACAATGAAACACTTTACAATTTTGAACACAAATTTCAATTGGCACGTTTACTTTGAACTATGTTGATTTGATTAATAGCACTTACCCTAAAGAATTGGCTTCCATTAGATGCACTAACTCCTTGGTATTAATATTCAAAGGCATGATAGTGATAACTTGAAAAGCCTTTAAACTTACTTTTATTGAATATATTTTATGATTAACCCTTTAATATTAAATAGATTTTTCATTAACATCCAACGTCGTAGCTTCTGTAGATTTATTTGTTTGTATTTCGCAATATATATTACATAATTTCTATTCTGTGCAGGCTCACCGTCACCACGTAAAAAACGAAACAATTCAACACCAACAAAGAAAAACGCAGCAGAAAAAAAACAAATTCTGCAGCAGCTTATTAGTCCAGCGCCCGCTAACGACCATTCAAAAAAAATAACTATGGGAGAATTAATACAAATGTCCGAAAGAAGGACTTTAAGTACCGTAGAAAGTGCACCCGCTTTTGTAGAATATGGAGTAGATAATAAAGATACTTCATTTGCTAGTGAAGCGTCATCGCCATCTACTTCGCCGTCTATGCGCCAAATTTCTGATCCTAAATTAGAAAAAAAAGTTACATTTGCAAGGTTACTTAACAAAGTGTCTGCCGAAATGAGTTCTAGTTCGGATGTAGATATGGTGAACACCATAGCTATACCAATGGCTGTTATAGCAGATAGAACGATAAAAGCTAAGGCTTCTAGTACTCCGCCTTCACCAGGCACTGAAGTTCGATCACCACACAGCACATCAAGTAATCAAGGAAGCGATTCCATGTCTAGTCTCGATTTAACATTAGCCCATGCCGCTTTAAAGAAGTACTCTCGGTAAGTTGAAATAAATTTCTAATAGATAAATATCAAATATTTATTTGCGTGAATATTATATTTATATGCTTTTCATTAATTTTTGTTTTAGAACCCCAAAGATATCCAGTGCCGATTCAATACTCGCTATGTTTAGAAACTTTTCATCATCAACTGCGGCACTTGCATCACGAGCATCATCAGGTGGTATATCAGCGTCTAGTACTCCCACAGCATCTTCGCCACAAGATGATACCATTGATGCCGATGACATATCAATTGCATCCTCTCATATACCTTCATTAGCGCCTGATTCGCCTATTTCAAGGCCTCATAACACGATTGAAGTACAGGTAACTAAAATAATTATAAAGGTCATTAATCTGTTTCATAAAACTGTACTAAATTCCTTAAATTTTTCAGGTCGTCGATCCCCTTAGTTCTCACAAGTGCTCGGCTTCTGGTAACTTACTACATCCACCTTCTATACTTCTCGAAGTGCCTAGCGGCATAAATAAATGTCTATCGCCGATACGAGAACTTCCCACTCCTTTACCGACTCCTCTTCCTACACCTTTACCGACACCATTACCTTCTCCACGCATGCCTCGTGCAAAGATGGAGTCTGATAATAAGAGTGATTCAACTATCACTTGTTTATCACCAAGCGAAGATGAGTTAGATGATATAAGGCCTGACAAAATTGACCGGCCGACGTCTGGGTTACGATTAAAGGTAACAATATCTTCCTTTTTCTAGCATTTTGTTATGAATATAATGTTTAAACCTTTTTAATTATTCTTACAGCTAAGGCAACCAGTCGTTTGTGCAGATACACCAACACCATCTACCCACGTGACGGACTCGCCAAGCCCTAGCTTTACACATAGCCAAGATTCCGAGAGAGAGTTGTCTTCACCTTCGCCCGCTCCTCCTTCTTTAAGAGTTCCCGTTCTAACAATAGAACGTCCTTCACCAGGTTCTCCTCCGCCAAGGAGAACACCTCCTCTTTTAGATTTTCAACCACCGCCACTAATTACAGTCACGTGCAATGCAAGTGAAGAATCTGATGAACCGTTGTCTCCAAGACCACCTCCTCCGACCGCGAATATGTGCTATCTAAGTCCATTCTCAATGTCGGCAAGAGGCGAAAGAGCACCTTCGGAATCAAACTTGTCATCCTCTGGCTACAGCTCTATGGCAAGTCCTGGGCCTTCAAGGTGTGGGTCTAGTAATCCCTTGTGTCCGTCTGAAATGGAAGATCCAGGATCAGGCGGTGGCCCGTCCTGTTTTCAGAATAGAAGGAGACCTCTCATGAAAACTAATTCAAGTCCGGCTACATCAAATGACGGTGGAAATGAGCGAAGACGAGGAAGATCAGATTCTGAGACTTTATCTGACGATCCACTGTTAGAATCAAATGATGAAGGCATCGGAACGGACGAACGGGTAGATGACGTTCCTTCTAGCGCAAAAGAAATGGAACATTTAGCGGCACTAAAGGAAACTTTGGAAATACCACAAACAACTCTGTGTCCACCTGTTGGTGTTACTAAATGTACGATTGTCAAGTGTGTCAGTGTTGAACGAGGTTTGGATGAAAAGGCTAGTTTGAAACCGCCAGTTCTGTTTTCGGATTGTAGTCGCCCCTTAAGTCCCGTGAGTTCAAGAAGCGAAAGTCCTTTAAGTGACAAAACAGGCTTGGGACGATTCTCACCACAATTTTATGGGCGGCAATTGCCATTTACAGATTCAGACGGATTATATGATTTCCCCAGTTCGGAATGCGTGAAAGGTGGCAATTGTAAGAGCAGCAGCACTGCTCACAGGAAAGCGGGTAGACGAAGAGACAGAAGAACACCTAGAACGACGTCGCATGAAGTGTCGGGACCACCGAAGTCAGCGTTACCTCATATGCCACATTCTATGCACAATTTATTAGAAGTAAGATCAACTTTTTTTGATATTTTATAATAAACTAGCGACCTGCCCCTGCTTCGCACGGGTATAAAATATATATCCCATGTCATTCAGTGTAAAAAAAAATGATTAAAATCGATCCAGTAGTTTTGATTTATTCATTACTGCCCGTGGCCCGCAAGCGTTAAATTTGGAGAAAAACAATTTCCTTTCCCTATACCAAGAAGATTTCCTGCTATCTTTGGAATATCTAAATTCATATAGTACATTATTACTTATTTACTTTTACATTTTCCCTATGTATTTAATTTTTACAATTAATTACAGATTGTCTTTATATACAACATTCACAGCTTCCTTGTCGTTAAACAAACTCTTGAAAGAACGATATAGCTGCTGGATTCGAAGTGTTATAGGGCGAAGCGCGGCGTCCTCACGGCATTTTAAATCTGTAATATCTCCGAAAATGTTCACTTAAATTACATGCTGTAAACGGCCATATTAATCTATATTAAATCAACTATTTATTTAAGGTACTTAATTGGATAAGGATTAATGCTGTAATGTATAAAAATTGCTTCAAAAATATGGCATTATTTTTCGTAAAAAGTAAATGACAAAAAATGCTATAGTGAGTTATCCATAAGAGATAGACATATACCTTCGCGGACTTTTCTGTAGACCTTTTCAAGGTGTACAAATACTTAGTACATTATTTTGATAAATCTCGTAGGGTTAAGCCTGCGTTTGCAATGTAAGCGGAAAAAAATGTAATTATTTACAGAAACCTCAAAAATTACAGTATTTCTCTACTCCGTATTGAATGTTATTATACGTACAAACCTTCCTCTGGAATCACTCTATCTATTAAAAAAAAACCGCATCAAAATCTGTTGCATAGTTTTAAAGATTGAAGCATACATAGGGATATACGGACATAGGGACAGACAGAGAATGCGACTTTGTTTTATACTATGTAGTGATATTATTTATTTTTACAATTGATTAGACAATGTCTTTACATACAACATTCATAGCTTTCTTATCATTAGACAATATAAACTTGAAAGAAGGACATTTAGTTGCGCCTCCGGTTGCTGCTAAATTCGAAGTGCTTATAGGTCGAAGCGCGGCCTCCTCGCGGGATTTTAAATCTGTAATATCTCCGAAAATGTTCACTTAAATTACATGCTGTAAACGGCAATATTGATCTGTATTAAATCAACAATTTATTTAAGGTACTCAATTGGATAAGGATTAATGCTGTATTGTATAAAAATTGCTTTGAACATAAGGCATCATTTTTCGTAAAAAGTAAATGAAAAAAACTGCTATTGTGGGTTATCCATAAGAGATAGACATATACCATCGCGGACTTTTCTGTAGACCTTTTTAAGGTGTACAAATACTTAGTACATCATTTTGATAAATCTCGTAGGGTTTAGCCTGCGTTTGCAATGTAAGCGGAAAAAAATGTAATTATTTACAGAAACCTCAAAAATTACAGTATTTCTCTACTTCGTATTGAATGTTATTATACGTACAAACCTTCCTTTTGAATCACTCAATCTGTTAAAAAAAACCGCATCAAAATCGGTTGCGTAGTTTTAAAGTTTTATGCGTACATACGGAAATATGGACTTTGTTTTATAATATGTAGTGATTTCCCCTATTTTGCTTTTGAACGGCAATTGCATTCAGTTTTAAGAGTTACTGTAACAAAATTACATCTTTTAACTACAACCGCTTAATATCCAAAATTTTATTACTCGATTTTATAAATGACTTTTAATAATAATACCATTATATTCCATTCCATTATATATTATTGGTAATACTTCTGATATTTTACTTATTCAATTAATTTGACCTTTTTTTTACAAATTATTCCAAATAAATGACATATTTAACTAATATAATAATATTTTCATTTTTTAATTCTTAATTTTCAAAAAAATATATCTTATAGTAATTGACAAAAGTAAGTAGGCGACACTATTAACCTCGCAAAATAAACATATGTATGTACTGATGTGTTATAGCTCATACTTCCTCTTGTCGCGAGACGACATATTGCTGACGTTATTTTCTTGATAAATATTGCTCAAAGTAAGATAGACTCCCCACAGTTGCTATCTTCTATTAAACTTGCCTAAAAAGCTCATTTCAAGACGGCCCTCTGAAAATCTATTTGTAACGCTTGGCTCCACTAATTATCGCAGAAATTCTTATTTCTGTCGTGCATCAGCAGCGTTCAATAAATTGGTAAATCGTCATGAAATAGACTTGTTTACGTCTGAAACCAATGAAATAAAACAACATATTTCTGGAAATTGTATCCGAATGGACTATTAATTAAGTAGTTTATAAGTGGAAATGTACAATTAGTTTAAGCTGTTTATTTTCCAAATAAATGAAAATAAAATACTAGTAAGGTTAATCAAATTAAGGTTATAACAGTTGGCGGAAGGAATTTTTCTACACCCTTATGTAGTAGCTTATAGTACTGTCTGCTTATATAAGATCTATTTAACACTAATTCACAAATAAAATATTTGATTTGATTTGATCTCTCCAGGTGCCATGTTGCAATCAAAATCGAGGTCGTAAAGGAGGTAGACGCAGATCCAGATCTCAAGCACCGGCCTTAGCAACGTCGTCGTCTTCGGAAGAGTCTGTGTCCAATGCTTCGGTAGCATCCATTGCATCAGCCCGGGAGTTGCGGTTACCAGATTTAGAGATGCAGGTTGCACACGAAATATGTTGACTATTGTTTTATGTATTGTATTTAAAACAAACACTCTGATAATATTTGCTGCACTTTTAAAGTTGAATTCTTTTTTACAGTTAACTTAAATATTAAAATTTATCTTTTTATATTATCAGTAAAGCTCTCATTATAAATATTTGATGGGGTTGCTCAAAAATTATATTGGAATATTTTTTGCCTAATAACTTATCCAGTTTTGAACGCAATTAATATTATTTTTGTATTTTGATAAAGGCACAACATTTGCACTATATTGTATTGCCCTTTGTATAGCTTGCACTTGCAAAATCTTTGTTGAAAGGACACTAGGCCAAATTTTAATTAATATTTCAAACCAAGGATGAAATTAAATGAGCTGAAAAGCATGATTAAACTAATAATACTATAGATAGAAATTTTAAACTTTTGACTCAAGTATAACCACAAATATATTTTAAAAGCTCTTCTGATAGATACAAAACCCTAAATTATTTCCACTTCGGGTAAAATATATGAAGCCAAGCAGATTTTCTATTAAGGCAATTTATTTTATTCGTTATTAATAACAAAAGAAATAAAGGGAAATAGTATTTCCACCAGAAAGTATAAAGAAAAACTATATATTTAATTATCTAGCTATTATAATATATTCAGTCACTATATAGAAACAAGCCAAGTTAAGACTTTTAAAAAAGCTTTTAACGACATTTATTGTCCCTACTGTTAAACATTGCGGAGTTCCCTTGTCTGGAGCCAATCCTAGCAGCATCAGGTCATGATTGGGGAAGTGGGTTAAATTTGAAAATCAAGATTCCACCTTCACATACATACATTGCAAATTGCAAAGTAATAATAACGTCAAAACTGCAAAGCAGGCAAAATCGCGATTTTGCCGTGGAATCTAACTCCTGATGATGTTTTAGTTGCGGGGCGTAACGAATGTTGAGTTTGTGATAGTGTTGTGTGAGAGTTGTTGAATAAAAGCTTTTAAACAGATATTGAATTTTAAGCTTACAAAAACTTGTGTTTGTTAATAAACTTGGCCTAGTGTCCTTTATGTGCTGTGTTAAATGTTTACGCTTTTTATGTTCAGTTTCGGTTACGTTTAGTGTGTGTTTGCAGCCAGAACCGATGCGGCTCAAGAAACCGTTGCGACGCCAAAAGTGCAGGAGTTCCGAGGTGAATGGGAAACACCTAATGGTTATACAGACTGTTATAATATTCTGTTAAATTGTGACTTATTTTTATTTCTAATAGAGATGTTGCGGATACGGGTTTACTGAAACCATAGATTTTTAGACAGCGTAAAAATGTGCGTATATAAGATGCAAATTGCACTGAAACGGGTCGATATGCCCGATCAAGTCAAGGCAAAATTTACTCATAAAATGTACTCATCAATACACAATAATATTTTTACTAAAATTTAGTGGCTATAATAGCTATCTGTTAAGCACAAGATTGTATAGAAGTTGTAGGAGTGGAAGATGTGAAATAACATCCTTAATTGCTGTTGTTTGAACTTACAATCCACAGACAAATATCAGGATCAATACAAATGGGCAGTAATTTGACCACGAACGTCAATCTATGTTTACATATATCATTTACGGTGAGACAAAAAATAGATTAAACATAAACGCATATGCCAAATCATGTCCTACTTATTAGTAGATATTTGATTATTAGTATATTCGATATATTAGTTTATTCGATTGTTAATGCGAAAGTTTGTGAGTATGGATGTATGTTTGTTACTCTTTCAAGGCGAGTCCGCTGAACCAATATCGATAAAATTTGGCACAATCGTTTCTTATACACCGGGTAACATATAGGAAATCCTGTTAATACTACAGGAATAGGATGACATTGAAAAGTGTCATCTATTATTAATCGATGATGATATTTGCAGAGTTGGAGAGTAACAGAAGCCACCGTTTATTCGAACATTACAGTCCACGCGAACGATTTTGCGAATAAAAGCTATTCTATTATATGCCTTGCATATTAAGAAGCATTTCTTGAAATAACCGATAATCGGTAGTACAGAAAGTTTTAAAATCCGTTATATTTAGTTTTAATTTAATATCTCATGTGAGTTAATATTATTGATAATAGAAATAAAAATATTTCAAACCTTCAAATTAAAAAGAAACAGAATGTTATAGTCTGTAAATTCATTGGGTTTTGTTTCAATTTATTGTGTAGAGGAAATTTTAATAATTTTCAGCAGTTTATTTCTACAGCACGCCATAAAACGTTGTATTGTGAACAGTTCTGTAATAAATTCAAAGTTATAGATAGATAACATCCAATTTTCACATGCGATTTTGTTTTTGTAGGTAAATAATTACTTTATGCCGTGTGGTATCCGGCTGAGTAGAATAGACCATCCTCTTTTTTAACGAGGTGTCAAAATACGACAAAGGTAACTTGACGTCAGGCAGGCGGTTACTCGTAAAATACGTAGCCAAATTATGTGACATGTATATAACGTGTTGTGCAGACCCCACTTAGAGTGGGATAAGGGAAGAGGATGATAATTTTCATGTTACTGTTGATAATCCTGATAGAATTTACTAAAATTGAAATTGCCCTAAATTAAAATTTTATTTTATCCATGATAAATCATTATTGTTGAGCTGGAAGTAGCGGCCTGTTACTATCCCACTGCTGAGAATAGGCCTCTTCTCTCTGTTTTTGGAGAGAAGGATTGGAGCTAAAACCTACCACGCTGCTCCAATGCGGATTGGTAGGCTAAACATAGGTATCTCCAGAATTCTCTAGAGATATGCAGGTTTCCTCACGATGTTTTCCTTCACCGAAAAGCGTGTGATAAATTGCAATTATCAATTAGACACATAAGTTTTAAAAGAGAAACTCATTGGTGTCTGCCCGGGTTCGAACCATTACTCGAAAGAGTCGCACGGTTACCGCTGGGCTACCACAATTGTTATTGTTAATCTGTAAATCAATTTAAATTACCCTCATCTTTCAGGACACGTCTTCCAAAATTTCCTCAAGTCTGGATTTAACTGAGGACTCCCGTAAGCCGGCGAAAGTTAACAAATTACGGACTATTGGAAACCAGATAAGGTTCACGCTGTTTTTTATATCGACATAGAATATATCGCGGGTTTCAACCTATAGGGACATATAAACAAAAATGCGATTATGGTTTTTACTGTTATTTGATTCTAGTGTTGGTTATACATAGGGTTGCCACCTTTTTTTGAAGAAAAATAGTATTTTTCTCTTGAAATCAAAAAATATAGTATTTTTAGAAAATTCAGGAAAAAAAATAGTACACATCTATTTTCAATCATTATTTATTTTTCCATGATAATTTATTATTATTTATCGCTTTGGTCATCAAGGTTGTATTATTTTAGAAATATTTATAGCCATCTAAGCAAGTTAGGTCTATATTAAACTAAATTAAGAGTTTCGTTCAAAAATTCCCTATGCAGCGCCGTGGGTGCGTTCCATTCACAGTTGATTAAAAAAGCGCGACAATTGACTTAGCGATAAAAATATAGTATTTTTCGTCCTATATTGTTTTTCTATAATATATAGTACAATTTACAAAAATATAGTACGATAATATATAATATAGTACGGGTGGCAACTTTAGTTATACACCATTTTATTGTATGTTATCAAAGTTATCAGAATTATATTGAAAAGAGCAACCGCCGAGTTTCTTGCTGGCTGGTAGGAACAGCTTTCCGAATCAGCAGTAGAGTTGACGATCCAAAAGGACTTGTTTACAAGTTTATAAAGAAAATTTTGAATTTGAATTTGATGACTAACTTTCCCACGTTTTAATTTATTTATAGAAGTAGACGTTACTTATCGAAATTCCATAATATAGAAGTTATGATAGAATTATTTAGCTATAATCCGCGTTTGTTAAGAAAATCTTTCTTATGCGAAGTGTAGAAATCAAAGTCGTTCTCATACCTTATACAGGCATAAGTTACACGTATGACAAAACACCACCACCATATAGGTCAGGAAAAGATAGACTCCACGACAAAATCGCAAAGCCCGATAATACTTCGGTTACGGGGCGAATCGATTGAGATTGTAGTAGTGAATATGTGCGGCGCTATTGGTCTTGTATATGTGAAGTAACTAATGCTGCATGTATAAGGTATGAGAACGGTACGCGAATCTATGTAATGCTACTGCATAGATTCGCTTAACAAAACGCGGATTATAACAAAATAATTCAATCACAACTTATATCCCACGTCTGTTCATTCAGATAAATTCACATTGCAGGTTCCTGCGTCGTTTAGAAAGAAGTCTCAAAATGAAAGAAAACTACCCGGCGATATCAGACGACGAAGGGGACGAGTCCTCCAGTGTCACCTCACCCCTCCTTCAGGGGAGGAAAGACTATAACCACATGGCCGGCCACGCGATATCCGCCCCACTGCTGGGCGCTGCAAGGCCGAAAATCACCAGGCAAAGGCGTTACGACAAGAGCCTCTTAAACGAGGACACGAGGACGTTTTGTGCTGCTCCTGGTCACGATAATTCGGATTAAGTTACGTATTTAGGGTTGCCAGATGTTAAAAACAATATTAAATAAATAATATCTGGTAATTTTTTGCAAAATAAAAAAGCAACTTAAAGAAAAGATTAAATAAAAGGGTAGGTGGGGCTCTTGTCCTAGGTATTTTCATTTCTCGCGACCATCCGTTTCCCGAATAAGCTACGCTAACTTGACAGTTAATGGCAAAAATTCAATGAAATATAAAACGATTCTATTTATATAAAACCTAGCTAATCTTTCAGCTTTCAGGAAAATCGTTGGAACTGTTTTCTAGATTCCGAATATATATAATATTATACATATATATATATATATATATATACACACACACACACACACACACAAGCTCTCATTATTTCATTTAAATATTAAAGATATGGGACACTTACAAACACGGTCGTCTGTCCTCAAAATAACTTAATACTTGTGTTATGGGTGACTGACAACTGGTAAATATACTTTTATATTTTTTAAATACAAATATACACTCAGACTCGAAGACCAACAAATTCATTTATAGAAAATCTTGGCCACTGTTTTATCAAAATTGTTAAAGCTAAAAATATTATTAAAATATACTTTCTGTAGATTTTCCATCACAGCAAAAATTAACTCGTACTTCTATAGTGGAGTAGTTGTATGAAGTTTTAAAAAATAATGTAAATGTAATGAAGTTGAAAAAAAATATGTATTTAAACATTGAATAAATAAAATTCATTTTTTGAAATTACTTTTTAATACTCAGACTTTATTTTATGTAAAAAAAAATATTTGGCAACCCTAGGTTCTTTTTTCATATTATTAATAAAAATATATTATTAATAATAAAAAAAAATGTTTTCTGAAACTTTACTAATATTAAATAATATTGGTTAACGAAAACGTGTATGTTGCGGCGATGGTGCAATAACCGTCAAAATCTATATATACCATTAAATTATACAAAATTCTAATCTAATGTGATATGATGTATTTATGGCGTGTAGTATAATGTTGTTATTATATTAGCGGAGATTTTTTATTATATAATATAAACTTTAATTTCTCCTATGTTACGTTTTGGTGTCTTCAATTTTCTATTAGTAGATAAAATTTTGTAAATAAACTTCTTAAAGCAATAACTTATTTAAGTCGTACTATGATTAGATATAGACTATTAATATTTTAAATATCTTATGAATAAACATAACATTATTTTCAGTTAGCATCAAATTTAATCGAGCGCATGGCATGTTACGAATATTCTTTGAGGTTTGCACTTCGCTAAATATATTTTCTCGTTGATACTTACTCTATTGTATAAATATAATGTTTTTGTAAATATTTTTAAACGTATTGCTCAAATGCATATTTTGTGAGTTGTCTTTTGTGCACTATTTGCTACTTTGTAAATACAAGAACTATTGTTTGTTATTGTAAATACCGTGATATGAGAGAAATTTTCTTTTCTTGTAAGTAAATTTGCTAAAAGACTTGTAAATTGTTAGTTAATAAGGTCGATAACTAATCGAAAGGCCCAAAACAATTGGTATACCAAATGCACAACTACTATTATTCTTAAATCGTATTATACAATTATACAATCGTAAATTGTATAAATTTAAGCACACGTTTAACTTTAAAAACATTTTTAAGGTAGTTGATGTTTCGCGATACCGACAGTCTTTAACTCAAGTGAATTAAATAATAAACTGAATGGTTATTAGAAAAAAATAGTCAAAATTTAATTAAACATTAAACTTACCTTTATAGTTAGCCATTGAAAATAACCATTTTGAGTTTTAAGTTATGAATTAGAAAGCAATAAATATTCTTAATAAGTGTTTAAATGGAAGATTTATAATCCAATTGATTTGTGTAAAAATTATGTGTCTTTAGTACGAATTAACATAGATTTCTTAAGTATAGTTATAATCTATAATCTTGCCGAAACTACGACGTACACAATTAACTTCTTACTTTGCAAAACAAAAAATATATCAATATGATTATGCTCCTTTTCTAATATTTAATAAAAAAATATATATATATGGGACACTTTCACACACGGTGGTCCATCCCCAAAGTAAGTAACTTAATACTTGTGTTATGGTAGACAGGCAGCTGGTAAATATATACTTATATATTTTTAAATACATATTTAAATACAAATAAACACCCAGGCTCGAAGACCAACAAATTCATTTATAGAAAATGTTGGCCCTCGGCGGGAATCGAACCCGCGACCCGCGGAGCTGAAGGCAGGGTCACTACCCACTGCACCAACGGGCCAGCATAATGTTTATGACAACAGCATATAGTGCTTACTGTAGAAATAAAAATTCTGTAAATTGCCACTATTGCTTTAAAAGCGCGTTTACCTAATGAAAAGAACTTAAATAGATGGTGATTTTTTAGAAGTTGGTATTAAATAATTTCAAAATATGTTACATTTTAAGGTAATATTGTTAGTCATTGGACTCTAGAGCGCACTATAGATTCAAATTCAATTCTTACCACTTTTTTACTTTTGTGAGATGCTTGCTAAATAACAGCAAGTTACAATACATTGAACATAAAAGCATATCCAAGTTAATAATAATACAAAGTTATATTAACTTTAATTTAATATTATATTTCATTTATATTCGCCCAAATCCTTACCACTCAGTAAGGTATTAGAAAACTATGTTAACTCATATTATAGACAGAAGAAAATGTTAAAATATCTTGTAGTAGCACACCCAGCAATAATGACTTTGTGATCGAATTGTTCAAAAGACTGACGTTTTATGTGTGTGTCAGTAAAACATCATTGTATGTGTAACTAATATAATCTACTTAATATATTTATCAAATCTTAAGACGTTTCAGAAATTTCTTACGCTTAAACCGTGTTTATATTCACAGTAAGCAAGAGAAAGATAAACTCGGGTTCGCGTTCAGAAATATAAACGTTTTTACGAATATTTATATCTGAAATGATCATTCGAATTGTAAATTACTGCATATATCTTCGACGTGCTAGGCCAGTCGTTTTTCGTATTGTCTGTTTTCAAAGTTTACTACAACATTCAAAATATATCTATTTTTGATGCACAATTTCTACCACACATATTCTATATAAAACAGTTTTATTTTACTCGAAATAATTTATGATACTTATCTCATGGCTTAAGACTACCGAATTAGTGTTACTGTTAAAAAAAAACAATGGCCTGTTTTTGAGACTGATTTTCTAAATCTTATTCTTAATATTGCATTATTGTTTTCCCTCGCACAGATATACTTCTAAAATCCGTTTTATCCCAATTATATTTAATATTAAAGCAAATATTTTCCTTAATATTGTTATTGTCCCTGAAAATAAATTGTTTATGGTTTCTTTCATAGACCACTCGCTCTATACCTAGTCTATGACAATCATAAAGCGCTTTTCATAATAATAATTAACCTCGTATTTATCTTTAACCCTATTTTGTTGTTATGTAGGATAAATAGAAATTAGCTAAGGAGTTTATATCATTTTAAAAATTCTACATAGTATATAGGGAAAAAAAATGTTAAAACAAAAAAAAATAATGAGCACCAAATATTTTATGCTACAGTATCAAAACGTAAAAATAAAGAAATTTTCAACATCATAAACAAAAATTTTGTAAAAACATTTGGTTTTATGTATATTCATACTATATTTGCATACTGTTGTAGAAATAAGCCTTTCCTATCTATAATTTACCAATGCATTATTTTTGGTTCTGGACTCTTGGTTTATGGTAAAATATATTTTCAGTTATTTCTTTAAAATCTCGAATTTAAATATCCAAGTTAATCGTAATATAATACTGTAGGACCATTAACTTAAAGTAAGTTCACTAACTAATAAGTATAAAGTGCACCTTTTTAGGTTAAGAAATCACTTATTATAAGAACCATTTAAAAATCATTTGAATCTATTATTATTATTTTTATTCTTCAACTAAACTTCCGATTGTTTTGCCGCATTATTCTGCTAGAAATATTACCTACTCCTCTTTGATTTCGATAAAAGAAAGAGAAATAAACAAGGACAAGGAGAGTAGAAAGAGAAGTACCTAATAAATAGAACAAAGAAGTATTTCCTTTCCTTTCCACACACAAGTATCTCTTTTTACTATCAACATTCTGAGAACGCTTGATACGAATCACATCATAATGTGATTCGTATTTTTGCAATTTCTTTCGAACAGATTTTGTCTATTGTTTATTTTTTCCGGCATGAAATACGGCTATTTCCTTATCTATGATTTCGACAC
Source organism: Morpho helenor (assembly GCA_029227775.1). Classification (NCBI taxonomy): domain Eukaryota; kingdom Metazoa; phylum Arthropoda; class Insecta; order Lepidoptera; family Nymphalidae; genus Morpho; species Morpho helenor. Next base: position 1,216,028 of record JARGCU010000034.1, on the reverse strand, counting down.
AGTAAAGAGAAATGAAAAAGAACAGACAGAGTAGAGAATAAGAGAAATAACAACAGAAGAGGAAAAGAACATGGACAGACGGTGGACATAGAAACTAGAAAATAGAAACTAGAACTAGAGTTATTACGTGGACTTTATTTTACTGTTCTTAAAACGCATTTAAAACCTTGTCAATTTTTGTATTGTTATAAATTTATAACATTCGAATATTAAGAAAATTGAAAGAAAGGTTTTATCTTGATGAGTCGACATCATCGCAGCCTCTCTCGGGTCTTTTCTATATGACTCTGACGATTTAATAACGACCGCAAACGCAAAAACACGTAATACACACAAAGCGTCTTTGCCGGCGAAGACGAGGTCCTAGATTTCTGACGTCAGTTGGTCGTGACTTCTTGCCACCCTTCCGTCGTCGTATTGACTAATCAAAATCATACCATCAGCCCTCCACTACACGTCGCTAAAGCCGTGGTCCGGCCTCACAGGAGGCACCCTTAGGACTACGTTCCCCGACGTTAGTAGAGCTTCTGCGCTTTACTCTCCGCATTTCGCAACCTCGGCGAAACTTCTACGCTCGTCCGTCCCACTTGGTGATGCTGTAAAAACCGTTAGGGCTAACAGCATACAGTCAATACAAAAGAAAAAAAAGATGGAGGTTTGTGGTGCATGTGTTTTAACGAATCCTAAATACTCCTGGTTAATGAAAAATAATATTCTTAGATTTGAAACTTTCGCGATTCATACTAATTATTATATAAACAAACGGGTCACATCGCGATAACCTCGAATTACCTTTGTATAAATTTCGACGTTTCGGCAGAGTTACATCCACCATCCACCACTTTATATAATAATTAATAATATTCTTACCTCCAAAGCAGCTCTGTTATACGCTTCTATATCAGCATAGTGAATTCGGAAAAAAAATTGGTGACATCGCACACAATGAGGCTTTTTTTCATTTATTTATTGCGGATTTTAATGGACCTCGTTATACCGTTTCCACCTCAACATCTTTATTTCGCCAACTTGAACTGTATTTTCTTCAGTAAGTTCTTCTGAGTTACAGCCTTGGTTTAAGTGCTTAAGGACTGGTCTTACTTTTGTAGATTTACTTTAAGTTCCTCCATCCTCTTATAGCTTCTATCGATTCGTTATCTCATGTAAATAAACAAGTTTTACATTATGCATATGTTTGTAATGTATTCATTATAATTACCATTTTATTCACGAAAATGTAAGGACAAAGTAAAATAAATTTTGCTTGTTAACATGTTATTTTATTTCACTCACCTCTAAACCAGTATTTCTAAAGCTTTTTTGTGCAATGCCCCCACCTTAGTCTTACATTCTTATACCCCCTCCTAACATATAACTTAAATAAGCTCTTTCAAGCACTTTTGAATCGTCAACGATTAATATGATTAATGAAGCTACAACTGGTTCGGAATGTTGCTCTTACCGAGAAGAACCAGAAAGAAACTCGACAGTCAATCTTTTAAACATTTTCAATTTAACATTATTAAACCGCAGTCTTGTATGAAGCTGTAAGGATTTCAAATCCAGGCATTTTTATCATCCAAATAATCTTCAATTTTGAAATACGCTTTACGTACAAGTACATCTCTTACACTTAATATAGGTACTTATACAAATTTTTAATATTAACAAGTTAAAAAAGCTATTAACACAATTTTAAGTCCCTACTATTATCTGTTGAGGAGTTTCCTCTGGAGCCAATCCTGGGAGCAGTATCAGGTCATGCTTATCATAAACATGCATTGTCATCGGGACTGGACCAGTATGTAAAGTTTCAGCTCAATCGAAACCCGGAAAATAGAGGTAAAGAAGAAAAGAGAGGTAGAATTTGCCTTTTTCGTTTAATTAATCATTGAAATCTAGCATTACATTTAAATGATCCGAAACGAAAGGGTTAACCTCTTGTTTAATAATAAGACATGTATCGTATATTGAGATCATAAATTTATTATTACCACAAAACAACCATTACATTTTCTTTTTGATATTTCCTTGCAATTCAACAAATATTTATATGCAATGCATGGTCTAGGCAAGAGATGTGTAAAAATATTTTTTTACATGTTTCAAATACGACCTCCTTCAAATAATTTAATTAATATTATAAAAAAAAACATTGTCGCCGTCAGTGCGACAAGTTGTTGAAAAAGAATATATTTATTGACTTTTCAGAAAATTCCTTCCTACTGTATAGAATAAGGGCCTGTTTCACAAGTTACTGATAAAGTGTTGGATAGTTAACCGACAAATCAACCAACTGGCAGATAAATGTCTCTAAAAAGACTCTAACCAGTTAAAAATTTAAAAAAAATCGCAGCCATTTTGAAATACGTATTTGCTATTCAGCAGATAAACAGAATAACAGCCACATGATATACCTGTTAGCTTATTAGGGACTTTAAGTGCTGAATAAGCCTATCAGAAACCTGAGCAACCCAAAATTCTTAGATATGTGTCAGATATGTTCCGAATAAGCTAACTGACAGTTTATTGGTAACTTGTGAAACAGGCCCTAAAAGTAAAGAAAAAATCGTAGTTATCATTTTATTTAAAAAATATATATACGACACATCTAGTTGCAGTTGCCTAAACAATAAAGCGCGTAAATTAATAAATTAATCGATTACATATTTGTATGCACTTATATTTATATAAAAAATAATTTAAAAAAATAATAAAAAAACTTACTTTAAGTGTACTTATTTATATCTCAAGACGTCTTAATAAACCCAAAATAAGTAAAAGGTTAACTAAACGTTTTAATATTTTATATCTAATTACTCGCTAGATATCACAATTATGTGTTTATTTGTACGACTGCGTAAATAGAAACTTTAAGCGCTATTAAATATTTATATATAACTGATAGGCTGTGCCTGTTAAAGTGTTACAATAAAATAAATTATATTACGTTTTTCCCCGTTCTCGAAGATAAAAGAACATTTTCATGAGAACATGTTCCTATACAGCCCGGTATATAACGTTAAATTGTTAGAGCACTCGAGTTTTTAGTCGGTTCGAGTCGGCGTTACCCGTCGTTCGTCCAATTCGGGCGGTACAACCCGTAATAGGTTTTCATAATGTTAAAAAAGGAGAAAATGTAGAAATAATATCAGGTATTACAATTGAATAAAGGGCATAGGCATTATCTCTCTATTTTTGGAGAGATTGGAGAGAGATTGGAGTTAAGAGTAAGACCTACCATGCTGCTCCAATGCGGATTGGTAGGTTACAAATATCCCTAGAAATCTCTAAAGATATGCAGGTTTCTTCGCGATGTGAAATATATGACGTGACAAATCTCTCTTTTATGGATATCATTGTTAAAATTATTCGAATAAGCGACAATATATATATATATGATATATGGGACAATATATGGGACACTTACACACACGGTCGTCCGCCCCTAAAGTAAGTAACTTAATACTTGTGTTATGGTAGACAGACAACTAGTGAATATATACTTATATATTTTTTAAATACATACTTAAATACAAATATACACCCAGGCTCAAAGGCCAACAAATTCATTTATAGAAAATGTTGGCCCTCGGCGGGAATCGAACCCGCAACCCGCGGAGCTGAAGGCAGGGTCACAACCCACTGCGCCAACGGGCCAGTCAAACTAGTCGAAGTGTTTTACACCAGTAAAACATATGTTATACAAATCATCAGATATATTACGCTGAACATTCTAGAATATTCTATCATTTATCCTAACGGGGACTAGGAAATTCCGCAAAACCAACTTCCAATAGTCATGTACCACTTAGGGAGTTTTATTGCCATCAAATTGCGAAATCGTAAGAGCTCAATATAATTCAATATATTGTATGTCAGTTAGATTTAGAATTTGGACGCTTGGTCAATAAAGTCTGCTCCGTAAAGTTTACAGCTTCGTGTATAGTATGGAGCAGACTTTATGTACCTTGGGACAAATTACGGAGAACATTTTATAACATTTTTAGTCAGAAATATTGCGGAATTTCGCAAAAACAAACTTCCAATCGGCCCCAAACTGCGTGCCGTTACCTTATGAATTTCGTAAGCCTCGTGACGTCTTATATACTCAATATGAGTATATAAGACATCATCATGGATTTAGAATTGCTTGAGTATCATTTCTCTATAAAAATTCGTGCAACCTCGACGCAAATCACAGAGAAATTTCTAGAACATTCCATCATGTATGCCAATGGGAACTAGGATCGCGAGAAATATTGCAAAATTCCGCAAAACCAACTTCCAATCATCCGGAACAGCGTACGGCAGTATTATCGCTGTCAATTTGTGAATTTCGTGTGCCGTAAATATGAATATATAGGACGTCAGAATTAGATTTAGAATTGGGGCGCTGGGTATCAGGACTAGAACGCCGTGAGTATCAGCAGCTAGCCAGATGTGGGACTGGCTGGCGAATAATTCCAAAGTTATGGTCCCAAACCAGGCAAAGAGGCTCGAATGCCGCGTACGGAGAGCCCCAGAGACGTTCCTGAGTAAGATATAGCTGACAATAGGTAAAAAGGTCACGTAGCTGTGGATTTCGTTGCAGTCGAAGGTGTTGGTGCAGAAGAATGTGAACGTGACGTAGCTTCCAAGCCCGATGAAGGCCAGGAGGGTTGCGCTGAGGGAGATCCCGGGGGTGAAGAGGTTGCTGTGGTTGTTGTCGTCGAGCAAGTTGTAGCGCTGTGCGAGGAGGTACGCTGTGGCAAATATTATGCCGTACGCCATTGAGTACCTGAAACAATGGTGTTTAATTAAAACCTAAAAAATATTATAACTGAACTGACCATGCAAGAGTTGAAGACAATGTAATATAAGAAATATATTCTGAGATGTAATATAAGAATATACATAATTATAAAAAGATTGGCGATGTATATAATAGACAAAGTAGGAACCGACATAAGCTTGCGGCTCCTGCTTTGCGCCTTGCAAAAGTACGTAAGTCGTTTGTGGGTTTGGATATAAGATTCTATTATAAAATTCTGCAATCAATTTTAGCTTTTCCATTACAGCCGTTTAAAAAAACAGTTAAAAAGAGCAACCGCCGAGTTTCTTGCTGGCTCTTCGTGGTAGGAGCAATTTTTCCGAACCAGTAGTAGAGTTGACGATATAGATATAAAAGAATTTCATCTTGTCCCATGTTAACAAAATTTAGTAAATATGAATTTTATTTTACCCTGAACGAATAACTATACAAATTAAAATTTAAAATATTTAATTTATAGAATTAGGCGTTACTTTGCGGAAGTCCATAATACAAAAGTAATGAGAATAATATTTTGCTATAATCCGTGATAAACGCGATTTTATCGCGGATTATAGCAAAATAATATTCTCATTACTTTTGTTTCAAAATATTTTTTATTTAAATAAAGTTCGAAACAAGTGCTTTTGAATCGTTAACTCTACTGCTGGTTCGGAAAGCTGTTCCTACCACGAAGAGCCAACAAGAAACTCAACGGTTGCTCTTTTAAACTGTGTTTTTAAACTGCTGTGGCAAAAAATGGCAAAGCTAAAATTGATTGCGGAATTTTATTATAGAATCTTATACCCAAACCCACAAACGACTTACGTTGTAAGGCGCAAAGCAGGAGCCGCAAGCTTATGTCGGTTCTTACTTTGTCTATTATATACATTGCGAATGTTTTTATAAACATAATATATTACAGGATATGTCCACAGACTCACCGATCCTGCTTCCAATCCAGCCACCACTGGTGAATGTCGTCATCGGCGTTCACAAACAGCGCCTTCCACGGCCTCATCACGAATATCTTCTGGAAGAACACCTCGCTCATGTACAGCACCGTGACGATGGTCAGCAGGCCGATGACCTTGATGGCTATATACAGGTATTGGTACGGCTTGGTCTCAACAGTGTGGCTCGACGACTGCGTTATGTGAGGAGGTAGGGTGAAGATTACGAACATCTAGAAATATATCCACAGATTTATTTAGGGCACCAAAAGGTTACAATCGAAAACAAAAACAACTAAAAACAATCATATAGACTAAAACCGCCGATTATAGTAAAATAATTCTATTATTACTTTTATAATATTTTATATATTATGGATCTCCGCCTTTTCAAAGTAACGTCTAATTCTATTAATTAATCATATATCCGGCTGAGTAAAATAGAGCCTCAATTCTTACCGAGGTGTCGTAAAAGGCGAGGTAAGCGAGGCAAGGCAAGTAAATTGACCCACCGTGTGATATTCGGTTTAGAAAAATAGACCACCCTCTTTCTTACCGAGGTGTCGTAAAATAAGACTATGGTAGTTAATATCAGGCAGGCCACCGGTCGTAAAATACGTAGCCAAATCATGTGACAACATGTGTGTAACATGTTGTGCTGACCCCACTTAACCTAACTTCTTATGATAACACTGACTCGCCTAATGATACGTTAAATTAAAGTAAACGAATGAAATGAAAGAAGATCAAAGGATTTTTAATTTCAAACATTTCCAAATGGTCTTATCTAGACCTTAGTATAATCCAAAAAATACATTAATTATCTCTTGATCTATTAATATTCTATTAGTCACTTGCGAACCCCATTTCCATTTACTTCTGAAAGTGACATTTGACTATTTCCAATATAAAAAATTTACCAAAAAAAAAGCAAATTAAACTCACCAAGGTATACCAGAATGACACCAACGGTATAAAACTGTAGAACTGATAAGGCCTGTTCATCGTCAGGCACAGAACAACGGTCAGGAAGTTCAGCCTGAATATGACCCTGAAGTACCTGACCAAACCAGTGTCCCCGGTCTTCCAGGTGTAGTAAAAATGACCGTAGCCAGTGAGGAATAAGTAGGAGGAGACGAGTGCCCTGACTAGCATGTAGATGGGCAAGACCTTACTCGCCCCTGTCACTTGGTACACCAGAATGACCAATTGCATCCAGCCTTTCCATTCATTTGTTTGCTCACGGTGGAGCACTCTTGAGTGGCTGAAATATAACTCAATTTTCATAATAAATAAAATATAAATAAATATATGGGACACTTATGCCCGGTTTCACCAAGCGCCCCTAAACTGTCTCTTTACTAGGGAACACCTAACTAAACGGAACTCCTAAACAGACCCCTTACTTAAATTCGATTTCACCAATGAATGTCACCCTTAACTATGGGACTCCTAACTATGTGACGTTTTTTTACCATAGAAGTGTGTCTCTTGCTATCGGTATTTACGCTTGATAGGAAATAAAAAGGTGTTGTGTAAAATTCTAATTTATACTGTTTAATAAAAATAAGGGAAAGCAGTATAACCTCTATGTCATTGCAATATTAATTATTTTTGATCAAAATTTTATGTATAATGATAATCTACATTGATTTTTACTCTATATTTTAAAAGTATGCTGTCAAATTGATTTCTACGCCGACTACACGTGGCCAGTTTTTTTTTTTGCTATCATTCATAGACGACAATTGTTGTGTTTTCTGATTTCTCGTGGTGTTTAATTTATAAGTTTCTTTTTGTTCTTAATTCTTGATAAAAATGGCAGAAAAAAAGGCGTGGTCAAAATTTTACTAATGGCGAAAAAGACAAACTACTTAAAATATAAGCATGTCATAAAATGTAATTTTAAATAAAAAGACAGACGGTACTAATAATGCAAAAAATGAAGAATGGATAAATGTTTGCCATCGATTTAAATAGTCCCCGCCGTGTGGTATCCAGCTTAATAGATAGTACGACCCTCATTTCTTACCGAGGTGTCGTAAAAAGCGACTAAGGTAAGAAGACTCGCCGTCTGGTATCCGGCTGAGTAGAATAGACCAACCTCATTTCTTACCGAGGTGTCGTAAAAGGCGACTAAGGTAAGTTGACCCACCGTGTGGTATCCGGTTTAGTAGAATAGACCACCCTCTTTCTTACCGAGGTGTCGTAAAATACGACTAAGGTAAGTTGATGTCAGACAGGCGGTTTGTCGAAAAATATGTAGCCAAATCATACGACATGTTTATAACATGTGGGATAAGGGCAGGAGGATGATGATGAGCACTGAAGGCATAAGTAATTGCTGGAATTTTTCGCAATTTCTATCATTTCAGAGAGTTTAATATGCTACATTACAAGATCACACGATTTTCACGACGAAGTTTCTAACTTATATTTGATTTGTTACGACTAAATAGTATAACTTAAGTTTTCTTTACAAATAGTTTTTTAACTACTCACCTACTGGACCTCGATTCGTCCGTAAAGAACAGACCCAACGCGAAGACATAACCAACGGGCAACCAGAAACTCCATTCCGAGTAATATTTGTTCTCCTTCATGAAGAAGTTTGTCCTATCGCATAGGTAGAAGTAGGCCATGATCATGCCCAACTTGGCCAGAGCTGCCATCGCTGATGGGCCCTCTACAGGCTTCTGGTTGACCAGCGAGTAGCCATCTATACGCTGCCTGATATCTTGCGACCAGCGCCAGATGAACCGGACAGTGGCTAGCACTGCGCTACAAAGAGAGCTCACGTGTTAAGTTGGTCAACGTACCGCTGTACAAGAATGCCATACTCTTTTTACACTTGTTCAGCTTGTTAAGCTTGTAACACTTGTTCGCAGGCAAAATAAAATAAATGGTGGGATTGAACCGATTAATATAACTAAGCTTATTTGGGTATTGCTTCGCTTTGCGATTTTGGTCGTGGAGTCTATCTCCTGACGATGCTTCGGTTGCGGGGCGAAACGATTGTTGAGTTTGTGATAGTGAACGTATATAGTGCTTGTGTATTGTGGCGGTGGTGGAGGTTTCTGCATGTGTTTTTACGAATCCTGCATGTATCAGGTATGATAACCGATTGTCCACTCTACATTTAGCATTTTATATATTTTCTATTTTACTTCATCGCGGATTATAGCAAAATAATTTTATTATTACTTTTGTATTATGGATCTGCGCAATGTAACGCCTAATTCTATAAATTATTTAAAGTCCACCTAAGCCGTCTGCTGTTCTCAAAATCTATTGAATGGAATTTTTTCCTGTTTTTGCTAAAAAGTAGTTTACTTCTTCAGGAAGGTTTAGGTTAATATATTACGGTTTTATGTAAATTGTGTTCGTTCGAGACTGCCCGTGAAAAAATAGTTTTATATTCAATATAAATTTTGGTATATTTAATGCCCAAAAACAGGTGCCATACATGCCATAAAACAATTTTTTTTACATAAAACGATTTTTCTCCTCCAAAATCCCCTACATGCTGAATTTAAGGAAAATCGTTGGAGTCGTTTCCGAGATTTCGAAATAAATAAATATTTTGGCACAATTAAAGCTTATATATAGGGTCAATATACAGGGGATGCTAAAAAAGGTAAAAAGGTGAAGCTTAAAGTTCAGTTAAAATGTTATTAATATAATAAAGATCTCACCACAGTAGGAAAAGAGCGAAAGTGAGCAACTGCAACTGGGTGCAAGGTTCGGGCTGAGCGCAACACGTCCCATCGTTGAAGTTCATGTGGTCGTTGCAGAACATGTTCAGCAGGATCTGAGCGGAGTGGCGCAGAGCTGTGGGGCTGATACTAAGTCCATCGGACGAAGACGCAGCGGCTGCAGCGAGACGCGGGGAGTTCCATAATTTAGTAGCGCTGTGCTGTAAAATCTGGAATACGAATATGAATTTGAATCAAATCCAAAAAATCTTTAATATTTAAATGAGTTAATCTTGTTGAAAGATATATAGATTCTGAATTTCGGAAACGGCTTTAACGATAATCATGAAATTAGGTAGGTAGCTAGGTTTAATTTAAAAAAAATGTCGTTTTAACCTACTTTCAGACATTGAAATTGCTAAAATATAAAAGAAATACAAAGATTAATTGAGCTAGCGTGGCTGGGTAGCGTCATGGTAGCTCAACTGGGGAACGTGCGGTCTAGAGAAGTGAAAATACCCCGAATCAAGCCCCTTCTTTTTGTTTACAAGTTTCATCCTGTTTACATTTCTAAAAAAAACTACCTAGGTACTCTTTATTTAAGTAAGCACGTATAAATCGTTAAGGATCACTATGATTAAGAAGCTACAACTGATTGGGAATGTTGCTCTTACCGAGAAGAACCAGAAAGAAACTCAGCAGTCTCTCTTTCAATCATTTTCATATTTGTTTTTGTTTCACTTTCAGCTTGACACACGTGTTCGGAGCCAAGATAAATGGTGGAGGTTGAACTAACTACTATATGACATAATAACATCGAAGCATCATCAGGAGCTGATACTTCGATATTACGGGGTGAAACGATTGTTGCAATTATGGTAGTGAATTTTTGCAGTGCTTGTGTAGTGTTGTGTAGGATTCGCCGGCAAAGACAAGGTCCCAGATTTCTGAAGTCGGTCGTGGCTTCTTGCCACCCTTCCAACGTCGTAATGACTAATCAAAGTCATGCCATCAGCCCTTCACTACACGTCGCCCAAAGCCGTGGTCCGGCCTCACAGGAGGTACCCTTAGGACGACTTTCCCCATAGCTAGTCTCTACTAGCTATGGGGAACGCTATGAACCATGAACTTTAAGGGTGTCTGGCAGGGGGTTTCCACTATGCTAAGTGTCTGGCATTGACTGACGTGATTTTTAATTTTATTCTAAAGGTAATATCAAAAGATCAAGCTTTATACTATGACAAAATTAATTCGGAATTTTGCAACCTTGAGTACCTCGTATCTCCCAAAGCTACTATGATCCAAATTCCATAATCTACCATCGTTCTTACCTGTGTTGGGAGCATGCACTGACAAAGTTTTTTTTTTTCAAATCAAATCAAATCATAAAAAATAAAAAAAAATATAAAGAAAAATAATATTTTTACCTCCAAAGCAGCTTTGTTATACGCTTCTATATCAGAATTGCTGATCTTGACGTCATCCTTTAGTTTCGTGATGTCCACAGACTCCTGCATCTTCCACAGCACTTGGGTGCCTCTCTCTGTTAAAGTATCTACCGACTGGACCAATTGTGTAAGATTCCGCTTGTACTCCTCTAGAGCTATGTCAGTTATGTTGCGATTCTTTACTAACTGCAAGCCCGTACTTGCTACTATAACGGATGGAGGTCGATCTGAACGTTGCCTGCGATTCATCAAAAAAAAATAACCATGGGGATATCAATTAACGCGGTGGTATATTACTGAAAGAGCTGTAAGCTGTGATGGCCTAGCGGTGCGATCGTGTGAATCTCTAGAGACGATCATGGGTTCAAACCCCGGCAGACACCAATGAGTTTTTCTATTGAAACTTATGTGTCTAATTGATAATTGCAATTTATCACACGCTTTTCGGTGAAGGAAAACATCGTGAGGAAACCTGCATATCTCTAGAGGATTCTGGAGATATGTGTAACCTACCAATCCGCATTGGAGCAGCGTGGTAGGTCTTAGCTCCAATCCTTCTCTCCAAAAACGGAGAGAAGAGGCCTATTCCCAGCAGTGGGAGAGTAACAGGCCGCTACTTACTTCTTTTACTTTTAAATAATCCAGTATAGTAGACTTTCTGTATCAGCCTCTCTTTAACAGTGTTTTTAAACTGCTTTAATGGCAAAGCTATTCACGAACAGCATATCAAAACATTTGTTTAAAGCAGTAAAAATTAATTTAAAGAAATTACCATGTCCTGAACTGTTCTACCATGGTCTTGGAGACATCATCACTCCATATGAAAGTGATGGATAACCTCAGTTTATTATCAACATAAGTGTAATTTGGCATGTGATGATCTACTGTCGAATACGATGAGTCTATGTCCAATCTAGTTCTGATTACACCTAGAATAGAAAAGAATTCAACCATTTTCCAAAACCGTGACGGCCGTACAATAGGACCGCATAACAACAGATACAGGCTCAAAAGTAATAGTAAAATTATTTTGCTATAATCTACGATAAAGTAAATAGAAAATATATATGTCGGAGGAGTGAAAATAATTATTGATTTGTTTACGTACTGGTACTGCCATCTGTTATCGTTTGGAATTCTTTTGCCAAATCATGGAGTCGGTAGTTCGATGCGGATGACGACGGCGACGAAGAGGACGATGCGACGGGCGAAAGGGCGAATACACCGGACACGACACCACCGATTTTGACACCACCCGAACGAGGACTACCAGAAGATGACTCTGAGGTCTGGGAGCTACCATTCCCAGACCTCCCCACCGAACAAGACATCCATTAGGTCACCTAGGTGACCTGGGCTTACGGCCCAAATACTGACACCTTTAGGACACCTAAGTGACCTCGGCCCACGGCCGGAACCCATACCGGGCTTAAGTGCCCGCGAGGAGAGAGGATTTCCTCGAGGCCCGCACCCCGTTAACCCCCACCCGGAGAGTAAGCGAGAACCCTGCTGCAGTAGTTCGAGTCGAGTTGTCTTCGAGCTGTTGCTTGTGATTGTGACATTTGATGCATATGTAAAACGAATGGCAAGGTTGCGCTTGTTGTTGTTGTTCTTAGGTTGTTACCACAAAGCGACATGACAGATTAGACATCTGAGACTAGACGGCGCCGGTCGTGAGCGCTGGTTCTGCCTGTGACGTGAAACATGGAGAACGCCGAAGACGCATACGATAAAAACCCATGTAGATCTCCGACATATATAATACTAAATGTAGTGTGGACTATCCCATGAGCTGAACTGGTTTCTTTCAATTAGTTTTCGCTATCGACCGTAACAAGGCTCTGGCCACCGATTATGGTATCACAGTTCATTAACAGGATAAATGGTTTGCTTATTGATACCAATGTTTACTCAAAATTTTATAGATTTAATGCCTGCCTGGAGTAAGAAACCCTTATCGCAGCTCAGGTAAATATATACATAATATATTTACCTGTGTAACAAACGCAAGTTGTTATGACATATCACAAATTAACTACCCAACCAATTTTATTATTATTATATAACGGTAAATAAATGTTAATATGATACTTTACATACCAATAAAAAACTCATACAATTGCTCCAATCTTGAATCTCCGATGAAGGCAAAACTATTATATTTACCCCAAAATGCTAAATACCGCAAGCATCTTCTTGCATCCCTAAAATGTTAGATAGGGTGTCATTAAAAGGGAAAAAATTAAGAGATTATTAATTACAGTATAACCAATTTATTATGACCGTTTTCAATGTTTTGGTTCAATTATTACACTCTGTATATCTTAAATATTTAAATGAGTTAATCTTTTATGTATATATAAATATATTTTGTGAATCTCGGAAACGGCTCTCGGTATCTGAAATTCAGCGTTTTTAGGGAAAAAAAATCGATCGAAATAAAACCTAGTTAGGTTTTATTTAAAAAAAAAAATTGTTTTATCCCTTTTTTTGGGCGTTACAAATATGGTATAACGTAGAATTGAAAGCAAAGGATTTTTTAGCTGTCAAACGTAATGTTGCGATAGCAGATGGGTAACAGGCGGATCTAAAATGTTCTAAACTCGGGTTCGAATCCCATGTCAACGGCGCCTTCTTAGTTTTTTTTTTTTTATATATTTAAAAAAAATTATCTCGCTAGGCTCCGTTACTCAGGTATTATGCAAATAAGCATGATTTTAAAATTATATATGTATATTTACCCATTGTCAGTCACCCATATTGAAAATTCACATTCAAATTCAAAATATTCTTTATAAAACTAAAATTTCTAAAAAAGTACTTTTGAATCATCAACTCTACACAAGTATTAGGTAACTTAGGTACTTTGGAATGGATGACAGTACCTGTAAATGTCTCATATATTTTTTTATTATTCTCTGAACTTTAAAGTGAGTCAACTTCTTCATTCTCATCGTCCTCCTGCCCTTACCCCACTCTAAGTGGGGTCGGCACAACATATAAACATGCTGTCACATGATTTAACGTATTTTACTACCAACCGCCTGCCTGACGTCAATTTACCATAGTTGTATTTTATGACACCTCAGTAAGAAATGAGGTTGGTCTATCCTACTCAGCCGGATACCACACGGCGGGTCGACTTACCTTAGTCGCCTTTTACGACACCTCGGTAAGAAATGAGGGTGGTACTATTCTATTCAGCCGGATACCACACGGTGGGTCAACTTACCTTAGTCGCCTTTTACGACACCTCGGTAAGAAATGAGGGTGGTACTATTCTATTCAGCCGGATACCACACGGTGGGTCAACTTACCTTAGTCGCCTTTTACGACACCTCGGTAAGAAATGAGGGTGGTACTATTCTATTCAGCCGAATACCACATGGCGTAATAGTAGATTTAGAAGTAATACAAACTAATTCTTACGTTTTAGAATATTTGTGCAACATACATCCATAAGGTTGCCACTCGTGGTCACCTTTGTAACGGCCCGATGATAATAGCCAAGTACAAGAATCGGGACCTAAAATGACAGTTTATTAATGAAACTATCTAATTCTATCAAGAAATTATATTAGTTGTACAAAAGTTATAATAGAATTATTTTGCTATAATTCATGTTTGTTAAGATAATCTATGTAATGCTAAGAGTAGGAAGCAAAATCGTTCTCATACCTTATACATGCAGGATTAGTTAGCACACATATCATAAGACACCACCACCAATAGCTCACTACACACATTTACTGTGCCAATCTCAACAAATATTTCACCCCAAAACAAAACATCATCAGTAGATAGGCTCCACAACAAAATCACAAAGCACAGCTTTGCCAGTCATTAAATATGTTGGTAATCATGCACACATCAGGTATGAGAACAGTTTTGCTTCCTAAACTTAGCATTACATAGGTTTTCTTAACGAACACAGATTATATCAAAATAGTAAATCATAACTTTTGTACTATGGAATTCCACAAAATAATGTCTACTACTGTAAATTATATGAGAAGTATTTGGCTAGAAGGATATAAATCTTACTAGCCAAGTAGATTAACGATAAAACAAATATTTAACACATTCTTAACTAAAATTCAAATATTCTAAATTTAAAGTTAAAAAGTTGAATATAAGAAACAATTTGAATGTGAAAGTAACAAAATCTGCTAATATAAACAACTCTTAAGTTTTTAATTAGACCGGAACTGGTTATTTTTAAATATAACTATGAAACATTTAATATAGGGTTACATTAACAGTAATAATACAAAAACTTTACCATATCGTAGATGCAATATTCCATGATAACCTATGAAGCCGATAACTAGGACAAATGCCACCAATTTTGCATTCTCCACGTTCAGTTGATCAATAAACCATTCAGCAGAACTTCTCTTTGGATGAGACCCCATCTTAATGTTAATAAAAAAGGTAGCAAATTACAGATTAAGAATAAATAGATTGTAGGTAATTTGAGCTAAAGTTCAAACCATGGCTTCATAGTAGTTAACAGTTATAGTATCTACTTAATTATACTATAGTAATATTCGATGTATTCAAATAATAATTAATTACACAACAAAACATTGGAAGCCGCAATTTTTTGTGCATTTTATGTCAATTTGAAAAGTCTGACATTGACAATACGGTCAGCTGGTAAAAGTCTGTATAGATAATATTGCTTAGAATATTGTTTAAATTAATCGAACTAAAATAAACATGTACCAATTACTCAACAATACAAAAAATTAAAATTGTTATTTAATTATATTTGAAATAAAATAACAACAGCTATTAAATTTTGAATTTTGATAGTTTAGTTATAATATAATAAATAAATTTGATATTTGAGTTATAATATATATTCGGTTTTTAGTGGCAACATTAAACGTCTGAATTTGTACAATGGCGGCTATGTCCCCGTCGGAGGTATGTAAAGTTAATTAAAAATATTACGATTATCATTTACTCAATCAAATAATGTATAGTATAAATGAAGATAATATTCTCGTCGTTATTATCTCTTGAGTTCTTTTAGATCACCTATATTTTATATAAGCTACTTATACATAACTGTTGTGACAGTTTTCTAGTAGAATTCTTGTCAGGATTTCTATTGTTGTGTTGTAAGAATATTTGTTTTTGATAATACTCTTTAAAAACACTTGGTAATTGTATTTTTTAATTGTTTCAGCGACGTTTACAAAAGGAACTCATGTCGTTAATGAAAGAGCCTCCACCAGGTGTGACGGTAGACGGAGATTCGGCTAGCCAAAATCTGACACTGTAAGTAACTCTATTGTACTTATCACGGGCTGGGCTGTTCTAGAAACAACGATTTATTAGTAGAATACCTAACTGCATAAATAATTGTTAGACTACGTGACGTCCAGTTTCGGAACGTGAACAGTTTTGCCGCCTCGAAAACTGAACGATTGTGATATAATCGAACTACACATTGCATTTACGTGCTTTAATATCATTGTACGTTTATTACCCGTAATTAAAAGGCTTTACAAACCTTGAATACCTTTATAGCTACATACTATGGTTTACAATCTTTAGTAATTATATTGTTCTATTATCAAATTTGTCATCAATAAAAATCACCCAAAGTATTCTATTTACTCGTATTTTTACGTCTATAATGACTTGTGCTCTGTTAGAAGTTAATTCAATTAGGGATTACACATAGACATTTCAGTTAATATGTTATGATTAGACCAATTAAAATTTTACAACAAGAAATCCAAGATCTATGTTTGTAGTATTACAGTAATATTATACTACTATGATATCTTATGGTGTATGTATATAAATAAATATGCCTAACTGGCTATTTAATCTTTATTAATTATGTTTATTGTATGGTTATGTATTAGGTTATTATTTTAATTATTACGTCAATACATTATTATTATTATAAAAAAATTACAAACTCGTTACATCCATACGCAATTTTAGACTATACATATTAAAATATACAAACTCATTACAGCAAATTAGTGGCCCCCAAACTAGTATATGTAAAATACATGTATAAAAGATAATTATGATGTTCAATGATGCCTCTTTAAAAATTCAAAATAATGGTAAATATTTTATATAAAAATATTTTACTCTTGCAACTATCATGATATGTGAACCATTTTCATAGAGGTAGAATAATTTCTAATAAAGGTTATCAATCATGTGATGCTAATGAAAATATGCAGGTTGGATAATATCTAACTGCTTATCTGAGGTGTGGCGAAAGATGAAATTTCAAATAATCATGAAATAGAATTATTAAATATTGGTAACCTATCTAATAACTAATGTAAAATTTAGTTATGTATAGTAATATTTGTCAGTACAGCTATTCTTAATATAATTTTTTTTATTAAAGTAGCCTACATTTTATTATAAATCTTTGAAATGTTATAATAGAAGGTACATTAACTTCTCACACGTCGAGTGAAAACCATGTGTGCATTAACTTGCTTAGAACTTTTCCCATATATATTTGGATAGTTTTTATACCATTTCCCTTTTTCTTTGTTATAAAATTCCTCATCAGTAAGTAACATGATCTAAAAATGAATATCAAAAATTTGTATTATGATCCCCTAGTCTTTCAAAGGGTTAAGGGTCAGGCATCCTGAAATGCAGGGAATCCCAGTTCAAGCATCAGTTTTCTTCAATAGTATACTATTGAAGAATTAATTATTTATGTAAAAAAATTATGTTAAGAAATCTGGTTATAATTATTAACATTTGTTTATTTATTTGTGTGAAGGTCGATGCGAATTTATAATAATTCCTAATAGATCATCATTCCCCATGCCTTATAGAACGCCACATGTTTTAAACATGTTATAACACAGTTTGCCCGATTTCAACTTAACTTAATCGTCTTTTAAAACACCTCATTAAGAAATCAAGGTAGTCTATTCTACTCAGTCGGATACCATACAGCATTATAGATTATAGCAGATATACAATAATGTAAATGAAGTCTGTATTTTTCTATTCAATGCATGGAAATAATATCTGCTTTTCAAATCAAATTATTCTTTTATAATTCAAATAAGCTCTGACAAATATATAATTGGAAATTTCCATTACTCCAGAATATATTACTAAGCTACACTTAAGTACTCTTTTTTTTAACAAAAGTAGTTAATAAAATTATTTTACAAAATAATTTCATTCTTTTATTATGGATCTCTGCAAAGTAATGCCTAAATGTATATATATATTTTTTTTATTTATAAATCTTGCAATCAATATTCTCTCAAAAAGTCCATAAAGAAAGGTTGCACTGAAGATTTTTCAAATGCCATTGTGATACAAACTTATATATAGATACAAAATTATAGTATCTTGATTTACATCAATCCACAATGTATTTGCATTGTGAGTTAGAGGTCCAACCAAGTAGAGATAAAACCTTAGTTCAGTAAGATATTAACAACTGGCCATGTGTTTTGTAATTATTACAAATATTGTAGCAGTGTTGCACACAACAAAAATACTGAGTTTTAAAAAAATTTAAAAGTTTTTAGAAATATTTATTATGTTCTGAAACATATCATACAATAGTGAAAATTAAAAAAAAAATATTTTTAATTGTGAAAAATATTTTTAAAATATTATTATTTTAATATATTTGTAAAGAGTATTAGGTTTAAATACGTTTTGGTATCTGCACCAACTACTTCGCTATATACCATGCTGCGTCTAATACGTAGTTGTTTTTTTAAATATATTTGTAACGAGTATTAAAAAAAATGTAAGTAACAACCTGTTACTATCCCACTGCTGGGCATAGGCCACCTCTCTCCGTTTTTGAAGAGAAGGATTGGAGCTAAGACCTACCATGCTGCTCCTATGTGGATTGGTAGGTTTTACATATATCTAGGATTCTCTAGAGATATGCAGGTTTCCTCACAATGTTTTCCTTCACTGAAGAGCGTGTGATAAATTGCAATTATCAATTAGACACAAGTTTTAATAGAAAAACTCATTGGTGTCTGTCCGGGTTTGAACCCCTGATCGTCTCTAGAGATTCTGCTGGGCTATCACAGCTAACGAGTATTAGGTTTATTTAATTCTTGCAGTTTGTAACAACTATTTAGTTATATGCCGCGCTGTGTACGTATAGAGTAGAAGAGTCAGACTAAAATGTGTCCATTGACAATAAAGGCAAAGCAAATGACTTATTATCTGTCTCTATTTGTTGTGTTGATAGACAAAAGAATACGAATTTCATTTACCATTTCTTATTATTTGTAGCGGCACCATCACTTACAGGCCTGCCCATAGCTACTCTATTATTTACTCTATGGTCTAATAGCCATTATTATGTTTCAGGTGGACAGTTCACATGGAAGGTGTCCCTGGTACACTGTACGAGGGTGAAAAATTTGTATTGCAATTTAAATTTACAAATAAATATCCGTTCGATTCGCCAGAAGTAAGTTTGCAAAACTATTATTTTCAATCATTCCATCATAAAATTGGGCGTTATTTTGCGGAGTTCCATAATACAATAGTATTATATTATTTACAATCGTTCCATCATAAAATTGGGCGTTATTTTGCGCAGTTGCATAATACAGTAATAATGTTAGTATTCTTTTCAATCATTCCATCATAAAATTGGGCGTTATTTTGCGGAGTTCCATAATACAATAGTAATGATAATATTATTTTCAATCATTCCATCATAAAATTGGGCGTTATTTTGCGGAGTTCCATAATACGATAGTAATGATTGTATTATTTTCAATCATTCCATCATAAAATTGAGCATTATTTTGCGGAGTTACATAATACAATAAAAATGATAGTATTATATTATTTTCAATCGTTCCATCATAAAATTGGCGTTATTTTGCGGAGTTCCATAATACAATAGTAATAATAGTTTTATATTATTTTTAATCATTCCACCATTACAATTGGGCGTTATTTTGCGGAGTTCCATAATACAATAAAAATGATAGTATTATATTATTTTTAATCATTCCATCATAAAATAGGACGTTGTTTTGCGGACTTCAAATTTATTTTGCTATAATCCGCGACTAGTATTACTAATCTTCTTATATTATAAATGCGAAATTCTGTCTGTTACATTTCCAAGGTTAATCCGCTAAAGCAAATTAAAATTTAAAATTAGGTACAATGAAATGAAGCTTGTCTATACTTAATATAAAACAAATTCCTTGAAAGCTGTCACTCTGTATGTAACCGATTTTATCAAAATAAAAAAACCTATTTTTCCACGGTTTTCTCTAAAGAGTAGTGCAATTTTAGTTTAATAGTTCACCCTACTTTATTACGATTCCACAAAATCAGACATTTGTTGAACTGCGATCCGGATTGATTAAAGTTGTCGCTAATAGGCGCACGTAGTTTTTATTTATGAGGTCCTTAATTAGATATTCTCGTGTCATGCATAATTTAAGTGCGTAGCGGAAACCTATATACATAATGCGGCCTTAACGTGTCTGTTTGTTTATTAATGACAAGGTACCCACGATTTCGTTGTCCAACTTAAGTATTAAGGTACCCTCAATAATGCCATTTTTTTAAATGTTCTCTAAAAACGATATTTGGATAGGTATTTTACGACCGGCTGCCTACTTGACATCAACCTACCTTAGTCGTCTTTTACTAAACCTTCGTAAGAAATGAGGGTGGTCTGTTCCACTCAACCGGATACCACACGACGTGTTAATTTATATTAGTCGTCTTTTACGACACCTCGGTAACAAAAGAGGGTGAGTCCACCCTCTTTTCTAGAATGGACATTTACTCAACCGTATACCACACGACTTGTCAACTTATCTTAGTCGTCTTTTACGACACCTCGGTAAGAAATGAGGTTGGTTCTATTCATCCGTATACCTGTAACAGACATACAGGCTTTCTCATTAATATAATAATAATAATAATCATTTATAATATTAGTCCAGAGAGTATGGATTAGGATGTATCTAGACTGAGCCACAGCAACGCGTTACCAGTTCAGATAGTACTTTATTATTTCATTTTAAAACCAATTTAATTTTACTCTCATTAAACTATGATGTAATTATTTTCATTTTATTACAATGGAACTGTAAAGGTCGCGAGCTCGCGCGGTTCAGACAGAATACCAGCGCTCAGGGATACCTGCAGCATTTATGCTGAGTTTGAACCCATTTAATACTGCGATACGTGGATGCAGAGTGCGGATAGTCTTAACTCTTTTTTTTACCTTTTAGTATTCATTCATTCATACATAATAAATCTTTAAAAAAGTAAGTAAAATTCTAAGGTTATATACCATTCCTCCAGGTAACCTTTATAGGTAACAATATACCGGTCCACCCACACGTGTACTCCAATGGGCACATCTGTCTGTCCATACTCACGGACGACTGGTCGCCCGCGCTCTCAGTGCAGTCTGTGTGCTTATCTATAGTCTCTATGCTTAGTAGCTGTAAAGAGAAGGCAAGTATAATGTTATTATTATATTAAAATATAGCATACGTTAACTGTCTCATGATGTGTCTCTCATAAAAATAGATCCGGCTCGACGGTCCATAAATGTATGTAAAATTTAACACAAATATTTGCAGTATTTTCTTCTTATTACCTTCATAAATTATTACCTGTCTCATAATGTTCGAATTAGGCTGAAATGTCTCTCAATTTTTTTAATTTATCCGGCTTGAAGTACCATAAATGTATGTAAAATTTAACACAAAATATTTGCGGTAATTTTTTCTTATTACATTCCAATAATTATTAACTGTCTCATAATGTTCGAATTAGGCTGAAATGTCTCTCATTAGAATTGATCCGGATTTATTACGAAATATTAGCATTCTTTTCTTCTTATTCCGTATACAATTATTAAAATGTTAATATATTAATTATTGTTTTTGTTATATTTCCAGAAACGGCCGCCGGATAATTCTTTTTACGTTAAAACATGCAACAAAAATCCTAAGAAAACAAAATGGTGGTATCACGGTACGTATGATTTTGATTTTGGATATAACCAGGATGATGTGAAAGTGTAAGGTCGAAAGATATGGAAGAACTTGTGTTAAAACGCAAGTCAGGGTTCTAAAGACTTTTCAGTAATTCGTTATTACCAATCTGAACAAGCTCACGGGACACCCCTGTTTACATGTGTTGCCATGGTTCTAAAACCGACTAATAACAATTCATCAAAAAAAAGACTTAGTTCCTAGACCAGAGATTCTCTACCTTTTTTCTCATAGTTTAAGTTAGCACTTTCAGCCCCATTTTTTACGATATTCCCTAAACTAAAGGATATTACATTATGTATTATCGCTTCCTATTCGACCCAGAAGAAATTTACATATTCTATAGCTTTATAAAGTACTGTTTATTCCTTTAATCCCAATAAATCTTAAAGAGCGTTTCAACTTCTTGTCGGATGTAGGATGCGGCCGGCTAAGATCTATAAATACCTTAGATCTTGCTTTCCCTAAATGCTCCTCACTGACTTACTCGAGATTATTTAGCTTTCAACGTTAAGCTGTGAAATGATTTACCAGTATCAATCCGCAAATCTCTTTCCCTTTCGTTATTTAAGTTACATACTGGAAAATATTTGTCTTAAGTAATTATTTATATATTAGTAGCATCCTTTCATCTATTTATTTTACTAAAATTAATTATTAGATTAAATAGTGAAATTTATATAAAAAATTTCTTTTTTCTATATATAACCCGTATTCTCTTCTTATCCTATTCCTTCTGTTACTCAAAGGTTGACTGGAAGAGATCCCTTTTAGGGATAAGTCCGAATTTATACATGTGCTTTTTTATTTTTTTTCGCTTTTCTAATTATATGCATAAAAAGAAATAAATAAATTAAAAACCGCCAATTTTTACAACGCCAACGTAGAGCCCCATCTGATCTCCCATTAACCCCTGGGGTTCACTAGAACCACTTTGGAAACGATTGTTCTAGACAATTATTGAATGAGACGTTTAATTAAAACGCACTGTTAAAATTCACCATTAATCTTATCTTATCCAATTGAGATTGCAATATATACGAGCGTGTATGGGAGTGATAACAAAATATGTCAATATTTTCATTAGGGACATATCATATATCTTGATAAAAAAAATCGATGGATATTCGTACATAATACTGTATTTTGGACATTGATCATTTTTGGAAAAAGACTAGGCGCATCAAAGGTTTTATCGAAAAGGCTGCGTAATTCCTTTGAGCTATATTCAAATTCAAAATATTCTTTATTCGAGTAGACTGCTTACGGTAATTTTGAATCGTCAAATGTTTAAAAGAAGCTACCACTGATTCGGAAGTTCCTACCGAGAAGAACCAGCAAGAAACTCTGCGGATAATCTTTTCAAAAAAATAATTACAATTTTATGGTTACAAGTTAATCGTTGCAGCTTAGTTCGTAGCTGACTGCAGTTAAGATATGCTACTATCACTCAAATAATCCTCGATTTGTTTTAAGATAATTTCTAAACTTGTGTAAAGACAAGTCTAGACAATGTTAAGGAATTTTGTCATAAAAACATATAACAAATTAATTTACACAATCTCATCAAAACGAGTTATTTAAAGCAACTGCCTGTTACTATCCCACTGCTGGGCTTAGGGCTCCTCCCTTTTTTTTTGGAGAGAAAGATTGGAACTACGATATACCACGCTGTTCCAATACGGATTGGTAGGTTACACATATTTCAGAATTATCTTGATATATGCAAGTTTCCTCACGATGTTTTCCTTCACCGAAAAGCGAGTATTAAATTGCAATTATCAATTAGACACATACGTTTTAAGAGACAAAATCATTGTTGCCAGGGGTTTGAACTTACGATCCCCTCGAAAGAGTCGCACAGTCTAACCACTGACTTGTTAAGTGATTCACGCACCATTTTTGTTCCAGATGATTCGGTTTAACAAATCGCGGCTATATCGAGCATGGACGATAAATCTAATTTGTGATAAGTGTTATATCGATACAGTATATTAACGCAATGAATATACGAGTGTGTGGGAATGTGCGAAATTGAATATGGAACGTGATGTGCTAGTGCTGCCCTCTGTTGCGTACGTTATCTGTATTCACGTATTATTTATAGTCTGTGCACTGTGGCTTCTGAGTTAGATGTTGTCTGTGGACATTGCTGCCTAAGTCGTGTACAATTTAAAGCGCTTCCAAATTATTTAGCAAGCTGGATTTTCTTGTATAACACATTTAAATTGACTTAAAATAATTTTCAAATTTTTTCCGTTATATTTTTTTATAAAAAAAAAATAATTTTTGAGTGCATAGATACTTCTGGATTGTGATCTGTAAATCTAGTCAGAATCCATGTATGTAACTCAGACAAATAACATCAAATCACTATGTTGCTACAGAAAAAAATTAATTAAATAAAAGTATATAAATTGTAATTCGGTGGATTTTCCTGTCGATAACAGATGCAATATTTAGCATATTAAAACACATGTATATTTTTTCCTTAATGTTATTTTACATTAATTATTTAACTAAATCTATACTTTGTCGGATTTTCCTGTCTGAGACATGTACAACTTGTAACTAATTAATATTAACTGTTCAATACAAAGAGTTCAAACTTTGACTAATGTTTTAAGGTTAATATTCCTTTTGCCACTTGACACATGAAACAATTTTGGTCTTTAATTTAAATTAAATAAATCGATAACTTTTCTAGAATTTTTGAGTAAAAAATCCTGAACAAGTAGCAATTAACTTTAAACAGCAATCAAATCAACCTCGCTAAATTATCCTGTCAATGTCGACATCTGATTGTGTCAATTGTCATTTGGAAATATACTTTATTTTTCCATTGATGTTAAATTATAATTTATAAATGATTAAATTAAATCTAAAACTTTCCTAGAGTTTTCTATTACGGATGTGTATAATATGTAACTCGTACCCTAACTTTTGATTAGAGTTTCATTGAATTCTTCATACAACTTTGCTTGATTGTTCTAAAAAGGTCATTAAATTATTTCGCACGTTTAAAAATATATTTTTCCAATAGAAGTTATATTATAATTTATTTATAAATCATTCAATTATATCTTAAAATTTTCTAGTTTTCTATTAATAACATATACAATAGTTATTAATTAAACCTCGACGGCTTTTCCTGTCTATATCGTCGTTTTGATAATATCGGTATTATTTCCCATAAAAAGTATATTATAATTTATAACCTATTTCATAAAATCGAGATTTTTCCTTTAATTTCCACCCCAGCTCAACTGGATTTTCCTGTCAAGAATAGTACAATATGTCAAGATCCAAATGATACTTGAAAATATATTTTCATTAATGTTTATTATAATTTATATTTTTTATATTGCATTCAGAACTCATTCTAGACTATTTCCTGATAATAAACTATTAAAGAAATAATAACGTATATAAACTACAATACTATGCTATTGATTTTTCTGTATTGACATCAAGAATGATCTATCCTGGATTTTCCTGTCAATACAAAATAGTTTATAATTATGTCATTAGAGATACATATTAGAGTTTATAAAAAAAATATAATCCTTTATTAGATGATATAAAAATGTCAATATCAAATAAAAATAATATTTATTCAAATAAGCTCTTTCAAGCACTTTAAAATCGTCAAGAATCAATATGATTAATGAAGCTACGACTGGTTCGGAATTTTGTCGAGAAGAACCAGAAATAAACTCGGAGGTCAATATTTTAAATAATTTAAATTTTACATTATTAAACCGCAGTCTTGTATGAAGCTGGCAGGATTTTCAAATTCAGGCTTTTTCATCAGCTAAATAATCTTCAATTTTGTAATACAAAATTCAATATTTAGGTAATATATTTACATAATAGAAGTACAAAAATAGTTCTAAGTTATTTAGAAATATAGTTTTAATACATTTTTATTTACACCAGATTTTGCAATTTGTGAAGCCAAAAATCTTAATTATCATAACTTTTTCATATATAACATTAAAAATAATAAGATTATATATTAAATTTTAACATTGTATTTAATTTAACTATTAACGTCCACAACAAGTAAGACTTGGGTTCGATTGAATTTGATTCGATTGGGTTACGTTAAATTGAAACATGCATTTAATATTTACAATCTCAAAACACGTCAAAAATAAGTTAATAATAAATATTTATTACAAGGACTAGGGTCTATTACATATAGGGATCTTAGACAACTCTTATGTATTTTGAGACGGCTCTATATACTGAAGTGACTCTACATTTAAAAGCATCTCTAAGTTCATTAAAATAGTGTATTATTTTACTGGTTTATAAATATTGAAATGTCACCATATTTATAGTGCTGACCTTATATACATGGAGCTCTATACATATGTCAGTCTATATAAATATCGCCATATGCTAAGAATAAAGTCACATTTCCAATGATTATACATGGGATATGTGACTTTATTTATTTATTAATTTACTTATTTACTTACTTTTGGCCTACCAACAAAATTACATGTTTGCTAATCCATAAAAACTTAAACTATCGCCTAAAAATACACTATTTCCTACAAAAAAGAAATATTAACATAGGATACCGTGAAAAAATAAATTGAAATAAATTAAACTTTATGCTTAAGATGGCTCTATATATATTGAGGTGGCTCTATATATATCGAGATGACTCTATCTATCGAGTTGGCTCTATATAAATATGTTTTATATATATATAGAGGCATACTTAATACATATAAATAAGGTATATGTAAGTACCCTGAATTGAATATGAATATATATTGACTCGTTGCTTCGCATATAAAGAGATGCTTTCATATAAATAAGGGCTGTTCTATAAGAATACAAATTTTTCTATTTGTTTTTGGGCCAGTTCTGTATATATTGAGGTGGTTAGATATTCATCAATATCAATATATCCGAAAAACTTTACTAATGTGTCATAATTGATTCTAGCGGAGTCTAACATTGGGATACTAAATTTAACTCTCTTAGGAGGCCTACCTACAATTTCAGCTTTAATTTTGCTGGAAGATCACTACCATATTAGGGAATGAAGAGCGAGACAAGGTCTATCTCTTTCTTATGTTTGTAGAGAAGTTGCATATTATACACGTCGTGACTATTATATAAGTTTATATCTTTTGTTGCTACCAAAGGTTGCTTACACACTGGCTTTTCGGTCGCGCGGTTTTTTTTTCCCGCCGTATTTTGATTTTATAATGAATTTATTATTAATAGAATAAGCCGTTACTTTGCAGAATTCCATTATACAAAAGTTATAATTATTTTGTTATAATCCGTGTTGGTTAAAAAAATTCTGTGTAATGCTAAGTGTATAAAGCAAAACCGTTCTCATATCTTATACATGCAGGATTATCTACCATACATATCACAAGACACCACGACCAACAGCACACGACACAACTATCGTTTGTCGTTGTGAATGTATGTAGTGTCATGTTGGTGATGGTGTCTTGTGATGCATGTGGTAACGAATCCTGCATGTATAAGATATGAGAACGGTTTTGTTTCCTAGACTTAGCATTACATAGATTATCTTAACATACGCCGATTATAGAAAAATTATTATATAATAACTTTTAATTTAAATTGTATTGAAAATTGGGTAAACAAAAATATCTATAGTTAATTATTCGCAACGGATATATATGTATCGGTGTTCGTATGAATTAATATAACGGTATGAATTTCTGTCGCAAATGATGATTCCTGGAATGCATGATTATTGTGGAATGAATGTCTATCACAACATAGTTAAAGTTAATAGTTAAAAGTTTATTTAGATAAAACTATAAAGCGGTAACATAATAGAACGAATTCCACGATACAAGCATTCTTAGTATGGACTTCATAGTTTAAGTAATATTTTGTAAAATTTATGAGTTTAACAAGAAAGAAAGAAAGAGATAGTACTCGTATATTAAATAAATAAATTCTGTATTGTATAACCATTTTAAAAAAACATGGGTGTCTGACACGAATGGCTGATTCGTGGAAGTTTTCTATCACATTGTCTGTATATATGTATTGGCGTAGAATGGTTGTTTTCATGGTATGGGTGTTCACAAAATTGTTATAAATAATAGTTAATGCGGAATGTATGTCTATCACAAATGATTTTTCATGGAATGGTTGTCTATCACTATATATGTGTCATGATTATTCCTGGAATGGATCACTATCACGAAATATTAATATACGATATGGATGTCTTTCACACATGTTAGCACATGTTATGCACGTAATGAAAGTCAAATTCATTATATTAATATAATTACTTATATCTCACATTATAATTTAAATGAAACATTAAATATATATATAACTTATCCTATATACTACTACTTATAACTATGATAGGTAACTTATGAATCATCAACAAAGTATCTGTGTATTTGTTTAGTTTCTGCCGAATCATTAATTGTTTCTTGTGTGTAATTGATACATTAAAAATAAATTAATTAAATGAAATTTAAATGATAATAAGATATTAAACTCAACTTAAAACTTGACAATATATGTTGGCATTATTACAAATATCGTAAAAATAAATCATAAATTCAATGAATTTTTCGAAATCTACAGGATTTTCCAAGCAATAAATATGGAATTATGTTGTTGTTTTTGAGATTTGAACTAAAGTTTCTGACATGCTAAAAGAAATAGAAATGTATTTATTTCGTAATTTATTCTAATAGTATATTTAATACAAAAATATATTTCGATGATATAATTTAATAATTTTGAAACGATCGATTGTTCTGTCTAAAATAATGTCTGAATAAGTTTTGTATTATAAAAGTAATAATAAAATTATCTTACTATAATCCGCGTTCGTCGATATATATCGCTATATCGCGGATTATAGCAAAATAATTTCATTTTTTACTTTTTTTATTATGGATTTCCGCA
Source organism: Morpho helenor (assembly GCA_029227775.1). NCBI lineage: Eukaryota > Metazoa > Arthropoda > Insecta > Lepidoptera > Nymphalidae > Morpho > Morpho helenor. The sequence goes on along the minus strand of JARGCU010000034.1, from coordinate 1,187,162 downwards.
AAGTAACGCCTAATTCTATAAATTAATTTTTGTGTTGAATAACACTAATTATGAAGTTTCTTTTTCTATATACGAGGGAATATATTTAATGAGGCAAATATACGGTGAATTTAAATTATGCATTTCGATTCATTACGCTTAAGAATATGGTTCAAAGATTTGATATTATATAGACTTTATCAGCGTTAAAAACCGCGCGGCCGCGTTGCCAGTCTGGAAGCACTCTAAAATGTTGAAATTTGTTCGTGTACTTTAAAAAGACCTTAGTAAATTATTTTTTTTTAAGATAACTGTATTATTTTGATGCTATGTATTAATAAAATGTCCATATTGGTATTTTTTTATTATTGCAAACCCTTTATATAATGCATTACAGATAAAAAATTATAAATAATCGTTGATAGTGTGGTTTGTGCAATCCTGACGAATATAAAGCATAAGGTATGAAATTTAGCAGTACCCACATAAAATTTAAAATCGCATATATGTTATGCGATATATTTTGCTATAATCCGTGATTTTTTTAAATATCTGGGACAATTACAAACACGGCTGTTCGTCCCCAAAGTAAGTTAATATTTGTGTTATGGGTGACAGCCAACTGGTAAATATTTACATATATAATTTTAAATACATACTTAAATATATTTATATTTATACTCACCCAGAGTGTTTGATAAGAATTAGCCGTGTGGTATCCGGCTGAAAAGAATAGTACCACTCTCATTTCTTACCGAGGTGTCGTAAAAGGCGACGAAGGTAAGTTAATCCACCGTGTGGTATTCGGTTTAGTAGAATAGACCACCCTCATTCTTACCGAGGTGTCGTAAAATACGACTGAGGCAAGTTGACGTCAGGCAGGCGGCCATAAAAACGCAGCCAAATCATGTGACAGCATGTTTATAACATGTGCCGACCCCACTTCGGGTGGGATAATGGTAGGAAGTTGAGTGTTAAATAAGAATAAATGAGTTCGACTTTTGAGAAAATTACTTCTTATTAATAAGTAAAGGAAAAATATCGTTATAATAAATTAAACAAAACAGTATGTAATTAAAATTATCTTTAATGTTACAAACAATAAATTATTTTAGAGGCATAAATAAAATAAGTGACGTATGATTAACATCAAGAGCCAAAGGTAATTAAAATATTTACAATTCATTTTTCTAAACATCTTTATTTACAAACAAGTTTCAGACAAAGTCCACTCCAAGCGATATATTGTGACGTAGCATTTTTTAAGTCCCATGAAATACATGAAGAATTTTCGATCTTGTGATAACTACTACATAGGTTTTGTTAGGTTCCTCCCCACATAAATATCTGTTGGACATTATTCACGCAATTCAATAAAAAATAATAATTAGACAATATTATTTTAATTATCATGAAATATATATAAGCTGTGGTAGCCCAGCGGTAACACCGTGCGACTCTTTCCAGAAGGTCACGGGTTCACACCCGGGCAGACACCAATGAGTTTTTCTGTTAAAACTTATGTGTCTAATTGATAATTGCAATTTATCACACGCTTTTCGGTGAAGGAAAACATCGTGAGGAAACCTACATATCTCTAGAGTTCTGGAGTTAAGTGTAACCCACCAATCCGCATTGGAGCAGCGTGGCAGGTCTTAGCTCCAACCCTTCTCTTCAAAAATGGAGAGAAGAGGCCTATTCTCAGCAGTGGGATAGTAACAGCCGCTACTTACTTATCATGAAAAAAACGGAACGAACTTTTATCCGAAACGATTCAAGCAAAAAAAAAATATTTTTGTCTATGGTATTATTCGTAGGTCGATAAAAAATATAGTGAAAAGTACCAATAACATCAAGAGAGTACAGAATATATTTCAATCATATAGACGTGAGAAAAGTAGTTTTTTTATATCAGAGATTCCTATAATGCATTTATAGCATTTTTTTTTATAAAATTTGCAATTTATAGAACACGTCAAAACATTAAATCTTCTGCAACGAACTGTCATTTAAAAATTACTAAAAATGTTAAGTTAGAAACGTTAATTTTATTTTTTTTTTTTTTCATTTTAAAAGATCTACGTTCTATACAATATTACGTCAATACTTTACATAACTACGGGCTTTTAACAGTGATTATATAAGCACGTAATCTTAACTAAACTATGCAATAAAAAGCAACAATTTTGTTAATGTTGATTTATAATCTATTCAGTCCATCTAAATATTTACAATATTAAGAGGCAACTCTTAAAATAAATCCACTTTAAATACAAAACACTACACATAAACGACTGACCATAAAATGTTTTATAACTTTTTATCACACAAAATAAGGTTTTAGGACTCATAAAGTAATTTATGTATTACTTGCCCAAAATTTATAAAAAAAATATTAAAACTAACAATGGAACAACAAAATTAAAAAGCGACTGATTGCACAAATTTAAAAAACTAGACTACATAGATAAATTTCAAATTTTAAAAAAGTAACGACATCTCCGTAAGAAATGAGGGTGGTCTTTTCTACTCAGCCGGATACCACACGGCGGGTCAACTTATTTTACCCGCCTTTTACGACATCTCGGTTAGAAATGAGGGTGGTCTATTCTACTCAGCCAGATACCACACGGCGGGTCGATTTACCTTAGTCGCCTTTTACGACACCTCGGAAAGAAATGAGGGTGGTCTATAATACTCAGCCGGATACCACATGGCGGATTAACTTATTTTTGTCGCCTTTTACGACATCTCGGTTAGAAATGAGGTGGTCTATTCTACTCAGCCAGATACCACACGGCGGGTCGATTTACCTTAGTCGCCTTTTTACGACACCTCGGAAAGAAATGAGGGTGGTCTATTCTACTCAGCCAAATACCACACGGAAAATGTTGGCGGAAATCCCACCCGCAGAACAGAAGCCAGAGTCAGTGCATGTCGCGGGTTCGATTCCCGCCGACGGCCTGCATTTTCTAGAAATGAATTTGTTGGTCTTCGAGTCAGGGTGTATATTTGTATTTAAATATGTATTTAAAAATTATATAAGTATATATTTACCAGTTGTCTGTCTACCATAACACAAGTATTAAGTTACTTTGGGGACGGACGACCGTGTGTGTAAGTGTCACATATATTTATTTATGTTACAGCGATTTACTTTTTTTACTACTTTCAAATACTACATGTATTCTACAAGTTATTAATTTCTTAAATTATGGCGCTTGATGTACTATTTATAAAAGATCTAGGAATACAAACATAATCAACATAAAAACTAAATTCGACAATAATAACAATTAAAATTTATTACAAAGACAAAAGTAATAATAAAATTATTTTGCTATAATCTGCGATGAAATTATAGCAAAATAATTTTATTATCACTTTTGTATTATGGATATCCGCAAAGTAACGCCTAATTCTATAAATTATTATTACAAACATTTTATTTTAAGATGGCGCCGATAGATCTTTTGGCAGTTTACTTAAATAATAATCATGATCGAATCTAGTCACTAAAATGCCGTCTGTAACTTTTACAGAACTTGTCGGAGAGTAATCAATGTTTTCTCCTTTAATTGTAGTCATTTTACCATCAACGCATCTGATTATTGCGTTACCGGCGCATAAATCCCACTTCTTTATAGCTGTGGCGTGGAGGTACGCGTCAAAATGTCCATTAACAACACCTATGACCTTATAACCAGCCCCGCCTGCTGGGGTCACTTTAGTTTCCGCCCCGAATGCTGTTTTGGCGATAACCGTCACTTTCCCTTGGTGAGAACGCGAAACAACTACATTGGGATGTCCCTTGTTTTCTTCTTTCTAGAAAATTCAAATATATGGTATGAAATATATATCCTCCTGCCCTTATCCCACTCCAAGTGTTATAAACATGCTGTAACATGATTTGACTGCGTTTTTACGACCGGCCGCCTGCCTGACGTCAACTTACCTAAGTCGTTTTTTACGACACCTCGGTAAGGAGGGTCGTCTATTCTAATAAACCGGATACCACACGGTAGGTCAACTTACCTTAGTCTCCTTTTAGGACACCTCGCTAAGTATTGAGGTTGGTCTATTCTACTCAGCCGGATACCACAAGGCGGGTCGACTTACCTTAGTCGCCTTTTACGACACCTCGGTAAGAAATGAGGGTGGTACTATTCTATTCAGCCGGATACCACACGGCGTAATATATGATATAAAAGTCGCACGCTCAATTACATTACTCTGAGGAAAATAGATTTTGTACAATAGCAACACTAATACACTTCAATTAGACATGGGCAAAATGTATCCTTGACAAGAAAAGAGTAATTCATATCTTTTGGATCATGGTATATATCTTTTATATTTAAATGAGTTAATTTTTTTTTTTTCATTTTAATTTTTTTACACCATTTTTAAAATTACCGAGCAAGGCTCGGTCACCCAGCTACTATATATATAGAATATATTCTTTTATATCTTTAACTCATTTAGCTCAGTACAGCTCAGAGAGAGAATAAGGCAGCTAATACTACAAATAAATCCTTATGTTCAGCTTTTTAAATACAAACATGCAATAGCTACCTGTCTCTCTCTTTTACGTTTAAATTGCTATATTATAAGCATGTCTCTTTCTCTCTAACTGAAGAGTAACTTATCACGAAAATTGACTCTCAAGTCTAATTGTCCACTCTACATTTAGCATTATATATAGTAATTTTATTTTACTTCATCGCAGATTATACCAAAATAATTTTACTATTACTTTTGTTGAAACAATCTAGTAAATGTTTATTTGTATGCAGCTTAGTCTGAATAAAATATTACTTACATGTTTTACGTCATGAATATAGCTTGAGGATTTCTTACTCTCCCAACCCCAGATTGTGCGAGATGAGAATGGGTAATGTATCACACCAACAATTGGTACACCATTTATTGCCACACACACCATTGTTGTTACATATTGATATAAGCCTTCTGAAAATTAAAAAACTAAATATAAATCATTATCAACATAAGGTACAATGGCCTCTTAGCTGCAAGCTCTCTGGTAAAATCTCATAGAAAATATATATCAAGTATAATTTTTTTTTAAATTGTCACACACCATTTTTGTCACATCCTACTACCCTACTAATATTATAAATGCCAAAGTTTGTTAGTATGGATGTATGTTTGTTACTCTTTCACGCCAAATCTGTTGAATCAATATTGATGAATTTTGGCACAATTATTCCTTATACATATAGGTTATAGAAATCTGTTAATTCTACAGGAATAGAATTACATTGGAAAACAATAAGTGCCATCTATTATTGACCTTTCACGCAACAATAGTCCACGCAAACTAAACTGCAGGTAAAAGCTAGTACATTAATAATAGACGATTGCTTCATCACAGGATGAGCTTACTTTAAAAACAGACTGCTGAACCAATATAGATGAAATTTGGCACAATTATTCCTTATACACCGGAATAACATATAGGCTATAGTAATCTGTTAATTTTACAGGAATAGGATTGGAAAATGCCATCTATTACCGATCAAGTAACTAGATAGTACTTTAATAATAAAGGATTGCTTCAACGCAGAATGAGTTTAGACAGGACATCACATCTATTTATAGTCTTGAGACTGAACTTAGAAAGAAAAAAGATACAAAAAAAAAGATTTAGCTAAAATACCTGTGTACTCTTGAGTTGCGTCCAGAGGATCAATCCAAATAGTTACATCTTTTATAAACACGTGTTCATCGTTTAATTCCTCAATCATTGGGTTGTCACTAGGAGTGTCAATATCTATCTTAGCCTGGTCCTTACAACTTGAGTCGTCCTTAGAATGCTCCTCGGAAATAATATTTAACTTAGGGAACGTGTTCTTAAGGCTATAGTACATAGCGCAGTGTGAAGCATAATCCGAATCGGTTACAGGATCATTTGCTCCCTCTAAAGTCTTCCCTTTGCTTTTTACATTCAATGCATGATTTTTACCTTCTATAACCTTTAAACCGCCCTGCTCAGCTATATAGATGGCTGCTTTGAGTAACGATTTTAGATTCACCAAGTCATTTTTGTCACTAGGGTATCCCGAACTGCCGGATCGCCAATAAATGATGAGGAATAAAATAAAACCTAAAGTGAAACAAGCGAATTTGTTAATCTTTAACGTGCCACCGAAATTCATTGTGAATTTGCTTCAGTGTTTAGATTTTTATTGTTGATGTGGATTGTGGATGTAAATTAATTTCATTTCGTTTCGGTATTTTACATTTGACAGATCAACTATTAACTATTAATGTATTTTATTGTTATTTGTCTACGCCACTGATATCACCGCCGACATATAACTTCTATCAAGTTCAAACTTTAAAAGTCATCGCATATTGAAATAAAAAACTAGTTCTATTGTTTTATGTAAAAATAAGATTTGTAATGAGATGTGCATAACTAGCACACCCGATCGAATACCACCATATTAGTATTACCTGTTTATGCTTTCCCCTCTCCTAACATTTTGGCGCGCAATAATTTTTATTAAGTCAAATTTCTAAGATATTAATTAAAATTATATGGTATAAATGATACCATAAATTTTAGAATAAAATTTTAAGCATTTCATGATTTTTTAAGTCGGTAATGAATAATATTTTATCCGTCCGCTTTGCAATTATCTCATTGTATGTGATCCTTTTGTCATATCTTGTGAATTATTGGCCTTCTAAATATTACTTACTTGTCTTTTTTTTTTCATTTTAAAATCACACAGGTTTAGTCGCTATAAAGCTCAGTTACCTTTATACGTATAAGGTACCTCATCATTATTTAAACTTCATCATAATTGGGCCTTGACATCCCCCGCTTGAAGCTTATTAGCGCCTACAATATATTTCTACTCAAGCTATTATGGCTGGTCCAGCGACTATTTTTGTATTGTGTTGAATTTATTATTTCATTCCAAGATAAATTGGTCTAAATTTATTTTGTTAATAAATTAAAATTTAATAATTTTGTTGTTAGTCTGTGGTTCTGTAATTAAAAAAGTTTGGCAGATATAAAAAAACTGTAACTTTGAATTTGTCTTCATTCGGGAAACATACTGCTATAAGTGTTCATGTTATTACTAATTAGCGACTACACGTAAATAAAAATAATTATTAATATGATATTAACAGACATATATGACACAGTAAGTAGAATAGGAACGCTATCAATAGGGTTATATTTTTGTATTTTATTTATCATGTATTTTTTTTAATTTTATTCATTTTAGGCCACTTTGTGGACATTAGTCATCGCAATTCAAGTTGTTATCGGTTCCGCATACTTTTTATGGCAGAGAAAATCAAAGAAACCCGAGGACCGCTTGACGAAAAGAAGACTACTGGAGTGGAAACCTCTACCATTAGTAGAGTTCGATGTGAATGTTCCAGAGCCGCCTCTGATGGGAAAAATTGATGACAAAGTACTCAATGTCGGTGCTACTAGCTTCCTTTGCCTTGATAAGGAGCCAATTATAATGGATCGAGCTATAAAGTCATTGCATAAGTATGGAGTAGGATCTTGTGGACCAAGGGGTTTTTATGGGACAATAGATGTTCACTTGGAGCTTGAGGAGAGGTTGGCAAAGTTCATGCAGGTGGAAGAAACTTGTGTATACTCTTATGGATTTTCTACTATTGCCAGTGCCATACCTTCCTATGCTAAGAAAGGGGATATTATTTTTGTGTAAGTTACTACAAATGCAGTTTTAATATATATTATGTGTTCAATGCTTAAGAAAATTACTTAATCTTGTAATATAGTTCCATTATTAATATTCTTTTCATAGTTTAAGTGTGTAAATTATACTAATAATCTATAATAATATAAAGCTGAAGAGTTTATTTGTTTGAATACACTATCTCTGAATTTTCTGGACCAATTTGAAAAATTCTTTTAGTGTAAAATAGTCGATTTATCGAGAAAGGCTATAGACTATATCACGCTAAGCTGAATATTAGAGGAGTAGCAATAAAAAATATTACGAAAACAGCAAAATTTAAAGCTTTCTTGCGTGTGTTGAGTAAACGGTAATTGTTATTTAAAAATCATGCATTACAAAATTGTTCCCCTCTGAAAGTTCTAAATAAAAGTCTTAGACAGCATATGTCTAGCTTTTAAGGCTAACCCACTTTAGCCATTTTTATGGTTATCAAAATAATATATTACAGTTATAATTAATGTAGGAGCTACTGGCAATTGCTAGTTGTCTATAAAATCTCAATTGTTGTTAGCCTTTATATTTTTAAATAAGTAATAAATAGGTACACACACATTAATAACTGTTAAAGAAAAATAAACTATAACTTTTGCATCATTTGCTCTCATGATTTTCCTTGCAAAACAGGAAATTTCCATATCAATAGAGGATAAAATACTTATTTGTCATATATATATATTACAAATCTTTAATACGTTACTTCAATTTCCTTATGATGCTTCTTTATATTTTAATATCTGGGTAACCGAACTTCGCTCGGTAATTTTTTACAAAAAAAACTTAAAAAAAAGAAAAAATAATTATTTAGTTGGGATCGATCCTTGGCACTCACATTTCTCGAGGCTGCCCGCTAACCGAATAAGCTACGTCGACTTGACAGTTAATGGCGAAAATTCAATTCAATATAAATGTTACTGTTTTTTAATGCCCAAAAATAGGGATAAAACAATATTTTTTTTACATAAAACCTAGCTAGATCAATTTTTCTCCCCCAAAACCTCCTACATGCTGAATTTCAGGAAAATCGTTGGAGCTGTTTCCGTGATTCGGAAAATATATATATATACAAGATTAACTCATTTAAATATTAAGATTATATTTAATTCTCATAATTTAAAATGGTGTGAGAAATTACTGATCACTTTTAAGGAAAAGGGGAAACCTTTTAAATTTTTAATCCCTATTTGTTAATTTTAAATGTTTACAAATAGTAAAGGTAACACCGTGTGGTATCCGGCTGAATAGAATAATACCACACTCATTTCTTACCGAGGTGTCGTAAAAGGCGACTAAGGTAAGTCGACCCGCCGTGTGGTATCCGGCTGAGTAGAATAGACCACCCTCATTTCTTACCGAGGTGTCGTAAAAGGCTACCAAGGTAAGTTGACTCACCATGTGGTATCCGGTTGAGTACCACCACCCTCTTTCTTACCAAGGTGTCGTAAAACACAACTAAGGTAAGTTGTCGTCAGGCAGGCGGCCGGTCGTAAAATACCTAGCCAAATCGTGTGACCACATGTTTGTAACATGTTGTACCGACCCCACTTAGAGTGGGATAAGGGCAGGAGGATGTATGTACAAATAGTAAAGGTTTAGCCGTTAGGCATACCTTAGGTATAGGATAGCTTACAAAATAGTGCAAAGTAGCATAGCAAATGTATTAAAATTTAACCTTTGCTTGTCAACAGTGATGAAAAAGTATGGTTCGCAATACAAAAAGGCATCGACGCATCACGGAGTGATGTTCGATACTTCAAACATAATGACATGAAGGACCTAGAGCACCTTCTAGAGCAGGCGGCTCAGAAGAAAGAACTTAACCCCAAGAGGAGAGCCTTCTTGATAGCTGAGGCTATATATTTCAATACAGGAAAAATGTGCCCTTTGAGAAAATTGGTAGAGTTAGCGAGGAGGTACAAATTGAGGATCATTTTGGATGAAAGTTTGACTATTGGGGTGAGTTATTACTTATTTTTGGGAGTGGGTAGTGACCCTGCCTTCAGCTCCGTGGGTCGCTGGTTCGATTCCCGACGAGGGCCAACATATTACATAAATGAATTAGTTGGTCTTCGAGTCTGCTTGTATATTTGTATTTAAGTATGTATTTAAATATGTATTAAGTATGTATTATATATTAATAGTAATGGGCGATTTCAACGCAAGAATTGGAAGCAGAAAAGAAGGAGAAGATATGATACTGGGACCACACTACTTAGGAAAGAGAACAAGGAATGGTGAAAAGCTTATTCAATTCGCTTATGAAAACAATCTCAAAATACTTAATAGTTTATATAAAAAGCGAAATACAAATAGATGGACATGGATATCTCCAGATGGATGTCATAAAAACGAGATTGACTATATTCTAACTAATAAAAGCAATTATTTTCAAGACTGTACAGTACTAAATAACTTTAACTTTAATAGTAACCACAGAATGGTTAGAGCTAAATTTAAATTAGAAAATTTCAAGAAAAGGAGACCATTTATTTCAAGGCGAACAAATACTATAATAATAAATGATGATAAATTACCTAGAAAATTGAAAGATTTCATAAAAATAACAAAGAACTTAAACCTTCAAGAAAAATACAACAACTTTGAAAGAATCATAACTACAACATTAAAGAGTAGCTTAGATGATAAAGAAAAGGGGAGTATAAAATGGCTAACAGACAAAACTAAAGAACTACTGAGACAAAGAGCAGAATTAATATCAACGACAAACAAAACAAAGGATGTAAGAAAAAGAATATCGAAGCTAAGCAAGGAAATCAAATTTAACATAAGAAATGATCGTCAAACATACAGGCTGGAAATAGTAGAAAGATGTATCCAAAAAACAGGTGGTATCAAAAATGCAATCAAAACATTAAGGGAAAAAATAGAGTGGATGCCCTACATAAATGACAGAAACTGCAAAAACGAAACACGGCGTACAGAAATTGTTTCCATAGCAACAGATTTTTTCCGGGACCTGTACACAAAGAAAAATATGAGCCAACAGACAGATCTAACAGGTGAAGATCATATACCAGCTATTATGTTTTCAGAAGTGCATAAAGCTATAAAGTCACAAAAGAGAGATAAAACTCCGGGTTCTGATGGTATTAGCAATGAACTTTTAATTCAAAACATAACCCATCTTGTACCGATTCTCACCCAAATTTTCAATGAGGTGCTGCAAAGTGAGAACATACCACAACAATGGACAATATCGACCATAACACTTATACACAAGAAAGGCGATAAAAATAACATAAACAACTATAGACCAATAAGCTTAATGTCCAATATATACAAAGTTTTTGCAAAAGTAATCCTTGATAGAATTAAAAACACGCTCGATTTCAACCAGCCACCTGAGCAAGCGGGATTCAGATGTGGCTACTCCACCATAGACCACATATTTGTCGTAAAGCAGCTCTTTGAAAAATGTAATGAGTTCAATATTATATTCTACTGCTGTTTCATCGACTACAGCAAAGCTTTTGACTCGCTGGAACATGAAGAGATCTGGAAAGCGCTTAAAAAACAAGGAGTAGAAAATAAGTATATTAGAATCCTAAGGAACATCTACATAAACAGTAAAACCAAAGTCAAACTAGATAGGAAAGGCAAGGAAATAAAAGTCCACAGGGGTGTGCGCCAGGGGGATCCTCTGTCACCCAAGCTATTCACTTCAGTACTGGAGGAGGTCTTTCGCTCATTTAACTGGGAAAACTGTGGGTTATCAATTAATGGTGAAAACCTGACGCACCTAAGATTCGCAGACGATTTGATTATTTTTTCACAATCCAAAGAAGAACTACAGGCAATGTTGAATGATCTGGATACAGGAAGCGGCAAAGTAGGATTGCACATGAACCTAGAAAAAACCAAAGCCATGACGAACGGATATAAAGAACCAATAATTGTAAACAACGACACAATTGATTATGTAAATGACTATATCTACCTAGGTCAAGTAATTTCAACAACAGAACCAGCGGGAAAAGAAATAGACAGACGCATCGGAAATGCATGGAAGCAATATTGGAGCTTAAAAGAAATAATGAAAAACAAACAGATGAAGATGTCAATAAAAAGAAAACTATTTGACACATGCATATTGCCAGTGCTCACATATGGCAGCCAAACCTGGGCTACAACAAAAGCGCAAGATAAGAAACTTACAGTATGTCAGAATGCCATGAATAGAAGTATGCTTGGCAAAAGACTGTCCGACGGAATAAGAACATCTACTATAAAGAAAAAAACGAACACTAAAGATGTAATTGACACCATCAGGAGGCTAAAATGGAAATGGGCTGGCCATACAATAAGAGGAGATGAAAGATGGTCAAGGAAAGTGATGTTTTGGCATACAAAACATCAGAAAAGAAAAAGAGGCAGACCACTGCGAAGATGGGTCGATGACATTTTGGCTGTGGCAGGGCCAAAATGGACTAGAACTGCCAATGATAGAGCAAAATGGTCACAGTTGGAGGAGGCCTTTGTCCGAAGACAAACAGACAACGGAAATTAAATATCATTCTTAGTATTACAAATGAAAAATTTATAACAAATGTCTGAATAAAGGCTTAATAATAAAAAAAAAAAAATGTATTTAAAAATTATATAAGTATATATTCACCAGTTGTCTGTCACCCATAACACAAGTATTAAGTTACTTACTTTTGGGAGGGACAACCGTGTGTGTAAGTGTCCATCACTGCATAGTATAAAACAAAGTCGCATTCCATGTTTATCCCTATATCCCTATGCTTAAATCTTTAAAACTACGCAACGGATTTTGATGCGGTTTTTTTATTAGATAGAGTGATTAGAGGATGGTTTATATGAATAATAATATTCAATATGGAGTAGACAAATACTATAATTTTTGAGGTTTCTAATGTGATGTAAATAATTACATTTTTTTCCACTTACATTGGCAACATACTCGTGCGAAGCCGGAGCAGTCCTCTAGTATTCTATAAATAAATTAGTTGGTCTTCGAGTCTGGGTGTATATTTGTATTTAAGTATGTATTTAAAAATTATATTAGTATATATTCACCAGTTGTCTGTCTACCATACACAAGTATCAAGTTACTTACTTTGGGGACAGACGGCCGAGTGTGTAAGTTTTGTTATTTATATTTATTTTTGGGTAAAGATTGTAATTAGTTTTAATTTATAGTATTTACTTGTACATAGCTGATAAAACTTGTGTCTACTTCATCAAGTGACAACATGTTATGAACATGTTGTCACATGATTTGGCTTCGTACTTTACGACACCTTGGTAAGAAAGAGGGTAGTCTATTCTACTCAGCTAGCTTCCACACGGTGCGTTAACTTACCTTAGCAGCCTTTTACGACACCTAAGTAAGGAATGAGGGTGGTCTATACTACTCTGCTGGATACCACACGGTAGGACGATTTACCTTAGTCACCTCTTACGATACCTCGGTAAGAAATGAGGGTGGTCTATTCTACTCAGCCGGATACCACACATTAGTACATACTTTTCACACAGTTACCTCATTGAGAAACATATTAAGATAATTTGTGAAGCTTCCAATTGCTGGAATAATGTTCCACCACCTTTAAGTACTTATAAGTGCTGACCCCACTTAGAGCGGGATAAGGGCAGGAGAATGGAAAAGTATGTACTAAAGATATTTAGCTGAATCTCCTTTACTATTTTTATAATTAATTCCTCACTTAGATTTAAAATTATATATTCAGCAATGATCAATCAATAAGTGGTAAAATTTATTTCTGAAAGGAGTACTATAATGTAGAACATGGCTAAAAGTAGGTCAATTTGGAACTTATTAACTTGTAATTGTTAATATAATTTGGTTTGTATTACACAATTCAGATAATGAACAAATTAGTTGTATTAGTGAAGAATTGTTAATATTTGTTAACCAAGCCAAGTTTAGCACTACCACCATATAAAATCAAGTCACCCCTCTATTTGAATTCAATAAATTATTAAACGGATTTCTTGAATATATAGAACTAGCGGCCTGCCCCTGCTTCGCACGGGTATAAAATATATACCTATCCCATGTCAGTCAGTGTAAAAAAATGATTAAAATCTATCCACTAGTTTTGATTTATTCATTACTGCCCGTGGCCCCGCGTTAAATTTGAAGTAAAACAATTCCCGTTTCCCTATACCATGAAGATTTCCTGCTATCTTTGGAATAGCTAAATTCATATACTACATTTTTACTTATTTACTTTTTACATTTTTCCCTATGTATTTTATTTTTACAATTAATTACAAAATGTAAGACAATAGACAATACAAACATGTTTTCTTTAGAGGTTACTCTTGAAAGAGCGACATATAGGCCACTGACGCGCTATGTGTAGGAAACACCGCGCTACCTCAACCGCTATTCCCCTGCATTTAAAATCTGTAATATCTTCGAGAATTCGATCTAGCTAGGTTTTATTTTTTAAAAAATGTCCTTATATCCCTGTTTTCAGACATTAGAAAATTGTTTAAATTGACATTAAATGCACTAGACAATTTTTCTTGTCATCTTTGAAGTTGTAATAGTGCAATGGTTAACTGGCGGGCTACATATGAAAAAATAACTGGGTTCAAATCCCACATATTACCGGCGTTTTCTTTTTTATTTTTTTATAGCATTTTTTATATATTTTTAATAAAATTACCGAGCAAAGCTCAGTCACCAAGGTCAAATCAAATATAATACATAAGTATCATCAATGTATGTCCCATTCGTACTACTAAATGCTGGAACACTCTTCCACTACCCATCTGTCATATTTCAAAATAGTTAACTGTAGCTATGTATATGATGAAACTAGGTGGTGGGTAAGCATGGGCGTGGGTTAACAGAGCACCTGGGCGTGCCGCGTGATGAAATCGACCTTATCGTTGGTTCGCTGGAACACTCTTTCGCCACCATTGGGGGCTTCTGCGCGGGAACACACTTCATCGTGGAGCACCAGCGGCTTTCAGGACTCGGTATGAAATGATTTATTTAATTACTTGTTTGTATTGTCGTGTGGTATCCAGCTGAGTAGAATAGGCCAACCCCTTTTTTACCGAGTTGTAAAAGGTGACTTAGGTAAGTGCCGTGTGGTATCCGGCTGAGTAGAATAGACCACCTTCATTTCTTACCGAGTTGTAAAAGTTGACTTACGTTAGTGCCGTGTAGTATCCGGCTAAGTAGAATAGACCACCCTCATTTCTTACCGAGGTGTCGTAAAAGGTGACTACGGAAAGTTAACCCGTCGTGTGGTATCCGGTTAAGTGGAATAGACCACCCTCATTTTTTACCGAGGTCTCATAAAAGGCGACTAAGGTACGTTTACTCGTCATGTGGTATCCTGCTGAGTAGAATAGGCCACCCTCATTTCTTACTGAGATGTCGTAAAAGGCGACTAAGGTAAGTTGATCACAGGCAGGTCGGTTGTTAATTACCTAAAACATGTTACAGCATGTTTATAAAATGGTTTGCGGACCCCACTTAGAGTGGGATAAGGGCAGAAAATTATGAAAATTGCCACGTTCTGATATAATTAATATAATAATATTATCTCTATAGAATTCTGGGGATATGTGTAACCTACCAATCCGCATTGGAGCAGCGTGGTAGGTCTTAGCTCTAAACCTTCTCTCCAAAAAACGGAGAGAGGAGGCCTATGCCCAGCAGTGGGATAGTAACATAAAGACATATTCATAATATTTATTTAGTAGTAGTACTTGTTGTTTTACTTATTTTAAATATTTAGTATATAATTTTTTAATATTAATATCTTATGTTATTTTAATAATTTTGAGTGTGAGGATGGCATATGCACACAGTTTTATACTATCGCAATGCCATCCTCGCAAATGTAGCATATATGTATATATAAATAAATAAAGACAAGCTCTAGTAAAATTTGAATCACAATCAATAGGTAAAAATAGTTTTATTGACGTATAATGATCTAAGGAAAACATGTATATACGGACGAAGAAGATTTATAAAATCGCGGTTTGAATTATTAAGGATATATTTGAAGAATTTTCAACATATATTTTCCTGTTCACTAACATAATTATAATATAATACAATATCTATGTATATTGTACAATAGCTGTGGTAGCCCAGCGGTAACACCGTGCGACTCTTTCGAGGAGGTCTAGGGTTCAAACCCGGGCAGACACCAATGAGTTTTTCTGTTAAAACTTATGTGTCTAATTGATAATTGCAATTTATCACACGCTTTTCGGTGAAGGAAAACATCGTGAGGAAACCTGTATATCTCTAAAGAATTCTGTTACATGATTTGGCTGCGTTTTTACGACCAGCCGCTTGCCTGACGTCAACTTACCTCAGTCGGAATGGACTTACCTCCTTACCTCCTCGGTAAGGAATGAGGGTGGTCTATTCTACTCAGCCGGATAGCCGGTAGTAGGGTAATGTTTCGCCACGTCACTGAACCATCATCAGGAGATAGTCTCCACGACAAAGTCACAAAGTAATTGTTGAGTTTGTAGTATTGATGGCGTGAGATGCCCTTCTAATCATTAAAATAAATATATAAATATATGGGACACTTACACACATGGTCATCCATCCCCAAAGTAAGTAACTTAAAACTTGTGCTATGGGTGACAGACAACTGGTGAATATATACTTATATATATTTTAAACATACTTAAATACAAATATACACCCAGGCTCAAAGACCTACAAATTCATTTATAGAAAATGTTGGCCCCCGGCGGGAATAGAACTCGCGACCCGCGGTGCTGAAGGCAGGGTCACTACCCACTGCGCCAACGGGCCATTGCGCTGCAGGTTATCACAAGCTACTTCCTTCCAGGGTACTGCTTCAGCGCATCCCTGCCGCCAATGTTGACGGAAGCGGCCATCGCTGCTCTCGACATCCTGGAGGAGAAGCCATCCATCATCAAAGAGCTCGATGAAAACTCAAAGAAGTTGAACAGGTAATGTATGAATGTATTGGATATGAATAAGTTGAACAGGTAATGTATGAATGTATTGGGAATGAAGAAGTTGAACAGGTAATGTATGAATGTATTGGGAATGGAGAAATTGACCAGGTAATGTATGTGTATTGCAAATGAAGAAGTTGAACAGGTAATGTATGAATGTATTGAGAATGAAGAAATTGAACAGGTCATGTATGGATATATTAGGAATTAAGAAGTTGAACAAGTATTGTATGGTGATGAAGTAGTTGAATAGGTAATGTATGAATGTATTGGGAATGAATAAGTTGAACAGGTAATGTATGGACGTATTGGGTATGAAGAATTTAAATCTCATAAACTAACCTAATCTTTTTTCTAACCTTTTTTAGCGCTCTGGTCAACTTAAAGCACTACACTTTCAGCGGGGACGAACTGTCGCCAGTTAAACACGTGTACTTAAAAGATTCAAATCTACCCTACGATTCTAAAATGTCGTATCTCACCAACATAACAAACTATTGCCTACACAAAGGCATAGCTATGACAGTTGCTGCATATATAAAAGAGTCTGAAAGAAATTGTCCAGAACCATCTATAAGGCTGGCATCAAGCAGAAAGCTTAATGATAACAATATTTCGCAAATATGCGAATTATTGGACGAAGCGTACGAAAAATGTACGCCTTAAGCTGAATAGTTGGTAGCCTCGTATTATTATTATTAAAAAATAAAATTTAATATTTTTTGTATTTTACTGCATTTATGTTATCTTAAACTATAAATATAAAATTCCATAATTTGTTGTAATATTAGGTTTATAATATATTTATTTATCTAAAAACTTTATTTTTAACAATAATTATAGAGTTATCATTCCATGACTATCCATAGACAAATAATATCTGTATCAGACAGTTGCAGACTATACAATATAGTAAATATATAATTAAGAATTGTATATGTATAACATTAAATGTTGCACGGACGTTAAATGGTTTATTTAATAAATTATTGAATTTTTATACAATCTTTGATTTTTCACCTTAGACTATTAACAGAACGGAAATATATCGTATATTCAAGAGTGCAAGTAGCTTCTAAATAATTTAATACAATACATTCGAGCAAGTGGTTATTGCTTTGAACCGCAACTTGCTAAATCATATGCAAAGTTAGCGAAGAGAAAATATCTAGCACCATGCAGGTAAATGACATAATATATAAACGCTCGAATTTGAACCGACTTTATCATTTCATCAATTGCGTTAAAACAGTATAAAGCAATGTAAATATTAAATAAGTAACGTTATTAATATTAAAAGCAATGTTAATATTAATAACGTTACTTATTTAATTAAAGCTTAACTGCCCCAAAATGATGGACTCAACAGAATAATCTTGTGTAGGATTTTCAAAATATTTATTACTGTGTGACTGTGATTACGTCGTCGTTTTAAGAATAATTAGCTTTATATATAAGTAAAATAAAGTCTATCAGAATTCAGATGTTCTAGCTCTTTCAATTTAAATAATTTACATTGTTACGTTGTCAGCTTGGACTTATATTATCTAAGTAGTCTGTGGACTTCTACACATACAAAGACAAGAAGCTAGCTTCATTTCCTATAAATTTGTCATGGACATAAATTTTTTTTGAGAAATAATGATACATGATAATGATTACATATAATCTTTATTAAACTCATAAATTTTACAAAACATGACTTAAACTATGAAGCATACTAACTATACTTGTATTGTGTTACCATTTAATAATGTTTACCGGACGTTGCAGGTAAAATTATTACTTTCCGGGTTGTACTGAATTTTATAATTTCATCAAACGAAATTTTTTTATTCAATGAATGTACCTATATATAAAGATGTGAGACTACATTATATTTGCAAAAACTATTACGTATATTTAAAGTTTAGTCGGTTACGAGTTCGTCAGCCATATGACAATAACCAACATTCCTCTTGAAATCCGAATCATCTTCTCTGTGTAGAGGTTTGCGGATTTCTATTAGACGTCTGTCAGTCTCCAACGCTTGATTTTTGTACTCCAAGTCTTTTGTAACTCTTTGATGATGAAAATACATGCCGTGATACGTAGATCTACGGATACAGAAAGCAATCAAGATAAGACATTTGAATCCGTTACAATAAAGTTATAATCATTAAAATAAGATAATATACATACAATGCATCTTCCAATTTTTTCTCCAGCATCTTTGAACTTGTATGCGTTCTTTCGTATTCTTCGATTAGTCCACGCATAGGTTTGTCCTAAATAAGAAGTTAACAATATATTATTTAAACTTTATAAAATCAAGAACAAAACAAATTAAAGGTTTTGTATCAATTAGTATAAATATGACGATAATTATTGAAATTTTTGGAAAAAGACTCCAACATGGAGATATAACAAAATAATAAACGGCTAATACTAGGAGAGGGTAAGTTAAAAAAAGAAGGAATTACGCGTAACATTGCATGTCGTCCTAAGTGATATTTCAGTTTAGGGCGCTCTTTAGATAGATATTTGTAGAACTTTTCGGATTTTTTTTTACGTCACTTTTTAACTTATACATAGTTTCTACGTCTTTGGTCTACCTGCACTCTTTCAAGAACTGGTCTTCTGGTACGCGATTCCAATCGTGTCTCAACCAGTTTTGTGGGATTTATTTTACCTGCAACCGCTGCACGGAGCGACTCAATCTCGCGTTCTACTTTTTGAAGATTATTTTCCAGCTGGAAAAATTATAAATTCTTATTTATATAGTCATCTTCTAAACAATTTCTTTTCAGTCATATTTATTAAGAAAATAGGATCTGGAACAATTTTTTCTCATTGATATGTAGTTAAACCCGTATATTTATATACCACTGATTAATTTTTTCTCCTTGTTTACAAATTCTTTTAGATACCTTATATTTCTGCCATTCCATTTCATTCCGTGCTCTTTGTATATCATAAACTCGCCTCCTTACAATCATTTCGACCTGTTGGCTTTGGGCATACATCTGGTTTCTTGCTTGTTCCCTACTTTTAAACATCGTTTCGCGTAGCTCCTTTGATTCTCTCATAAGTTGTTCAGCAATCTTTATTGTATTTTCTATGCACTGAACGTAACTCTCTTCTGTCATAGAACTGAAATAATTTGGATCTCTTAAAAAATTTAATACTTCTGCAGTATTAAATAACTGATGATTATTAGTACATTCGTTACAAAGTTTTTAATTATTAATATATTTAAAATATTTTGTTTATAACTAAAGTGTGTTTTAACAGTTGTAAGTTTAAATTAGCTAAAACATACTCAGATGGTATCCTAGTCGGATCCAATTTATAAGATATTTCAGAACTTTGCCAGTTCAATTCCTTGACTTGATATTCTAATACAAGTGCGTCGTCCTTATTTTGAATTTCCCTCTCTAGTCTGCAGAAGACATTTGTCAAATCTTTGATCTTTTCCCAGCCCATATGACTGACATCGGTCAGGACGCGTTTACTGTTCTCTATGATGTGAAGCTCCTGCACATAAATAACTTTTATGAAAGGTCATTATATCATTTTATTTATATCATATAACATAACTTAGCAAACTGAATATAAATTTATAGCAGATCCTAACAATAATGCCTATTAAATTTTAAAAGACGTAATGGATGGAAACTAACTCTTTACTAAGCATAGTCTTAAGTTGTACAGTAAAGTATTTAGAAAGCTTAAAGCTATGCAAGCCTGTTATTTTTAATGTGAAACCAAATTACGTAGTCGTAGCCTGGAGAAAAAGTTGTATAAAATATATTAATAATTATATTTTGTGTTTTATGTTAAGATAAATTTTAATATTTAACAAGTGAATGAAATAATCTTAATTCTCAAACTAAGCAAATTAAATAGGCCTGAATATCGGTAGTCTAACATATAGCGTAATAAAACTCCATTTAAAAAAATCCGACTCATGTCGAACCTTTCTCAATTCTTCACCCAGTTGGTCTCTCGTCAACTCTGGTGGCACTCTCTGGTCCCTATTTGATAAACATTGAGACACAACCATCAAAGGTACTTGCAGCGATTCCAAATGTAGTTCAGTTGTATTTTTTTCTTCTTTCAAAGCTCTAATTTCATCTCTTACTTGTTCTCGTGTAAATCGTTGCCGTTCACGCCACGATTGGATTTCGAATATTCTATAAAATAAAATGTATTGTATCGTAACAAGTATTATGAAGGTACAAAATATAGAGACAAACTTTAGCCTCTGTTACAACAGGATTTCAGAGAATAATCTTCATTCATTTCCATTTAATAAGAGCTTCGCGGTATCGAAGGCTTCACAAAGCAGATTGGCCATGTGAAGCAACCTCACAAAGTCACTAAACCAAATATAATGAAACGCAGATGAATTAGGTATGCATCCCTCTTCTGAAATGAAACACATAAAGAATTGTGGCCATGGCGGCACGACACATCACACGTTATGAATTCAAGCCCTAAATACTCAGGTATCTCACAGTCGCTAGAGTACGGCAGAAGACGGGCTCTAAATAACCTACTCCTATTTGCGATTTCAACTTCGAGCCTGACAAAGTTTTTTCTATATTTTGTACTCTTATTTAAAATTGATTTAACAAATATAAACTTTAATATAAAAGTTGATTCAACCTCTTACTATACCTTTCTCATATCAAAATAATGTATTTGAAGCATTTTATTTTTATTTACCAGGGCTGCTTAATAAGTTGTCATATACAAAATTGAAAAAAGCTTTAAATAATTTAATCGTCCTTTTTCATATCAATTAAATTAACTCATAGAACTTTCATACCTGTCTCTCATTAATTCATTGTTAACATAGTTATCCCAACGCGTGGTAACCGCCGTCTCATTACGGAGTTGATTCGCTCGTTGTCTAAGCTCATAAGATTCGAACCGATGTACTCTTGCTTCGTTCTGCAGACGTTGTATATTTCTAGTCCAATCTAAAACGCTTATACGTGGATGGCGCTTTTCAAAAACTGGAATTGATGCGTCCATTTTATTAAAGTATCTCAACGGAAGTTACTTAAATATACTGGTCAAAAATAGACAGACTTTATTGATCAAATAATAGCTGCGATTATTTGATCAATAATTTCTCCGTTGCTGTATACAACAATTATAATATATTCATTGGAAAATTCTACAATGTATGCAGTAGCAACATTGCTCATTGCAAGTAATTTACATTCTCTAATTTAAATAAAACGAATGAAACATGATTTTAAATAATATAAGAATCCTCTTATATTCGATTATATAGTTTAAAGCGTCAGACTTTTTCCGTTGAAACTTTTAATAATATTTTTAAAACGTATTTTAATATTTTTAAAATACGTTTTAAAAATTTATGATGCATATATGTTTCACCATAAATTGTAGTTCATAAAGCTAGAACTTTATGGTGCATCAATAAATTACCGGACTACCAACATAATAATATAACTAAAAATGGCGGCTCAATAAAGCTTTCTAAAATTGTGATTGAGGAGTAAAGGCTTGCAAAATACTATATTAATATAGAAGAGTTCTTTGGTAGTGGAACGGAATTTGAGATAGATTTATAAATAATTGCAAGATTAGTCTGATTTAGCAAACAGCTAACAAGTTCGGTGAAAATGTAAGTTTAAAGTCGTTATTTCACTACGTACGTGTTATTCGTTTTTTAATTATTAAGTGTTGTTTTTTTGGTATAGGTATGATGATAGGCGTGGGGGACGTGGTGGTAGGGGTGGTGGTACCCGAGGGCGCGGCGGTGGTCGTGGTATGAGTTCTCGAGGCGGGAGATCCGCTGACAGGTCTGAAGAGCGAGGCAGCCGCTTTGGCGGGGGCGGCCGGGGTCGCGACTCTAGTAGAGGCGGTCGAGGTGGTGGGCGTGGCAGGGACAGCCGCGACGATTTCAGAGCAGGAAAGTTCAAAAATGACCAGCCGGGAGGTGCACTGCGCAAAATACGTTGGGACTCAGTTCAACTTACGCCATTCCAAAAGAACTTTTACGTTCCCCACCCGAACGTTCAGAGACGCCCTATGTCTGAAGTTGAGGAATATCGCAGCCAGCATCAAATAACCGTTAAAGGCCGAGATGTGCCTGCTCCAAGCATATATTTTGAGGAAGGTGGTTTCCCCGATTACGCTATGAAGGAAATTCTGAAACAGGGCTTCCCGAACCCAACTCCAATACAAGCTCAGGGTTGGCCGATAGCATTATCAGGTCGGGACATGGTCGGCATAGCTCAGACTGGCTCCGGGAAGACGTTAGCGTATATTCTGCCAGCTATTGTTCATATCATTAACCAGCCAAGACTTTTGAGAGATGAAGGACCCATTGTTTTAGTGTTGGCTCCTACTAGGGAACTTGCACAACAAATTCAGCAGGTACAACTTTTTTAATATTTTAAGAATTATCGAATATACTTAATTTGTTTATAATACTATGTATTATATTAATCTAAGTGAAATTTATTTTTGTGATTTGTGCTCATTAACTAACAAAAAATTTCAGAAACCTTTAGATTTATCAATTTACTTACTGTTTTAAAATATGATAAATAATTGCAATTTATTTTCTATTGTGCCACCAAGACTCTACTTTCGATGAACGGGATAACAGCTGAAGTTTCAGATGGGAATTCAAACAACATGGATATCGTAAATTGTTTCAATTCTAATGTATTTTGGTGTAGATTTTTAGCTTAAACAGATTAGGCTATGTTCGAAAACCTGTAAATTGTTATATAGAAATTAAAATTTTGATAATATTTATAAAAGCTACTTATATTTAGGTCTAAGGTTTCTGAACGTAACCTTACGTTTTTATGAGCACTTATTTATTTTTGGTCCGTATTAGATATCATTATTATGGGTAATATTTTAAAGTATTTATGTCTATGTTTTAATCATCTGTTTTGATCATAGGTAGACTGTAAATGCCCTTAAATGGTTGCTGTAATTTTATAATACTTAAACTTAACATCTATTAAAACTTAAATACAGTTTGATAAAGATGGTTTTATAAAAAATAATACATCATATTTTATCATATATTATAATTCAACTGGCCCGTTGGCGCAGTGGGTAGTGACCCTGCCTTCAGCTCCGCGAGTCGTGGGTTCGATTCCCGCCGAGGGCCAACATTTTCTATAAATGAATTTGTTGGCCTTTGAGCCTGGGTGTATATTTGTATTTAAGTATGTATTTAAAAATATATAAGTATATATTCAATTATTTTGATTGATTGTCTGTCAACCATAACATGAGAAGGATTGGAGCTAAGACCTATCACACTGCTCCAATGCGGATTGGTAGGTTACACATATCCCCAGAATTCTCTAGAGACATGCAGGTTTCCTCACGATGTTTTCCTTCACCGAAAAGCATGTGATAAATTGCAATTATCAATTAGACACATAAGTTTTACTAGAAAACTCATTGGTGCCTGCGCAGGGTTTGAACCCTACATCTCCTCGAAAGAGACGCACAGTGTTACTGATGGGCTACCACAGCTTATATATCATATCATATTACTGTATAGCTTAAAAAGCAATATAGTTGAATCTCAAATTAAAGTTGATTCATATAATCTAACAGACATTGAAATATCAAGTAGGAGGTAAATAAGGAGATTGATATTTTTGAAATATAATTTCTTGGTTATTATATTGGATGAAATGCCTTATTGACAGTCTACCTATGACATATTGCTATTTCATTTACATTTATTTCCACTTTCATTACTTTTAGATTTATATGTTGATTATATTTGAAAAAACCACATTTAACTTTTGCAAGTCATATTTTTTTTATATTAATAACATACAGTTAACAATAAATCAATCACAGTGAACAACTGCAATAAAATTATTTAAATTTGATCTCTTATAATGTCAGTATTTATATTAAATCATCTTTTATAGTTTAAATATGGATTTTTCATGTTTAGATAAGTAGTTAGCAAAACATTTAGTAATGCTATATGCTGATTTTATTTCCCATTCACAAGTTAATCTTATGGTAAAATTATTTTGCTATTTAAGGTTAGGTTAGGTAGTTAACTTGTTGTTTATAACTTATTTTTTTAGTTAATGAAATAAGTATTCGATAGAATACATTAGCTTTATTCATTTACATAGCACAAATCAAAATTATTACTAGTCTGGTTTATTATATTTGCTTAACTAAGGTGCAATATTTATCCCATGGCATTGTTTCATCATAAAACTTTATGATTTCTTGCTCTTTAGTTTAATTTAATGAAATAATTCATAAATATTCTAAATATTGTTACAATAATAACAATTAATGTCATCATTTTAATTAATTAATTGAAATATTCATAAAATTATGCATTACTTTAAAGAGATCCATAATACAACTTTTTTTTTACCAAACACATATTGCAGATTATAGCATAATAATATTTTCATCACTTTTTGAAATATTCAATGAAATCTAAACTTTTTTTATAAATCAATACATTTACGAGACAGGTATGATAATGTTGTGTAATTGTAAATGTAATTTATATATTGTGATTAGTTAGTTAGAACTCCTTTAGTTCAGTGAAATATGTCATTTTAACATATTTAATGTTGAGTACAAAACTGTTTACTAATAATATACATTAGTATATGCAGAGTTATAAAACTTAAGTAGGAGAGCCAGTCTAAAATATGCTGTCCTACTAATATAAATACAACTTTTGTGAGTATGGATGTATGTTTGTCACTCTTTCACAGCGAATATGCTGAACTAATATATATGAAATTTGGCACAATTATTACTTATACACTGGGTAACATATAGGCTATAAAAGTCCTGTAAATTCTATGGTAATAGGATGACATTGAAAAGCATCGTCTATTATCAACCTATCATGCGACAACAGTCCACACAAATGAAGTTGCGTGCAATAAAGGGAAAGCAAATGAGGGTGTATCTATGTTTTTCTCTTTGTTTGTGATTAGACAACATCTTCCCTCCCATTATTTGTTACTTGTAACTGTTAATTATATTGTATAATTTAATTATTATTTATTTATAATAAATATTTATTTATTTTGAAAAGATTTTCCGACTAGTTTCTTGCTGGTTCGTTTTAGTATGAGCATACTTCTATATCAGTGGTAGCTCTAGTTCTTTAAACACATTTGGGGCTTTAAAGTATTTAAATCGGTATACTTGAATAAAGAATATTTTGAATTTTGAGTTAGAAATTGTTGTTATTTCTTCTTTTTATAATATTCATGCTTCATATAAATGTCAAACACAATATTATTATATAAACATAATATTCATATACAGGTACCGATAATACAACATTAATTTTAATTTTAGTTACCAACACATAAAAAAAACAATTAATTCAATATTTTAATCAGCATCAAGTATTTTAGCCACAGAAATTATTTAACGTTTAACAAAAATAAAACACGATTTAAAGAGATCAATGACCGTACCCTATTACGATACTAAAAACGAAAAATAACCTTGACCTAAAAATTAAATAGTAGCTTTTTTATTGTTTTCTCATGTTCTTTAAACCATTCTCCATCCTTTTCTATTCAACCATTACTGACAAAGCCAGATCTCAATTCTATTATATTTATTTTCTTCAGAAATACTTTTTTTTTAAATTGTTTTTTAAAAATATTGAATTATGCCAAAGTTAACTATTACTTACAATGATCAGTGGATACATTTAATGTTATATAATTGGTACCAGACTGTATAATTTTAATAAAATAATTGCAAATATATTTGAACTGTGAATTATTTTAGGTGGCTACAGACTTTGGCCAGAGTGTGCAGGTCCGTAACACTTGCATCTTCGGTGGAGCACCCAAGGGACCTCAGGGTAGGACTCTGGAACGAGGTGTGGAGATTGTCATCGCAACACCCGGTAGACTTATTGATTTCTTGGAAAAAGGTATGTAATTCATTAAACATTTTTTATATTAATTGAGCACGCCGTGTGGTATCCGGCTGAATAGAATAGCACCACCCTCATTTCTTACCGAGGTGTCGTAAAAGGCGACTAAGGTAAGTCGACCCTCCGTGTGGTATCCGGCTGAGTAGAATAGTACCACCCTCATTTCTTACCGAGGTATCGTAAAAGGCGACTAAGGTAAGTCGACCCGCTGTGTGGTATCCGGCTGAGTAGAATAGACCACCCTCATTTCTTACCGAGGTATGGTAAAAGGCGACTAAGGTAAGTTGATCCACCGTGTGGTATCCAGTTTAGTAGAACAGACTACCCTCATTTCTTATCGAGGTGTCGTAAAAGGCGACTAAGGTAAGTCGACCCGCCGTGTGGTATCCGGTTTAATAGAATAGACCACCCTCTTACCGAGGTGTCGTAAAATATGACAGAGGTAAGTCGACGTCAGGCAGACGGCCGGTCGTAAAAACGCAGCCAAATCATGAGACAGCATTTTTATAACATGTGCCGACCCCACTTAGAGTGGGATAAGGGCTGAAAGAAGAAGAATGTATGGTGATGTTTATTTTTTATTACAGATACGACGAATCTTCGTCGATGCACGTATCTGGTGCTTGATGAAGCGGATAGGATGTTGGACATGGGCTTTGAGCCGCAGATCAGGAAGATTATTGAGCAGATCAGGCCGGACAGACAGGTTAGTCCTAAATACATCCTCCTGCCCTTATCCCACTCTAAGTGGGGTTGGCACAACATGTTGTCAAATGATTTGGCTACGTATTTTACGACCGGCCGCCTGCCAGATGTCAACATACCTTAGTCGTATTTTACGACTCCTCGGCAAGAAAGAGGGTGGTCTATTTTACCTCTAAGTGGGGTTGGCACAACATGTTACAAACATGTTGTCATATGATTTGACTACATATTTGACCACCGGCCGCCTGCCAGATTGCAACATACCTTAGTCGTATTTTACGACACATCGGTAAGAAATGAGGGTGGTACTATTCTATTCAGCCGGATACCACACGGCGTAGACAGGTTAGTCCTAATGACTAAAATATATCCCAGTGCTGGGCAAAAGTCTACTCTCAACTTTCTGGCGTTATCGTGCAATTTGTATTTCTGAGTTCAAATTAAAAAATAAAATACCAAATCATACTTCGAGTAGAGATGTAAAAAAAAAAAAATTTTAAATTATTAAAAATTAATGAATTTTTTAAATCGATTATTTTCATAATATTTTTTTTTTACAACTTAAGATATGCAAAAAGCGATCATTTTTTTACATAACACAGACACACAAACACGCACGCACGCACGCACGCACGCACGCACACACACACACACACACACACACAGACACACACACACACCAACACACACACACACCAACACACACACACACCAACACACACTCACGCACACACAAACTTTTACAGGGATATAATTTTGTAATACATGATTTTTGAGTAACTACTTTTACTTACCGTTTACTTAGCGCACACAAGGAAAGCTTTTCATTTTGCCATTTTCGTAATATTTTGTATTGCTGCTCCTCTCCTATTCATCTTAAAGCTTAGCCTAAAGCTTTCCTCAATAAATGGACTATCTTACACTGAAAGAATTTTTCAAACCAGGTATGAAAACTGATTGTCCACTCTACATTTAGCATTATATATATATTTTCTATTTTACTTTATCGCATATTATCATACGAGAATAATAGAATAAAAAAATACTTTTATTATTACTTTTGTATTATGGATCTCCGCCAAGTAACGCCTAATTATATAAATTATTTGTTTACAAAGTAATAATTTTTAGATAATATTGTTACAACATGTTTTTAATACAACCTCCTTCATAGAGTTGGCGATTAATATGAAAAAGCATTGTGGCTGTCATATTTTTATGTGTCTTTCATTGAGTTGTTGCGAAAAGAGTAAATGGGTTGACTCTGGGAAAACTGCTTTTTATTTATTGAATAAGAATAATGGAGAATTATCGTCGTTTATTATAATATATTTATAGATAATAATATATAAGTAAGTAAGTAGCGGCCTGTTACTATCCCACTGCTGGGCATAGGCCTCTTTTCTCCGTTATTGGAGAGAAGAATTGGAGGTAAGACCTACCACGCTCCAATACGGATTGGTAGGTTACACATATCTCCAGAATTCTCTAGAGATATGCAGGTTTCCTCACGATGTTTTCCTTCACCGAAAAGCGTGTGATAAATTGCAATTATCAATTAGACACATAAGTTTTAATAGAAAAACTCATTGGTGTCTGCCCGGGTTTGAACCCATGATTGTCTCTAGAGATTCACACGGTCGCACCGCTAGGGCATCACAGCTAATAATATATAAATAATAATTATTATTTCAGGTCCTCATGTGGTCGGCCACATGGCCCAAAGAGGTCCAAAATCTGGCGGAGGAGTTCCTCCACGACTACATCCAGATTAACATTGGTTCACTCTCGCTGTCCGCCAACCACAACATCCTGCAAATAGTGGACGTGTGCGAGGAGTGGGAGAAGAACGACAAGCTCATCACGCTGCTGACAGAGATATCCTCGGAGGAGGAAACCAAAACCATCATATTTGCTGAGACCAAGAGAAAGGTTTAAATCAGTTTATTTTTTCCGATAAAACAGCCTCAATTATAACATACTTGAGGGTATTTAATTTATTTAAGTGTCGTATCCGGCTGAGTAAAATAGACCACCCTCAGTACTTACCGAGGTGTAGTAAAAGGCGACTAAGATAAGTCGACCCGCCGTGTGGTATCCGGTTGAGTAGAATAGACCACCCTTTTTATAGTAAGTAAGTTGACGTCAGGCAGGCGGCCGGTCGTTCAATACGTAGTTAATCATGTGACAACATGATTGTAACATGTCGTGCCGACCCTACTTAGTGGGAGGATTATGACTTGAGAGTATTTTATTTATTTTATTCTATGTATTTTTTCCAGTTCCCATAGAAAATGAAATGTTTTTTATCATATGCCATGTTTATTTTCCCTATTTTAAGTGGGTCCCTGTAGTCCCTTCTTCTCCACTTGTGGGTAAACTCGCTAAAGGTCAGGGGTGAAGGCTTCCGCTATTGGATACGTCCACCCCCGCCTGTGTTTTGGGAATGGGTTAGGAAGGAAAGAGATTAACCTAGGTCATGCCCGACAAAGGACATGTTTTAATCTCTATTAACATTAGTTTTAGGTTTAAACAAGTTTCTTTGCAGGTGGATGAAATAACAAAGAGCATAAACCGCGCCGGATGGCGTGCTCTAGCCATCCACGGGGACAAAAACCAACAGGATCGTGACTACGTGCTGCAGCAGTTCAGGAATTCGCGTGCCGGAGTACTTGTGGCCACAGACGTCGCTGCAAGGGGACTTGGTAACTATGGCACCACCATACACCACCACAACAGATACCACCGCACACATGACATACATTAACCCAATATACCGAACAAACTTTATTAAATACACTACGCCTACATTAAGTAATTGACAAATACAATAAGTAAGTGACTGGCCCGTTGGAGCAGTGGGTAGTTACCCTGCCTTCAGCTCCAAGGGTCGCAGGTTCGGGTTCTATAAATGAATTTGTTGGTCTTCGATTCTGGATGTATATTTGTATATAAGTATGTATTTAAAAATATATAAATATACTCACCAGTTGTCTGTTTACCATAACACAAGTATTAAGTTACTTTGGGAACGGACGACCGTATGTGTAAGTGTCCCATATATTTATTTATTTATTATTTAATTATCAGTTACTATAGCTTATATTAAATACACATTAGTATTAAACCGATATTTAAGATATATGTTAGACATATGCACGACAGAAATCTTACAAATTGAGTTTCTAAAATGTAGCCACTATACTGATAAACAAGACAGATTCGCGTGAACGAAAAATTTAACAAGACACCGTACACTTATATACAAGACACCCAGTACTTATATACAAGACACCGTATACTTATATACAAGACACCGTATACTTATATACAAGACGCCCTGTACTTATGTACAAGACACCGTATACTTATATACAAGACAACATATACTGATATACAAGACACCTTATACTATAACACAAGTCATCAGATACATATATGAGGGACATGTAAAATTTACCAAGACACTTATTAGGACGTTTACTAAGATTTATGTAAATAATAGTTTAACCAGAATCAATCTAGTTTACTATACACTATTTAGATTTAAAAAAACAAATTCTAGTCACTACAAATTTAATAAGAAAACGAAAAACACCAAACGAAAACCTTGGAATTTACCATTCTCTATTTAATGAAATATTAATTATAAATTAATGATTGATAAGACAATATTTATATTATTTATTAATTTATGTATATCACCTCACAACTTATAGTGTGACACTATAATTAAAAATGTCCTTGTCACTAAATAAAAAGTTATCATACAATATGTATATAAGACACGTATATAAGACAAACGAGAGCTATAAGACAAAACTTTACCAGACAACTAACTACCTAATTACATTAAACACACAGACGCAATAACAAATTGTCAGTAACACAAATAAGGGTAACGCACATTTTTTTCACAAATTCAAAATGGACGATCACTGCACATAAAATCTTCGTTCAGCTAACTGAAGGCAATTTATGGAATACCATAGACTAAATTGTGAACTATATGTTACATGTGTCCACTGTTATTGCCCAGAAGTAAATATCTTATGTTTGTGCCACCGAATAGTGTTAGAGATGGTGGTGATATTTCCCGCCAAATCGATATTAAATATAAATCGAAATATTCGCAAACCGTATCGATAATCGATATTAAATTGACTTGCATGACTGTTTTATAAAGAATTTAGTTTTTTGCTGTCTCTATTTGGAAATATTATTATCAAACATACGTAACTGTATTTTTAGGATATTCAAAATGGAATAACGCTTAAGATAGAACTTAGACAAATAACATATAATAGCAAACTTCTCTGTGGTCTAGTGAGAGACTTTTTAAATCCTTAACTTAGGTAAATTTAAGTTAAATCGAATCTATAATTAAGTTGTTTACATTACTTGACAAAATCCCGTAACCATGTTAGGAATAGGTCACAAAAATTAGCTTACAAAAAATAGTTGGTCAGTTTGCGGATATTTCAAACAAACACTCAAAAGAACAAAGGCATCAAACAAAAGATCAATGAAATAACAGTTGCGAGGTTTTTTAACTGGAAGCCCGAATAGCTAAATACCCTCGCACTGTACGCCGGGGTGTGAGGTCTAAGACATGTCAGGAGCGTAGCCGAGGCCTTTGATACCATTGCTAAGTGATTTGTGGATTTGGGTACATAGGGTGCATAGATTGTTAGAAACTCGCCAAAAACATCTTTGATAGTAATTTTTCTTATAATACTATAAATTATCATAACCTCTATTAAATTTTTCTAAAATTAGACAATTAGTAGATGAAATGAACAAAGATATTTTTCACGAGTATAATTAACGGTGTTTTGTAAAAAGAGTCCATGAGTTAAAAAGTTTTAGACTATAAATTACTGGAGTTTGATTAGCACAGATTGATTAAACGCAAAAAAAATGAGAGGTTTTCAAATAATGACAGAATAGATATTACTTCAAATATAAAACATTTCAATTATAGATACCTGATATAACTCAGAAAAACAAAACTGTGTAACGAGTTTGTTGTTCAAAATCGATGGTGAAATTTTTCGTTTTTGACCCTTCTTTTCCCTTTGTTAGAGATAACTGCATTAATATATTGTTGGAAGACAGTTTTTTAATAATTTTCACATGCTTATATACTATTGGTATTTTGATTGCAAATTTGAGTACATATTTAGGCAAATTCGCGCTAACTCAGTGGTTGGGGTTTCCAACAAGCATGAGCGCAGGCAATCTTAAGTAGTTTAAATCGCAAAATGTCTTATTGATCACAACGCTTCCAGTGTCCGACTTGATACAGAACCTTCTTTCACATATTGTCCTATTAAATTTTATCCAAGAGGTTACATAATTTTTTGGAAATACTCTTTTTACAAGACAACGTATATATCATATCTATGTGTGGCCAACAGTTTCTGGCAACCCTGTGTAAAATGCAACCCTAAAGGAAAATGCCAATGAAGGAATATAAACTTTTCTGTGGATTTGTGGCAACCTCATTTTTATTAGTAGACTAATACAACATTAATAACAATACTTAATAAAACAATAAACATTTGTATTATTGGACTAATACAAATGTTTAA
Source organism: Morpho helenor (assembly GCA_029227775.1). Taxonomy (NCBI): domain Eukaryota; kingdom Metazoa; phylum Arthropoda; class Insecta; order Lepidoptera; family Nymphalidae; genus Morpho; species Morpho helenor. Next base: position 1,154,193 of record JARGCU010000034.1, on the reverse strand, counting down.
ATAAACTGTTAAAACAATCTGCAAGTATATTTTATCCAACAGTATCAAACTTTAACGATAACTTAATATTGCTAAATTAATGTAGTAATGTAGTGTTTTCTAAATTTATCTAGATGAGTAGAGGGAATTTATATCCAATTAGATATTTAATATTCCATCTCTACAAAATTGGCATTAGTCTTTGAATTATTTATCTAGGCAAGGAGTGGACGCATCTGGAGATTCGTAACAAAATAATAATTCCACAGAAAAAGTTGAACTTATTTTATAAGATTTAATAAAAGGCTAACTTAGGTTCCAGTATTCACGGTAATTCAGTTTTAACAAAAGTCAGGGATATCTAAAAACTGTAGGACGGTTAAAATCTTAAGTGGAACTTAGTAATTTAAACTGTGAATATTGGAACAGATACACGAAAATGACACAGCAATGGTCCCATTATGCCACTTAGAGATGTTCTTTGGCCATGGCAAGATATATACCCTATTTGATAAGGCCTTCTGTATCCGAGGTTTCCGTATCCCGAGTATTGCTTTACCTGTGATCGCTCCGAAGCAATGTTAGGGTTCTGGTGGCGTTATAAACTTTTAAATAAACGAAAATGTGAGAATTATAAATGGTACATTATCTGTAGGGATTTGACATGATCCAACATTGCTTGCATTAATTTCGATAACTAAATTCAGTAAATGTTCAGCCTAACTGCACTTCTATATGTTGGGTTTACTATAAAATTAACTTCAAATGTCTACAAATTATGGACCTAAAGTACATACCTCCTTCAGGATTTGCTTCGCTTTGTCCTACCCAAATACCTCATAAATGTAATCCTCTGAGTTACGAAGGCCTTCTCTATTGTTAAAATTATTGGCTATACGATTGCCAGTTAAAAAATTATATAGGGTAAAAAAATCCCAGGCCAACAACAATAAATTTCCATGACTGACTTGGCATTTATTTATTTTCATTGCAGAGGCGCATGCGTGCAGAGCTAAGGGCTAACTTTGCGGTGTGTGGCTGATTGCGATCTATGATACCGAATGATGATTATAAATGATACGCAATTAAATGACGATGACAGCTAGTGTCAGCGCACACTGTTAGAGCATGCTGCCTCTATTAATGGAATATCGGGGAAATATTGATGGTCTTTAATAGGTTTATTGGGGGGTAAATCGAGCTGTCTATAAAATACGGAACAATCTTGTCTCTTTCAACAATTTCTCTTTAATTGTAATGTGAAATACACTAAACTTCTCTCACCACCGAAAACAAATCTTTTAAATTTTGCTTAATTTCAATCACTTTTACTTCAATTATTTAAAAAAATATACTTACCTGAATCTATTGTTTTATATACAAAATATACCATCTTGGTTGAGCTAGGTAAAATCTTGTCTCAAAAGCCAAAGCGGTTTTCTTAGTTGAGTTAGATTTTTGCACCATATATTTTGATTTTTTCTGAATTCAATTCCATTCATATACCGTATTGCAATTGAATTATTTTTTATTAGTACCATTTTTTTGGTAAAAGTTTATTTTAACCGTGTAAATATAACGATTTCACGATTCGAAAGTGCTTGTAAAGGCCAATTGAATAAAGAATTATTTGAATTTGAATTTATAGGAAATTAATCGTATTTTATAGACAGCATTAATTAACAAACAAGCCTATTGCCTACCGAACCAAAGCTAAAAATAGGCAAGACCAAAAATTAGGAGCAATATTTGCTATGTTATATGTCATGAGAGATTTGAACGAACAAAACTAAAGTGCTACGCCACCTGACAAATTTATATAAGGATTAACGTAAAGCCCGACGCACACCGATATCGGTGGGGGATCGGTGATCATCTTGGCCTACTACACTCCGGACACTGATGGGCATAATACAGTTCATTTCCAGCAAACTGCGGTGCGACGTGACTAAGGTAATTTGTTTGGTTTTGTGGTTTGAGGGAATATAAAATCTACGGCTGGTAATTTATGGTAATGCTTATGAAAAACGGTATTAAGGCTGCCACACACATAAGCGGACCGCAACGCAATACAAATATACATGTGCATGTGCGTGCGTTCTATATTGGAAAGAATGTATAGTTTTAATTAAATTCAACAAGTGTTTTTTACATTATTTCTTTTTATTTGTAAATCTGGTATTCTTTTATTATTTCTTTTACTTGTGGTTAACAATATACTAATATTTCTTTTGATTGCGAGTGCATTTTTGTTATGCATTGCGCTGACCGCATCTGTGTGTGGTCACTTTTACCATATTGTCCAAGAAATTCTATGTTTATGTTTTTAAGCGTTTTTTCATCGATTTATTATAAATAACATTTTTATTATCAAAAATAATAAAATTGTAAGTAAATCTGTGTAAATAGCAAACAGATCTGATCAAGGTGGTAGATTGCGCAGCTTTTAGAATCGCTATGATGTTAAATCTATCCTAAATGTAAAGTTGTTCCTTCTTTAACTTCTCACCTGATTTTGGTGGCTGAAGTGAAAATCCTACTTTAACACTAATTTATTTTTCCATTTTAGAAAATGTTCTGAAATTAAAAAATCAACCACTTTTTAGTTTTTGCCTTCACTTCCAAATGAGATAACGGAAAAGTAGAAATGTATCTTTGAACATCATCGAATAGGCAGATAGATCCAGCGATCCTTAATTACTATTTTTTCTAATATAGTTTTTAATTTACTGTTTTAAGACGTGCGTTTTATGTTTGAATAATAACTTCGTTACAAACTTTTTTTGGGAAATTTCTTGAAAAAGGACTTACGGACGGCCCTAATATTTATTCCCTCAAACTATTCAACATTTATTTTGTAGTTGTTTTATTTATGTTGCGTAAACATTTCGATGCCTGTTCTATTTGTTATTTATGAGAAATTTTTACTCTATGGACTCGAAACAAGGTATGGTGAATCCAGATCAAAGCAATTTTAAATTAATACAATTGTTCTTAACTGCTAAATAATTCGGTCCCAAAAGGTCAATTGACGATTTACAAATTTTAAACCACGACAAATCCAAGCCACTTCACTTCTAATATTACTTTCAAATTTAAGAAAAGAATGGTCAGAAGTTTTGTGTTTCTAATTTTAAAAAAAAGACATTGCGATTAAAGTCACAAGTTTCATTTCAATTCAATTTCTTGTCATGGGTGCCCATTAGTTGAGACGCCGATGTTCTGGATTCATTAATTCCTATAATAATTTTCATACAAAAAGTTTAGTCTCTACTTCTACTGCGCTACTTCTTTCTTCTTCTCTAGGCGTTCCATTAAAATTTCATATTTCTTGTCATGGGTGTTCATTAGTAGAGACGCCGATGTTATTACGCGATGTTCTGAATTCATTAATTCGTACAATAATATTTATACAAAATGTTTAGTTTCTGCTTCTACTGCGCTACTTCTTTCTTCTAAGTTCTGCGCTCTTTATTGGCAAAGAATGCACCCTTAAAAAACTCCAATCATAAGACGTTGATTGGTCAAGATAACTATGTTAGGTTCCAATATTCTCGATTCATTGAATCTTGTATTCATTTTTACACAAAACGTATCTTATCCTAAAAACTGCACACTATAAACAAGATATCCTTAAAGATCTTTATCAAGTTTAAGACATTGATAGCTTGATATTAGTTTGCGATGTTCTGGATTCATTGTTTCCTATATTCATTATTAATACAAATCCTTGAAACTCGAAACTATATTTAGTCAAATGTTTACGTTATTTATTTGAAATGAGCTTCGATATTGCGTTAACTCCATAACGCAGCGGCGTGCATTATTCATAGACAAAACAGGCAAATAATTTACAGATATATTGTATCTGGTAAATGTGGACAGTATTGTACTGTTTAAGTACTAAATATAACGGATTTAGTTCGTTGAGTTTTAACATCTGAATGCACGCAACTGCTTTGGCGAGAATTGATTGATTCATTGATAAAGCTATTTTTAACGGTGTAATCTCGCACATATTACATCCAAGCATTTATGTTTTACGTGTATTGATAGATAATTGTAGATTCTATTGCATTGTTTTAAAAGATACTTATGTATCGCAATTATTTGCGATGAATATTTTAGCACTTTTCTACGCAGAATTTGTTGGACCTCTTCTTTTGGTTTATTTAACTATTAATGACTTTAATTTACCATCATTAGCATTACGCCGACTTGAGGGTCTTCGAAAGAGGATTTCCCCATATAATTCTTCTCTTTCCCATAATCCTTTTAGTTGAGTATCTCAGATGATTTTCTTCCATCTATGTTTCTGTTTGGGTACGGACAAATAATTTTGTCTATTTATTCGACTCGTGCTACTAGTGTACATTTGATTCTTACTAAATAGTTTTCTTTTTCTTAGTATTCTTACTATATTTGTTTACAACAATAATGTATAATTTACAATTATCCTAAATTACACGTTATTACAAATTGTGCCTAGGTGGAAAATTTTAAAGATTCGTCTTCATCGTTTCGTCATTAATTTGCTAAGCTGATTCCTTGAGTAAAAAGACAGAGCGAGCCCTTTTTAAGACATCTTAATTCTTGTCTGAGATCCGTCAATAATAGCTTTATTAATGTATTTAATCCAGTCAAATTGTAATGGTAAGTGTGTGACAAAAGAGCCAACCCTTTTTAAGACACTTATCTTAATTTTTGTTTGAGAATTGGTTAAAAATAGCTTTATAAATGTATTAAATCTAGTTAAATAGCAATGGTAGGTGTTGGCTCGGTGTAACTGGGTTCTCTCGCTCTGTAGACGTGGAGGATGTGAAATTTGTCATCAACTACGATTACCCGAACAACTCCGAGGACTACGTGCACCGCATCGGTCGCACTGGCCGTTCGCACAACACCGGCACGGCCTACACACTCTTTACGCCCAATAATTCTGCCAAGGTACGTTTATCTCAAGTGATAGCCTGACTAAAACCCTTTAACTTTTTAGGAGTCACGCGTTCACACTTCGGACAAGTATCAGTGAGTTGTTCTGTTAAAATTTAGTGCTTAATTGGTATCTGTAATTTATCACAGGCTTTTCGATGGAGGAGGACATCGTAAAGAAACCGGCATATCTCTAGAGAATTCTAAGGATATGTGTAACCTATGAATTCGCATTGGAGGAGCTTCGTAGGTCTTAGCTCCAATCTTTTTCTCCAAAAATGGAGAGAGGCCTATGCACAGCGGTTGTATAGTATAGGCTTTACTTGACGTTTATCACAAGTGATAGCCAGATGGTAGGATCGCGTAACTCTTTAGCGGTCGTGAACTCAAACCTCGGACAGGCATCAATATATATTTCTCGAAATTTAAAAAAAAATAGTACCTAATTGTTATTTGTAATTTATCACACGCTTTTAGATTAAGCAGGACATCGTAAGGAAACCAATATATCTCTGGAGAAATCATGGGATATGTCTAAACTAGCAAATCAAATTTGAACCATCAAATTGATATTATTTTTAATGTTGAAAAGAATATCCGCCGAGTTTATTGCTGGTTGCTTTCGGTAGAAGCATATGTCTGAATCAGTAGTAGCTTCTTTAAAACATCGACGATTCAAAAGTACTGTAAACAGTCCACTTGAATAAAGAAAAGAATAATTTTGAATTTGAACTTGAACAGAATGATGGTCCAGCTCCAACCTTTCCTTTCAAACGGAGAAAGAAATCCCTATGCCTAGCAGTGGAATAATAACAGGCCGTTACTTTACTTTTACTTATATCCAGGAATAATCCAGTCCGTTATTAGCTTCCTTCCGCAATATCTTCCTTGAGGATCAATCCTCTGTTGACGCTACGAGATTATTTAAAGATATTTAAAACAGTCATGTATTTTGTTTCAGGCGAAAGACTTGCTGTCGGTTCTGCAGGAAGCTAATCAAGTGGTGAATCCGAAATTGTTAGAGTTGGCTCAGTGCGGAATGGGTTTCAAGGGAAAATATGGTAAGCCACAAATTAACTTGAAGGAATACCAATTATATAACTTCCAAATTCATTTGTAGTTCAAAATCAATTACAATTTTTAGCTTTTTTAGGTAAATCAAAATCTCTTCTAATTATCTCAAAATTATCGTCATCAGATTCCTAATTACTCATTATTTTGTTCTCCTTAATTTCCTCCAATTATTCAATCCAATATGGCCTATAATATGGCGGACGAAAGATCTCTTTTTTCTCCTAGTGCATTATGAATTTCGTGGTCGGTGATGTGGCCTATATTTTATGCCACTAATGGCTTTGATTCGCCACTCATTATTTTGTTCTCCTTAATTTCCTCCAATTACCCAATCCAATATGGCCGAAAACATGGCTGCTGAAAGATCTCTTTTCTCTTCTAGTGCATTATGAATTTCGGTGATGTGGCCTATATTTTAGGCCATTGGATCATTGCCTTTGTCTTTGCAAGTGGCTTTGATTCTCCAGCCTAGAACTTATTTTGCTTCAGGCCGCGGCCGTTTTCGTGATCGTGACGAGGACAGCGGTCGTGGGGGGCGCGGGAGGGGCCGTGGTGGTGGTCGCTTTGGAGGGGATCGTGGAGGTAAGGGACCTTTGAACCTTAAATTTCAACATTTATTACTAGTAGCCGTGACTTTGTCCTCATCAAATAACGTTTAAACTTTAATTTTTTACTGTGTTATATAACTGTTTTCGTAGATTTTTTTAAACTTCTTCTCGTGCCTTTTCGACTAGCAAAGCACAGTGCTTCATGTGCTGTTCTAACTTTTACGAGGATTTCGGTTTATTCCAGCATATTGCGCGAACATTACTAATTATTATGATTACATTATAGTACATGGGTGACCAAACCTTGCTCGTTAATTTTTTTTAAAATTTAAAATGAAAAAAAAAAATAGTTGAGGAGGTGGGATTCGAACCTAGGTATTTTCACCTCTCTAGACTGCCCGTTCTCCAAATGAGCTTTCATGACTTGATATTTGATAGCGAAAATTATCTTTTGAATTCAACATAAATTTTAGTATTTTCCCGAAAACAGCGATAAAACGAAATTTCTATAAAATAAAACCTAGCTGGATCAATTTTTCTCCCCCAAAACCCCCTATATATTGAATTTCAGGAAAATCGTTGGAACCGTTTCTGAGATTCCGAAAAAATATACATACAAGAAAAACTTATTTAAATATTAAAGATTACGTTATACATAGGTTCAAGGTGGGATAGTTCGTCGAACGGCCAGGGGGGTTTCAACCAGGATTCTGGATACAGGCAGGACGGCTACAACACGCGATCCAGCTTCGGAAGGGAGGGGTTTAGCAGGGACAGGGAGGGCAGCTTTAGGGGTAGAGGACGGGGCGGCGGACGAGGCCGAGGACAGGGGTACGGCCAGAGCTCAGGGGGATACGGACAGAGCCAGGGTTATCAGTCCAGCAGCCAGAGCTTTAACTCCACCCCTAACAGTTATTATAACATGTACTCCCAACCACCCCCCGCAAATTAGTCTCGAAATAATAGGATAAAACTAATTCATTACGCTATTAGGTGTATATGTATTATTATTTCAATATAATTAAATAATTATTTTTTGTTTTTACTTTGAATTTCAATGGATCATAATTGTCAATAATATCAAAATAATCTTAATTCAAATAAGCTCTTTCAAGCACTTTTGAATCGTCAATCAATATGATTAATGAAGCTACAACTGGTTCAAAATGTTGCTCTTACCGAGAAGTACCAGAAAGAAACTCGGCGGTCAATCTTTTAAACATTTTCAATCAAATCCCACTTCTGGATATAGATCAGGTTTTTTCACCATTGACTTTGGATATATATCGATCTTCGTTTTCATTAAAAGTCCATTATATATGGATAGTTTTTTGTCCATTAACTTTAGATTTATGTGGTATTTGCAACAAAATCCCACTTCTGAATAGAGGTCTTTTGTAGTGATTTTCATCGTTCTAGCGACCTGTGCGACATTTTTTGACTTGAATGGAGTAATTTTTAATATTATTACCCCTGTAATAAATTGTCATTCAGTATTAAAAAATATATAAGTATATATTCACAAGTTGTCTGTCACCCATAACACAAGTATTAAATTACTTTGTTACGGACAACCATGTGTGTAAGTGTCCCATATATTTATATTAAAACAGTCTCTTAACGAAATACTTCCTTCCTTGATGTATAGATACACTTTTAGTATATCTGTCCGCATAGTATTTACCAACATTGACTGGTTTTCAAACAATATATTCTTCAGCTGCCTTATATAATATAGATTTTGGGGGTAGGAAAGAGCTTGGGAAGAGGTCTGGTCATAGAAGATGGATGGATGGATGTTCTGGTGGGATAATCAAATGTTATATATAGTTGGAGATTCGGGAAAACAGCGGGTAGTTAAATAAAAATGATTAAGATATAATCAAAGCGTTAATTCCACTTATATTCTCTACTCAAAACTACAAATCTGTAGATAATATTAAATTAATATTACACATTCTGTAGTAAGACATCTTATTCACATTTTCAATTATACAGATTGGTACAGACTTATACGGATAAGATAGTTTTATAATTTATATAATTACAATTTTTTCCATATATGTTCATTTTTGGGTACGAACATATAATGTTGTCTTTATATGCGACCTGCAATTGCTTGTTATTAAATAGGTTTCTTTTTCTAAGTATTCTTAGTTTATTTGTCTACAACAAAATTGTACTATTTATAATTATCCTAAAATACATACATATTCTTAAATAGCGTAAATAAATATATAACCAATCTGACAAGTTGAATGACCTGTCGCAGCGCGCTTGTTTAAAAAAACAGGATAAAACAATAACACTGTAGTTCTGTGGTCTTTGCACTTGTATATATTCTCTCGGTCAAGGTCAATGCATTACATACTAAATTTAATGGAATGTGTTACGGTCATTCATCCCTTATCGTGTATCTTTTATTTAAAACGTGAATTAATTCCTGTGGCTAAATTTCTTTTACACAAACCGAAATAATTTCTGTGCCTAAATTACTTCACTAAATTAGCTGAAATTTATTATTTAGGCTGCTAAGGTGTTACCTAGAATTAAAATTAATGTCGTATGGTCTGTATCATCCTGTATAAAAATTACATTGTACACTTCGTTTTTGTCTATGGTTAGCTATTGAACTTTTAGGTATTTACCAAAGAGATCTAGAGATATTACTTTCCGAAATTAATGTTCTATACTGCGTCCATCATATTATCAGTCTTTTGACAGCTCACGCTCATTAAGTTTTGTATTGCTTACGTACAAATATCATACAAATAATATTTGTACTTTATGGATGGGTACCGCCCACTTAGTGATGTCACACATAATGGTTTCTACGATTATGCCACAGATTAAAAATAATCGGTAGAAATCGATGTTACGAGTATTAAAAGACATTTAATAACATTATATAAAGTTTTACTTTCTTCTTAGTTAATACATGAATACAAATAAAACAATCAGGATATTTTAATTTATTTTATTAGCACGAGTCGTCGGAATGATAATCAACACTAGACTCCTCCGATGAGGAGTCTTCAGTAGCAGTTATTATTAGCTCTTGTGTAGATAATATATTATCAAACGCAATATCACGTTCCCAATCAGAGAATATTACTCTTTTAGTTCTTTCCACCACACTTGCCCAGTTCTCGGCCGTTACGTGGGTGCAAGCATTTTTTAGCAATTGCAACATTTTATTCGCTGTGAATGGGGGGCTTGTATTGCATCTCGCAGCATGCCCTTTTACTTGTGCCCATATAAGTTCTATTGCGTTGTACTGGCAGTGGTATGGAGGAATCCGAAGAACAGTATGGCCATATTCTGCTGCCATTTCATTGATTACATAGCGTTTTGCTCTCTTTTTGGTTTTTAATATTTTTATTAATTCAACTTTTAACATTGAGTCGTCCACATTTTCTCCATTGTCCCGAAGCCAATTAATTATTTCATGCTTTTTATTAGCCTGTGTTGGCATTTTGTCAATTTGACGGGAGTGGTAGGGCGCATTATCAATAAAAATTATTGATGGTTCTTCCAATGAAATGAGCATTTTTTTGAACCACTCTTCATACACATTTGCATTCATCTCTTCGTGGTAGTCATTTGATTTCTTCGATTTAAATGCCAACAGTGCGTCTTGTACAAATCCTTTTGCTGTACCTGCATGGCAAATGATTAGGCGCTCACCTTTTCCCATTGGTACTGAGGAAGTGGAATCAGCAGTATCATCAGTCCAGAAACGAGATAGTGTGTGGTTAGCGTTGAGCCATGTTTCATCCGTGAAAACAATATTTGCCCAATCTTGTATTTTCTTTGCCTCTCTTAAAAAATCACAACGTGCTATAGCTATATCTGTGCGTTCCATTAATAATTTTCTTTTATTTAACTTTTTATATGAAAAGCCAATTGTGTTCAAAACTTTGACCAAAGAAGATTTTTCACCATGAAATAGACCACTTCTTTTCAAAGAAACAATAAGTTTTCTCAAAGTTGGAATTTCTTTTCTCAAGTAGTAATCTAGTTTACGTAGGTTATCATTAATCGAATTACTTAGATACGTAATTCGATTAATGATAGTAGGTACTATAATCGGAATGGTATCGCATACGAGAATCTTTAGGACATCACTATCGTCAATCTGTCAAAAGATGGTTAATATAATGGACAGTGTATAAGTGTTATTATTCTCCGTGTAGGAAAGAGAATGCGATTGAAGGTGATCTATGTCTTACTTTTTTATGTGTAATTGGACAAAGATGACGTATACGACTGTCATATTCCCTCTTCAATTATTGTGTCTGTCACTTACAGTCCTGTCTATGGCCTTATACTAAGTATAATAACCCTATAGTTTATATAGGTAATATATAACACAAATTATAGACAGTAGCCAATAGACAATCACCATAATTATCTGTGTAGATGAAAAACATTAAATATAAAAAAGTATATAATGAACATTCCCGTTGTAACGCTGTATTGTGAAATGAATAAATGTGCAACAGTTAAATAAATCTATTTAAAATATTTAATTGTTTTATTTACTCCCTGAGTAATATTTTACACTTTCTCAACTGAAACGATTCTAAGGCCATATTTATTAGGAATCCTAATGTGGATCGACCAATTCAAAACAATGACATTCAACAAATTTTCATAGTGCTATGGCTGATCGCAGATTAATCTTATAAAGCAAAAAATATATATATATTTATTATAATATGGTAAAATATATAAAGTAAGTGCACTAGTAGTTGACCGTCTTGTATGAAATTTTAAATAAAAAGCGTTTTGTTTGTTTACCTGTTACCATCTATTAACAGCTGCCCAGAACCTCAGAACAGAACAGTATGCCATTGTTTAATATTTAAAAAAATAATATTTTTATTAGTTACAACAAACAAAATGTTTATTATTTATTGAAATTTCATACAAAACGGTCAATTACTAGTGCACTTTCCTACTATCGTTTAAAGAAAAGAAATAACCTATTTAAATATTTTGTTGTCAGGGTTGAGTCAGGGCATACTAACAGAATCAATGTGTCATGCTGTGGGTTAAATTGTAAATGCAGGGTATGACTATTGTGAATTTTTTTTTATTATCTATGCATTCACCCCATAGCAATATTCCATAAGAAAATGTTATGAAATTAAGCAAATCAAATCCTCCAGTGTTTATGAAATAAAACAAAAAATAAATATTACCTTTTATTCCTACATGATAAATTATATGGAACAATCACTGAAAAACAGCAAGGTTACATTTTATAAAACAGATTCTATATTACACGTCACATCGACATTGATAGAATTTATAGAACATTTGACTTTAGAGGTATCAATTTCATGACCTTGGATGTTGTTTTTAAACCTGGTAAATTTAATAAACACTATTAACTGAAGTTTTTATGACAAATTAAAGTGATAAGCTGTACTAATAACATATTATTGTAATTTAATAAAATAGAGCTGTTCCTTTAATGTGCTGGTGCGTTCTGCCTTTCAGGATCCACATAGTCCAACTGTTCCTCTGCATTGTGAGGCCAGAATGTTGGTTTATTGATAGGATCGATGGCCAGTTCGGGATGAGCATCACGGAAGTCTTCCATGGTCATTTGGTCATATGGCAGAGTTGCTTTGATCTCTTCGATTTCATTCTGGTGTCTTTAAAAGAATTGAAACAAGTATAGAAAATCTATATTAATATATGTTTTTATTAAATCATGTGACTAAACAAGTGACAAGACACAGAGGCTTAAAAAGGAGATTGTTAGGTTGTGTGAAGTATGAGAAACATATAATCGGAGTATATAATTTTAGCATTCAAAATTGCTTGTAACTCACACAAAAAGACTTGTAAAAAGACGAAGATAACTGAGATTATAATGAAATAGCAAGTTAATGTTCTCTACCTCACAAACTATCCTATTTTTTATAAATGTTACTAGCAATTTGAGTTACAAATTACTAGTAAACTTATTAACCCCTCCAGGTAAGCTAAAATGCTTGTGTTGGGAGCGGGTTCATGATGGTAGTATAATGGCCAGGATTCGAACCCCCGACCTCTCGATTGTAAGTCTGTTACCCTAACCATTCTGCTACTGCTGCTTTATATGATAAGTTGCAAGAACATTTAGGTATCACGTTAAAAATTTACTGCCGTTGTGGTATCCGGCTGAATAGAATAGTACCACCCTCATTTCTTACCGATGTATCGTAGAAGGCGACTAAGGTAAGTCGACCCGCCGTGTGGTATCCGGCTGAGTAGAATAGACCACCTTCATTTCTTACCGAGGTGTCGTAAAAGGCGACTAAGGTAAGTTGTACCCACCGTGTGGTATCTGGTTACTAAAATCCACCACCCTCGTTCTTACCGAGGTGTCGTAAAATACGAATAAGGTTAGTTGACGTCAGGCAGGCGGCCGGTCATAAAAACGCAGCCAAATCATGTGACAGCATGTTTGTAACATGTTGTACTGACCCTACTTAAAGTGGGATAAGGGCAGGAAGATTGGGTTAAAAATTTAATTAAATTACTTACTTTGCAATAGAAGCATTGGATTCCTGGACAAAGCTATCAATAGCTTTCTTAACCTCTGCCCACTGGGCCTCCACCTTAGAAGTCAATGTATCAGCAGGATATGGAATCTTCAGGGCATCATATTGCTTCTGGAAATTATCTACCATACCAGCTACTGGAATGGTTTGTTTGTACATTGCCCAGTCGATCTTTGGTGCATCAGCAGGGTTGGCCAACACCCTGAAGGATAGAATTTTTTTAATATTTATATATATCCTGTATGTAATAATATTTATGTCACATTAGAAACCTCAAAAATTATAGTATTTCTCTACTCCGTATTGAATTTTATTATACATATAATCTTCCTTCCTTCCTCTTGAATCAAACTATTAAAAAAAACCGCATCAAAATCTGTTGCATAGTTTTAAAGCATACATAGGGATGTAGGGACAGACAGGGGATGTGACTGTTTTATACTATGTATATATAAGAATAAATTTAAAAGAAAATTGTGTTCAAAATCATCATTCTGATTCAAACTGGTAGAAATATATAAGTCCTAAAGTTGAGAAATGCCTTTATGATATTGTAGTGGAGTCTAATGCCTGTGAATCTTTGGTTACAAGCCAAAACAGTTGTTGAAATTTAAGTTTTTTCCCTAATTATTAAAATCTCTGGTGATATTTTTGACACATTGCAATAATAATTGTCAACAGACATAGAATGAGATTATAGTTGGGAATGTGTGCTATACTAGAGCAGTATGGCGGCAGTTTTGTTCGTTTATATTTCATGTGTTTTGCAAATCCTGCTTATATAAGATGAAAAAGGATAGTGTACTTTTCATTAAGCATAACAGGTTTCAAATTACAGACTATAGCATAATATTATTTCATTGGTATTATGGAACTTTGTAAAGTAACCTCTAATTCTATAAATTATCTCAAATTATATAAATATGAGTAGGTTAGAACCAAAGGAACCTGGAGGTCTCAAGATGCTGAATTGCTGTCCTTTGACCTGTAAATGCAACACGGTGTGGTATCCGGCTGAATAGAATGTACCACCCTCATTTCTCAACGAGGTGTCGTAAGAGGCGACTAAGGTAAGTCGACCTGTCGTGTGGTATTGAGTTGAGCAAAATAGACCACCCTCTTTCTTACCGACTCGTAAAATACGACTAAGGTAAGTTGACGACAGGCAGGCGGCCGGTCGTAAAATACATAGCCAAATCATGTGACAACATGATTGTAACATGTTGTGCCGACCCCACTTAGAGTGGGATAAGGGCAGCAGGATGATGATGACCTGTAAATGCAATTGTGGTGAGCCTGCTATTACATGGATAGATAACTCAGAAAAGGCACAAGATAGTAGAAATCTCTTGAATACGATTAGCAGTGAACATTTATTGGTTGACTAAAGCTGTTTTTTTACAATATCTTCACCCACAATGTACACACAATAATTAGCAAATTACTATTTACAAATGAACAATAAACCTTATACATTTTTCATTTATGAATCTCTAACACTCTGTTTAAAAATTATGTAACAATCACCAAAACTAACCTTCGGAGATATCCATCGGACTTAGCTTTGAAGGCTGTAAGGTTGGTCCTTTGTTGTGCCGGCACCCTTTCGGCTAACGCAGCCCAATTTACGGAGCTCTGAGCGATCCGTTTCGACATATTTTAACTATTTTCTGCAAAATTTAATGAATAAACCACTGACAAATTGAAATAACCAAAGACAAGGAGTTACGTTGAAAAATTATACTGACATAATTTTAGTGCTGCCAGTAACTAAAATCTTTAATCGACTTCTAGTAAGGTGCGTGAAGTTAGGCATTTTATAACTGCTATTATTAAATTGACTTATATTGAATTAGGTATATCATCATTTCATGATTTCATGTCTTTTATTATTATTTTAACCCCCTTAGTACCAAATGACAATACATCGTCGGTCGGTAAAGTCACCAAAAATACCAAAGACGACATATCGTTGTAGCCTTATTAAACTCATTATAAGAGGTCTGGTTTTAAAATAACTTTATAAAATGATGAATTGTTCGATGCAAGACTAGTGAAAAAATGGTTATTATCACGTTGGGGGTTAATGTGACGACAATTTAAGGTGGGTGACAAAATTATAGGGTTCGGTTTCTCAAAATAAATTAAATAGTTTGGGCAGAACTTCATATTGTAATGACTAAAACAAAACTATTATACTACAAACATAAAACAGTGACTATAACTATAACAACAGTGCCGAAACTTAAACGTTACGTCATACAAATGAGACTTATATCAACGCCTCCGCGCAGGCGTAGTCTGAGTGACTGTGACTCGAATATTTCAAAGATGTATCCGTGATGCGGGAACAATTATGCAACTCGTTGCTAATCTAAATAACGTGCGTCCTTCCCCAAAATACGTTGGGTTGCTACATTATTAGATTTAACATTTTTTAATATCTTTTGCTGATAGGCGCCAGAGGCTGTATATATAAGAGCGATAACGGGATATCACTCGGATATCCGTCAATTCTCGGGACGGTATAGTATCTCAGGACTTTTGAAAGCTCATGCGGCACCCATGGATCGACACGGCAAGCCTTAAATATTTTTACATCTTTGCTTAATCCTATATCCGTTTCAGTGTTCAAAATTATTGTACGATGTATGCATTAGTAAGCAGTTTTTTTGGTGATTTGATTTATTTGGTTGATTGTCTAGATGACGCTTTTAAAATACTCCACTTGTACCTTGTATCCATATCCATGTATTTCCATTTAAGGAAGTCCGTCAAAAGTTTCCGGTAATAAAACACAATTTACATAATAAAATACTTGTATTTAATAACTTTGGTATGTTTTAATCAAAAGTAAATTACAATCAATTAAATATAAATTATTCGTTTATAATATGATTCAAAAGTACCTTACATTCATAAGATAATTTCTGCAATTAAATCTAATTGACTTTTTAATATCAGTCTTGATGTAAACTAAATAGCTATATATATCTTTATATAATTGGTGCAAAATAAAAAAAAATACAAAACTGTGATATTTTTGTTCGTAATGTAAATTTCCATTATCGTTCGTGTATAATTTATTAAACACAATCATAATTATTATCAACTAAATAAGTATACGGAATGTTTCGAGGAGAATAAAGTCGAACATTGCAACATTTCAACAGTTTTTTATACTAATTTAAAAAAATTATACATATATCAGTTGTGGGCACAGAGTATTTAAGATTAAAATAAAAAATTATAGATGTTAACCAAGTGACACACCGTTTAAAAAATAATATTAAATATTCAGCTAGCTACATATCAATATAATTAATATATTTTTTATTTTGTGTTTTAAATAGAGGAAGACATAACTAGTAGTCAAAAAATAAAGTTTTTGTGCAATGTTTGAATTGGTAGATTAGGTTAACGTTTTATTTATGTTTTAATTAGACTGTTTATTCAAAAGATAAATATCAGCATTTAACTGTTATGTAATGAAAGTATTTATTGTTTTTTTTCACAGTAGAGAGGTAAAGCTCGTATTTTTTTTTAACATAACGACTGACTTTCGACATAATTGTACAATTATTAAAAAGGTAAAATTGTAACGCCGTTGCACCTAGTTAAAAAATATATCAAGGAAACGAAGATTCCAAAATCACAACTATAAAACGTTTTTGCTTTTTATATTTATTTGTTTATATTATTGCTGATATTAATCTTTTGGAATGATTTTCTATTTATAAATACAATAATGCGGTAACTTAAATATAAAACTTTGGTATTACTACAATAATTCTAAAAAATAACTCTGAATATTGAAACTGGATTGAAACTGGACAATTGAATTGAGTAAAGCATTAATTTTATAATAATGTAACTAAATTTAAAAAAACCTGTCATTCTTCTAAGCAATCATTGCACTGTAAATGCAAACTGGCCTTAATTAAGAAAAAAGGTAACTAGATATCTGTGGTATCATTGTAGATATGTATTCAA
This sequence comes from Morpho helenor, assembly GCA_029227775.1. NCBI lineage: Eukaryota > Metazoa > Arthropoda > Insecta > Lepidoptera > Nymphalidae > Morpho > Morpho helenor. The sequence goes on along the minus strand of JARGCU010000034.1, from coordinate 1,137,107 downwards.
ATAAAAAAAAGAATTCGTATTTTCTTTATCGTCTTCGGTGGCCCTGCTGATTATTCGCGCCACAAATAATAAATAACTATCTTCAACTGTGACCTGATATTACGATACTTAATGACTTAAAAAAAAACAAAACAGATAACAAATATTTATAGTTCCTTTGATATAATATTTTCGTATGTATTTATTAAGTTAATACACAAATGATATATCTTCCTATTTTAAAAATGTATAATAAACAAAAATGTAATCGATATTTAATTATTTATGCTTTTACTCCTTTATTTAAATTAAAAAAAATAATACAAGAATTGCCATATTAAATTGAATTATCATATAAAAGACTAAAATATTAACCAACAAAAATGCTTATTATTTGCGTTCTATGTATATTCTGTGTACATTCTGTGGGATATAAAAAAGAAATAACTTAAGAGTAATTTTCATCTAATCAATAATAATAATAATTAAATAAATTACTTTGGTCATTTATTAATTGTTAATTAGACAACCTTTATATTACTTTATTTAACCCTATATATACAACATTAACATTTTATATACATAATATCGGAACCATTTTTTCATATAACATTTGCTCATAAAAAAAAAGTGTATCTAGCTTTACTCATAAGCCATAGTACATTTATTTCTTAGGTTGGTAACAAGATATTTACTATATCATAACACAGATGTGTAAATTAATAACAACATTACAAGTTGAGTCTAATTAAGTCGCGTTTAGATCGCGTTTTCAAAAAGTTTTAAAATTTGATGTAATCTGATCAGAAAAGTAATTATTAAATCCTGCAAAAGGCATAGAAACACAAAGATTTTTTTTCCAATCGTAATTTATAGTAAAATATTTGTTTGTTTTGCGTTATTTGTCCCATAAACCCATAAACAATAAAGTAAGTTTTTTAATCTATATCAATTTGAATTTAAATACTTCGAACCATAAAGCTATACAAGAGTGGGGGAGCTATATGTATACCTGTAAGTGTGAGAAGGATGAAATATACTCATATACTTATCTTTGTTTTATAACACATAAAAAAGAGACAGATGATAAGCTTTATTTGCTTACTCTTTATTTCGATAGAACAATATTTTAAGCTAGCTCCCTTACTATACAACTCTATAATTACTGTATGTTGCAATTATGTAAATGGTCCCGATTCAATAGACAAGCACCTCTATAATTTCGTAGGTTTCTCCTTCAAATGATTCCGTTTATCAACATAGTGGGGGGAATTCGACGATTGTCCAACCGTCCTGCTCCCCCAAGTAGTTCTCCGCGCCACGGGATTGTTTTTACAAAATTTTAAAAGGTTGCCATACGCAGCTCTATATTGTCTATTGGTTGCTGCGTATATTAAAGGATTTATAACACTCGATGCCCACGCAAGTATAGAGGCGATTATATGAAGCCACGGGTAGGTTATGCCGTCGTCAGAGACGTTCATTATCATGAGAGGAAGGAAACAAGCGAGGAAACAGAGAAATATTGTCAACATCAGTGTAGTTAGGCGGGAATCTTCTTCTTTCTCTTTGGCTGTTTGACCACTGAGTTTGCTGTGAAAAAATTACAGTTTTTTAGTCTAATATTGTTATTTCTATTTGGTTATGAATACTTTTAGGTAAAAAAAAGTAAAGTAGCGGCCTGTTATTATCCCACTGCTGGGAATAGGCCTCTTCTCTCCGTTATAAGAGAGAAGGATTGGAGCTAAGACCTACCACGCTGCTCCAATGCGGATTGGTAGGTTACATATATCTCCACAATTATCTAGAGATATGCAGGTTTCCTCACGATGTTTTCCTTCACCGAAAAGCGTGTGATAAATTGCAATTATCAATTAGACACATAAGTTTTATTTTAATAGAAAAACTCATTGGTGCCCGGGTTTGAACCCATGATCGTCTCTAGAGATTCACACGGTCGCACCGCTAGGTCATCACAGCTAACGCACGATAAACGTATACTTATTTATTTATCAACATTTACTTGATAGCATTTTACTTCATTCTGTCTAAAACAATTTCAAAGGCGTTCAAAGCATTAGTATAAAAATAATAAGAAAAATACTACTAATAAAACATTAGTAGAAGAATAAATACCTAATAGTACAAAAGTATACTTTTACAAAATAATATTAATAGTCAAAATTTCAAACAGATGAGCGAGTGTTTTTTGTATTTTAATACTTGAACTGTCAAAACTTATTAAAATACGCGCGTCACTATTAAACTACAAAGTTGCCTATTTTATTTATAATAAATAATATGAATTTTGAGAGAGTTTGAAGTTACGATTAGCACAGCAAATAGCGCCATCTAGTTGCGGAGTGCCAACGGCTAAATTGTCTTTGGCCATCTGCATCGCAAGCCTGTGTTTTTGTCTTTTGATTTAAACATTAAATCGTTTATTGGTCCTTCGAGCCGGATGGCACTATTTACATAGAAGCTTAGTAGTTACTAGTTAGTAGTACACAGTAACTTAGTAGCGTAGTTTTAGTATTTCCAATCATTTATTTAACTTTTGACATATACACACTCATGAAGTTCCGTAATTTTAAAAAAACCACAGTAAACAAAGGCACTGCTTTATGGGCACTTTGTTTTTTAAATAGTGACGTAAATATCACCGTATTTATTGAGCCCGTAGATTTTACTCTGTTTCTGTTTATTTCTATAAAACAAAATGTTTAGTAAAAAGGGAATATGTTAAATTGATTAAAATTTCGAGTTTGTACAACTGAAATCGAGGTCAGAGATCAAATTTGGATTGGAAAGATTCAAATTGATATTTACTTATAACGTGCTATGCGATCGAAAAATATTTAGGGCCTGTTTCACAAGTTACTGATAAAGTGTCGGATAGTTAACCGACTAATAAACTAAGTAGCAGATAAATGTCTCTAAAAAGTGAATAATTAAAAAAAAATCGCGACCATTTTGAAATAGGTATTTGCTATCCAGCAGATATAATAACAGCCACATGATCTACCTGTTAACTTATTAGGGACTTTAAGTGCTGAATAAGCCTATCAGAAACCTGAGAAACGCCGAGATATGTGTCAGAAATGTTCCGAATAGGCTAAATGACAGTTTATTGGTAACTTGTGAAACAGGCCCTTAGTATATATTAGACTTATAAAATTCCGCAATCAATACTAGATCAGTCTACAGAAAGGTTTAAATTAAGTGTCAGAGATATGCTTATACGTAAAGCATATTACAAAATTGAAGATTATTTGGATGATAAAAAAGCCTGGATTTGGAAATCCTTTCAGCATCATACTAGACTGCGGTTTAATAATGTAAAATTGAAAATGTTTAAAAGATTGACCGCCGAGTTCCTTTCTGGTTATTCTCGGTAAGAGCAACATTCCGAACCAATTGTAGCTTCATTAATCATATTGATCCTTGACGATTCAAAAGTGCTTGTAAGAGCTTATTTGAATAAAGATTATTTTGGTTTGATTTGATAATTAAAGGATCAACAATTAAAGTCACTGTACTTTCAAAAGATGAATTAAAAGCGCCATCTTAGGATGATTTGATTTGTTTTAGCGTCTTTTCAAAATACATGCAGAAATCTCACCCACATACACACCTGCGGCCCTCTAGCTTCCTCTTACTCTCCCGAACCCTCCAATATATGCAAGAGTAGGACACGATGATCACCACACAGGGTAGGGCGAACCCAAACACGAATAAATACTTCTTTGGACTCCTGCCGTCTTTGGGCAGGATCGTGCAGGAGAACGTGTCCGGGTCCAAACCCAGTTGACCCCAAATACCAAGTAGAGGGGGTATCTGGAAAACAAAAAGAATAGGATCTAAAAGACGAAAAAAATATTTGTCTCAACATCTTTGATATTTAAATGATCGCTTTGCGATTTTGTCGTGGAGTCTATCTCCTGACGATGCTTCGGTTACGGGGCGAAACAATTGTTGAGATTGTGGTGGTGAATGAGTGCAGTGCTTGTGTATTGTTGTGCCATCGGTGTCGGGTAGTGCATGAGTTCTTACAAATTCTGCATGTATCAGGTATGAGAACGAATAGTACACTCTACATTTAGTATAACATATATTTCCTTTTATCGCGGATTATAGCAAAATAATATTCTCATTACTTTTGTTTTATATTTATTTATATATTTTCGGAATCTCTGAAACGGCTTCAACGATTTTCCTGAAATTCACCATGTAGGGGGTTGTCGAGGAGAAAAATCGATCTAGTTAGGTTTTATTTAAAAAAAATTTGTTATATCCCTGTTTTTGGGCATTAAAAAATACCAAAATTTATATTGAATTGAATTTTTGTCATAACCTGTCAAGGCGGCGTAGCTTATTCGGGGAACGGACAGTCGCGAGAAATGTCAAACATCACGCTAAGATGAATAGGAGAGGAGCAGCAATAAAAAATATTACGAAAACGGCAAAATTTAAAGCTTTCCTTGCGTGCGCTGAGTAAAGGGTGACGTTATTCGAAAATTATGTATTACAAAATTGTTCCCCTCTAAATATTCTAAATAAAAGCCAACGACAGCACATGTCTAGCTTTTAAGGTTAACCCACTTTAACCATTTTTATGGTTATCAATAGACTATATTACGGTTTTAAACTTTCTACGCGGGCAGAGCCGCTGGCGATTGCTAGTGTCTAATAAAAGTATAATAAGAAATGAAAATGTTTAAAAGATTGACCGCCGAGTTTCTTTCTGGTTCTTCTCGGTAAGAGCAACATTCCGAACCAGTTGTAGCTTCATTAATCATATTGATCGTTGACGATTCAAAAGTGCTCTAAAGACCTTATTTAAATAAGGATTATTTTGATTTGATATGAATTATTTCGTTTTGAATAAAAAATACATGATAACCCAGTCCATCCAATTTCGTATGTAATGCATTGACCTTGACCGGGAGACTACATACAAGTGAGAAGACCACCATCACAAGATCATATTGATCGTTGACGATTCAAAAGTGCTTAAAAGAGCTTTAAAAATGATTTCGATTTGATTTGATTATATACTTTGCGAGCTGTGGTAGTCCAGCGGTAAAACCATGCGCCTCTTTCAAGGAGGTCTAGGGTTCAAACCCCGAGCAGACACCAATGAGTTTTCTAGTATAAAACTTATGTGTCTAATTGATAATTGCAATTTATCACACGCTTTTCGGTGAAGGAAAACATCGTGAGGAAACCTGCATATCTCTAGAGAATTCTGGGGATATGTGTAACCTACCAACCTGCATTGGAGCAGCGTGGTAGGTCTTAGCTCCAATCCTTCTCTCCAATAACGGAGAGAAGAGGCCTATGCCCAGCAGTGGGATAGTAACAGGCCGTTACTTACTTTTTTTATATACTTTGATATGAAGTAGATAGATTGATATAAAGACAAAAAAAAACACAAATTCAACACCATATTACTGTTCAATATGGTAACATATTCCTTATACGTTGAATACATAACAGGTCATTACAATACGTTAACATGAGAACAATCGGTGGAACTGTCTGTCTGTATCGATGCCGATAAACAGTTATAAGTTCGTATTACGGAAACGGTTGTAGGGTCACCCAAAAGTCAGATATTTATGGATTATATATACAGTACCACGATAAGTTAAAATCTAAGGGAGGCTTAATTATATATGGGGCTAAATCACTACATATTATAAAACAAAGTCGCATTCTTTGTTTGTGCATATATCCCTATGTATGCATAAAACTTTAAAACTACGCAACAGATTTTGATGCGGTTTTTTTTAATAGATAGAGTGATTCCAGAGGAAGGTTTGTATGTGTAATAACATTTAATACGGAGTAGAGAAATACTGTAATTTTCGAGGTTTCTGTAAATAATTACATTTTTTCCGCTTACATTGCAAACGGGGGCTAAACCCTACGAGATTTATCAAAATGATGTACTAAGTATTTGTACACCTTGAAAAGGTCTACAGAAAAGTCCGCCATGGTATATGTCTATCTCTTATGGATAACCCACTATAGCATTTTTTGTCATTTACTTTTTACAAAAAATTATGCCTTATTTTTGAAGCAAATTTTATACAATACAGCATTAATCCTTATCCAATTAAGTACCTTAAATAAATTGTTGATTTAATATAGATCAATATGGCCGTTTACAACATGTAATTTAAGTGATCATTTTCGGAGGTATTACAGATTTAAAATGCCGTGAGGATGCCGCGCTTCGCCCTATAACACTTCGACTTTAGCAGCTGTGTCGCTTTCAAGAGTTTGTTTAAAGAGATTCTGTAATTAATTGTAAAAATAAAATACATAGGGAAAATGTAAAAGTAAATAAGTAAAAATGTACTATATGAATTTAGATATTCCAAAGATAGCAGAAAATCTTCTTCGTATAGGGAAAGAAAATTGTTTTTCTCCAAATTTAACGCTTGCGGGCCACGGGCAGTAATGAATAAATCAAAACTACTGGATCGATTTTAATCATTTTTTTTACACTGACTGACATGGGATATATATTTTATACCCGTGCGAAGCAGGGGTAGGCCGCTAGTAACATATAAAATACAAAAATACCAATACAATTAACACTTCAGTTAATTGCCTCTTCAGGTGACAGGGCTGGCTACTTTTACGCACAAAGAATCAACTTAGCGATTCAGCGCGGAAACGCTGCATTTTTGAGACCATTTCACGTGGGCATGATTTGTATAGTCCTAGCGTGTAAGTAATTTAAAATAGTTATAACTTGTACATTTCTTTAACTATTAAAAAAAGCCCATATACCCTCCGAAATTAAAAATTTAAAACGTAATACATAATCGAAGGTATTTTAACGCTAGAGTAAACGCAATCGAAGTCGCGGGAACACTACGTATAATATTTATGTACCGGATGCCATCCGTTCGTTAATTAGGCCGCAGTACAGCGGACGCGCCGTAATTCGGGACAATTAAACACGTACGTGGAAGTGCAATGAACCAATTCTATTCTCTATGATCTATTCGGAACAACACTTGATCTATGGTAATAAATCTCTATTATTCCCTAGTCTATTGATAGATAAATTCTCTTTATTGCGTTATAGGTCCTCCTACACTTATCCCGATCTAAGGTTATTTTACGACCGGCCGCCTGCCTGACGTCAACTTACTTTAGTCGCCTTTTACGACACCTCGCTAAGAAATACGGGTGATCTATTCTACTCAGCCGAATACCACAACTTACCTTAGTCGTCTTTTATGATATCTCGGTAAGAAAGAGGCTGGTCTATTCTACTAAGCCAGATACCACACGGTGTATCAACTTACCTTAGTCGCCTTTTACAACACCTCGGTAAGCAAGAGTGATCTATTCTACTCAGCCGGAAACCACACATTAGGTTAACTAAATTACCTTAGTTGCTTTTTACGACACCTCGGTAATAAATGAATGTGGTCTTTTCTAGGCCTCCTCTCTTTTTTGGAGAGAAGGATTGGAGCTTAGACCTACCACGCTGCTCCAATGCGGATTGGTAGGTTACACATATCTCCAGTTTATTTGAATATTTTGAATTTGAATATAACAAACAAAATATATTATCTCCGAAAGTAAAGTCAAGATATAAAGTTAACTCACCATTAGGCCAAACGACACCAGCCAAATAAGCACAAGTTGTACCCATATTTTGGTTGTTGTGTAGATCTGGGAGTACATGTCGTAATACGCTATCAACGTGTACCTAGAACAAAAATATACAAATAAAGTAAGCTGTGGTAGCCCAACGGTAACACCGCGCGACTCTTTCGAAGAGGTCTGTTTGAAGTTTGAACTCGTCAAACCCGGGCAGACACCAATGAGTTTATTTAAAACTTATGTGTCTAATTGATAATTGCAATTTATCACACGCTTTTCGGTGAAGGAAAACATCGTGAGGAAACCTGCATATCTCTAGAGAATTCTGGGGATATGTGTAACCTACCAATTCGCATCGGAGCAGCGTGGTTGGTCTTAGCTCCAAATCTTCTCTCTAAAAACGGAGAGAAGAGGCCTTTTCTTAGCAGTGCGATAGTAACAGGCCGCTACTTACTTAGTAACATCCCACTAGTGGGCATAGTCTACCTCCCTCCTTTTTTGGAGAGAATGGTTGGAGATGACACAACATTGATCCAATACGGATTGGTAGGTTACGCATGTTCGAAGAATATTCTAGAGATTTGCAAAGGTTTCTTTCTTCTTTATTTCTTTTTATACATATATTTAGAAAAAAGAAAGAAAAATTAAAAAAGCACTTGTATAAAGGCGGACTTATCCCTAAAAGGGATCTCTTCCAGTCAACCTTTGAGTAATAGAAGGAAAAGAACAAGAATTCCTTCATCGAAGGGTGTTATAAATTGCAAATAGGCACATAAGTTAAATAGAAAACTCATTAGTGCTTTCTAAGGGGTCACGGGTTCAAACCCAGACTTTCACCAATAAGTTTTTCCTACCAAAACTTAAGCGGTGTAAAGGGCGAGGCTCGTCCTAATCAGTCAATCGTCAACCTCACCTGCTCGTGGTGCACCCTGCAAAAACGAGGCTCTGGGGACCGACTGAAAGCGGTATAACTATAAAGGAAAAAATGCAAGCTTACCCGCGCGTTACCATTAAGCTGTCACTGATTTGCATTCGACAGTTTAAGGTCTGCTTTCTATTCCTATTTTCGTAGTTGCTTTAGTCCCCAAAAACAGGGCTAAAACGAGATTTTTTTTAATAAAACATAGCTTGGCCGATTTGTCTCCCCCAAAATCTCCTACATGCTGAATTTCAGGAATATGGTTGGAGCCGTTGCCGAGATTCAGAAAATATATTTATATATAATATCTGGGTGACCGAGCTTCGCTCGGTAATTTTTTGCAAAAAAAAACTTTAAAAAAAGAAAAAACAATTATTTAGTTGGGATCGATCCTTGGCACTCACATTTCTCGAGGCTGCCCGCTAACCGAATGAGCTACGTCGACTTGACAGTTAATGGCGAAAATTCAATTCAATATAAATGTTAGTGTTTTTTAATGCCCAAAAATAGGGATAAAACAATATTTTTTTTACATAAAACCTAGCTAGATCAATTTTTCTCCCCCAAAACCTCCTACATGCTGAATTTCAGGAATATCATTGGAGCCGTTTCCGAGATTCCGAAAATATATTTATATACATACAAGATTAACTCATTTCAATATTAAAGATATAAAAAGTTAATTGTAGATATAAAGAATCTTGCATATAGATTAAGGAACATCAAAAATTGTAAAATATGTTACGATTGAAAGCGATCGTTAGTAATAGCTTAACGGCCAGTTAAAACTTACTGTTGAGTTAAAAAAAACGTTATAATACGTCCTCACGAAGCTATAAACTATTATAAACTTTATGATCTCAAATACCCGTTCTAATAAAACGGAACGAATCTTAACGAAGCCCGCATCTATGATCAGTGTTGCCAGCCAAAAGAAACTAAAAAAACAACAGTTTACCAATAAAGAAACAGTAGATATAATAAAAAAGGCAGATTTCATACTTTACTCGTATAATGCCTATTTTGTTATTGACCAGGGGTAATGATATATTAATATCCAGCTGAGTAGAATAGACCACCCTCATTTCTTAAGGAGATGTCGTAAAAGGTGACTAAGGTAAGTGGACCCATCGTGTGGTTTCCAGTTGAGTAGAATAGACCACCCTCATTTCTTACGAAGATGTAAAAGGTGACTAAGGTAATTTGACCCGCCGTGTAGTATCCAGCTCAGTAGAATAGATCTCCCTCGTTTCTTAAGGAGAAGTCGTAAAAGGCGACTGAGGTAAGTTGACCCGTCGTGTTGTATCCGTTTGAGTAGAATAGATCACCCTCATTTCTTAAGGATATGTCGTAAAAGGTGACTAAGGTAAGTCAACCCGCCGTGTGGTATCCGGATGAGTAGAATAGACCACCCTCATTTCTTACAGACATGTCCTAAAAGGCGACTAAGGTAATTTGACGTCAGGCAGGCAACGAGGCGTAAAATACTTAGTCTAATCACGTAACAACATGTTTATAACATGTTCTGCCGACCCCACTTAGAGTGGGATAAGGGCAGGAGAATGATCATGACGTTTTCAACCCCTTGGCAGGCACCAATGAGTCTTCAATTTCAAAACTTATGTGTCTAATTGATAATTGCTAACCAAGCAATTATCAATTAGACACATTTTCTTTTGCTCCTTTTTTAAAATATATTATCTACCTTACTTTTTTATATTTATTCAAATTAGTCGTTACCTGTCGTTAAGTAAAATAGAAACAATTTTGACTCTTACTAGTCTTGTACAGACCTAGGTATATTTGGGCTACATATTGCTATACACCAAAAACAAATAAAGCTCTGGTGCTTTGTTCTCTAGTTTAAGTGTAAAATATACTTGCATAATTGTTTAAAATAAATAAATAAATAAGCTTTTCAGTGAAGGATAACAGCGCGAGGAAATCTGCATATCTCTAGAGAATTCTGGGGATATCTGTAACCTATCAATCCGCATTGGAGCAGCGTGGTAGGTCTTAGCTCCAACCCTTCCAACGGAGGCATACGCCCAGCAGTGGAAAAGTAACAGTTTCAAACACATGATTCCATCCTATCGGTCATCCAAAACAACAGATAAAGTGGCAATAACGAAGTGTAACGAATCAAATTCTAGAGTGCTTGTTATCGCTTAAAAAGCACTCAGCCCGTGAGAAAGTACTGTTTGTACCCGGATAAGATAAGTTGTGTAAGCTGTGACTCCCCCTAATTACACATTAGTACACGATTTGCTTAGAAAAAACTGGGTTGAGTTATCTTGTTTATATATTTCTATGTAGAAGGTGCATATTGCGGAATTTCTCGTCACGTAAGTTGTAGGAGAATACTGAACTCTAGACTTTAAATTTGAAATTATTTGTATTTAAGATTGATTTAGTAAATCTATAAAAAATATTTTACAATTAGCGGCCCGTTAAAAATGCTTCTTTAAAAATATATAGCCTATATTACTCAGCCTATATCCAGTAGTTTTGATTCATTCATTACTGCCCGTGGCCCGAACGCGTTAGATTTGGAGTAAAACAATTCCCCTTTCTCTATACCATAAAGATTGCTATCTTTGGAATATCTAAATTTATTTACTTATTTATTTACTTGTTACATTTTTCCCTATGTATTTTATTTGTACAATTAATTACAGAATGTCTTTATTCACAGCTTTCTTGTCATTAGACAATATTTCTTTAGAGGTTACTCTTGAAAGAGCGAAATATAGTTGGCCATGTGGTTGCGGCAAATCTGTAATGTCTTCCAAAATGGTTATTTAAATTACATGCTATAATATAATTAACTCACGACTCCGTGTGGTATCCGGCTGAGTAGAATAAACCAACCTCATTTCTTACCGAGGTGACGTAAAAGGCGACTAAGGTCAGTTGGCCCACCGTGTGGTATCCGGCTGAGTAGAATAGACCACCCTCTTTCTTGCCGAGGTGTCTTAAAATACGACAGAGGTAAGTTGATGTCAGGCAGGCGGCCGGTCGTAAAAACGCAGCCAAATCATGTGACAGCATGTTTATTACATGTTGTGCCGACCCCACTTAGAGTGGGATAAGGGCAGGAGGATGTAATATAAATAACGCACGATGACTACTTTTATGTTAAAAATTTCAGGGGAAAAATTGTGACACTGATTTCCATAAAATAAATTTCCTCTTTCATTCGTATTTCATTGTGAATCAACCCAATGTTAAGGTTATATCAAGCACTTAAAATCGCCAACGCAACGGATGTAGGCGAAATCGATGCAGAAAATAAAGGAACGCATCCAAGGGCCTGACACTGAGGGCTCTTTGTGCATCGGATACTGACCCGAGATCATGAATGGGTTTATTTTTATAGCAAATAGGGCGTGGCGCGAGAGATGTGTTCTCGACAGATCGTAATTGCCACTTTGGAATGATATCTGACTAACTTTTACCCGCAACTTCGTTTGCGTGCGTTGTCGCGTGATAGTTTAATAATAGATGGCGCTTTTCAATGTCATCCTATTCATGTAGAATTAACAGGATTTCTATAACCTATATGTTACCCCGGTATATAAGTAATGCCAAATTTCACCGATATTGGTTCAGCGGATTCGCCGTGAAAGTGTAACAAACATACATCCATACTCACAAACTTTCACATTTAGAATATTATTACATACATAGCAAAATGACTTATAGGTACCGCTTGCAAATATGCCGTTAAAGCTAACAACGTTAATCAATTTGAAAAAAGAAAAAATCTTACTTTTTTACAATCATTGCGCAAAGAGCGAAACATTTGCAGCATTTGTGCATTTTACTGTAAAACATAGACAAAAAACATACTCTGGCTGTTATAATGAATCGTTAATAGATTCCATACAATGCAACGGTTTATTAACTTGCTCCTAACACATGTTACTGATTTTCATGCGCTATAAATCTTAAGAATTGTGTCACCGCCTTAATAACTAGCTTTCATCTTGAGTTATATTTGCGTGTTGTTTATACTCGACGTGTTATGTGTTATACGTTCTAATAAAAAGTGGTTTTAAATATTTTTATTGCTTTTGCTACGTTATAGACACGTCAATTAGAAAGAAAGAGGTTCGTTTGAGGCTGATTTGTTAATTTATTGCTGCTTCAAAGGAAGCCCAACAATTTTAATCATTATTTGTTTTATTTAGGGCACAAATAAATTATGTTTTAGGATAAGAATAATATGAAATTATGAATATTTCAACTTCATAATATATCGATTAATTAAATGTAAACCATTTTTCAACTCTCAAGGACCAACTTTCATGAAGTTTCATCGTACACGATAATGACTAATAATTAATTCATTATTAAATATTATAAATTACACCATTAACGTTACATACATAACGTTATATACATAACGTTATATACATAATATAGATCATACATAATTCATCATCATCATCCTCCTGCCGTTATCCCACTCTAAGTGGGGTCGGCACAACTTGTTATAGACATGCTGTCACATGATTTGACTGCGTCTTTACGACCGACCGCCTGCCTGACGTCAATTTACCTCTGTCTATTCTACTAAACCGGATACCACACGGTGGGTCAACTTACCTTGGTCGCCTTTTACGATACCTCAGTAAGAAATGAGGGTGGTCTATTCTACTAAACCGGATACCACACGGTGGGCTAACTTACCTTGGTCGCCTTTTACGATACCTCGGTAAGAAATGAAGTTGGTCTATTCTACTCAGCCCGATACCACACGGCGGTTCGTCTTACCTTAGTCGCCTTTTACGACACCTCGGTAAGAAAAGAGGGTGGTACTATATTATTCAGCCGGAAACCGGTATTAAATATTAGTTATAGTCGAAAAACTCTTTAGCATGACAGGCTACAGTCAATTGATAAATTAAATGGTCTTTGACATCAATATTGTCATAGACTATTAATTTATCAATAGCGTATATTCTAATTAATTATTATTAATCCAATTATAAATCCATATTAAAGATTAAAAACAATGCCTATGACTATAAGTGACGTAATATCTCGAACGGAACATTTATTGACATGTTGTTTTCTATTTCTTTTAAACCCATTAGCGAAGCCAAAGATCAATTACATTTTGCCGCGTAAATAACGTTCCGCGTATTCTGTATTTTTATTAATTAAAATAGTAACACTAAATTTATAATGTATATTGCATATTTTCACACCGCCCGTTGCTACACGGTCATGCTTATAATCAGTTCGTTAAACATAGGTGTGAATTTTCACGTAGAAATGTGCGCTTTCTCGCAATTTCTACACTAAATGTAAATATTTGCACGCCAACAAATAAACACTGGTTAAGCGATTTCATGTCGCCTTTGAAGGTTTTTTTTATTATTTAATAACACTATCGTAAAACTGTAACGTGTCTGATTGTAGTAAGTAGTGATTGATTGTTTATATATCGATATCGACTACAAATATTTGTAATGCAAAATGTCATCGACTCTTATATACGACTGTTTATTTACTTGTATAAAGTCTTATGACAAAATAAATAGCGAAGAATGACAAAATATCTGTTTTCTTTCAAGCAATATAGTTCTACTATTAATATCCCGCGGTTTCACCCGCGTAGATACCGATCTCATGGCAGTAGAAAGTCTACCAAGTAGATTTATTTTTGTTAAATATATCATCAATAGTTTCAGCAGCGCATGCGATGACAGATTTTTATGACTAATTTTTTACACATTATTACATTTTTATTACGGAACCCTATTTAAAAAAAAATATAGCGTATGTTTCTCAGTAAAGATGCAGCTTTCTAATGGTAAAAGAATTTTTGAAATCGGTCCAGTAGTTTTTGTGTGGAAACATTACCAACATACATACAAATTTTTTCTCTTTATAATATTAGTATAGATATAACAAAGAATAATTAATTAGTTTCGTATAATCCGCGATTACAAAAATCTATGGAATGCTAAAAGTACAGTATGCTATCCGTTTTCATACTTTATACATGCAGGATTCGTAAAATAGATGTACTATAAAACTGTGGTGGTTTACATTAGCACTGCACACATTCAGTACCACAATATACAATCGCTTCTCCCCGTAACATTTTAGACTGGCCCGTTGGCGCAGCGGGTAGTGACTCTGCCTTCAGCTCCGCGGGTTGCGGGTTCGATTCCCGCCGAGGGCCAACATTTTCTATAAATGAATTTGTTGGTCTTTGAGCCTGGGTGTATATTTGTATTTAAGTATATATTTAAAAAATATATAAGTATATATTCACCAGTTGTCTGTCACCCATAACACAAGTATTAAGATACTTTGGGGACGGATGATCGTGTGTGTAAGTGTCCCACATATTTATTTATTTATTACTATAAAACTGGTGGTGGTTTACATTAGCACTGCACACATTCAGTACCACAATCAACAATCGCTTCTCCCGTAATCTATGTTATCTGATTAAAATTACTGCAGATTGTAGCAAAACAATCATAACATTCCTTTTTTAAATACCATAATTTATTTCACAGATACAAAATAAAACTGTGTTGCTATTGTATTTTAAAATCGGCTTACACCAAAAATTTCATGGACCGTTGTAATATAAAAAATTAATACATATTAGCTCGCTGACGTTTTGTTTGGGATAAAACAGACATTCTCTTTGTGTAATTCCATGTAATTGCAATAAAGAGTGAAAACGTGCGAACTGATACGTACCAAAGGTACGAGATGGGATCGCTTGGGTTGCCAGTGGATATAATGTTATACCTTTTTTTATTTTTTTATTTATTTTCTTATACAATTTCTACGACATATTATAATAAACAAATCAAAACACCTTTCGAAAACCACGCAGGGTTTATATGAAGGTGTGGAATTCGCACTATTTCTTTTAAACAAAATAATAAAAAGAAACTTCAAAAAAACTTGACATTTCACGGCAAAAATAGTGTTACATATTTAATGTAAATTTTAGTACTTTTTAATGCCCAAAAACAGGGATAAAACGTTTTTTTAAAATATAACCTAGCTAAATCGATATTCCTCTACATGCTGAATTTCAGGAAAATCGTTGCAGCCGTTTCCGAGATTCCTAATATATATATATATATATATATACCTACACCTACTTAGTCGTTAAACCGCCGCTCGACAACTCTTATCACATCGCACGCTGCACTTAAATATGTTTAACTTATGGTTCAACAATGGAGGGACAAATTGAAACGCACCGTCATCGGTTAATAAACGATCCGTCAAATGAAATCATACAGCTGTGATGGGGGCGTCTTGATGGAGTGAATTTAAATTATTGCACTGGCAACATTATGTATTTTTTTAATGCCAGATGACCTGGGTAAGGTCGCGTCTGGAACAGCCTAAGATGGCGCTTTTAATGCCCTTTTTCTCTTCTCTTTTCTACAGTAATTTTAATTGTGGATCCCCTAATTATTTACTGAGTGCTACGATATGTAAGCTGGTTTTAAACCTTATATGTATATGTAAGGTTTAATTGTATTTCATTTATTTATAACTCTACAAGTAAATGCCGAGATTTCGTTGACATTTACATTGACACGCATGATAGATTGTAAATATTGAATATGCACATGAATGTTTTTTTTTTATTAGGCCATAAACAATATATTCAAATTCAAAATATTCTTTATTTAAGTGGACTGTTTGTAGTACTTTTGAATCGTCAAATGTTTTAAAAAAGCTACCAATGATTCGGAAGTTTGCTCCTACCAAAAAGAACCAGAAAGAAACTCGGCGGCTAATCTTTTAAAAAAATTATTACAATTTGGTGGTTACAAGATGGTTTATGGTTACATATAAATTAAATCATTAAATACGTGTTCAGAACATACATGATACATTAAAAAATTTAAACTAAATGCTATATTAATTAAAGATGGCAACATATGTACAATAATAACAAACATCAAGATCCAATGTTTAAGGTAAATTAAGAGTTGATTCCACGGGATTTGAACTAGGAAACTCTTAGCTATTATTACATTCACCTAGAGCGTTATTAAGATTTAATATATTCTTCGTCTGAATTAATTAAGAACCGACATAAGCTTGCGGCTACTGCTTTGCGCCTTGCAAAGACGCATAACTCATTAGTGAGTTTGGGTATAAGATTCTATAATAACATTCCGCAATCAATTTTAGCTTTGCCATTACAGCAGTTTACAAACACTGTTAAAAAGAGGCTGATACAAAAATACTACTATAATATTAAGGAATACTTAGATGATAAGAATGTGGGGAACTCACTCTTTGACCCAGTACAATACAGCCGAGTTTTGTCGGCTCTTAAGTCGTTTGTGGGTTTGGGTATAACATTCCCTAATAAAATTCCGATATCAATTTTAGCTTTGCCATTATAGTAGTTTAAAGACTGTTAAAAAGAGGTTCATACAAAAAGCCTACTATACTGTTGAGGATTATATAAATGGCAATATGGCTCTCTTCGAAACTATACAAGACATGAATGACAAAATGTAACTAGTCATAAGAATTATTTAAGAGAGAATTCTAAAAGAGCAACCGCCGAGTTTCTTGCTGGCTCTTCTCGGTAGGAACAGCTTTCCGAACCAGCAGTAGAGTTGAAGATTTAAAAGCACTTGTTTACAAGGTTACTTGAATAATGAATAATTTGTATTTGAACATGACTGTCATTGTTTGTACTTCTTCTATGTTCTATGTTCCATCTTCTATGTTGTTCGTAACATACGAAGATCATAGTGAAGAAGTTAGCAGAACGTATAGTCCAGGACAATATACAGATATTGTCCTAAGACTTTGTACAGATTTTTTGTTGAAAATTAAATCTTAGACCCACATAATTATGTGACTATACAAGCTGTGCCTTTGTTAAGTCACGAGCTGTAAATATTTTGACAAGCCGACTTTTTTACACAGGTTTCGTTTCCATTACTGTTATGCCTCGTTTGTCGGGCGTTTAGTTTAAACTACTGGCATGGTAAGTTGATGGATTTTGATAAAAATAAAATTTAAAGATAATTATATAAGTTGAAGTCTGAATATGGACTTGAATAGTCCACATTCAGACTTTAACTTAAGGTGTAGGTAGACAAGTAGTCTACAAGGCGGAGACGGCGCAGTATTATTAGTAAATGACATTGTGAGCTATCATACTACATAATATTATGTAGTATATATAAAATTAGACTATTACTATTACTATACTTAGATTTAATTTTAGAATAAGTTTATTATTGTAACATGTCCTTCTTTTTCTCTCTCTTTTGTACATGCATATTTTGGTGAGCAACTAGATTTTAAATATAAACAATATGTATACATTTTAAGTATAATCGTGTTGTGAACTATTTTGTGTCTAATCAAATATAATAGTACTATTACATTTATATTATTATATTTATAAATGTATTGATATTTATTTAAACGATAAGAATGGTTTTATTTCAAGCGCAGTCAGCTACGCATTAGACTTATCTAATTCTAAGCATATTTGTAGTTTTTTGAAAATAAAGACACCTTACTTTACTAATACGGAAGTGCTTATAAAAGCCTTCATGCATAACGAATATTAAAAAATATAATATACTGTTGTTAAAAAATCTTTATATATATTTCGGAAACGGCTCCAACGATTTTCATAAAATTCGGCATATAGGTAGGGGGGTTTTGGGGGAGAAAAATCGATTTAGCTAGGTTTCATTTAAAAAGTCTATTTATCCCTGTTTTCGGGCACTGAAAAAATATTTAAATATAGAATGTAATGCAAATGATATTTCTGGCTGTCAAACGTGATAACTAGATATCTGATAGCCTAATAGTAACGGGCGGATCGAAAAAGTTTAAAATCCGAGTTCGAGTCCCGCGTGTCACCGGCTCTTTCTTTCTTTTTTTTTATTTGCATTTTTTAATATCTTTCAAAATATTATCGAGCAAAGCTCGGTCACCCAGATAATTAATAAAATGTTATTAGTCTATCATTTACACGAGAATTAGAAAAAAATAAATCTCATATCATGCAAGTTACTTGAAAGCTATGTTGATCTGAATTAAACGTGGCTCGAGCATAAGCAGTAAATAACTCGCAGACATTTATACAGTTCCTGAGTGTTCCCACATATTATTTTTATTTTACGATACTAGAGAGTTAGGGGGGAGGCGAGGGGGGTAAAGCGTTCGTTTCGCCTTTTATCTTTTATTCCTTCCGGGTTAAGAAGAAACGTTCTACGTCAGGTGTACTCAACCTTTTTAATAGTTGGCCAAACGGACTAATCGAATCTTTGGCGGGCCACTGTAGTGTTATATACAGTACTAGCAATCGCCAGCGGATCCTCCCGCGTGGAAAGATTATAACTGTATTATATATAGTATTTTGATAAGCATAAAAATGGCTAAAGTGGGTTTACCATAAAAGCTAGACATGTGCTGTCGCAGACTTTTATTTAGAACTTTTAAAGGGGAACAATTTTGTAATACATGATTTTTTTATAACTTTCACCGTTTACTTAGGGCACGCAAGGAAAGTTTTAAATTCTGTCGTTTTTGTACTATTTTTTATTGCTGCTCCTCTCCTATTCGTCTTAGCGTGATGTTATAAAGCTTTTCCCGATAAATGGACTATCTTACACTGAAAGAATGGTTAAAAAAGGATTAACCTTAAGCTTTTAGAGGGGAACAATTTTATAATACATGATTTTGAATAACTTTCATCGTTTACTTAGAGCACGCCGAGAAAGCTTTAAATTTTGTTGTTTTCGAAATATTTTAATTGCTGCTCCTCTCCTATTCATCTTAACGTGATGTTATATAGCCTATATGTAATGTAACGGCCTGTTACTATCCCACTGCTGGGCATAGTCCTCTTCTCTCCGTTTTTTTATTTTTTGGAGAGAAGGGATTTGGAGCTAAGACCTACCACGCTGCTCCAATGCGGATTGGTAGGTTACACATATCCCCAGAATTCTCTAGAGGTATGCAGGTTTCCTCACGATGTTTTCCTTCACCGAAAAGCGTGTGCTAAATTTCAATTATCAATTAGACACATAAGTTTTACTAGAAAACTCATTGGTGCCTGCCCGGGGTTTGAACCCTAGACCTCCTCGAAAGAGGCGCACGGTGTTACCGCTGGGCTACCACAGCTTCGACTTCAGACTATATAGCCTATATAGTCTTTCTCAATAAATGGACTATCTTACACTGTAAGAATTTTTCAAATCGGTCCAGTAGTTCTTGAGATTAGCGCGTTCAAACAATCAAAACTCTTCAGCCTTATTTATATATTCGTATAGATTAGCCGTGTAATTCAATTGGCATATTATAAAACAAAATCAAAATGTCAAAGAAAGTAATGTGATAGGTCTAAGCTATAAAAGGAGGGAGGAGGCGTATGCTCACCAGTGCAATAGTAACACGTTAACTAAAAACTAAAATTACATGTCGAGAATTTTCTATGATTCAAAGGTGGGCCATTCAAAATTCATCCGAGCATAGGGTTGAACAGGCCTGTTCTACGTTACAGCTGACGTCTTTACGAGTTCCCATGTTGTTAGACGTCATACCACTCAGATTTTGGGTTAACGATTATATTATTGTAGCCAATTATGCAATATTGGACAAAGAATGTGTGGAAGAATGAAGTGCTTATATTTAATTGTAAATTCGATAAGTGATTAGGCGTTTATGTGATAAATTATTCAGTATCTAATATTGGATGTAAGCTGTGATGGCCTGGCGGTGCGACCGTGTGAATCTCTAGAGACGATCATGGGTTCAAAACCGGGCAGACACCAATAAGTTTTTCTATTAAAACTTATGTGTCTAATTGATAATTGCAATTTATCACACGCTTTTCGGTGAAGGAAAACATCGTGAGGAAACCTGCATATCTCTAGAGAATTCTAGGGATATGTGTAACCTACCAATCCGTATTGGAGCAGCGTGGTAGGTCTTAGCTCTAACCCTTCTCTCCAAAAATGGAGAGAGGAGGCCTATGCCCAGCAGTGGGATAGTAACAGGCCGTTACTTACTTACTTAATATTGGATAATAGTCTTTTATCAAATACTCTATTCAATAATATATTAAAGACACTGGGTTTTTAAATGTTAAGTAGCTGTAAATCTATACTAATATATAAAGCTGAAGTTTGTTTGTTCGATTATTTGAACGCGCTAATCTCAGGAACTACTGAACCGATTTGAAAAATTCTTTATTCAGATTGAAAAATTTCATGTGTAAGATAGTTCATTTATCGAGGAAGGCTATAGACTATATAACATCACAATAGGATATATAGGAAAGGAGCAGCAATACAAAATATTCCGAAAACGGCAAAATTTAAAGCTTTCCTTGCATGCGCTAAATAAACGGTGAAATTTATTCAAAAATCTCTTATAATTAACTCACAATAACTACTTTTATGTTCAAAATTTCAATTCGGAAAAAAAATTGTGACGCGCTGATTTTTATGCAGCTAGTCGATTAAAATAATAAAATAATCGATTAAAATAAAAATCGTTTATATTTTCACATCCCTAGTATATAGCAATCATTGAACATATAAGCAGAACTTACCGGTTTATGGTAATGGCCACCATAGATAGAAGGGATACAGCTTCGTTCCCGTAGAACACGAAGGCGAACATCTGGCATAGACGGGGTCCTAAAACCCATTGTTGCTTGATGTACCTGCACATATGAGTTTATTTACAGAAATCAATACACATCATTGACTGGCCCGTTAATAACAATATAATAATCTTTATTTGCTATAATGTGGTGAATAACAATAAGATGGTGAGAACATTATTAGATTCCTGACATTAAACTAACTTAATAGTATGCAAATAATTTTGTTTACATTAACAAGGTCAAATTTATAAAGTTTTCACAACATAAAGCCCTTAATTTTTAAATTTTACAATAGCTTATTATAACAATTTATATTACTACGATAAAATGTCAAAAAAAATATACAGTTATAAGCACGTCAGAAGTTAATTAGTCAATCATCATCTACCTGCCCTTATCCCACCCTAAGTGGGGATCGGCACAACATGTTATAAACATGCTGTGACATGATTTGGCTGCGTTTTTACGACCGGCCGCCTGCCTGACGTCAACTTACCTCTGTCGTATTTCACGACACCTCGGTAAGAAAGAGGGTGGTCTATTCTACTAAACCGGATACCACACGGTGGGTCATCTTACCTTAGTCGCCTTATACGACACCTCGGTAAGAAATGAGGTTGGTCTATTCTACTCAGCCGGATACCACACGGCGGGTCGACTTACCTTAGTCGCCTTTTACGACACCTCGGTAAGAAAAGAGGGTGGTACTATTCTACTCAGCCGGATACCACACGGCTAAAGTTAATTAGTCAATAAAAATTTAAATGTCTAGTAATAGTACAAAATATGCAATTAGCACACCGATATTGTCAATTAATTTTACTTAATATATTCCGAAATATCATAATAACATTTATGACGTTGACCATGTCCTGAAATGTTTCACCATGGTCTTGGAGACATCATCATTCCATATGAAAGGATAAGGAACCGTTCAAGTATTACATGAGCATTTTGGGGGGACGGGGGTCTTTGCTTTGCTTATTTTAGATGACATGGGGGGTAGGGGAGTCTAGATGATGATTACGTCATCGGTAGTTATTTAATATTTTACACGAATGGCAACCGTCGAGCTCGAGTCTAGTCAGGAGACTGGCTTTGAAAATACCTAAAAAAGTAAATTTAAGACGGGTTCAGAGTTGTTGCTGGCGGGGATGGGGGCAATGTCTCGAACAGTACCCTGTCCCCGCCACCAGCAGCGTGGTGGAGCACTGACAGGTTTTTGGTCGGTGAGTCCGACATAACCGCCGCTCGCCCCGTCAGGCGGTGACGACCCATAATGGGTTTTCCTGACACAAAAAGACTACTCCACTATCACACAACTATACTATCCCACTGCTGGGCACAGGCCTCCTCTCTCCATTTTTAGAGAGAAGAGTTTGAGCTAAGACTTACCAGCTGGTTGCATAAATTACATCATCCTCCTGCGCTTATCCCACTCAAAGAGGGGTCGCATATGTTATAAACAAGTTTTCAAATGATTTGGCTACGTATTTAACAACCGGCTGCCTTACCTTAGTCGTATTTTACGACCCCTCGGTAAGAAAGAAGGTGGTCTATTCTACTCAACCGTATACCACACTGTAGGTGAACTTACCTTACTCGCCTTTTACGACATCTCAGTAAGAAATGGCACGGCACTTACTTTAGTCATCTCATGCAACATATCGGTAAGAAATGAGGCTGGTTTATTCTACTCAGCCGGATACCACACGGCACTTATTTAGTCAGCTTTTACGACAACTCAGTCAGAAATGAGAATGGTCTATTCTTATAAGTAAGATAGGCCGTTACTTTTAATCAGGCTTTGTGACAGAATTACTTTTAAATTTTAAGTAAGGATTACTCACCGGCTAGCTGTTAGCGGTAGGTTGATGCTGCAGAACAAGAGGTCGGACACACATAGCGACAATACAAACATTGTGGTAACATGGCCGCGGAGTTTTGGATGCATGAGGAGTGCCACTGTGGTTATGAAGTTGCCTGGAACAAAATATTTCGTCATAAACAAATTCAAAATATTCTTTATTCAAATAAACTTGTAAACAAGTGCTTTTGAATCGTCAACTCTACTGCTGGTTCGGAAAGCTGTTCCTACCGAGAAGAGCCAGTAAGAAACTCGGCGGTTGCTCTTTTAGAAATATAATTCTTATTACCAGCTAGTCACTCACAACGTTACAGTGAATCTTTTACAGTTACTGCTGTGGAGCTCTGGAACGCTCTCCCTAGTGTCATTCGTCATTCTGAATCGATACATATTTTCAAACGTCGTTTAAAAAACCATTATTTGTTTAATTAGTTGTTTAGTGTGTATTTTATTTATATAAATATTTATGTTATAAAAATAAAGTATGTATATATTTTATCTAGTCTACACAAACTTATATGTATGCTTACCATATATTTATGTGTTTTAGGATGTAAAATATAGTGTTAATTTATGTAACTTTATTTATTACCTGTTTATGTTAGTTTACTTATTCTGTCTTCCTTTTAACTTTACTCAACCACCAACAATGTACATTTCATTATAAGGATGTCCTTAGGCATATGGGTTGCCTGTTAGAGATCACTTACAGTGATAAGGCCGCCCTTACACATTTTATTTTTAATTATTTGTTTTATTTGTATGTAATGTTGTGTGTAATAAAGAATTTCTTATCTTATCTTATCTTACTAGTTATATTTAGTCATTATTGTCTTGTACAGAGTCTAAGCGAGCTATATCCACACATTCTTATCTTCTAAGTAATCCTCAACAGTATAGTAGCTTTCTGGATCAGCCTCTTTTTTTATCTTAAATATATTTATTAAAATATTTTTAATATATATTTATTAAAAATATATACTTAAATAATTTTTTTAATCAGTCCGCAGTTCCTGAGATTAGCGCGTTGAATCAAACAAACAAATTCTTCTGTTTTATATATAAATATATAATAAATTATCATCCTCCTGCCCTTATCCCACTCTAAGTGGGGTCGGCACAATAAACATGCACATGATTTAGCTGCGTTTTTACGACCGGCCGCCTGCCTGACGTCAGTTTATCTTAGTCGTATTTTACGACACCTCGGTAAGAAATGAGGTTGGTCTATTCTACTCAGCCGAATACCACACGGAGGGTCAACTTACCTTAGTCGCCTTTTACGACACCTCGGTAAAAAATGACGTTGGTCTATTCTACTCAGCCGAATACCACACGGCGGGTCGTCTTATCTTAGTCGCCTTATACGACACCTCGGTAAGAAATGAGGGCGGTACTATTCTATTCAGCCGGATATCACACGGCGTTAGATTTCTCATATGATGTAGACGTTTAATTGATATAGGCCGTGTCAGATGATTCACGAAAGTAAACCTTGATTCAAACCGGATGCTGACGTGATGCATCAATGAGACATGCGTAACTGTATGTATGGTCAAATTTAATAACTAGAATTTCGTTATGGGTGAATCGAAATTTAGTAGTAATATAACTATTACTGCTACAATTTTGTACTGACGTAACGTAGAATAGATTGTAGAGTAATGTAAGTAGTGATTGTACAGATACAGAAAGCCTACTATACTGTTGAGG
This sequence comes from Morpho helenor, assembly GCA_029227775.1. Lineage (NCBI taxonomy): Eukaryota > Metazoa > Arthropoda > Insecta > Lepidoptera > Nymphalidae > Morpho > Morpho helenor. Next base: position 1,112,339 of record JARGCU010000034.1, on the reverse strand, counting down.
ATTATTTAGACGATAAAAATGCGTGGATATAAATATTGTTCGACCCTGTACAAGATAGAAACAATTAAATGTAACTAGCATTAAGAATTGTATTTTTTTAAAAGAGCAACCGCCAAATTTCTTGCTGGCTCTTCTCAGTAGGAACAGCTTTCCGAACCAGCAGTAGAGTTGACGATTCAAAAGCACTTGTTTACACGTTTATTTGAATAAAGAATATTTTGAATTTGAATTGAATGTATAAGTAATGCGGAAGTTGTTATATTTGTTTTGTTACTCGTAGTTTGTCAATTTTGCTAAGGAATGTTGTATACTGCGCAGGTCCTAATAACTGCAACACAGTTTTTCAACTAATGCGGTTATTATGGCCCAAATTGTTACATATATACATTTTTTCTTTCTTAATAAATATATTTTATTATTATTAGAAATCGGATTGGGCCGTTATTCCTGAACTTTATAAAGGCCGATTTACATATGACGAGCCCCGTTGTATCCCCAATCTATGAAATTTGGTTACTATTAACAGACATAGAGCAATCCTTCGTTGTTCTTTCTGCGTTCGTATGATTCTAAGAATGCTCGCTGGCTTGATCTAAGCGACAATAGAGCGTGCGAAAAATATACGTAGTGCGAGTTTTTTTAACCTACTCGATCGCGTTAGCGTAACGCAAGTTAATACAGCGCTGGAAAAGCGGTCACTTTTTATGACTGCAGGGATTGCATATATCTTTAATATCTGAGTTAATCTTATATGTATAGGTGTATATATATTTTCGGAATCTCGGAAGCGGCTCCAACGATTTTCCTGAAATTCAGCATGTAGAGGGTTTTGGGGGAGAAAAATCGATCTAGCTAGGTTTTATTTTTTTTTAATACGTTTTTAATGCCCAAAAACAGGCATTAAAAAATACTAAAATTTTTATTGAATTGAATTTTTGCCACTAACTGTCAAGTCAGCGTAGCTTATTCAGGAAACGGGTGGTCGCGAAAAATGAAAATACCTAGGATCGAGCCCCACCTACCCTATTATTTTATATTTATTTTTTCGTTAAAAATTACCGAGCAACGGTCACCCAGATATTAGTAGTTTATACTATTAAAATTATGTTATGTTCTTGCGTTCCGCCCACATTAAACTTTCCTCCCCAGACGTCCACTCGATGATATCAAATTGATCCGTTGCATCAATAGATTCGGTTTAACTGCAGACGCATTACATTAGGGTTCAACGCACTCCGATCATTGAAATTGTAGTGACTTTAATAACGATCGGCGTGTTGATCGGAATTAGTATTATTACGACCGATCACTATTACTTTTAAAAGCAAAATAGTGGACCCGATGGAAGTCGTCCTGTCTTCATTTCTATTTAATTTAGAAAGTTTTTGAAAATTTGCTAATGTTCCACCAAACTGACAAATTATTTTCTTTCAGAAGAACATTTTCCTGACAATAATCTATAAAACAAATAAAGGGCGAAACAAATTAACGAAATTGTAGCATACAGAGATTCCCGCCGTGTGGTATCCGGCTGAATAGAATAGTACCACCCTCTTTCTTACCGAGGTGTCGTAAAAGGCGACTAAGGTAACTTACCCACCGTGTGGTATCCAGCTGAGTAGAAAAGACCATCCTCATTCCTTACCGAGGTGTCTCAAAAGGCGACTAAGTTGACCCACCGTGTGATATCCGGCTGAGTAGAAAAGGCCATCCTCATTCCTTATCGAGGTTTCGTAAAACGCGACTAAGGTAAGTCGACCCGCCGTGTGGCAGCCGGCTGAGTAGAATAGACCAACCTCATCCTTACCGAGGTGTCGTAAAAGGCGACTAAGGTAAGTTGATCCACCGTGTGGTATCCGGTCGAGTAGAATAGATCATCCTCATTCCTTACCGAGGTGTCGTAAAAGGCGACTAAGGTAAGTCGACCCGCCGTGTGGTAGCCGGCTGAGTAGAATAGACCAACCTCATCTTTACCGAGGTGTCGTAAAAGGCGACTAAGGTAAGTTGACCCACCGTGTGGTATCCGGTCGAGTAGAATAGACCATTCTCTTTCTTACCGAGGTGTCGTAAAATACGACTTAGGTAAGTTGACGTCAGACAGGCAGCCGGTCGTAAATACAAAGCCAAATCATGTGACAACATGTTTATAACATGTTGTGTGTGTACTTAGAGTGGGATAAGAGCAGGAATAAGAAGAAAAAATAACAAAAAAACTTTTAATACAAATTTACGTGGAAAACAAATAGTATAAATGATTTTTCAAGTTTAAGGGCCTGTTTCACAAGTTACTGATAAAGTGTCGGATAGTTATCCGATAAATAAACTAAGTAGCAGATAAAAAAGTGAATTTAAAAAAATCGCGGCCATTTTGATATAGGTATTTGTTATCCAGTAGATAAACAATATAACAGCCACATGATCTACCTGTTAACTTATTAGGGACTTTAAGTGCTGAATAAGCCTATCAGAAACCTGAGAAACGCAAAATTCCGAGATATGTGTCAGATATGTTCCAAATAAGCTAACTGACAGTTTATTGGTAACTTGTGAAACAGGCCGTAAAAATAATTTACCTAGTATTAAAACAACAATACTCAAACAATACTATAATGCGACTCTAACGAGCAAACTGTCGTAACGATTACCTAAAGCAATTATACAAACGTCGGCCATCTTGTCACTTGTGCTATATGGCCTTAGACGATATTTATAGATAAACAGTTAAAAGACGATTAGCCTGAGTGCTAACAATTTTTTTTATAGGACAACATTGTATTTTTATTTGTTAATTGTTTAGCGTATTTTTCACACGCTTTAAGTTAGTTTCACCAGTATGTAAATATATAACAGACTATTTTAAACTCAATTTAGACCGGACAGATCATCTTCCTGTCCTTATCCCACTCTAAGTGGGGTCGGCACAACGTGTCATAAACATGTTGTTACATGATTTGGCTACGTATTTTACGACCGGCCGCTTGAAATCAACTTACCTTAGTCGTATTTTACCACACCTCGGTAAGAAGGAGGGTGGTCTATTCTACTAAGCCGGATACCACACGGTGGGTCAACTTACCTTAGTCGCCTTTGACGACACCTCGGTAAGAAATGAGGGTGGTCTATTCTACTAATCCGGATACCACACGGTGGGTCAACTTACCTTAGTCGCCTTTTACGACACCTCGGTTAGAAATGAGGGTGGTCTATTCTACTCAGCCGGATACCACACGGTGGGTCAACTTACCTTAGTCGCCTTTTCACGTCAGTAAGAAATGAGGGTGATCTATTCTACTCAGCCTGATACCAGATGTCGGGTCAACTTACCTTAGTCGCCTTTTACGACACCTCGGTAAGAAATGAGGGTGATACTATTCTACTTAGCCGGATACCTCACGGCGAACTGTTTTGAACAGATAAAATTCAAATTTGATTGGCCCATTGGCGTAGTGGGTAGTGACCCTGCCTTCAGCCTTCAGCTGAGGGTTTGATAACCGCCGACGGCCAACATTTTCTATAAAAGAAATTGTTGGTCTTTAACCCTGGGTGTATATTTGTATTTAAGCATGTATTAAAAAAAATTTAAGTATATATTCACCAGTTGTCTGTCTACCATAACACAAGTATTAAGTTACTTACTTTGGGGACGGACGACCGTGTGTGTAAGTGTCCCATATATTTATTATTTATTATTACCAATGTCTCGACACCAATTTAAATATAAATCCGTTAAACGAACACCAAAGCACGTTACTTATTTGATTATCCGATGCCTTTTGTGATGTCATTATCAATTAATATGCGGTCAACTCCGCGACGAAGGTGAACGTGATTATGATGGCAAGGGGTGATTAGACGGTTGCAACTAAAAGAACGAATACTGGAAGTTGCTCTTTCAATATTGTATAATAGGCTCCAATTTGAAGACTATAAGATAAATAATAATAATAATAAAGTTTATTCAGAGAAATAAAATTGGTTACAAAACATTTCGGTGTTATAAATATGATTGTACAAGTAAATTCAATCAAGAGTAACAGGCCTATTCCCAAATATACTATGTTAAAGTATTTATGTACAATGTTGAGGTTTTCTTTTTTCTTTAAAGCTGATAATTAAAATAAAAAACAATAAACTATTACAATTCATGCTAAGTTAAAGATAAAATCTTATAAAAAATTAAAACAAACTGTATGGAAGCATGTAATGATGTATATGTGTGTTTTGTGTGTGTATCGGGATGTGTGTGTGTGTGTGTGTGTGTGTGTTAGAATGAGTGAGAGAGATGTGTATATGGATGTCAGAGGCTATTGATCTAATCTAGTTAAGGTAGGTATTTTTCTGTTTCATCATAAGTTTTATTTTGAAGGTAACAACGTACACTTTTTTTACAATTGTAATAGGATAAGCCATATATTGAACAGTTTGCATTAACCTTATTGTAAAGATACGGTCCGAGGTAGTAGAAAAACCTTCGGCTAAATGTTGACTTTGCTGATGGAAGTGAACAAATTTTTACGACGCCTAGTACATTTTTCGTAGGGGAAGCTACGGTGCTGCAATAGAACTCTTTGTAAAACAAAATTTTGCCTTACATTGAGAAGATTACATTCACTGTATAATTGGTTCGCGGGATAAGTTATTGGACGAAAAGTAGCCACATTTGGTATGGCTTTATGAGCAACTTCCAGTGGTTTTAAATTGGTTTTTGCAGCCCCACCCCATGAGCTATTACACAGTACATATATACAGTATGTAATAATAGTATAAAAGTATAGTATTATACAGTATGTAATAATTGAGAGGCACAAAGCAAAATAAACCTTCCGTATAATAGTTTTAATCGACCAGACATGTATATATATGTATTTATCCACTCCTTTGGACAACAACATTGACAGATAAAAATGATGTCACAATGAATGGGCGGCTTTATGTCATACTATCGGATGACAGATAGAAAACATGCGGAATGTTTTGACAGATTGTCCAAATATAGTGAAAATACGCCTTAAGTGGCTCACTGTAGGGTTGTCAACTTAAAAAAAGTTTAAATGTATGTGTAGAGCTTAAATCAAGACACATTTTGCGAACAAAATTGTTAGCAAAATGTGTATTGTGTGTAAATAGATTGGCCATCCATTACAGGCTGATGAAAATAACTATTTATATCCAATAAAAAACAATCGAATTTATATATTAGGCATATAACCACATAGAACGTCAATTTCAATTCAACGAATTTTATCTACTTAAATACATAAATGTAATTTTTTTTTATGTTTGGGTATTTGTTAATCCATCAAGCAAAAACAAGCCTATGTTGCTCAGTAAAGATGCAGCTTTCCAATGGTGGAAGTATTATTAAAATCGGTCCAGTAGTTTTTATGTGAAAACATTATAAACATACATACAAATTTTTCCTCTTTATTATATTGGTATAGATTCAGGTTAAATCGATGAGGAAAAGATAGCTGAGACGTGAGTATGTGAAACGTATATATTCCTGATTTTAATATAGTACTATCGTCACGAGCAGATGTGAACGCGTGCGAGTTGTTATGACACGTTATAAAACAATAGCCACTGTATACGAATGTACGCGCGCTGTAAACAATGTCTTATGTTAAGGGTTACCAGCTATTTTCTACTCTAATATCTGATATATATTCATGAAATTCAGCTTGTAGGAGGTTTTGAGGGGAAAAAATCGATACAGCTAGGTTTCATTTAAAAACAATGTCGTTTTATGCCTGTTTTTGGACATTGAAAAGAAAGTAAATGATATTTGAGCTGTCAAATGCAAAGCTGTGGTAGCCTGACGATAACTCGGACCAAAAAATTTCGAAACCTGGATCGATTCCCACATGTCACCCGGCGCTTTTTAGTTTTTTTTTATTGCATTTATTTATATCTTTTAAATTCGAGCAAGCCTCGGTCACCTAGGTAGTCTTACTTTTATAACATATATTACTAACATTTATAATGGTATAGTTAATGCTTGAAACGGAACGTATAAATTGTCAACTTGTTACTTTTTAATTCCCTATACAGCGCTGGATTCTAAAGTTTTTAGTATAAATACGTTACAATATTTTTTTGAATCGTCTGTTTTTCTGACGTTAAAAAAATAAATCATCTGTTACTTCAATGACCTTCAATACATTATTGTTATATTTTTATTACAAATCTTATCGTTTTTAATGTGTCATTATAGTGTTTAGCTTGTACTTACTTTTACTTGTACATAACCGCAAACTACAATTCTTTTTTATAGTTTCCCCATAGAAATTAAATAATATAATAATTGATATAACATAACAAATATTATATCTATATACCAACATAAAAATGATTACTGTAACGTTTGGGTCCAAAAGTGTTATTGTATGAAATTCTGGCAGTCTATTACTCACCATGTTTATAAGTTTACTAAAGTAACCGGTATGATATCCGGCTGAGTAGAATAGACCACCCTCTTTCTTACCGAGGTGTCGTAAAATACGATAAAGTTAGGTTAATGTCAGGCAGGCGGCCGGTCGTAAAATACTTAGCCAAGTCATGTGACAAAATGTTTGTAACATGTTGTGTCGACCCCACTTAGAGTGGGATAAGGGCAGGTTGATGAAGAAGATTTTACCTTTATTACACATCTTATTAACATTTATAATGGTATAGTTAATGCTTAAAACGGAACGTATCAATTGTCAACTTGTTACTTTTATTTCCATATACAGTGCTGGATTCTAAAGTTTTTAGTATAAATACGAAAATAAAAGTGTTTTTGAATCCGTCTGTTTTTCTGACATTAAAAAAATAAATCATCTGTTACTTCAATGATCTTCAATAATACCTTATTGTTATATTTCTATTACAAATCCTATCGTTTTTAATGTGTTATTATAGTGTTTAGCTTGTACTTACTTTTACTTGTACATAACTTCAAACTAAAATGTTATTTTTATGGTTCCTCCATAGAAATTATATAAAATAATAATTGATATTAACATAACAAATATTATATCTATATACCAACATAAAAATGATTACTGTAACATTTGGGCCTAAAAGTGTTATTGTATGAAGTTCTGTCAGTCTATTACTCACCATGTTTACAAGCTTACTAGTAAGCGATATGGTATCCGGTTTAGTAAAATAGACAACCCTCATTTCTTACCGAGGTGTCGTAAAAGGCGACTAAGGTAAGTCGACTCGCCGTGTGGTATCCGGCTGAATAGAATACCACACTTATTTATTACTGAGGTGTCGTAAGATACGACTAAGGTGAATTGACGTCAGGCAGGCAATAAAATACGTAGCCAAATTATAACATGTTTATAACATGTTGAGTCCTCGCTTAGAATGGAATAATGTCAGGAATAATGTCAGATTTAATGTCAGGAGAATGATGTTTACAAGTTTACTTAAGTGAACTCACCGTTCAATCACGTGAATTTAATTATTTATAACGTTAATAGAAATGTTATTAAATTGAACTAGAAGAGCATCAAAGAAAGATATACAATTATATAATTGTATATATCTTTCTTATATCAGACACCTTGTAGTATGCGAAAAAACTAATACTTTGGTAAATTTTTGGCAGTCGTTCAAGTAGTAATTAACTACAGTGTGCTTACCGAATTTTCTGGTACGTTTACAGGTTGCGGATTTATTTATGTTGAGCTAAAAATATGTGAAAAAATATGTAATGAGAAACTGTAACGTATTACGATTTTGTCATGGAGCCTATCCTGATGCTTCTGTAACGGGGCGATGTGATCGTTGAGATCGTCGTAGTGAATGTGTGTAGTTAAAATATAAACAACCGGGTCACATCGCGATAATCTCGTTACCTTTGTATAGGGTTCGACGTTTCGGCAGAGTTGCATCCACCGTGGTCACGAACTGACTCGAGCGCCGCGGCGTCTTCGTTCCCGAGTCAGTCATTATTTTCTTCATCTACCCGCACTTGAACCGCACAATCCACATAAGGTCTCTTGCACACCACACTGATATAATCTGCACGCGATATAGCTTTCAACCCACCAATTTTAAATCTACCAATGTGTGTTGTTGGGTACGAACGGTGACTAGTCCTGCATGTATAATTATATGTAATTTTTGTCATGTAAACAATTATATTATTATCCTGATCCTCCTGCCCTTATAAGTGGGGTCGGCACAATAAGTTATAAACATATTTCACATGATTGGGTTCGTATTTTACGGTTGCCTGCCTGAAGTCAATTTACTTTAGTCGTATTTACCGACACCTCGATAAGAAAGAGTTTGGTCCATTCTACTTAGCCGGGTACCACACGGCGGGTCAACTTAACTTAGGTGTATTTTACGACGCCTCTTTAAGAAAGTCGGTGGTCTATTCTACTCAGCCGGATACCACAAGGCATATGTAAACAATTAGATATATATGAATGAAATGTTTATTTTTGAGTGGCCGCCTTGTTTCTTGCTGGTTCTTCTCGGTAAGAGCATCTTTCCGAACCAGTCGTAACTTCATTGTAATTTGACGATTCAAATGTGTTTGTAAAAACCAAATTGAAAAAAAATTTATTTCAATTTGAATTTATAAGGTATATGAACGTTGCCTGCTTCCTACGTTTAGCACTACATAGATTCTCTTAACATACGCGGATTATAGCAAAATAATTCTATCACTTATGTAAAGTGGAACGACTTTAACATTTCAGTACCAGCCCTAGCTATCCGTTCGCAGAACTTGTAGTGTTGTGACACGCACAAAGGGCTATCAGATGTTTATCGATAACAAGCAGATTAGTATCGATGATTGAACGTATTCAAAACACCATAAATGTCGCAATTTCATGGAATCAATATGACATCGAGTGGTGTTTCAAACCCATAAAGTTTTTTTAGTTAGATTAGAGAAGCCATAAAATGTGCTATATTACAATAAAGAGAATATTCAAATTCAAAATATACTTTATACAAGTAAACTTGTAAACAAGCGCTTTTGAATCGTCAACTCTACTGCTGTTTCGGAAAGCTGTTCCTACCTAGAAGTGCCAGCAAGAAACTCGCCGGTTGCTCTTTTCAAAATATAATTGTTAATAATACTACTAGTTCATTTAGTACATTCATGTCTTATACAAGTTCGAAGAGAGCTATATTCTTATCATCTAAATAATCCTCAACAGTATAGTATGCTTTTTGTATCAGCCTCTCATTAATAGTGTTTTTAAACTGCTGTAATGGCAAAGCTAAAATTGATATCGGAATTTTATTATAGAATCTTATACCCAAACCCACAAACGACTTAAGAGCCAGCAAGACACTCGGCGGTTGCTCTTTTCAAAATAATACTTGTCAACGCACACTATATACAATAACACGATATATTAGGAATACCACTATTCCCGTTCCGAGATGCACTTCTCTTGAATAATGAACAAAGACTGAATGTCACTGAAACGTTTTATCAATAGGAAGACTCAACCGGAAACAACACGTCACAGTGTTGGTACCATTTTAATCAAAAAGGGCGCGATACTCTTGTTTCATGACTGTGTTGCTATAAAATACAAAGCGGAAGTCAATGGCGACAACATACTTATAACTAGTTAAATTAAGTCATTATTATCTTGTACAGGGTCGGACGGTAGCTATATTCACGCATTCTTATCATCTAAATAATCTCATCTCCCTTTAACAGTTTTGTAAACTGCTGTAATGGCAAAGTTAAAATTGATAGCGGAATTTTATTAAGGAATCTTATACCCAAACCCACAAACGACTTACGTACCTGTGCAAGGCGCAAAGCAGGAGCCGCAAGCTTATATCGGTTCCTACTTTGTCTGTTATACATATTAAAAGTGAAAGCAAATGAGGTCGATCTGTCTGTCTGTATGAACCGAAATGCGATGTAAAAACTGACCAAAGTCGCGTAATATTTGTGTTAATTACAGCACCAATTATTCACATTAATAAATTCTGGGAGGGGGGCACTGAATCAATCAAGCCAATACATAATTTGGTGAACAGATGAGGCATTGGTGACTAATAGACCCACGCGAAGCTTTGGCTAAACATGATCAAGTATACGTTATTTGTTTATATTGAATTTGGTGAACTTGATATTATTAGCTAGATCAATTTTAGCTTTGCAATTAATTTTATACAAAGATTTTCCTGAAATTCAGGAAGCCTATTATAGTTGCAATCTTTCGGCTCCTATTTAACTTCTTGCAAAGTAACCAATTTGTTATTTGTGGTGTGTTAAAGAATCGTAAAGCAAAATTTACAAACGATTTAAGCGCTTTTATAAGGTAACAAAGCAGTAACCGCGAGCTTATGTTGGTTTATACTTTAAACTATCAGAGACTGATTGCCCGTTGGCGCAGTTGGCAGACCTGTCTTTAGCTCGCGGGTTCGATTCCCGCCGAAGGCTAACATTTTGTAACAACAATTTGTTCGTTCTTCGAATCTGGGTGTATATAATTATATAAGTTTCTATTTAAAATTATATATGTATATATTTAACACTTGTTTCCGTTTGGTATCTAGCTGAATAGAATAGACCACCCTCTTTGTAACCGAGGTGTCGTAAAAGCCGACTAAGGTAAGTTGATCCGCCGTGTGGTAATCGGCTAAGTAGGATAGACCACCATCATTTCTTACCGAGGTGTCGTAAAAGGCGATTAAGGTAAGATAGTCTTAATTAATAATTAATCTACCAGTCTTAATTAGTAAGTCTTAATTTACCAGTAACCACCCGTAACACAAGTATTAAGTTATTTATAGTGACTGATTATCTTATATTAAGGGGAGGAAGTATTAAGGAAGGTAGAGGTAGGTAGACGGAATTAACACCTTATCCGGCCCAAAAGTCAACCTCACCTGCGTCGCAGATTCAATATGAATGGCCGACGGCAGTGTCCACTGGGTACCGCAGTGCTCCCTGCTAGATAAAAAACGAGCCTCTGGCGACAAGCAATGACGGTATAACCATAATACCGGTCGGAAAACAGACCGAAGAGGTGTCAGCAGCCTTGGAGTACAAATAACTTACAAAAAGTCTAGGCCAGAAGGCAACGGGAAACCACTGCTTCTATTTCCCAAAAGAGTAAGCATGGAAGGTCTAAGAATAATAAATAGTATGTCTAATGACTCGGCTGACGTCCGGTGCCATCACTCCGGGACAGATGGTGTGAAAAGTGCTATTGGCCATGCGCTCGTGGCTTGTCAGGCGCCGCATGGAAATTTGCACACGGTACACAGAGGCGACGAAACTTTGGAGAAACTTATTGTGGTAGGGAACACTAAAGGTAAAAGATCACGCGGTCGTTCCCCAACAAGATGGACTAACCAAATAAAAAACTCGTCCTCTAAATTTCACCACAATCGTAAGAGAACCAATGGATTGAAAAAAATGGAGGCATATCATCTACTCCAGACAACCCTGATGCTGACCACGATCCTCACACTGAGGGACCGGCGATAGAGAGAGAGGGAGATCTTGTATTAAAAAAATTTTAGCACCTAACCAGTGTTGCCAACGGTTGAATAAGCTTTCCACCAGATTCAACTTTCAAAACCACCAGAAAACCACTAACAAACAGAAATTATACACCCTAAATGACCGCTGACCTCTACAAGCATTCAATATGATTCAACAACTAATTTCTCAAGATTAAAGCCAACCAACCAACCAACCAAGAAAAGTAGAGCTTCCTGCAAATGCCTTTTTTTTTGGTACATAACAAGCCTTAATTTTGAATATAAAAAAGTATGATATTGTATGAAATGACAAAACAATGTTGACTCAATATTGTTGACAGAGGTCGTACTCTTAAAAATAAAAATATGACATGGTCATATCCGATTCATATGCTCATTGAAATTTAGCACTAACCATGAGCAAACAGCGGATTTAATCTTGTACACCTATGTATATATGAATATTCAAAAACAAAAATAACATTTATATAAAGATCATCGTAAAATGGAAGTAAATCTAACTTTTTAACTACTAATATATTTTACCAAAACCACCAAAAAAAACCACTAGCCACTAAAAGCAATATTTGGCCACTAAATGGGTAGTTAAAACCATCAGTTTTAGTGGAAAATCCACTAAGATGGCAACACTGCACCTAACAGATCAATGATGGCTGATTTGTTATTATCTTCATCGTATTTCATCAGTTCATTAGGCACTTAACGAACATTATTACGCCATGTATATAGCCCTAATCAATGTGTGTACACAGCGTTATTTAAACACAAGTGTTCGATATAAAAAAAACACGTATGACTAAAATGCGATAAAAGTAGCGTACAATGTACAATAATATATTATTTGATTTCTTACTCGTCATATATATTCTCCAGCTCTTATTTTAGCCGGTCGCCTGCCTGACGTCAACTTACCTTAGTAAAATTTCACGACGCCTCGGAAAGAAACAGGATGGTCTATTCCACTCACCCAGATACCAGATGGTGCGTCAACTTACCTTAGTCACCCTTAACGACACCTCAGTAACAGATGACGGTGGTCTATTCTACTCAGCAGAATACCACACGGCTTAGATTATTTGACTACTAGAGTAATTTATGGGGTCTCATTAGATTTGACAAAGTAGGAACCGATATAAACTTGCGGCTCCTGCTTTGCGCCTTGCAAAAGTACGTAATTCTTTTGTGGGTTTTGGGTATAAGATTCTATAACAACATTCCGCAATAAATTTTGGCTTTGTCATTACAGCAGTTTAAAAACAGTGTTAAAAAGAGGCCGATACACAAAGCCTACTATACTGTGGAGGATTACTTAGATGATAAGAATGCGTGGATATAGCAACTCTTCGACCCTGTACAAGACGGTAATGACCAAATGTAACTAGTACTTATAACTAGTGATCCTATTTTGAAAAGAGCAACTGCCGAGTTTCTTCTCGGTAGGAAAGCTTTCCGAACCAGCAGTAGCTGACGATTCAAAACCACTACATGGTTTCCAGCTTATTAGTATAAAGAATACTTTGAATTTGAATTAAGGATTACATATATTTTCTTTTATCGCGGATTCGATATATTTCGGATAGGAAAATAATATTTTCATTACTTTTGTATGGACATCCGCGAAGGAACGACTATTACTATAAATTGTCTAATTCTTAAAAAGTATGTTAAGCGGATAATCGCAACTCCACCAAAGTGGATTAAGCTAGTAATTGCATCCCAAACAAAAAGTAAATACAGAAGTTACATAATCATTTTGCTGTAATCCGCGTTTGTTAAGCGAATACATGCAATGCTAAGTCACATACCACACGTTACAAAAAAATGAAAGAAGAACACGAACAAAATCGTAATGCCAATAATAATGTTCGTGGAGCCTATCCTCATGATGCTTCGGTTTCGGGGTGAAACGATCGTAGAGGTTGTGAGTGTGTGTAGTGCTTGTGTGGACTGTTGATGTTGGCTTGTCCTGCATGTACGTGGCATGTGATTGTTGCCTGCTTCATACACTTAGCATTGCATGTATTCTGTTAACGAATGCGGATTACGAATAATTTTATTGTAACTTATAACTATGGAGATTCGCAAAGTAACGCCTGCTTCTATAAATCACAAAAAGTAAATAGATTACATACCTAATACACCAACTACACTAAAGAAACACGCACACACAGCGGCCAAAATCGTGGCCTCACGCGGATATATTGTGTCCATTGTTGAATTGTACATATCCAAGACCGTATCAGCCATTTGTGACACAATCAGCACATCACTAGCACTAAACTTTTGTATTTCATTTTAGTGTCCCGCTGTTATAGGCGTTTGGTCCTTAGGCAATCCATTATTACATGTACCTGTAACAAAAACATTCAAATTTATAGAATTAGGCGTTACTTTGCGGAGATCCATAATATAAAAGTAATTATAAAATTATTTTGCTATAATCCGCGATGAAGTAAAATAAAAAATATATATAATGCTAAATGTAGAGTGGACAATCCATTTTCATAACTGATACATGCAGGATTAGTAAAAACAAATGCATTTAAGACAGTTGAATTATACCAAAGTTATCTATTACGTACAAAAGATCAGTGGATACATTTAATGTCATATACCAGTACCATAAAATGCTGAGTAGACCTCAAAAGACGGAAGCGGAAGTTCTATACTTGAATTCAAATTCAAATTCAAAATATTCTTTATTGAAATAAACTTGTAAACAAGTGCTTTTGAATCGTCAACTCTACTGCTGGTTCGGAAAGCTGTTCCTACCGAGATGAGCCAGCAAGAAACTCGGCAGTTGCTCTTTTAAGAATATAATTCTTAATATTATTTACATTAAGTCGTTACTGTCTTGTACAGGTTCAAAGAGAGCTATATCCACACATTCTTATCTTCTAAATAATCTTCAAGAGTATAGTAGGCTTTCTGTATCAGCCTCTTTTTAACAGTGTTTTTAAACTGCTGTAATGGCAGTGCTGAAATTGATTGCGGAATTTTATTATAGAATCTTATACCAAACCACAAACGAGTTACGCACTTTTGCAAGGCGTAAAGCAGGAGCCGCAAGCTTATGTCGGTTCCTGCTTTATCTATTGTATACATCACCTATCGTTTTAATTTTTTTTTATTTTTTATAATGATATTGCATACGTCGTTGTCTGACGGCGAAGAACGCGGGTTCGATTTCTGTGCAACTTAAAATTTTAATTTTCGTCGACATAACGCTCAGGTCGTTCACCTCGTTCTTTACATAGAATATTCTATACGTCTGCGTGTTCGCATTAGATTTACATTTATTTCCATATATCTCAGAAACCATAGCATTGTACGTATGCATTATCGACACAAATACACTTATTTGACAAGTAACGGCAAAAATAGTGTTTTATATATTCAATGCAAATTTTAATATTTCTTTAATGTCCAAAAACAGGGATAAAACGATTTTTTTTAATAAAACCTAGCTAAAACGATTTTTGTCACTCTTAATCTCCTGCATGGGAATTTCAGGAAAATCTTCTTTTTATTTAACCAAAATTAATTTATAGATTAAATAGTTGAATTTATAACTTTTTCTTTTTCTCTAAAATACCCGTATTTCACTTTTTATTTTTATTATACTTCCCTCCCTCATGTCTGAGGATCGTGGTCAGCATCAGGGTTGTGTCTGGCGTTGATGATGTGCCTTCATCTGTTTCGATCCATTGCCTCTCTTACGATTGTGTGAAATTAAGAGGACGACGAGTTTCTTATTTGGTCAGTCCATCTTGTTGGGAAACGACAAAAGTTGACTAAAACGAAGTTGCAGGTATCACTAGTATAAACATATTAGTTGCAGTAGTTACTTTCTTCTTTAAGTAAAAGCATGTGGCTTTTGTCTTGTTCGTTTGTCCATGGTAGACACTATTGAATCGTCGATTCAAGGGCACCATCGAGGACGATCAGCATTGCATACAAATTGCTGTTAATGAGCGAACGGGGACCCGACGTGGGTTATACAACCAGACAACACAACGATAGTGTTCTTTGAAAAATTTATTCAAATCAAAATAATCTTTCAAATAACCTCTTTCAAGCACTTTTGAATCGTCAACGATGAATATGATTAAGGAAGCTACAACTGGTTCGGTGAATGTTGCTCTTACCGAGAAAAACCAACAGGAAACTCAAGCGGTCAACCTTTTTAACATTTTCAATTTAAAACTCATATGTCTAATTGATAATTTTATAACACGCCTTTCGGTGAAGAAAATCATCGTCAGGAAACCTGCATATTCTCTAGAGAATTCTGGGGATATGTGTGACCTACAAATCCGCGTTGGAGCAGCGTGGTAGGTCTTAGCTCCAACCCTTATCTAGGGAGAGACGAGGCCTATGCTCAATAATGGGATAGTAACAGATCGTTACTTTACTTTTTACTTTACAAATCTTTGAATTGCAAAAAAAACGGTTGCCTGTAAAGTCGGTTTTACGGGCAAAGATTTTACGTGACAACGTCTTTTTAAATGTGATGGATTGGAGTGGGAGAGAGACGCAAGGCATTCGCCAGTCCGGCGGGCCTCTTTCGTTCGGTGACTCATCGTAACAGACGTGAGCGGGCGTTACACTTTTTCATGAGTGACTCCAAGCCGCAACCTAATTTAAGACGTTGTCACGTCAGTGAAAAAGACTGGACTAAAATGCGTAGTCGGTTATGCTAGTAGTTTATATAACTGTTACTTGTACATAAACAATGTAAGACCGTATAATGTTGGTATACGCCTTATCTTATTTATTGTTTGAATATAAGCATAAATCGCAAGTGGCCGGTTTATTGTCGGCAAATATGGAGTACATCGTCATCGACAATTATAGTTATTGGGGTGACGATCTAAACATAGTTAGGTTTAAAAATACACGATTATTATTGGAGTAAGTTATAACGTACTTGCATCTATACTCTGTAGGTTTAAGTAATTAACTAAATTAATGTCAAACAAGAAGGTCCTTTTTTAACATGCGCTGTGACAAACACAGGTATTTGAAGCCTTTTCTATAAAAAAGGATGGAATTTTATATATTAAATATACTATAATACTGTACTAATAATCACAGTGACTTTATAAAAGACTAGTAATTTCCCGCGGTTTCACCATAAAATAAAATAAAAAACAAATATTTATGGGACACAGACACACACAGTCGTCCATCGTAACTAAAGTTTTTACTTAACTTACTTTACTTAACTTAAGTAAAAACTTCAATACTATTGAAGTAAACTTTAATATTGTCGATATGTATTCTGTGCTATCTATGGTCTAATGGTCGATGATGAATTAAAATAAAACAGAAATGTTTTTTATTTCTCCAGATTGAAGTAATACTTGTGTTATGGGTGACAGACAACTGGCAAATATCCTATTTTATCCTACTTCCAACTAATATTATAAATGCAAAAGTTTGTGAGTATGGATTTATAGTTGTAATTCTATCACAGCGCTGAACCAATATCGATGAAATTTGGCTCAATTATTCCTTATACACCGGATAACTGATAGGCTATAAAAATTCTTGTTAATTCAACAGGAATAGGATGACATTAAAAAACGCCACCTATTAGCAACCTATGAGTTTTTTTTATTCACGATGTGTCAAGGTCATGCCTGTAAGTTAGAGGTTTTATATAGGAGACCTGATGACCTGTTCACTAACAGATATAGTATAAGAAATGTTTTACAATTTTTTTATGGTTTTTTTTTAATTTTTTCCAGACCAAATGATATATTTACTGAATTTAATGTTATTAAATTTAATAGTAATTGCAAATACCCCCGGATCGATTTCTGATATGTGCGGTAACTAATTCTGCACGTATAAGGTATGTGAACGTTCTCTGCCTTCCACATTCAGCATTAGTACCTGGTTGACCAAGCCTTGCTTGGTAATTTTTTACAAAATAAAAAATACTCTAAAAAAAGAAAAAGTAATTGGGTAGGTAGGGCTCGATCCTAGGTATTTTCATTTCTCGCAACCACCGGTTCCCCGAATAAGCTACGCTGACTTGACAATTTACGGCAAAAATAGTGTTTTATATATTCAATGAAAATTTTAGTATTTTTTTAATGCCCAAAAACAGGTAATATAACGAATTTTTTTTAAATAAAACCCAGCTAGATCGATTTTTCTCCCCAAAACCCCCTACATGCTGAATTTCAGGACCATCGTTAGAACCGTTTCCGAGATTCCGAAAAAAATATATACATACCTCACTAACTCATTTAAATATTAAAGATATAGAATTTCTTAACAAACCCGGAATATAGCAAAATAATTCTATCATAAATTCTGTACTATGAAATTCCGCAATGCCTATAAATTATCGAACATCCGTTTGTCCGAACTCGCTGAAGAAAATCATATCGATCCAAAAGTATCATTAAAATGTTTCGCATGTAATGGTTTGGAGTGTTCCGGGATATTTCGGGGATAGGAAGGTTATGTGAAGGTCCTTATTAATACACCTACTCCACTTTTATATATTGACCGCAGTTTCAATTGACGTAAAAGGTCAGTCGCTGGATTCTGCAGTGAACAGCGTTTGAGAAATTACGAGCGATTTTCGTTTGTGAAACTTTAAACAAAACAAAACCAGGAAAGGCTATAGTGCGTCATGTGAGAAAACAAAATCGCAAATCGATTTGCGATTATTTTTATTCTTTACTAGTAATATCCTGCGGTTTCACCCGCATACATGCCGATCTCATGGCAGTCTTAAATAAATAAATAAATAAATAAATATATGGGACACTTACACACACGGTCGTCCATCCCCAAAGTAAGTAACTTAATACTTGTGTTATGGGTGAGAGACAACTGGTGAATATATACTTATATATTTTTTAAATACATACTTAAATACAAATATACACCCAGGCTCAAAGACCAACAAATTCATTTATAGAAAATGTTGGCCCTCGGCGGGAATCGAACCCGCGACCCGCGGAGCTGAAGGCAGGGTCACTACCCACTGCTCCAACGTGGCCAGTCTTGTAACTAGGACTGAAGATTTATTTTTGGAAACAAAAAAGTTTAATCTCAAATAGTTTTGTATTATGGTAACGCCTAATTCTACAAATTATTTCAAGATTATTCGAATTATTTTAAGAAATTAAGACAGTGTCATTATCCTCCTCCTGCCCTTATCACTCTATGTGGGGTCGGCACAACATGTTATAAACATGCTGTCACATGATATGGCTGCGTTTTTACGACCGGCCGCCTGCTGACGTCAACTTACCATAGTCGTATTTTACGACACCTCGGTAAGAAATCAGGGTGGTCTATTCTACTCAGCTGGGTACCACACGGCGAGTAAAATTACCTTAGTCGCCTTTTACGACACTTCCGTAAGAAAGAGGGTTGTCTATTTTATTCAGTCGGATACTACACGGTATCTATACATAATATATAGCGCATTTCCCTCCAGTTTTGTTTAGATTCAGATATCAGAAGTGGGATGGTATTTTCCTATCATACCCGATATACTCAAATATTTTTCCTTACGTAGCTTTTGCAGCAGACATCAAAATAAACATTTAATTAATTATTAATTTTATTTTACTATATGCCGTGTGGTATCCGGCCGAGTAGAACAGACCACTCATATTTCTTACAGAGGTGTCGTAAAAGGCGACTAAATAAGTCGACCTACCGTGTGGTATTTGACTGAGTAGAATAGACCTCCCTCGTGACTTACCAACGTGTTTTAAAATACGACAAAGGTAAGTTGACGTTAGTCACAAAATAAGACAACATGTTAATAACATGTTGTGCCCCCACTTAGAGTGGGATAAGGGCAGGTGAATGATGATTATTTTCCTAAAACCATCGCTTAGAAAAGGGTAACGGCACTTTTCACTAACGTGACATTTGATCTGCCATTTTGTTAATGACAGATCTCAATTCATTTCCATCGAGTGCTGTTTGTACTGGGCACTAATTTACTAAATGAATAATCGATAGGGACGTCCTCGGAGTCCAAAAAATATTTTTTAATATTTAAATGAGTTAATCGTGCATGTATAAACTCAGTTTGTCCCCTATAAAGTACTCTTAAGTTTCATGAAAATTGTTGGGGTTTATCTTGTATATATATAGAATCTGAGTTTCGGAATCGGCTCCAACAATTTTGGAACTTAGTGTGTAGGGGTTTTGGGGTAGAAAAAACGATCTAGCTAGGTTTCATTAAAAAAAAAATGTTTTATTCCTTTTTTCGGGCACTTAAATAAATGCTAAAATGTTGAATAGAAAGTAAATGAAATTTTAGCTGTCAAACGTAATGCTGTGATAGCCTTATGGTTAACGGGTGGACCAAAAAGTTCAAAACACAGGATCGAGTTTCACATGTCACTGACGCTTGCTTTTTTTTTTATTGCATTTTTAAAATTTTTATAAAATTACCGAGGTCATCCAGGTACTCTTTAATATTTAAATGAGTTAATCTTGTATATATATAGAATCTGAATTTGGGAAACGGCTCCAGCAATTTTCATGAAACTTAGTTTGTTAGGTTTCAGAGGGGATAAGTCTTAAAAAGCTAGCCAAATCAGTACAACATGTTAGTAACATGTTATACCGACTTTTAAGCCAAAGTATCCGATCTCGCGGTGTCAAGGATCACATATAAACCCCTCCTTCCCTCTCACACCGCTTGCAACTTGCGACCTCTCAAAAGAGAAGCCCCTTTCGCTAACCGACGGATCGGGAGCACCAGATGCATCGGTAGCACCAGATGCACCAGCCGCCTCGGGGACCTGTAAGCCAGACGTCCGATATACCCCGTTCGGAACACCCGAAGGTCTCCTGACAGGGCGGCAGACGATGGGCTTGGGTTAACACTTGCTCGCTAACACTTGGACTCACCAGCAGCAGATTGGATCCAGAACAAAAGTTCCTGGAACCGCTCCACCGCCCCCCTCCGCTGAGCAGAAGGAGGCCTCCGCTGCCCGCGATCGCTCCCTGCCCACCGTGTTTGTTATGTCACGGTCGACAAGAAGAGACCGCGCCCCAAGTAGGGGCCCCAGCGCCTTGGTGGGCGTTTCCCCCCCCCCCACCGGGTAATTTTTTATAGAGGTTTTCTTCCTCGCAACCCGAAGGTCCCCGTTACCATAGCTGGGCTTCCGGGCCGACGGTTTTCTGCCCACCGACCCTTCTTAGAGTGGGATAAGGCAAATGGATGATAATAGTAATATAGAATAAAAAAAGGACTATATCGCGCAGGAAACACAACGGAAGATCAGGAAATCTATAACGCTATTATGTCATAAAAAACACAAACATACACACAATTTCGCGTGTACAATATTAGCGGGAAGAAGGATGATGTAATCCAGCCCACTTCATACAAATACACACGCCAGTCTAATTTAGAAAGTGTATCAAACCAAGATGTATACATTACCTACTTACATTCCGACTAAACCATCAATCAAATAAAGTAATCAAACTTTAATAACTGGAAGGGAATGACCTCGATATCTAATGTTTTTTAAGATCTCACTCCTACTTATCCCACTCTAAGTCGGCACATGTTATAACATGTCACATGATTTGGCTTCTTATTTTACGACCAGCTGAATGCCTGACGTCAATTTATCTTAGTCGTATCTTACGACATCTCAGTAAGAAATACAGTGGTCTATTCTAATCAATCGGATACCACACGGCGGGTAAACTTAGATTAGTCGCCTTTTACGACACCTTGGTAAGAAATGAGGATGGTCTATTCTAATCAACCGGATACCACACGGCGGGTCGTCTTACCTTAGTCGCCTTTTACGACACCTTGGTAAGAAAGACAATGGTCTATTCTAATCAACCGGATACCACACGGCGGGTAAACTTAGATTAGTCGCCTTTTACGACACCTTGGTAAGAAATGAGGATGGTCTGTTCTAATCAACCGGATACCACACGGCGGGTCGTCTTACCTTAGTCGCCTTTTACGACACCTTGGTAAGAAAGAGGCTGGTCTATTCTAATCAACCGGATACCACACGGCGGGTCAAATTAAATTAGTCGCCTTTCACGACACCTTGGTAAGAAATGAGGATGGTTTGTTCTACTCAGTCGGATACCACACAGTGGGTCGTCTCACCTTAGTCGCCTTTTACGACACCTCGATAAGAAATGAAGGTGATCTATTCTACTCAGCCGGATACCACACGGCGGGTCGTCTTACCTTAGTCGTCTTTTACGACACCTTGGTAAGAAATGAGGGTTGTCTTTTCTACTCAGTCGGATACCACACAGCGGGTCGACTTACCTTAGTCGCCTTTTACGACACCTCGGTAAGAAATGAGGGTGGTATGTTCTACTCAGCCGGATATCACACGGCTAATCCAATGTTTTTAAAAACGGCAAAATTTAAAGCTTTCCTTGCGTGTCCTAAGTAAACGGTGAAAGTTATTCAAAAATCATAACAAAATTGTTCTCCTCTAATAGTTCTAAATAAAAGTACGCGACAGCATATATCTAGCTTTGAAGGTTGACGTCTTTGTCGCACACAAGGAAAGCTTTACATTTTGCCATTTTCCTAATATTTTTTATTACTGCTCCTCTTCTATTTATCTTAGCATCATGTTATAGCCCAGGGCTTCTTAAACTTTTTTAAATAGCGACCCCCTTCAAGCTTAGGAAATTTTAAACGACCCCCTCCTCCATATAATGAAATATATATTAACCGTAGATGTAGATGTAATATCGCACTATTTTACAAATTTATTTTACAATATTTTACAACGGCCCCCCTAGGGGTCGCGACCCACAGTTTAAGAAGCCCTGTTACAGCCTATGCCTTCCTCGATAAATGTACTATCTTACACTCAAAGAATTTTATAAATCGGTCCAATAGTACCTGATATTAGCGCCTTCAAACAATCAAACAAACTCTTCAGCTTTATATATTAATATAGATTTTTTTATCTAAAACACCTCGCAATACAGTGTTGTTTCAGGTCGTTCGTTTATGAGATGTCACACATGATGACTCGAGGTAGCCAGATAATATGTAAATGAGTTCCATTTACATATTCTTACTACGTGTATTTTACTACAATTTAATAGACCATTGTTAAACCGATAACGTTTTTTTATTTTCGTATCTACAGACTGGCCACACATTAAGACTTAGGGCCTGTTCCGGAAAATGTCGGATAGTTAACCGACAAATAAACTAAGTAGCAGATGTCTTTAAAAAAGACTCTAAAAAGTGAAAAATGAAAAAAAATCACGGCCATTTTGAAATAGGTATTTGTTTTCCAACAGATAAACAAAATAACAGCCACATCATCTACCTGTTAGGTAAATTGGATATTTTCTTCCTTTTTTACTGCATTTATTATATCTTTAAAAAAATACCAAGCAAAAGTCAGTCAACCATGTGCTCATATTAGTATGAATTCTTTAAAAACAAATAAAAATACAATACCAATGAAAAATAAACAATAGAGTACAAAATTAAGCGATGTCGTGTATTAGTTATCGATTCGCAATACAAAGACCCTTGAGATAATTTTAATGCCCCCAAATCCCCTATTCTATCATCCCTAAGTTTTACTTAGGGTTGGCACTTTAATTATAAAATTATCCAAAAGTAATAATAAAATTATTTTGCTATAATCCGCGATGAAGTAAAATAGAAAATATATATAATGCTAAATGTAGAGTGGACAATCGGTTATCATACCTGATACATGCAGGATTCTTAAAAAAATACATGTACAAACCTCCACCACCGCCACCACAATCACTATATACGTTCACTATCACAAACTCAACAATCGTTTCGCCCTGCAACCGAAGCATCATCAGGAGATAGACTCCACGACCAACATCGCAAAGCGAAGCAATACCCAAATTAGCATAATTATATACTAATCGGTTCAACTCCATCATTTATTTTATTTTGCCTACGAACAAGTGTAACAAGCTTGAACTAGAATCATTTATCTGATCCTTATGAGGGTGCCATTGTTATGTTTAATAATCTCAAGTTGTTCTAATAGGTTCAGCTTAAGTCCTTTGTTAGAACACTTCGAAACTATGGTCATTAGGAACTTTATGACCGCTTTCTATCAAATGTTTTACATTTCGCCAAACATTTGATAATAATAATAATAATAATTTTATTATTACTTACGTATTATGGATCTACGCAAAGTAACGCCTAATTCTATAAATTACTTCCTAAAAAGCTTACAGAAAGCTTCCCAAAACCAGTGTGACATTCACAGACAGATGAAAAAAATCAAATATAAGTCAACGTATAAATCGCATCCGGCTGATTAGAATTGACCACGCTCTTTCTTATAGAGTTTATCACAACATGTTTATAACATGTTTGAGCCGACCCCACTTAGAGTGGCATAAGCAGGATGATCATTAAGCTCGGTTACCTTACACAGGTACTTAAATATTAAGTAGGCTGTTGATAAAATGAAATAAAGTGTAAAAGCACATATCTACATACTAGACAACCCTAGCTAGAGCCCAGGGTTGCTAATAACGGACAATTTATCACTGCCCAGTGCAAACATAGCGACCCTATTGCCGTCTTATTTAGAAAGGCTAGCCTGCCCATTAAATGTCCGAAGTGACGCTTACACGATACCTTGTTATAGCGTTTCTAAGCACGAGGAAGCCGGTCTATTTGAATTCAATCAACGCTTAATATAAAATACCTGGCTTACAAAATAAAAAAAAGAAACTTAAAAAAAAAGTTTAATTTAAATTTTAAAGAGTTAAGCATAAGAGACAGAGACATGCTGTCGTAGATTTTGTTTTAGATCCACAATTCTCTAGTGTAGATCTACTGCGTTCCGCGGCGCATGCGAGTAAATCTTTCAGCAAGTGAGTAGCTTGTACTCAATTCTACTAATATTATAAATGCGAAAGTTTTATAAGTATGGATGTTTGTTTGTTTCTTTTTCACGGTGGATCCGCTGTACAAATATCGATAGAATTTGGCACAATTATTCGTTATTTCTGTTTTAAGGCATAAAAATTATTATAATTTAAATTTAATATAAAACACTATTTTTGCCGTAAATTGTCAAGTCAGCGTTACTTATTCGGGGAACGGGTGGTCTAGAGAAATGAAAATACCTAGGATCGAACCCCACCTACCCAAATATATTATTTCTTGTTTTTTTTTTATTTATTTTTTTTGTAAAAAAAATACTGAGCAAGGCTCGGTCATTATTACATCTTATTTATTTATTTATTTTTATTTATTGTTCTTTTTACACATATATTTAGAAAAGAGAAAGAAAAAAATAAAAATTAAAAAAAAACACATGTATAAAGGCGGACTTATCCCTAAAAGGGATCTCTTCCAGTCATCTTAAATCCCATATATTTATAAAATTAACAAAATAATAGGATGACATTGAAAAGCGCCTTCTATTATTAACCTATCACACGAAAACAGTCCATGCAAACGAAGTTGCAAGTAAAAGCTAGTATACCATAATTGTCAAGTTGGTTTTCAATGTAACTCTAATTTACTTAAAGATAATAATACAAATGAGCCATTATCTCAAGAACGCTACTTTGCATAATTGGTTACAGCAGAATTTAGCACGCAGCGTTAACTTTAACAATTGTTTATGCAGTGTTTCTTAAACTGTAGTCCGTAGAACCCCAGGGTCCCGTGGAGGTCACTCAGGTGTTCCGTGAAAGTATCCCTTTTTTTAAACATTAAAGTAAGTAATAAAAGTAGTTAAATTTTAACTGCACAACAAAATTCCTCATTGTAAATGCGACTGGGGTAAGTATGCTTTAAACTTTATTCGTTCCTAAGGAAGAGTTCTAATTTGTTCAATAAAACAGGACGATTTGTATTATTTTTTAAAGAGGAGTCTCTTTACATATAGAAAAATTGCTAAACTTGAGAATTTCACTTACATTTTTAAAGGTTGTATTTACCTTTTTAGATTAGTAAAGGTGGAATTAAAACTGAAATGTAACATTTTATTCAAAGATCCTAAGTTAACCCACTGAAATAATTATCATTTGTGTTGCATATAATCCGTTTACACTTTTTAAGCTTTTAATACTATTCAATAGTAAGCTTTACAAACCAGTGGTTCAACAATAAAAGTGAAAAGGATTTCTTATCAAAAAGTTTAAGAAACGCCGGTTCAGAAGTGCTTGCTGTTGCATCATGATATAACCCTAATTAGTGATGGGCTAAGTGCCCTAGATTTCCTAACCTATAAGGCTACGTTAATTGCTTAGTTGATATGATGTTAGTTGGGCCTAACCTCCGGTATTCAAGGGACGTTACCGCTTTTTCCTTCGACGCGAAGTTTCGGTCAGAATTTATATTAACACCGGCTATATATTTTCAAATGTTTGTTGCACGGTTTTTTTTCAAATCAAATCAAAATTATCTTTATTCAAATAAGCTCTTTCAAGCACTTTTGAACCGTCAAAAACCAATATGATTAATGAAGCTACAACTGGTTCAGAATATTGCTCTTACCGAAAGTAACTCGGCGGTCAATATTTTAAACATTTTAAATTTTGAAATCGCAGTATCGTATAAAAATGATGTTCAAATCCTTTAATCGTCCAAATAATCTTCTACATTGTAATATGCTTTACATATAAGCATATCTCTTTCACTTAATTTCAACCTCGCTTTAGACTGGTCTTGTATGGATTGCGGAATTTAATTGTAGAAGCGAATACAGAGACCATCGAATGAGTTGCTAACTCTGCTGAGTCGCGACACAGTTATCACAAGCTTTTTGTGACCTCTCGAATGTTTATGATACGGATAAAATTTCATGAGGCCTCCACTCTCTTGCGCTGGAGAGAAGGATTGGAGCTAAGACCTACCATGCTGCTCCAATGCGGATTGGTAGGTTACACATATCTCCAGTTCTCACCTGTAGCTATATAAATCCTGTTTATATTACAAAGTAGGATGGGATTTATAGGAATAGGATAATATTGAAAAGCGCCATCTATTAATAACCTATAACGCGACAAAAGTACAAACAAACGCAGTTGCGGGTAAAAGCTTTTACAAAATAAATTACCTACTATTAATGGGGTTCTGCTTTTGATACAATTCCATATTGCTAAAATTACATACTTAATGTATAGATTCCGGCTATACTCACGTCTTATTTTATCGGATGAGCCCGAGTAGTTTCAAGCCCATACGGGGCTCTTATTCATGAGCTCTTTACGCGGCGTTATCGCGGCGGGAACTGCGTGTGGCAGCTCGCAGGGCGCGACTCGAGAGTGGTTGGAGCCCGTATGGGCTTGAAACTAGTCGGGCTCATCCGATAAAATAAGACGTGAGTATAGCCGGAATCTATACATTAATTATGAATAACACTCAAGATAGTTTAAATTCAAAAATTACATACTTGTATCTAATTACGGCAAAATGAAAGCGAATTTGATAAACTCTGGTCCCAGATTTGCAATTCTGACGCAGAATTTGGGTCACGTACCACAAGATAACATCCGACCTTAGATAATTCGCGGCAAAAATCTTTAATGTTATATAATAACTTCGAATAATCTTTAATATTTAAATGAGTTATGAATATATATTTTCGGAATCTCGGAAACGGCTCCATAGATTTCCAGAAATTCAGCATGTTGGGGTTTTGGGGGAGAAAAATCGATCTAGCTAGGTTTTATGTAAAAAAAATCGTTTTATCACTGTTTTTGGGCATTAAAAAATGCTAAAATTTATATTGAATATAAAACACTATTTTTGCCATAAACTATCAAGTCAGCGTAGCTTATTAAAAAATTAATACCTAGGATCGATCCCAACTACCTAAATATTTTTTCTTTTTTTTTAAGTTTCTTTTTTTTAATTTGTAAAAAATTATATATAAGGCGTTACTTTGTATATATTTAGTTACGTTTAGTATATATTTAGGCGTTACTTTGCGGAGACCAATAATACAAAAGTAATATCATCATTCTCCTGCCCTTATCCCACTCTAAGTGGGGTCTGCACAACATGTTATAAACATTCTAAAATTCTCGAGAAGTTCAGAGTTATTGTAACTTATTCACTTTATTATTTCACTATCAGTCGATATAAAACAATACATCACCATTCATCATTCTCTAGCCGTTATCCCACTCTAAGCGGATCGGCACAACGTGTTTTAAACATGTTGTCACATGATCTGGCAACGTATTTTACGAGCGGCCTCCTGCCAGACGTCAACTTACCTTGTCGCCCTTTGCGACGTCTCGGTAAGAAATTCTGTTCTACTCAGCCGGATAGCACACGGCGGGTCAATTTACCTTAGTCGCCTTTTACTACTTCTCGGTAAGAAAAGGGTGCAGGTGATGTTACTTTAATTAGTCATTACGACGACGGAAGGGTGGCAAGAAGCCACGACCAACTGATGTCAGAAATCTGGGACCTCGTCTGACGCCGAAAAGCGTGTGATAAATTGCAATTATCAATTAGACAAATAAGTTTTACTAGAAAACTCATTGGTGCCTGCCCGGGTTTTGAACCCTAGACCTCCTCGAAAGAGGCGCACGGTGTTACCGCTGGGCTACCACAGCTTAAGGACGCTTAGGATGCCTATATTTTCGGTGGTGAATGTGAACATAACATAGAATGTTTGGTTGTGCATCAATAATAGACAAAACCGGCAGGTGTTCAGACGCGTGCGCACGCGGTGTTTTTTTTAACCAAAATAAAAGGGGGAAACGATACACCATACGTAACCAGACGAATGGTCGCCATAACTGGTTTTTTATTGTTATACCAACCTTCAAATAACGCATGTATGAATAATATTATAAATATTCATTACTTTAATATTGATGATATGCCGTGTGGTATCTGGTTGAGTAGAATAGACCACCCTCGTTCTTACCGAGGTGTTGTAAAAGGCGACTAAGGTAAGTCGACCCGCCGTGTGGTATCCGGCTGAGTAGAATTGACCAACCTCATTTTTTACCGAGGTGTCATAAAAGGCGACTAAGATAAGTTGACGCACCGTGTGGTATCCGATTTAGTAAAATAGACCACCTTCTTTCTGAGTTGTTATAAAATACGATTAAGGTAATTTGACGTCAGGCAGGCGGCCGGTAAAAAAGCAGCCAAATCATGTGACAGCATGTTTATAACATGTTGTGCCGACCCCACTTAGAGTGTGATAAGGGCAGGAGGATGATGATATGCCGTGTGATATCTGGTTGAGTAGAATAGACCACCCTCGTTCTTACCGAGGTGTTGTAAAATACGGCTAAGGTAAGTTGACTTTAGGCAGGCGGCTGGTGGTAAAATACTATCCCAATGCTGGGCACGGACCTCCTCTCCATTTTTGAAGAGAAGGATTGTAGCTAACACCTACCACGCTGCTCCAATGCGGATTGGTAGGTTACACATATCTCCAGAATTCTCTAGAGATATGCAGGTTTCCTCGCGATGTTTTCCTTCACCGAAAATCGTGTGACAAATTGCATACCTACATTATTTTGTTCATTTGTCTTACTTTTTTTTAATTCATGTCAAGATTCTATTACGAGTTAAATGGTTAACAGTGTATTCCATATTTTGTGTTTATTGTATATTCTATTTGTTACAATACAGCAGTTGTAAAAGTTCTATTGAATCTACTAAAACAATAGCAAAGTACCTGTAAGATATTTTTTTTATTACAAAACCGACGTCAAAGCTTTCAGGTATACAGTACAATATTTTAATATTAAATATCAACACATTTTAAAAATAATATCGTAATTTATTAATATTTTGCATGTAAAAATATATATTATGCTTATTTATTATTTTATTAATTAAAGAAGCCAAATTCTACTATATTAAGAACATAATAAAAATCAGACATAAAAATGTTAAAGGTAGGTTAAAAGCATCTTTCTAAATTTGTATATTCCAAAATTAAAAAAATTATTGCATATATACAAAGAAATATATATAAAAATTTCCACTAATTCTTAAATTACGCTTAGTATTGAAAATGCATTTACTTACATTTTAAACGGGATAATTTAAAAGAATTTTCATGTATTTTGTTCTATAACTTTAATATAAACACTAGTCCTTGAGTTAAATAGCATTTAGTCAAAATATTTATTTTATTCGTACAAACTAGAAAATAAAAACTTTATTTTAAACTTTTTGAACGAAACACGAGCACTTGAGTTATATCCAAATCAACCGACACAACAACCTCCTTCAACGAAGAATCGCGGGTAACTATTAGGCATGGACAGAATCACCGATCACTTAATGATCATGATATGAAAAACTTTTCATATAGCATCATCTGCTAATGAGTTTTAGAGTAACTGCTACTGCTATACAAAATTATGGTAATTCTATGAAAAAGAAAATAATAAATTAATACTGAGACTAATTCACTGATATTGAGCAAAATTATTGTTAATACAAACAAATGTAATTCTTATTTCTCATAAAATACGGTCGATAATTCGGGAAGATGACGCACTTTTACGTTATTCCAACTGAAACTATATCCTAGAAATTCCGTCTTTTGAAAACTAAAGTTAGAATTGCCAAAGTGCAATGTGTATAAGGTAAAGTAGTGTTACACTAGTAGAAAGAGATAACATATTTAAATATAGACTTAGAAGAGTCATAAAGATTGGATTAAATAAAGTTAAATGATGATTGAATAAAATAATATAAATATATTGAAATAGCGACATCTGTTCCGCAAATAGCAAAATATTTGGCGACTCTAAATAGTTCAAACAAATGTCAAAAGGTGGCGAGAGTTTGCTACTGTCGTTGGAAATATTCGTTATAAAAATAAAAATCGTTAATCGGATCGTATTTGTTAGTAATGGATATTATTATGATAGTAGAATTTGTTGCTACGTTTATCCAGTCAACAAAAAAACATTATAACATTAGAAGACGCTATTTGAAGTAAAAGTATAACCTAGAAATAACGAGCGTATTATATTCGACCTAAGAATTACATTTGTTTGTAATAACAAAAATTTTGCCTAGCAACATTGATTAGCAAAAGCGCTATCCGCTTTTATATTATTTACGCTAATGGACTATATGATTGCTTATACGAACAAATGTAGTCTTTATGTCCTATACACTGCATACGACGTAAAGAGTAAATTTGTTTGTAATAACAATAATTTTGCCTAGCAACATTGATTAGCGAAACCGCTATCCGCTATTATATTATTTACGCTAATGGACTAAATGATTGCTTATACGAACAAATGTAGTCTTTATGTCCTATACACTGCATACGACATAAAGAATACATTTGCTTGTATTCCAATAGCATTAGCATTTCTTATACAAACAAATGTAGTCTTTATGTCCTATACACTGCATACGACATAAAGAATAAATTTGTTTGTAATAACAATAATTTTGCCTAGCAACATTGATTAGCAAAAACGCTATCCGCTATTATATTATTTACGTTAATGGACTAAATGATTGCTTATACGAACAAATATAGTCTTTATGTCCTATACACTGCATACGACATAAAGAATACATTTGCTTGTATTCCAATAGCATTAGCATTTCTTATACAAACAAATGTAGTCTTTATGTCCTATACACTGCATACGACATAAAGAATACATTTGCTTGTATTCCAATAGCATTAGCATTAGCGGGAATAATCACGTGATTAAAATCGATCATATCGTGGAACGAATATGATTCTTATATAGCAATCATACCCATGCCTAGTAACTATTTGTAAGTTTTTAGTATACACGAAACTCCAATGCTTGACGCATTGAATGCACCGAGACCGAAGTCATAATTCGTTAGTATTGACTATTGAGAATATGGATATACGACAAGCGTTATACATATATAAGCATATAATCATAGATTACTAACTAAAATATACATAATGCCTAGGTAAAATCATAGAAATATACGTTTTTTAATTTTAATTTTTGTTTGTTGCGTTTTAAAACATTAATTTTATTTTATTAAAAGCTTCTCTTGCATGGTAAATTTGACCCACTTCCTGATGTCCGATTGAGCTGAAATTTTCAATACTGGTCCGGTACCAATGACAATGCATGTTTATGATAAGCATAACATGATGCTGCCAGGATTGTCTCCAGAGTCCAGACGAAGGAACTGCTCAATGGTTAACAGTAGGGTCATGAAATTTTATAAAAGCTTTTATTATCTACAATCGTTTATTATACCGAAGTCTAATCTAAGAATCGATTATATTTAAAAAAAAAACCTAAAAACTGTTTTTTATTATGTTGTTTTTTATTGTAGTATTGTTAATCTGTTTTATTATAATTTTTTTACTTATTATCATTGTTTTTATATAAATTTTTCATATTTATTTAGTGCATACTATGATACGCTTCTAAATTGTATATGTTAAATTAGTTTTCTTAAGTTTCTTTTATAACTATGTGTAAGTTAACTACTTAACAACAATTGGATGTCCAAAAAAATAAATAAATTTTAACGCTTTTTCTATTATTTTTTCTTATTAAACTATTTATTACTTTATTAATCTGTGTTTATATATTTACTCTATGTTATGTATTTAATTTTAATTGTAATGCTCACTTTTGAACGTAAGATCGCGTTCTGAATTTGGATATAGAGAAAATTCATAGTTATATGTATGTTCGTTAATTTAAATTAATTAATTTACATACAATATGAGATTTTTGTATCATAATAATTAGCATTTTAGTGCATATTTTTACTCAAATTATATACTTTTACTCAAATTATGTTAATATGTGAATATTTGTGTAATAAATATGTCAGTTTTATAATAAATATAAATTAATAGAATACATAACAGTAATAAAGATTTTATCCAACTTCCCTGATTTCTCCTCTAGAACCAATTTACATAATTTACCTTTCAAAAGCAAAACAGATACATGTTATTTCTACGATTTGCCGAATGTTTAATCTAGGTAATGAATATTTTAGTTCACTTCGAAAACAAACATTTGTTACTGTCCATATTAGTTTTTCAATCCGTTCGAAGTTACATAGATAATAAATATCCTAGATATTTTTAGAATACAAATAACAATTCAATCAGCATAAATATTGTTTATTCATTGAGCGATTAAATAACAGGATAAAAGGCGCCAAACTTGATAGTAAGGCCAAAGGTATATCCATAGCAGCTGTACGATCCATTGTCAATACTAACTAAACAGCTACTACTATACAAAAGCAAAACTCAACTTTATTGTAAGGTGTTAAAGTTTAATATTGTCAATTGCTTATATTCCTTGAATATATTTGCACTATTATTAATCGGAAATGTCGATTTTATTGGGGTTCTATTGTAATAGGACTCTGTTATGCATCCTTTTGTAATTCTTAGTTTTATATGACTTGGTTTTACATGTTTTACCATGTCTGCGATAATTCTTGTCCTTTTCCTTCTGTTACTTAAAGGTTGACTGGTAGAGATCCTTTTTAGGGATAAGTCCGCCTTTATACATGTGCTTTTTAACTTTTTCTTTCCCTTTAAATATATGTATAAAAAGAAAGAAAGTAATAAATTTATGTATTACTTTTATAATTACTCATACTCATATTTACTCATATTCCGTAATTTTCACATTTTAATATAAATTAGATTTCTTTTTACTAGATTTTCAAAATTTACTTAAATAATTTATAGGAGTGTGGTATCCGGCGAAATAGAATAGTATCACTCTCATTTCTTACCGAGGTGTCGTAAAAGGCGACTAAGGTAAGTTGACCCATAGTGTGGTATCCGGTTTAGTAGAATAGACCACCCTCTTTTTTACCGAGGTGTCGTAAAATACGATAAAGGTAAGTTGATGTCAGGCAGGCGGCCGGTGGTAAAATACGTAGCCAAATCATGTGACAACATGTTTATGACATGTTGTGCCGACCCCACTTAGAGTGGGATAAGGGCAAGAAGATGATGAATTTATAGGAGTAGGCGTTAAGAAAGAAAGAAAGAAAGAAAGAAAGAACGTTTATTTCACCCGTTACTTTGCGGAATTTCGTAGTACAGTTTTGTCGTGGTGCTCCTGACGATGATTCGGGGTGAAACGATCGTTGAGATTGTCGCATTGTTGAGATTGAATGTGTGTAGTGCACTGGTGGTGGTGGTGTCTTGTGATAAGTATTGTAATTAATCCTGCATGTATGAGGTAAGAATGAACGGGTTTGCTTCCTACACTTCCATCGTTATAGCAAAATAATTTTATTGTTACTTTTGTATTATGGATCTCCGCAAAGTAACGCCTAATACTATAAATTATGGTAGCACACATCTTAGAAACTTTCTAGGGATATACAGGCATGGTGAATTTTATAAATAGCTATTTCGCATTATGTTTTTATTAAAAAGTTCATGCCCGGTTTGGACCTGTGAACTCCTTCGAAGACTCGCGTGCCCAAATCTTTAATTACGCTCTGTTTTCCATACATTGAAGTAATTATGATAGAGTGTGAATATTAACATATATGAGTTTTGGTTTCGTTAAATGGAAAAAAAAGGACAGTCCAAAAAGTGTAGGCATTAAATTATTATGATATTGTTTTGCAATCTACCAGTAATAAATTTTTTTAAATAAAAAAGGCGCATATGGAATACAATAAACTTGCTTTAATTATGTTGATAATTGCCACAAAGTTCACATTATAGTATATATTACTATATATGCGTAAGATATTTTATAACTGTGTGTTACATATAAATTGATCATTAATTACTTACTCATCGTAGTATAACCAGACTTTTATACAAAAAAAATTATGATGTAGATATTATTTATGATAGAGTTAAAGAATTTGTCAAACGTATTGATAAATTTATGTAATTAATGACGCACTCTCTTCGCATACAAATATGTGACTTTAAATGAAATACTACTTTTTTTTCATTCTGTTAATATTTTTCTGAACGTTTTTGTGAATTTTTTCACTAGATTTTGAAAGTTGCTGTCAATAAAATTTGACAATTTGTTGTTTGACTTTGACATAAATTGCCACAATATTACAAAATGCCAGGTGCTGTTTCTGAAATAATAGACGATATTGAAGATTTAATATCTTCCCAAGACATTACGCCTAAGGAGAGATATGCAAGCAGAAAGAATGTCAGTGTACGGTCTAAAAAGAAAGATAATAAGGATAAGGAACCCGTAGAAAAGATTGTTTTAGAAAGTGTTGTGCCAGGTAACCTAAAAGTAAAAGTTTTTAAACTAAATATAGACGCAGGATTTAATTAATTGTGTCGTATAATAGTGATTTAGTTATATTATAAATAATTGGCTTAGATTGGTACAGGTTCAACCTCTTATAATAGATCTTTGCTTTGTTATCAATGACCTAAGTCAAAAAGGGGGTGTCGACATAATATTTGATTTAGTAATTATAGCAGCGAAGAAAAATAATTAATATTTTTCTTCGCTGCTTTGGAGAACTTTTGAAACGATCATTACTAGTCGATTTTATTAAAACGGTAATAAGCAAAAACCAAAGGTACAATTAATATAATACAATAATCGCAGTGGCTCAGTTATAGAGTGGCTACATTGTAGACCTTTTCCTCCGGAACTTAATTGTATGTAAAACAGTTAATGCCATTCTTCATATGTCTTATCCTTATATTTTTAAAAGAGCAACCGCCGAGTTTCTTGCTGGTTCTTCTTGGTAGGAACAGCTTTCCGAACCAGTAGTAGAGATGACGATTCAAAAGCACTTGTTTATAAGTTTATTTGAATAAAGAATATTTTATATTTGTATTTAACTATGAATACTACTGACGATAGTTTAAATTTAAAAAAGATTAATTTGGATTGCAGGTACACAAACAATCTACGTCAAGACATGGGGCTGTGCACATAACAATTCAGACTCTGAGTACATGGCGGGACTGCTTGCAGCACATGGGTACAAGTTGACAGAGGACAAATGGCAGGCTCAGCTCTGGCTGCTAAATTCTTGTACTGTTAAAAGCCCTGCTGAAGATCACTTTAAGTAAGTATTTATTGGTAGTGGTGATAGATGAATGGTAGCTATATTACTTCAAAGGGTCATGTGATCCAATCCCAGCCTAGCACTAATGTGTTTTTCTGTTAAAACTTTTGTGTCTAATTGATATTTGTAATTTATCTTAATATTTAACTCTTTTTGATTAAGGAAAACATTGTGATATGAGTAACCTATTAATCCATGCTTCTATTAATCTATAAATCTATAAATCCACTTTGGACCAGTGAATGTAACCCCTGTTTATGGTTTATAATGTGTGTGTTTATACAAAAAAAAACAGTACAGTATACATTTAGTAATCATCATCATCCTCCTGCCTTTATTCCACTAAGTGGGGTCCGCACATGTTGTAAACATGTCACATGATTTGACTACATATTTTAACATTGGCTGCCTGCCTGATCGTATTTTACGACACCCCAGTAAGAAAGCGGGTGGTCTATTCTTCTCAACCGGATACTTTATTTAGCATTACACATTTTTTCTTTTATTATTAGCAATACTTTTCTATGACTTTGTTATTACAGAAATGAAATTGAATTGGGCCAAAGTCGTGGTATACATGTGGTGGTAGCAGGATGTGTGCCGCAGGGTGCTCCCAGGGCTAACTACTTGCAAGGACTCAGTGTGGTCGGTGTGCAGCAAATAGACAGGATCGTTGAGATTGTTGAGGAGACTCTAAAAGGTACAGTGAAATATTAGGTTATTTTTATCAGAATGGGTACACAAAATTGTTCTTATATGCAAATCGGCAGCGCATGTACGCATACACGCACGCAAGTACGCACGCACATACGGACGCACGTACGCACGCAAGTACGCACGCAAGTACGCACGCACATATGCACGCACGTACGCGTGCACGCATATACGCACGCACGTACGCACGCACGCACGCACGCACGCTGGACGTGGGAAGCACAATTCTTTTAACTCCTTATGTATGCAGAAGGTTTATTCTTTGTACCACAAAACACCACACTACACAAACACTGCACACATTTACTATGACAATCTCAAAGCCTGTTTTGCCCAATAACCGAAGTATCCTGGGTATAGTTTATTATTATAATATACTAGCTTTTACTCGCGACTTCGTTCGCGTGGACTGTTGTCGTGTGATAGATCGATAATAGATGGCGCTTTTCAATGTCGTCCGATTACTGTAGAATTCATTTTTATTATTATGTTATACTTAACATATTTATTATTATTTTATATTAATGGTTATTATTTTATAGTTATATTTGACATTTTTATTATTATGCGACGCTTATAGTTTTACTGATATAAATGCCATACGATTAAATAAATAAACTTTAGAATTAAGAGGATTTCTATAGTCTATATGTTATTCCAGTGTATGAGAAATAATTGTGCCAAATTTCATTGATATTGGTTCAGCAGAATCGCCATGAAAGAGTAACAAACGCATCTATACTCAAATCTTTCTCATTTATAATATTAGGATTTATTGAGGTTTTTTGTGTTTTATATTATTATAAGTTCCTTTCTCTTGTAATTTAACAAACTTTTACAGTCCATACAGTTAGATTGTTCAGTCAAAAGGAGGAGTAACAAACATACATCCAAACTTTCGCATTTATAATATTAGTAGAATTTATTGATCTTTTTTGTGTTTTATATTATTATTAGTTCCTTTCTGTTGTAATTTAACAAACTATTACAGGCCATACAGTTAGATTGTTCGGTCAAAAGAAGACAGAAGGGGGGAGGAAGGCTGGTGGCGCCTCCCTACTTCTGCCCAAAGTGCGCAAGAACCCCCTCATCGAGATAATACCCATCAACACTGGCTGCTTGAATCAGTGTACATACTGCAAGACCAAGCATGCCCGGGGTGAGCTCGGAAGTTACCCCCCTGAAGAAATTGTGGAGCGAGCCCGCCAGTCCTTCCAGGAAGGGGTGTGCGAGATATGGCTGACTAGCGAAGACACTGGTATGTGATTAACCCATAATTCAAATTCAAATTATTATTTACTAGTACAAAAGATATAATAAAATTATTTTGCTATAATCCACGATGAAGTAAAATAGAAAGTATATATAATGCTAAATGTAGAGTGGACAATCCGTTTTCATACCTGATACATGCAGGATTCGTAAAAACACATGCACAAACCTCCACCACCGCCACCACAATTCACAAGCACTACATACGTTCACTATCACAAACTCAACAATCGTTTCGCCCCGCAACCGAAGCATCATCAGGAGATAGACTCCACGACCAAAATCGCAAAGCGATCTTTCTCGAGCGATCTCGAGTCTTTGCGAAACTTAAAAAAAAATAACAAAAGAATTATGTAGTTGGGGATCGAACCTAGGTATTTTCATTTCTCGCGGCTACCCGTTCCCCGAATAAGCTACGCTGCCTTGACACTTTGTGGCAAAAATTCAATTCAATATAAATTTAAGTATGTTTTAATGTCCAAAAACAAGGATAAAATTCGCTGGCAGAGATCTCTTATAGAGATAAGTTATCCTTTGTACTTGTTTTTCATTTAACTGTATTTTTTGTATGTTTTTTTTATGGTACATTAATAAATAAATAAAATGTTTTTTTTTATATGAAACCTAGCTAGATCGATTTTTCTTCCCCAAAACCCATACATACAGAGCTGCTTCCGAAATTCCGAAAATATACATATATATATCATCATCCTTCTGCCCTTATCCCTAAGTGTTACAAACATGTTGTCATATGGTTTCGCTACGTATTTTACGACCGGCCGCTGCCTGACGTCAACTTACCTTAGTCGTATTTTACGACACCTCGGTTAGAAATGAGGTTGGACTATTCTACTCAGCCAGATACCACACGGTGGGTCGACTTACCTTATTCGCCTTTTACGACACCTCGGTAAGAAATGAGGGTGGTACTATTCTATTCAGCCGGATACCACACGGCGTATATATATATAAGATTAACTTATTTACAGGAACATACGGTCGAGATATTGGGACGTCCCTCCCAGAGCTTTTGCGAAGGCTGGTTGTTGTCATACCGGAGGGTTGCAGGTTGCGGCTGGGCATGACCAACCCGCCCTACATACTGGAGCATTTGGCCGAAGTAGCCAGGATCATGCATCACCCAAGAGTTTACAAGTCAGTATTTAATAAAAGTAAAATAAAACTTGTTTATTTTGCTTATTATGCTTGCTTTATTAAAAAGTCCTCGGAGTTATGCCCGGTTCAAATTATTCCAGTCCAATAATCCAGCGAGTCAATCCAGTCCAGTGCTAGACTGGATTATATTGTTTACATTATTCCAGTCACTAAAAGCTGTCGCATCTGTACCAATAGAATTCCACAAATAATGCCCCGTTCACATTATTCCAGTCCAGCGCGGGAATACTACTGTAATAATGTGAACCTGCACTGGAATGTACCAATCCAGTAGTCAATCCAGGCCAGTCGACTGGATTGGCGTTCTATTTTTCATTCCAACTCGCCCATTCCAGTGCCACTGGAATATTGAACGGCCAATCCAGTTGAATCCAGTGCTTGACTACTACGCTAATCAGTAAACACGTATTGTTTTATTTGTGGAATTCTATTGGTACAGATGCGACAGCTTTTAATGAATGGAATAATGTAAACGAAATAATCCAGTCCAGCACTGGACTGGATTGACTCGCTGGATTATTGGACTGGAATAATGTGAACCAGGCAAAACAATACGTCTTAATTAATTGGTCTTCCTCTGGGTGTGAAGGTTCCTCCACGTCCCGGTACAGTCAGGGAGTGACCGGGTGCTCGCTGACATGAAACGGGAATACACCACGGCGGACTTCGAGAGGGTCGTCGACTACCTCAGGGACAAGTAGGACATTCAATTCAAATTATTTAATATGTAAATGAGTTAATCTTGTATATATACCAGTTAAAGATAATTTTAAGCTCAAACTATTAAAAGAACAATTTTTTAATCAGGCCATAAATCAAAAAATTGAACATCCTATACAAACGCGAGCAATTACAAATAAATGTTTACAAACTGTGCGAGCCAATAACTCGTACGGTGAAAGGACAACGAGATACCTTGTCCCTCGCTTAATTAATAGACTACCGCGCGATCTTATTAACAAAATAACAACCAAGAATATTTCATTAAAATTGAAAGAATATTTCCTTAAAACTTTAAAATAACTAAACTCATATCATTTGATATAAGTTTAGTTATTTTACAACAATACTTGCATATTTCCTTTAAAAAATTATTCAATAATACATACAACCGGTTAATACTGTAGTATATATTATGATGACAGTAACACTAGGTACAAACCTTTGTGGTTTTTTATAGTGTTAAGTAACATTTGTTAAAAAATTGTTTAAATTGTTAAATAAATGAAAAAAAAAAATATATCATCATTATCCTGCCCTTATCCCACCCAAGTTGGGTCGGCGCACGTTATAAACATATTGTTAAATAATTTGGCTGCATATTTTACGACTTACCTTAGTCGCCTTTTACGACACCTCGGTAAGAAATGAGGGTAGTCTATTCTACTCAGCCGGACACTACACGGCAGGTCAACTTACCTTAGTCGTATTTTACCACACCTCGGTACGAAATGAGGGTGTTTTTTTCTACTCAGCCAGATACCACAACGGTTATTAAACCGGTTAATAAAACGGCTCCAACGATTTTCATGAAATTCAGCATGTAGGAGGTTTTGGGAAGGAAAATCGATCTACGATTATGCCTTGTGGTATCCGGCTGAATAGAATAGTACCACCCTCATTTTTTACCGAGGTCTCGTAAAATACGACTGAGGTAAGTTAACATCAGGCAGGCGGCCGGTCGTAAAAACGCAGCCAAATCATGTTACAGCATTTTTATAACATGTTGTGCCCCACTTAGAGTGGGATAAGGGTAGGAAGATGATGATAGCTTCAGACCCCCAGTTTATTTGTTGACTGAATACATTGTTTGTATATTTGTATTTAAGTATGTATTTAAAAAAAAAAATATAAGTATATATTCACCAGTTGTCTGTCCATAACACAAGTATTAAGTTACTTACTTTGGGGACGGACGACCGTGTGTGTAAGTGTCCCATATATTTATATTTATTTATATTTACTTATTGTTTCTTGATTCTGGCATTTTGGACCATTTGGCTAAATCTTGTCCCAGGGTCCCGGGCATGACGATAGCGACAGACATAATATGCGGCTTCCCCACGGAGACCGAGGAGGACTTTCAAGGCACCATGGCCCTTTGCAAGAAGTACCGTTTCCCATCGCTGTTCATCAACCAGTTCTTCCCCAGGCCGGGCACGCCGGCTGCCAACATGCGGAAGGTATATTTACATGGTTTATATTAGTTTATGTATATATGTAAACGATTCCTTTGAACACAATATTAAACCATTGAGCGGGTATATTTAATTCCAACTTTGTCAACTTACCAAGAACCAGTTAGAATACAATAAAATACACAAATAACTTTAAAAATTTAAAACGTTTATTTGACAATCAATCGTATTAAACTTAAAAAAAGACTAAATAAGTTAATAATATTGTGAAAATAATATGGAGCGGTTTTTTCCGTCTTTTGCATTTTACTGTAAAATGGAATATTTTCACTTAATTGGGTAAAATCATTAATCGAGGATCGCAACAAAGAAATCTTATCTTAGTTTAACCTTTAGTATTAATTTATTTATAACCTTGATACTGTGGGATTAACTAAGGGCCAATTTCTACTGATTCCTATACGTTGTATGGCTTTCTGCGTTATTCTAAACAATTCTAACGTATTATGGCCAGTACGTCATGTGGAAATGTAAGGAACTCTAGCATTCCACCATTACGACTTATATTTCCCTTTGATAACAATATTTTTTGCATCTTCATTTATAATCAGTCCGAACCTAGATGCTGGTTCAACTATCCACCCACAAAATTCTCTTATCCCAAAGATTTCATTCCCTTTCTACCCAAATTCTAATTAATCCTCCATTTTGCGATATCATGCCTTATCCAATTCGTTTTCTATATCCTAAAAACCCATATCAATGCTTAAGATGTTCTTATTCTTATATCAAAGCTACTTAAATTATACCAACAGGTCCCAAGTCAGGAAGTTAAAAAACGCACTAAAGAACTATCGGATTTCTTTCGTTCCTACGAACCATACGGACATAAAGTAGGTGAAACACAAGAAGTGTTAGTGACTGATATATCGCATGATAAAAATTACTATGTAGCACACAACGAGTACTATGAACAAGTGTTGGTACCAAAGGAAGAAAGGTACATGGGGAAAATGCTTACGGTGAAGATAACCAGCGCAAGCAAGTTCTCCATGATGGGTCAGCCAATAGACAAGCCGAAGATGCCAGGGTTGACTCAACCCTTAAAGAAAGGGGAGGTATCAGGGTTGGTGAAAGTGCCCCACAATAGGGCAGTCCCGATACCGATTTTTGTGTTATTTGTGGCGGTTGTTTTACGATTGATATGGATTTTTTTATAGATTTTAATGATTCTGTACTGTAAATATAGTTGTAATTAAAGTATTTTTGTTAGTGAATTGGTATTTTTAATTACCCGAGTATCGTAATCCAATAGTAGCAAACAGAAAAATTAATTTTTATTTTATTCCAAATATGATAATACCCGATAAACGTTGCTATACAGTTTTCATTAATATTAACACTATTTATAATTTTATGCATTATTTAAATTTATTTTGTATAAGGATTTTAGACTAGTAATTTATAATCTGGCTTACATTTTAATTTATTTTTGTTGTTTGGGGTTTTTTCGCTTTGAGATTTTTTCAAGCTGCGGTAGCCAGTAAGTGGGTCTACAATCTAAGTGCGCTTTGAATGATTGTTTTCAGTAATTTTTGTTAAGGAGTGTAACATGTAAATCTATACTAATATATAAAGCTGAAAAGTTTGTTTGATTGTTTGAACGCGCTAATCTCAGGAACTACTGGACCGATTTGAAAAGTTCTTTCAATGTAAAATAGTCCATTTATTGAGGAAGGCTATATATCACATCACGCTACGATGAATAGGAGAGGAGCAACAAAAAAAATATTGCGAAAATGTCAAAATTTAAAGCTTTCCCTGCGTTCGCTGAATAAACTGTAATAGTTCAAAAACCAAGTATTACAAAATTATTCCCCTCTTTAAGTTCTAAATAAAAGTCCGCGACAGCATATGTCTAGTTTTAGGTTTACCTGCTTTAACCATTTTTATGGTTAAAATACTATATTAGGGTTTTAATCTTTCCACGAGGGCGGAGCCGCTGGTGATTTCTAGTAAATAAATAAAAGTAGACAGGCAGAATTTCGTATGTATGTATTTAATGCGAACTCCGTCCTAAATTCATTTGTCCGTCCAAACTGGGCGATCAAGTTTAAAACAATGGACAACCCGACACTATTACGCTCGGCTGATTCTATTCAGCTGATATTATATAAGGTTACGTTGCATCCGTTTGTTTGTCAGTGTTAAAATTGTGCACGCAATAATCTCTTGTATGTGCAAGTGTTTTGGTGATAATTTTACGGTAATATGATTTTCCTTACTTAAATCAATAATACTTCCATTCTTAGAAATTTTTAAGCCTGGCAACTCGGACCCAATTTGTAAATGTTATAATTTCAGTGGGAGATTGAATTATGTTTGCAGTATTTTAAGATCAAATTCAACATTTTTCATGCAAGTATTTTTGAATCGTAAAGTGTTAACTAAGCTATGAAAGATTCGTAGGACTGCGGATTGTCTTTTATTTATTTCTTTTTAAAGATATATTTATAATAGAGACAGAAAAATTAAAAAAGCAGATGTATAAAAGCGGACTTATCCCTAAAAGGATCTCTTCCAGTCAACCTTTGAATAATAGAAGGAAAAGGACAAGAATTGAAGAAGAAAGAGAGTACGGGTCATATAGA
The DNA here is from genome assembly GCA_029227775.1 of Morpho helenor. Lineage (NCBI taxonomy): Eukaryota > Metazoa > Arthropoda > Insecta > Lepidoptera > Nymphalidae > Morpho > Morpho helenor. Next base: position 1,068,852 of record JARGCU010000034.1, on the reverse strand, counting down.
GAAAAATAAAAAGTTTATATAAATTTAACTATTTAATCTATTAAATAATTTTGGTAAAATACAAAGATGAAAAGATGTGCACTAAAATAAAATTACTATAGATAAATATTTTCTAGTCTGTAACTTAAATATCTAAAGGGAAAGAGATTTGCGGATTGATACTGGTAAATCATTGCATAGCTTAACATCTTGAAAGCTAAATGATATGAGTAAGTCAGTAAGGAGCATTAAGGGAAGGCAAGATCTAAGGTATTTATAGATCTTAGCCGGCAACATCATACATCCGACAAGAAGTACTTTACTTTACTTTAGTACTTTTACCGAAATATTCAACAATTGTCATATTTCTATTAATTTTTTTATTGTGTTGCAAAATTTTCAATGTGTGACATCCAGTGCTTTGGTTTATGACACACACACATTGAATATCGTTCAGTAGATTATTAGTTTATCGAGAATAGAAAGACAGGCGGGAAAAGGGAGAATAATTTTGTTTTTAATATGCAAGAATAATATCATTAAATGTATTTTCTAATAAAATTGAATCCAATTGCATTTATTTTTTCACTTAATTAAGATATTACCAATATGTCGTACGCTCAACCTGGGAAGAGACAAAAAGTAAGGGAAGCGCGTGTGACAGAAAGCGTCGATTATTTTCAAGGTAAGTAAATGTATATTGTAAATAATAAGTAAAACTGTATGCCGTGTGGTATCCGGCTGAGTAGAATAGACCTCACTTCTTACCCAGGTGTCGTAACAGGCGACTAAGGTGAGTCGACCCGCCATGGTATTCGGCTGAGTAGAATATACCACCCTTTTTCTTACCGAGGTGTCGTAAAAGGTGACTAAGGTAAGTCGACCCGCCGTGTGATATCCGGTTGAGTAGAATAGAATACCCTTTTTAATACTGAGGTGTCTTTGCAGGCGTCTAAGGTAAGTCGACCCGCCGTGTGGTATCCGGTCGAGTAGAGTAGACCATTTCTTATTGAGGTGACGTAAAAGGCGACTAAGGTAAGTTTACGTCAGGCGGGCGGCCGGTCGTAGAACACCTAGCCAAATCATGTGACAGCATGTTTATAACATGTTGTGCCGATCCCATATAGAGTGGGATAAGGGCAGGAGAATGATGATTTTGGCCTGGCTAATTGCCTGTTACTATCCCACTACACGGCACAGGCAACCGCTCCGTTTTTTGGATAGAAAGATTATAGCTGAGATCCACTAAGCTGCTCTATTGCGTATTTCTAGGTTACACGTAACCCCAGAATTGGCTTGATATATCGAGGTTTTCTAACGATGTTTTCCTTCAACGTAAAGCGTGTGATAAATTGCAACAAACACATAAAATTTAACATAAAAACTCATTCTTTCAGGCATAGACAAAGTAGAGTATAACAATATGGCGACGCCCACAGACACCAACCACTACAGGTACTACAGTTGCAGCGAAAGACTCCACTCAAAAAATATGGAGGACTGGCTTAAGTACAGCGTATCTCTGACAGACTTTAGAAATGACGGTAGGTATTAATTTTAATACTGTTGTTTAGATTTTTAGCCGTATGGTATCCGGGTAAGTAGAATAGACCACTCTAATTTCTTACCGAATGTGTCGTAAAAGGCGACTAAGATAAGTGTACGTCAGGCAGTCGGCCGGTCGTAAAATACCAAATCATGTAACAAAGTGTTTATAACATGTTGTGCCGACCCCGCTTAGATTAGGATTAGGACTGGAAGATGATGATTTTATTTTAAATATTAAACAATGGGCTACAGTTCTGAGGATTTGGGCAGTTGTTAAAATAGATGGCAATAGGTAATTACAAATTTATATTTTATTAGCTAAAACAAACAAAACGCTTATTATAATTTCATACAAAACGGTCAACTACTAGTACATGGTCAATTACTAGTGCCCTTACCTTATACTTGATTGCAACCTGATTTCCCTCCAGGATCAGATAGTCAAGGCAAGCCATCATTCAACCGGTCTTGGGACGATAATACAAACACCATAGACAACTATAAAAGATACATAAAAGCTTTCTACGATTTCTGCAACAAACTGGGCGTGAGATATTGGACGTGTTTCGACACTGACCTTATCCCTTTTACGGATAACTGGGACGAGAGTAAGACTTATTGGGATGATGTTACTGAGTACATACAGGAATTATCCCAGAAAACCCATGTTAAATTGTTATGGATCGCTCCAGATCTACACTCGCATCCTAGGTAAGTCGGTGTGCAAAATTCCATCGATATTGGTTCAGCGGATTCACTGTAAAAGAGTAACAAACATTCCATACTCACAAACTTTCGCATTTATAATATCAGTGGGATTATTAGTCGTTTGGTATCCGGTTGAGTAGAATAAACCATCCTGAACGTCAACTTACCTTAGTCATATTTTACACCGGTAAAAAAGAGGGTGGTTTATTCTCCCTAACCGGATACCACACGGTGGGTTAACTTACCTTAGTCGCCTTTTACGATACCTGGGTAAGAAACAGGGTTGTTTATTCTACTTAACCGGATACCACACGTTGGGTTAACTTACCTTAGTCGCCTTTTACGACACCTCGGTAAGAATGAGGGTGATTTATTCTACTTAACCGGATACCAAACGTTGGGTCAACTTACCTTAGTCGCCTTTTACGACACCTCGATAAGAAATGAGGATGGTACTATTCTATTCAGCCGGATACTACACGGCGTAATTATCAATTAGACATATAAATTTTTAATGGCGCATGCCTGCGGTTTGAACCCCGAAACCCCTTAAAAGAGTTCCACGGTCTCACTGCTAGGCTATCGCAGCATATGAAATGACGATATCTGAGCGGAATTCAAAACGCATTTCCTCACCGCTTTGGTGGTCAAGAAAATGCGTGGGATTAACAGAAAAGTAATTTGCTTTTACTCTACATGTCCACAACACAAAAGACTTAAATTTAAATAATTTATAGAATAAAATACGTGTTATACCAAAGGACTTAAGCTGAACCTATGGGAACAACTTGAGATTATAAAACATAACAATGGCACCCTCATTAACGATCAGATAAATGTTTCTAGTTCAAGCTTGTTAGCAGTGTGTTTGCAGGCAAAATAAAATAAATGGCGGGGTTGAACCGATTAGTATATTACTAAGGTTTTTTGGGTATTGCTTCGCTTTGCGATTTTGGTCGTGGAGTCTATCTCCTGATGATACTTCGGTTGCGGGGCGAAACGATTGTTGAGTTTGTGATAGTGAACGTATATAGTGCTTGTGTATTGTGGCGGTGGTGGAGGTTTGTGCATGTGTTTTTACGAATCCTGCATGTATCAGGTATGATAACCGATTGTCCACTCTACATTTAGCATTATATATATTTTCAATCTAACTTCTTCGCGGATTATAGCAAAATAATTTTATTATTACTTTTGACTTAAATTTATTTTAGATATGCGTCAGGTGCTTTCACAAGCAACGAAGCATCAGCATTTGTACAAGCGGCAACACAAATAAAGAAATGTCTAGAAGTTGCACAGCGTTTGAACGCAGAGTGCTTTCTCCTCTGGCCATACAGAGAAGGTTATGACGCGATATTCCAAAGCGATGTTGGAAGGGAGATAAAGTTGTTCGCGAAATTATTAAAAATAACAGCCGAATACAAGGACAGATTGAATTATAAAAGCCAACTCCTTATAATGCCGTATCATGGTAGCTTTGGTAGAAATTATAGTAGCTTTGGTAGGAATTTTGCAACATGGCGACCCTCGAATTGGGAAGGCGATACTTTGAATAGATATATCTGGGATATTACAAGCTGTTTGTATTTTTTGAAATCGCATAATTTAGAGCGATATTATAAAGTGTGTACGCCGCCAGGACATCACATGTATATGGCTGGTGTGTAAGTATATATTTTTACTTAGTTAATCTATATCTATACTAATATATAAAGCTGAGGAGTTTGTTCGTCTGTTTGATTGTTTGAATGCGCTAATCTCAGGAACTACTGGACCGATTTGAAAAATTCTTTAATGCTATAAGCTATATAACATCACGCTAAGATGAATAGTAGAGGAGCAGCAATAATAAATATTACGAAAACTGCAATTTTAAAGCTTTCCTTGCGTGCGCTAAGTTAACGGTGAAAGTTATTCAAAAATCATGTATTACAAAATTGTTCTCCTGTAAAAGTTCTAAATTCGTAGAATATGTAGCCAAATCATGTGATATTTATAACATGTTTGCCGACCCCACTTGGAGTGGGATAAGGGCAGGAGGAATTAAAAATCCCGTTTTTCTTTTTGGAATAGAAATAAAATCATAATTGAGGGTATAAACATGATATGATAAATTGACGCGAACGTAGTCATGGGTACCATTTAAAATATCTTTAATTTGATTCCCAAAATAAGGAATTGACGATATTTTATGGCCCGTTGGCGCTGCCTTCAGCACCGCGGGTCGCGGGTTCGATTCCGATAAACAATTTATTGGTTCTTCGAGATGGTATATTTCTATTTAAGTATTTAAAATTGTATATGTATATATTCATCAGTAGTCTGTCACCCATAACACAAGTATTAAGTTACTTATTTTGGGAGTGGACGACCGTGTTTGTAATTGTCCCATATATATTTATATTTACGTTAAATAATTTATAGCATCGCAAAGCGAAGCATTACCCAAGCAACAAGTTACTATATAAAACTGAACTTGCTTGGGTAATGCTTCGCTTTGCGATTTTGTCGTGGAGTCTATCTCCTGACGATGCTTCGGTTCCGGGGCGAAACAATTGTTGAGATTGTGGTGGTGAATGTACAGTGCTTGTGTATTGTTGTGCCATCGGTGTCGGTTAGTGCATGACTTCTTACAAATTCTGCATGTATCAGGTATCAGAACGAATAGTACACTCTACATTTAGCATTACATTTATATATTTATGTTGTCTGTACCTGTAGTTTTGATTTTTCAGGTATAACATGTTTGGAGGTGTGTCAATATCTAACAATTTCAATTGTTCAGACATCAGAACAGTCACGTTAATGATGAAGTGTATAGTGGATCAGGTAAATTATGAGAAAATGTCAATTTATAGCACACATTAGCAAGTAAAATGCGTGTCACACAAACTTAAAAAATTATACTTATTTTGTATTATATTAAATTTTACCACATAACACTTCCACTTTTTCCTTATCTTCTTTAAATGATTTATAGAAGGAGGCGTTACTTTGCGGAACTCCATAGTACAGAAGTTATAATAGAATTATTTTGCTGTAATCCGCGTTTGTAAAGAGAATACATGCAATGCTAAGTGTATCACATACCACATATATCACAAGACGCCGCCAACACCAACACTCCATACAAGCACTACATACACTCACTACCACAACCTATACGATCGTTTCACCCCGAAACCGAAGCATCATTGGGAGGATAGGCTCCACGAACAAAATCATCGTAATACATGTAATATAATCGCATTTTACGATTACAGATAAATAATTTTATTGTAACTTCTTTGGATGCACCTTTCTTCAACCTTTGCTCTTGTAGTCAATTTCAGCTTTGCCATTACAGCAGTTTTAAACACTGTTAAAAATAGGCTGATACAGAAAGCCTACTATACTATTGAAGATTATTTAGAAGATAAGAATGTGTGGATATAGCTCTCTTTGAACCTGTACAAGACAGTAACGACTGAATGTAAATAGTATTAAGAATTATATTTTTAAAAGAGCAACCGCCGAGTTTCTTGCTGGCTCTTCTCGGTAGGAACAGTTTTCCGAGCCAGCAGTAGAGTTGACGATTCAAAAGCACTTGTTTACAAGTTTATTTGAATAAAGAATATTTTGAATTTGAATTTGAATTAGTGTTTTGTAAATGCCATAAAGACGGTTCAAACCCGGACAGGCACCAACGAGTTTTTATATTAAACATATTTCTAATTAATAATTGCAATTTGTCACACGCTTTTCGGTGCAGGAAAACATCGTAAGACCTGCATATCTCTAGAGAATTCTGGAGATATGTGTAACCTACCAATCCACATTGTAGCAGCGTGACCTTCTCCTCAAAAAAACGGAAAGAAGAGGCCTATTCTCAACAGTGGGATAGTAACAGGCTGCTACTTACTGTTGAGGATTATTTGCACGATAAGAATGCGTGGATATAGCAACTGTCCGACCCTGTACAAGATTTTTTTTTTTTTTTTTTTTTTATGTCAGGAAAACCCATTATGGGTCATCACCGCCCGACGGGGACGAGCGGCGGGTATGTCGGACTCTCACCGACTAAAAACCTGACAGTGCTCCACCGCGCTGCTGGTGGCGGGGATAGGGTACCTATGAAGACATTGCCCCCATCCCCGCCAGCAGCAGCTCTGTACCCCGGAGAGCGCCACCTCCGGGTCGGGGCCTCTCTTAACAGTGGCCCCTCCCTCCGCTAATCGATGCATCGGGAGCACCAGATGCATCGACCGCCTCGGGGACCTAACTCCAGCGAGCGTCCGATACCCCGTTCGGATCGCTCGGAGGTCCCCGTTAGGGCGGCATGCGACGGACTTCGGCGAGTCGCCTGCGCCCCGCTCGCCTGCGGCGGATCGGATCCAAGGACTCGACTTCCCGGATCCGCCCCGCCGCCTCCTTCCGCGAGATTACGTCCTCGCAGAAGGAGGCCATCGCTGCCCACGATCTCTCCCTGTCCACCATGGCACGAACAACAGTGGGCAAGGAGAGATCGTGCCCCACCTGTGCCACGAGCTCTGCCCGCTGAACTGCCCAAGCTGGGCAGTCCGCGAGCGTGTGCAGCGCCGTGTCGAATTCGGCGCCGCACTCGTGGCACTCACCGGTCGGTTCGCACCGGGCCACCCGCCACAGATACCTCCCGAAGCAACCATGTCCGGAAAGCACCTGTGTCAGGCGGAAGGTGAGGACCCCATGCCTCCTGGCGACCCAGCCCTGGAGAATGGGCTGGATAGCTGAAATCGTCCAGAATCCTGCACTGGGCGATTCCAGCCGCCGCCTCCATTGGCGGAGGAGCTCCTCTTGAGCTGCCCTCCGCCAGTCCACCTCTACCGGCGCTGAGTCTCCCCCCGATGAACGGGTTTCAACTCTACGCCGGTAGGCCTGAGCAAGTACCTTGGCCTCTAGGTCCCATGGAGGGGACCCGGCCAAAGCGCAGGCCGCCTCGCCGGAGATGGTCCGGTAGCCCCGTACAATTCTGACCGCAAGAATCTTCTGCGCCCCGCGCAAAAGAGGCAGAGACCTGGCGGTCAGTCGCTCCGCCCATACGGGAGCACCGTACAGGGCCATTGACCGAACCACTCCGGCGTAAAGGCGCCGGCAGCCTGCATTTGGCCCCCCCACATTCGGGAGGAGCCTGCTCAGGGCTCCAGCGGTCGCCTTTAGTCTAGGGGCGAGCCGCCGGAAGTGGGCCTCGAACGTCCATCGGCTGTCGAGGAGCAATCCCAGGTACTGTAATGTACCCGAGATTTCGATGGACGTCCCGCCCACCACCAACCGGGAGCCCACTGGGGGCGCCATCCGAGGCCTGTGGAAGCAAATGGCCTCGGATTTCTCCAAGGCCACCCCCAGTCCCAGCCGGCGAATCCGGGCCACAACGTGAGCCGTGGCCGCGGTCGCCAGCACTCGGGCTTCCCGGTGGGTGCTCGCGCGGGCAGTCACGAGGGTGTCGTCTGCATAACAGAACAAACGCACCCCCGGAAGCATTTGCCCGCGCAGCACCCAGTCGTAGCCGATGTTCCACAGGAGGGGGCCAAGAACCGACCCCTGTGGAACACCGCACGACATCCTCCGCTCCTTCCACCCACCCCCAGCCGTCGGGTACCTGACAGCGCGGTCAGCCAGATAGTTACTGACCACACGCTGCAGGTACATGGGGATGCGGTGGAAGCGTAGGGCCTCCTTGATCACTCCCCAGGGCAAGGTGTTGAATGCGTTAGCGATGTCCAACGACACCGCCAACACCACCTCACGCCGGGTTGTCGCCTCCTCCGCCAGAAGTCTCACACCCTCGATACAGTCGAGGGTGGACTTACCCTGGCGGAATCCGCACTGGAGACAACTGAGGTCGGGCCCTACCTCCCGGAGGTGCTGGACTATGCGGGAAGCTATTATGCGTTCGAGCAGCTTCCCCGCCTCGTCCAGCAAGACGATGGGCCGATACGCGGAGGGTGTATCGGCCGGTCTACCCTCCTTCCTGAGCAGAACCAGTCTCCCCGTTTTCCACCTACGGGGAAAGAGGCCCTGCTCGAGGCAGGCACTGAACGTCGCCCTGAGTTCAGACTCCAACGGACCCAGGGCAAGAGACCAGGCGCGCCCAGGGATGCCATCGGGGCCGGGAGCGGTGTTTTTCGCCTTCATGCGACTCACCGCTCCGGCTAACTCCCACTCCAACACCCCCGGCGCACCCGGCCCAGTGCTTTCCTCCTCCTCCGGAGGCGCCATACGAGGCGGCTCTACCTCGGCTCCTTGCGGGAACAGGGTTTCCACAACGGATTCAAGGAAATCCGGCCGAAGGCTCTCGGTGAGGGGGGGGGGGGCGCGTGCACGAAGTTTTCTCCGTGCCGCTATGTACGGCCTCCCCCACGGATCTCGATTGAGCTCTTCGGCCATCTCCCTGTGGGCCCTGTTCTTGGCCTCGGCGATCGCCGTCCGCAAGGAGGCGCGGGCTGTCCGATAAACCTCGTAACGGCGCCTCTCCTCCTCGACGTCGCGTCGTCTACGACGCCTGTACCGGGTATACTGGCGGCGCACGGCCATGCACTGTTCACGCAGCCGCGCCAGCTCCTCCGACCACCAGTACACCCCGCATGCCGGTCCTGTGCCTCGCACCCTCGGCATGCTGGCGTCGCAGACAAGCGACATCCGCCGCTGGAGGTCCTCCACCTCCACGGCGACACCCCCACCTGTGGGCCCTGCCACCCACGCCTGAACGATTGCGGCCTCAACCAGGAGCTCGGGATCCATCTTTCTGACGGACCACCGAGGGCTGTCACTTCTTCTTACTAACCGGGAGGACATGGGAATGGGACGTGGGGAGACCTCGAACCATATATAACGATGGTCCGAGAGTGACTCCGCACCCACAACTACTTCCCAGTTACTGACACACGGTGACATGGCGGCGTCAACAAAGGTAACGTCGACTTTGGAGCCGCCATTCCATCGCACACATGTGTCAGCTGTCCCCCGATTCATGACTACCATCCCAGCCGAGGCCAACCAACCCTCCAGGAACCTGCCCCTCACGTCCGTAACCGGAGACCCCCACGCAGCGGACTTTGCGTTGAGATCTCCAGCCAGGACCACCTTACCGGGGTGCAACCTTCTCACCAAGTCTCCGACTTCAGCCATGAATAGCTCAAAATCGGAGAACAGTTTATTTGGCGAGAAGTACACCCCGACTACGGATACGTCTCCAATCTTGGCAGAGACGTACCCGCGTCCCCTCTCTACGTGCTCCAGGGCTGGAGAGTCGACAGCAGACCTGGACGCGATGGCCACCACCCCATCACAGTCTCCGGCCCAGTCTTCGCCCGACGGAACGAAGTAGGGTTCAGAAACCACAGCCACATGCACCAACCGCTCCGCCAAGGTCTGGAATAAGAGATCCTGAGCCGTGGCGCAGTGGTTGATGTTCGCCTGGAGGAATCTCATGGAGGCCATTAATTAACGACGACTTCCATGGACTCCTCCATCGCCCGACTCGTAGTGGCTTGAGCCGGGTCAGCGGGTGGTGAGGGGACCCTCGGGCCATCACTCCCCCTTCCCCCCCTCTTTGTAACAGGCGGTGCCTTGCACTGCCCGCTCCCCGCGCGATGGTCGGACTTCAGTCCCGCTCGTTGGCAGCTGCCACAATGTGGAGCTGCCGAGCAGGACTGGGCCTTGTGACCGTTTTGACCGCAGCGATAGCATTCATCGCTGCGGTCAATTACCGACACACAGTCCACCCTCAGGTGACCCTTCTCCAGGCACTTGAAGCAGCGCCGGGGGCGAGCCTCTAGAAGGTGTACCCGGGCCGACACCCAGCCCACCAGTACTCGACCCACTGCCACTACCTTTTTGGCCGCCGCCACAGGAACTCTGAGTCAGAGGGAGCCCAGTCCTCCCTCAGTTCTGCGAATCACCCCGGTCAGTATGTCCTGGTAGGGACATTCCCCGACCCGGGCGATGGCGACGACTACGTCTCCCTCAGTGGTGGCGTCATCTAGGCCCACAATGCGCAATTCGGCGCATTTCATGGGCGTAGAGACGCGCACCGCCGGCTCCTCTGTAAAGAGATCACGGAGCTGGCTAGCGAAGGCGGCAGCCTTTTCTTCCTTTGCCGGTCCGGAAATTTCGAACATCCGGGCCCCGGTGGCAGTCTTTTTTAACCGCATGCCGCCCTCCAATCCAAGGTCTTCAATTTTAATACATCGATGAGCCCGGTTTAGAACCTCCATATATGAGAGGCCCTTGTCAATCGCCTCTTTGTCCAGGGTCACCACTACTGCTGCTGAACGTGGGGTTTGGAGTTTCCTCCCCCCTTTTTTCAGCTGCGAATGAGCAGTAGTATCAGTAGGATTAGCCCTGGCTGGCTCAGTATTCCGCTTGGCTCCCCTCCTCACCACCACATTCCAACTCTCGCTCATTGAATTGGGAGCTGGTTGTAGCGGGCGGGGCTCAGGGCGTTTCTCTACTTGTGCCCCGGATTTCTTCTCTTTAGTCTTTTTGGCCTTCTTTTTTGTTTTGGGCGAGGCAGATCCTACGGGAGAAGAGTCAACCACCCTAATCTCCGGCCGCTTGCGATCCTTCAGCCGGCTGGAAGTGGCCTGCGGGGCCTTTTTGGCGACTACCGCCTTCCCTGTTTCCGCTGCTGCCGCCCTTTTCTTATCTGCGGCTAGCGGCGGACGGAGTCTTGGTTCTGGAGGCAGCCGACACTCCATACTGTCCATTCGAGCCGAGAACATGTTTCGGAGACTGGCAATCTCCTCCTCGATTGTCAGAGCTCTCTCAGGCTGTGAACGGGCACTAGGAACCACTACCGGCCCTGGCTCCTTATTGGCAGAAGTGATCATCTCCTTCAGAGTTGCAACCTCAACTGATAGATTGCTGATCACTCCTGCTAATCTGGCGTTTTCGGCCCTCAGGATACGGATCTCCTCCATCTCCGTCCGTTCCGAGAGGGCTTTTGCCACCTCCTCTAAATTCTTGGCGACCGTGTTTAGAGTGCCTCTGCACCTACCATTAAGATTTTTTGACTTATGCACGGTCGCCCGCATCGTCTCTACATTTTTTGTCAACACGTCACATACTTGTGACGTATCAACGTCCTTCAGGGACTCCTGACTACCGGGAACTGAATCCTGCGCCGGTGCCAACCTGGGTCTTCGGCCGTTCGGCTTACCCACACTTGTCTCCATATCTTCGAGACGCTTGCAACGCCGATAGACGTCACGAGCCTCCCGAAGACCAAATTGAGAGCCCTGAACATCGGGCCTGGTGTCCGCCTTTTTGGCGTCCAGGCTATCATCAGAGTCACTGGAATTCCGATATTCAGCCCTTGTCCTTTTTTTGGATCTTGCACGGTTTGTGCTGCACAGGTTCACCATCGAGACACTCCGGGACACCTCATGAGTCTTCCTGGTATCTGAGCGAGAAGTCCGTGTGCTCATCACCTTTTCATTTATATCGCGCTTAGTGTTGCGCCTACTCTCTACCAAATCTGCAGGAACACCAGCTGAGCCGGTCTCATCCCCGCAAATTATTTCTCCCACTCTCTCTGAAGCATTGGTTGGCCCCCCAGATACGATGGGCCGACCCCGGCCAGAAGTGTGCCCCAGACTCGGAACAAGTCTGGACTGAGATGCACTGCTGGTCGAAGTGAGGGATTCCCCGGTGGAACCGGGACCCTCCTGGGTAGTTTTTACTGTTGTCGTTTTCCCCATGCTTGTTGTTTCGATTTGATTTTTTTGGAGCCCTAGTGACCGGATCCCCCCCGGCCATTCATCCTCTCGGCAGGCTCCTAACCTTAGGATTGGGGTAATTTTTTAAAGAGGTTTTCTTCCTCGCAACCCGAAGGTCTCCGTTCCCATTGCTGGGCTTACGGGCTTGGCTGACGCGGCCGAAACCATGTCCAGCCAGACTTGAAGTAAGCCTGACCGAACCCGTCGCCCATTGGACACTCCACCCCCCGGAGTCTCCGATCAATCCAGATTGCCCTCTGCTAATCAGAGGGACAACTGGATTGGCCACCCCACAGTGGTCCGTTCGCCAAGGCTAAGGAATATTCCAAAGGCCTGCCCAGGGTGCGCCACGAGGAGGCCGACCACTTTGGCACCCCACCCTGTACAAGATTGTAATTACTTAATGTAACCAGTTATAAATTTTATGTTTGAAAAGAACAAACGCCGAGTTTCTTGTTGGCTCTTCTCGGTAGGAACAGCTTTCCGAACCAGCAGTAGAGTTGACGATTCAAAAGCACTTGTCTACAAGTTTATTCGAATAAAAAAAATTGGATTTTGAATTTGAATTTGTGCAGTCTAATTTGCGGAATTTGAAGAAACATTTTACCTTATCCAGGGTTCAGCGCCCACTGGTGGGATAAACCTAAAACTGGTACCTCGTCGTGACAGCGACCTTCGGGATTTGGTGGCGGTTCACGTGAAGTATATAGACGCTTTTGCTAAGGGTCTGAGGATCGCCTGCAGCATCATGGCTGAACAGGTGTTCGTCAAGCAGATACAGGTGAGATGTGTAACTTAAATAAAGTGAGATGTATATAATAGTGTTAGGAATCCAGATTTCTAAGCTGTGCCAGCCTATATAAGGCAACAGCTGACGTCATTCGTTTTTCCCAGTTAGGTCTGACCACCGAAAATATAGGCGTCCAAAAAGCGTCCTGTATGACCCTGACGAATCAAATAACGATCGCAAACACAGAAACACGTAATACACACACACAGCGTCTTCGCCGGCGAAGACGAGGTCCCAGATTTCTGACGTTGGTTGGTCGTGGCTTCTTGCCAGTTCGTCGTTCGTCGTCGTATTGACTAATCAAAGTCATACCATCAGACCTCCACTACACGTCGCCCTAAGCCGTGGTCCGGCCTCACAGGAGACACTCTTAGGACGACATTCTCCGACGCTAGTAGAGCTTCTGCGCTCTACTCTCCGCATTTCGCAACCTCGGCGATGCTTCTGCGCTCGCCCGTCCCGCCCGGTGACGCTGTAAAAGCCGTTAGGGCTAACAGCATACAGTCAATTCTAAAAAAAATAATCATTCGTTTTCTTTTGGCGTGCGGCATTCGTAGGAGGTAGACGTGTTTGGGAGACCTCTTCGTATTTCGTGTTATTATTTTTTTATTATTAGAATCTAATTTTAAATAATCGCTAATCGTGATAAGAGCGACCACTGAGTTTCTTGCCAGTTCTTTTCAAGTGGATTAGTGTTCCGAACTGGTGGTAGAATCATTCTGTAGTTGGATTTTGTGGTGAAAAGTGTTGGTGCACAGTAAGGTGCCCGGCGTGATTCCCTAAACGCATTCGTTTATTTTAAATTGAATTTAGACTTAATTTCTAACAATAGATAAAAAGCCGTGTGGTGTCTGGCTGAGTAGAATAGACCCTCTTTCTTACCGAGATGGCGTAAAACGCGAATAAAGTAAGTTGACGTCAGGAAGGTGGCTGGTCTTAAAATATGTCGCCAAATCATTTGACAACATGTTTATAACATGTCGTGCCGACCCCACTTACAAGTGGGATAAGTGACCACGAGTCGCGCGATCCTCCCGCTTACATAGAGAAAGAACCGATTTTAGGAATATTCGCGATTGTCGCGATATGTCGGGATACGGAACACGATTTGTAAACACAGTGAATGTTCCAGAGAATTAGCGTCAAGCGAATTTCAACTGTATGATGTACAGTTTACGAACTATTTTTGCATGTTCGTAAACTGCTTCCAATTCGAAATCTTTGATATTAATTATGAACTCTTTAACAATGAACAAGATAAATCTTTTAAACCAGGGTAACATAAATACAAAAAAGTCTTTTCGTTCACGAATGATAAAAAATGCGTTATTGAGGGTACATAACACTTGAATAAGGCGAACGAAGTCGCGTTTGTCACTAGTAAAACATAAATTGTTTCAGCAACGCTACGTTTCATACAACAGCGGGTTCGGTTCCCGGTTGATAAGCGGCGAGTTTTCCCTGGAGGATTGCGAGGAGTTCTGCAAGTTAGTATTGATTTAATCTATACTAATATATAAAGCTGAAGAGTTTGTTTGTTTGATTGATTATTATTTCAGTAACAACTGGACCGATTTGAAAAATTCTTTCAGTGTAAGATAGTCCATTTATTGAGGAAGGCTATAGGCTATATAACATCACGCTAAGATGAATAGGAGAGGAGCAACAATAAAAAATATTTCGAAAACGGCAAAATTTTCAGCTTTCATAGCGTGCTCAGATCGTTCCATATTTTACTAGGCGAATACTTGACCACTGAAAATGCCTTGTGGTATCCGGCTGAATAGAATAGTACCACCCTCATTTCTTACCGAGGTGTCGTAAAATGCGACTAGGGTAAGTCGACCAGCAGTGTGGTATCCGGCTGAGTAGAATAGTACCACCCTCATTTCTTACCGAGGTGTCGTAAAATGCGACTAGGGTAAGTCGACCAGCCGTGTGGTATCCGGCTGAGTAGAATAGTACCACCCTCATTTCTTACCGAGGTGTCGTAAAATGCGACTAGGGTAAGTCGACCAGCCGTGTGGTATCCGGCTGAGTAGAATAGTACCACCCTCATTTCTTACCGAGGTGTCGTAAAATGCGATTAGGGTAAGTCGACCAGCCGTGTGGTATCCGGCTGAGTAGAATAGTACCACCCTCATTTCTTACCGAGGTGTCGTAAAAGGCGACTAAGATAAGTTGACCCGCCGTGTGGTATCCGGTTTAGTAAAATAGACCACCCTCTTTCTTACAGAGTTGTCGTAAAATACGACTAAGGTAAGTTGACGTCAGGAAGGCGGCCAGACGTAAAAGCGCAGCCAAATCATGTGACAGCATGTTTATAACATGTTGTGCCGACCCCACTTACAGTGGGATAAGGCCAGGAAGAAGTTTTCCTTCACCGAAAAGCGTGTGATAAATTGCAATTATCAATTAGACATATAAGTTTTAATAGAAAACTTGTCGCCTCGGGTTTGAACTCGTGACCCCTTAGAAATAAGTCGCACGGAGTACTGAAAATAATATATTTATTTAAAGGAAAAATCAATCCAACGAAAGCGTTTGCTCCAAAACTGAACACTACGGTATGGCGTTTCAACGGTACCTCGACATGTGCGACCATGTTTGATGGGAACGTTATACCATTACCGGATATATGAATAACATATCTATAGTCCATTAATATAGAGATAATAAAATGCTTCATATTTGTCTTTATTTTTGAGTATATAATAATAAAAACATCTCGCAAATTAAGTGATATTTGTATTTAAATAAGTAAATAAATTTACCGTGTGGTATCCGGCTGAATAGAATAGAGCACCCTCATTTGTTATTGAAGTGTCTTAAACGGCGACTATGGTAAGTTGATATCAGGCAGGCGGCCGGTCGTAAAATACCTAGTCAAATCATGTGACAACATGTTTATAACATATTATGCCGACGCCATATAGAGTCGGATTGAAATAAGTAAATAAATTATGACAACTTCCTTTACACTTATTAAATAAATAAAAAACAATATTTTTCAAAAGTCAACCAATTTTTTTTTCTAACTTGTCATATTGACAATGTTTTCTTTTATATAATTCACCTAACTGAAGCAGGTTGTATTTGAAACATGTTGTAACAATTTTTTTAACAACTTGTCACATTGACGGCGACAATATTTTTTTATTTTATTGACCTATTTGAAATATGTTTTAACAAAGTTTTTTTTTATTGACCTATTTGAAGGAGATTGTATTTGAAACATGTAATAAAATATACCATGTCATCATGAGCTAGTTTAATTTAATCTTAAAAACTTATAATTTTAAGTTAATCATATTTGCATACCTATTTCTTAGTAATGTGATTATAAGATAATACACTGAAAACTTAGAATTGTAACACCTTTTTGTAAGTGTACGCAAAAATTAATGAATTTAAATTTAAAAAAAAGATGTCAGTTCCCTCCCAATGGAAAGAATAAAAACATCAAAATAATTTCTCATTTGCTTTAATCGTGATATTGTTCTTTTTTTTGTATTTTTTATTCACAGCGACTTATAAGTAACATAGCACTTGTGCTTCGGAATATATTTGTTGTTGTATATATAACATCACCGACCATACGTTTAAAAAACGATATTTTTTTTAACAAATCTCATACTTGGCGTATTTATTTTATAGTCGTTGTAGTATCTATTAACGGCCCGGAATCGAGTCCTTTAATTCCTGTCATATATGTAATTACAATTATTACACTGTCATCTTGCTCAACACAGACAAATAAACAAATAATATCTTGCAACTGTCATCGTGTGAAATAATATCTTGTTATTTGTCTTTGATTTGAAATAATAATATGAAACCTAAATTAAAATGTATTTAAATTATTTCTTAATTTTTTATACATGATATAAACTCATAAACCGAAAAAAGAATAATTCTATATATAAAGCCTCAATTTTCTGAATATTTTCATTACAATATTTTTTTAACCGTTTCAAAAAGACCATGGCTGATTAAATTTTCGTGCATTTAAAAAACAATTATTAATTATGTAAATTCCACGCAAAAGTTTCGAAATTTATTGTATTTGGTTTTTAATAAAAATATATTTAAATTACAATTTCATCATTTTTACATTAAAATATACATATTGCGTTTTACCACGAACAAATAAGTTACCATTACAACATTATAGTCAAATTGTTTTATCCATAGACAAAGTATTTATAAGTATACTTTAAGTTACACATAATTTCTAAACAGTGTACACTTTTTTTTACAACATTCAGTAAGACTTAGGCTATATTTATATTGTAATAATAATAAATAATAATTAAGCACAATTATATTAATAGTGTTGTTGAGAAAATTTACTTAAAACTAGTAGTTTATTTCGCAACTAATATTTAACATAAATAATTAAAGAATCGAAAATCAAATTTATAAAATTTAAAATATTAAACTTAAAGCGAGGTATCTATACTTAATATTCACACGTGACTTCATTTAGTGACGTAAAGAAGTCTTTCATAAAGAAAAAGAAGGTACGAAATGAAGCCACGTGTAAATGAACCCTATAAAACAAAATTAAAAACATAAATGTCTAAGATTCTAGATTTTTTAGCCAATATTTGGCTCTAAAATTGACTAATACTGAACAAAAAACTAATATAAAATTGACAGTGTACTTCGGAATGAGCATATTACGCAGATAAATGTTTTAAATTGTGTGATTTCTTCATAAAAGCACCAAAGTAGTTGAGTTAATGTATTGAATTTAGCGATTTTGGCAATGTGACGTTACGTGGCAATGAAAACCAAATATATTAATAAAAAAACAACTGGCCAGTCAAAATGGCTGCGGTCTTTTAGTTACATTATATTTAGTATATTATTAATAAGGATATTAGATAATTATATAAAATATACTTAATTTAAAACAAAAAAAAAATTATCTCTTTATTTCTTCAAAATCTTTACATTTACTATGTATTTAAGAAACATAAAATTAACGTCATATTTATTTTCAGACTTCAAAACTGTTTCTAAAAAAACCTTAATTCGATTTGGATTGTATATTTAGATACTGAAAGTAAAATCACTGCCCTAAAACTTAAAATGCGAAAAACAGTATAAACGAGTTATATTAATATACAAGTAATTCTATTTTATAAGTAAATATAAAATGTACTGAAAGTAGTTATTATTAAGTAAAATTATATTAAAAAAATGCAGTAAATATTGTGGTTAGACAGTGCATCTTTATTGAAATAAATGTATTTGTGTTGAAAGTTTGTTTTTATTTAAATATTTCATTCTCTCATTGTTTGCTTAATTATTTCTACATGGCGTTAAGTAATCTATAAACAACCTCTTCTAGTATTGAGTGTGGCGTCATCTTTCATTTACTCCTCTGCTTACGTTAACTACCTCCTTTATGTATGACTTCATCTTTATGAATAACCTCATTTTTATGGATAACCCGATCTTTAAGCATGACCATATTATCATTTAAACATATTGACTAAAATATTCACTAGCATGTCGAGGCTACAAATACAGACTTTATTTCACATTTCTGCGATTTTCAATTAAGGCAGTATAGAAATCTGCAATCTGTTGTTATCCCACTGCTGGGCAAAGTATTTATCTCTCAGAGAGAAGGAAGTTATTTATGACAAATCCAATATCAATTGGCAGGGTTCCATATATCCCTGGAATGTCTAGATATAAGTAGGCTTTCTCAATATGTTTTCCTTAAACGCAAAAGATTTTTTTTTGAGATTTGATTGAGCTTCTGGGGAAAGATGACATACTACCATATTTCCGCCATTTTTTTTATATAAGCCCTCTTTGGTTTAAGCCCGCTTTACACGAAACTCTCTTTATACCCTCTTTACATTGAAATTATTTGTAAATTAGACAAATTTTATATATGCAAAGGCTTGATACTATCCGTCTCTTAGGCAAGGGTTACCTTTTTCCAACTTTCCGCTTTTTTTTACGTAAGCCCTCTTTGGTCTGCTTTGCCCCTCTTTATGCCCTCATTTATTAAAATAGACAATGTAAACCTTTATATACCTGTACATCTGCCCAGCCGTATAAGGCTTTTTCCCAGCAGTGGGATACTAATAGGTAGGTAATTTTTACTTCATAACCCGTCAGTATGGTACGATTCACAATAATATAGTTGTACACAGTTTGATTATAATTATAAAAAATGGACAGTTACATGTTAAATTGTATACAATAATTTGTTACATTAAAAGATTAGAAATAATTTCAGTTATATGCCTGCTATGGAAGTGTTAATATTGTTTATATGAAACTAAGTGTTCTCTGTAACTTTGCCTGCTTAGAATAATACCGTACTTCCATGAATAATTAAACAAGTTCAAATACACTTTTCAGGGCACCTATAGATAGGTTTACGCCTATTAAACGTTTAGGACAGTTATTTAAATATTCACCATATAAATTACTCAATCCTTATGCCTTTTATGATGAAAAATACGAAAAAGGGCGTAAGTCGACTTATAAAAATATTCACACCTGATACGATTTTCCTCCTCCAATGTCAAATATACTTATATACCAAAAATCATCAAAATGGGCTAATCCGTTTTAAAGTGAGAACGCAACAAACATTATGTATGTTTGTTTTTCTTTAGCGTATACAAAATTAGTGTCTTTATGAAAAATTTTAATGTTGAACATCTTTTTAATATTTGTGGGTAAGAAAACAAATATTGATGAGAAAACGGCTGCTATCTCTCAGTTAAATAATAAAATTGCATTTTATAAGTAACTTAATGTGATTTTATAGACACAAATAATCTCGTTTACAGGTCAAATGTATTTATTACCAAGTTTTCTTTTATAATATACACTTGATTACGTGCTTATTTTCCTGTAATATTTTCATCAAATCAATATTAAAAACCAAGAATGTTTGTTATTTCTTTATATTAGGAACTTTATTTCTTTGGTCGTTCATTTCGGTCAAAAATATTTCTATACTTATTGAAAAAAGTCTCCAAAATCTGTTTGTGATCGATTTTCTTAAAATCTACAGAACGAATTTTTATACGGTTTTTACTAAAAAATAGCACACTTCTTCCGGAAGGTTTAGGGTAATAGTACATTACAGTTTTATATAAATTGTGTTGTTGTAAAAGAGATCGTGTGGTCGTAATAAAACTTTTGGAAGCTTTAGTCGCGTGCCCCGCGTAAACTACCAGATATACACTAAAGTAATGTACTAGATAATTGTAGATCTACAAAAATATTACAATAAAGTCCGCGAGCGTATGTCTCTATCTCTTATGGTTAGCCAACAATAACTACTTTTATGTTCAAAATTTGAATTTGGGCAAAATTTTGTGACACTGATTTTCAGTCGGGCGATGCAGCTGACACAACTAGTATATTTATAAATTAACACTTCCAAAGCAAGAAGCAATCTTCTACTCAAAGTTTCACTCACAGTTAAGCTATTAAGTATTATATATTACAGGCAAATTCAGCGCATCAAAATTCAGTCTATACACGCCTGTAAGGGAGCAAAGATAAACTGGTCATAGGAACTTAAACCTTTTTTGTATTGGCTTATTCGGTTTGTGGTATCATTAGACGACTTTCATTATAACTGTTTCGCTTTATCAGTCGGTTGTTACGCTGTTTGGCTTGTACAAGCGAAATAGAAATTCTATTTCGTTTGTATTAGAGACTAACAATGGCAGTGCTGTTTTATCGCTTAATCATGTGGATTAATGGACATTTATTTCGCTAGCATTAGCGATAACGATATCGCTACGTTACATTGACATCTGCACCATTACTTATCTAAGCGACGCAGCGTTTCTGATGTCTCGCTTGTACAGTATAAGCGATGTAGTGACGTTGTTTCGCTTGTATTAGCAACTAACGACGATGGCGATTTTCCTTTATCGCTTAATCAAGCGGGTTAGTGGTCATCCAGTTCGCTGACAGAGATGTAGCGATATTGTTATTGCTTAGACACTAGCATCAGCAGCATCGCTTGTACAAGCGACGTAGTTGTGCTGTCTTGCTTGTATAAGCATGCATGTTATGTATTTTTGCTTGGTCAAGTAGATTAATATTATAATGTAATTATGTAATGTTTATAATGATGTTGTGCTTAAATAAGCGATATACCGGTCAGTCTATCGCTTGTAGTGACGATGCTGTTTCGCTTGTCCAAGCAACTTAATGATAATGTTTGTGCAAGCGAAGTGATAATGCTTTCTCGCTTGCACTTGCAAACAGCGATATAGCTATTTCATTCAATCAAACATGATGGCGGTAATCTATTTCTTGAACTTCAATTGATTAGACCAAACGCGAACTTTTAACATATTTCTCTTGTAAAAGCGACTTAGTCGCTTGTTTAAGCGAGGAAATGATAAACATTACTTAAATTACTTTATAATTGAAAAAGAATACCATTAATTTGTTTTCTTAAGTAGTAGAAAGTAATTGAAAGTTTGACCAATTTATCTTTGCCTCAAATATTTTAAATTCACGTTGGCAAGAGATATCTGTGGGCAAGTTTGTGCTTGTCATATTAATATTTTCTAGATTTATACGTGTGTAAATAAATACAATGTTCTGATGTAAAGTTACTGAATACACTTATTATATTATTATAAGTCAATGTGCGGTAAAGATTTAATTAATAAATATATACCCAACATATATCGTACGGATCGTATTAAAGTGACCCAATTCAGAATGAATATTAGTTGAGTTAGATAAATTGTAATCCTTATTTCAATACAATACATATTTGACATCACTATGAACTATTAAACAGTGTTTTTACTCGCTCTTCCAAGTTATGGGTCTCTTTAACAGTTACGAATTTTGGAGACTACGCTACGCTTTATAGCAATTTGCCAGAAAACTTTTTTTAATTCGGTCTCTCTGATACTTAGCGTGCCGATATATATAAAAATGAATTTCTATTTACCTTAGTAACCTGTATAGGTTAATATTAAATTGCTTATTAGCCCTATAGCCAGATTTTAACTTCGAAAAGTTACTTTCATTGTGGATGTACTATGTAGTACTAAAAATAGCAGTATAAATTATCTAAAAACATTGGTATACGATAAACGTACGAAAAACAAATAATATTTTGGAATCAAAGTTCTTTTAACTAATAGAAATAGTTCACTGGTAAAAATGGGCGCGTAAGAAAAAAGGCGTGTTTTCTTGTACTTTCTATAAGTTTTATTATTATAAGCTGTGCGATTTTGTCATGGAGTCTATCTCGTGATGATGCTTCGGTTGCGGGGCGGGACGATTGTTGAGTTTGTAATAGTGAACGTGTGTGGTGCTTGTGTATTGTTGTGGCGGTGGTGGAGGTTTGTGAATGTGTTTTTACGAATCCTCCATGTATCAGGTACGAAAACGGATAGTCCACTCTACATATAGTATTATATATATTTTCTTTTTTATTTCATCGTGGATTTTATCAAAATATTTTTTTAAATATGAATGTGGATGGATGTATGGCTAGGGGGAGGCCGAAAAAAAGATGGATGGATTGTGTGAAAATTGATATGCATGTTAAAGGAGTGGTACCAGAATTGACGAATGATAGAGGAGAATTGAAGAAGAAGACATATCGTGCCGACCCCACTTAGAGTGGGATAAGGGTAAGAGAATGGTGAATTTTATTATTACTTTTGCTGTCTATAAGACTTTCTCTTCTGAATAAGATTGTATATGTAATTATCAAGCTTTGTGCAAAAGAGCATATTGCGCGGTCAGAATTTTTTGTACCTTTGAATTTCAAATATTTGAAGAAATTACCCAAATTTCTGAAATACCAAATATAAGCCCTATCTCTTGCCAACATCGAAAACAGCATTTGAATAAATAGTATATATGTCTCACTCGCTCGCTACATCCGAGTATACATCTGTCCCGCTCTCATGGTCTATTCTTCGTCCGCTGGCTCCGTGCCGAAGTAACGATCCCCGAAATTGCCTATTCCCGGTAGAACGTAGAATTTCTCATTGATTTCCGGATCTAGAGCCGACGTTACAATTTTTACCTGAAAATAATCTCTTTTTAACTATATTTAAGGAAAAGGATGGATGTAAGGCTAGGGGGAGGCCGAAAAAATGATGGATGGATTGTGTGAAAAATGATATGCATGTTAAAGGAGTGGGACCAGAGTTGACGAATGATAGAGGAGAATGGAAGAAGAAGACATATTGTGCTGACCCCACTTAGAGTGGGAGAATGATGAACTATATTTAAAGACAAAAAAACTTAATGGCATTAGAAAATTATCTGTCTTTAAAAAAAATTGTAATCTGGCTTAGGATGACGTGTTGTCAGTAGATTCTCCAAAAGGTGGGCGGAAAACCTCAGATAGATTGGCTTTTACTGGATAGTGTTTTATTTGAGTGTGTGAGTGTAAAGAGAAAATTTGATAGGGCACGTGATAAATGTGAAAGGAGTGTTAAGAGATAAAGAAAAAGATGGCTAATGCGTGGAATAATATGAAATAGGACACAAGATGGCGGTCAAAAGTTTAAAAAGAGATTAGGTAAGAATATATCGAATTGGACGAAATAAGTCAAGATATGAGTGTTAAAGGTGTATCAAGAGATAAAGAAGATGGCTAATGCGTGGAATAATATGAAATAGGACACAAGATGGCGGTCAAAACTTCGAAAAGAGTTTAGATAAGGCTATATCGAATTAGTGGAATTGGGACGAAATAAATCTAGATATAAATAATAAATAAATATAAATATATGGGACACTTACACACACGGTTGTCCGTCCCCAAAGTAAGTAACTTAATACTTGTGTTATGGGTGACAGACAACTGGTGAATATATACTTATATATTTTTTTAATACATACTTAAAAACAAATATACACCCAGGATCGAATACACCTCGGCGGGAATCAAACCCGCGACCCGCGGAGCTGAAGGCAGGGTCACTACCAACTGGGCCAATGGGCCAGTCGATATAAGTGTTGAAGGTGAGTAAACAGATGGAGAAGAAAACGGATGAATTAAATTGGATAAAATAGGACACAAGATGGGCGTCAAAAGTGATAGAAAAGAACAGAGATAAACAAAAACAAAACAGAGATAGAAAAAAAAGGTGACGGATGTGTGAAATTGGATGCTGTAAGACATGTTATGAATGCTTAAACTAAGTTTAAGGAATACGCTTGTTTGTAAAGCGTATAATTCAATCAAAGATTGATAAAAATATTTGGATTTCATATCCCTTCAACCTCATACAGGACTGCAGTTAAAATATAATGCAAGTTAAATATATATGCAAGTAAATTGAAAATGTTTTAAATATTGATCGTCCAGTTTCTTTTCCTTCCTTGGTCCTTATTGATTAGATCAACTTTCTGAACCTGTGGTGAAAAGCTTGCAAAACTTACATGAATAAAGATTATTATAGGAGATAGAGAAAATGTCGGATGATTATAATAAGATCTCAGTCATGCGATGAATGTTTAAAGTATGATGATATATTAAAAAGAGATCATCATTCTCTTACCCTTATCCCATTCTAAGTGGGGTCGGCTCAATATGTCTTCTTTTTCCATTCTCCTCTATCATTCGTCAACTCTGGTGCCACTCCTTTGACATGCATATCATTTTTCATACAATCCATCCATCTTTTTTTCAGCCTCCCCCTAGCCATACATCCACATTCATATTTAAAGCTCTTTTGGTCACATGATTTTCATCCCTCCTCATTACATGACCATACCGATTTAGTCTCGCACTTCTCATCTTTTCTGTAATGGGTGCAACTTTCAGACTTAGACAGATATTAAAAAGAGATATTAAATAAAAAGTTAACATGGGACCTATAAAGTATATTATCATTACTAACCTTAGGGAAAGCATATGCTATGGAGTGGACCCCTATTTCGGCCATAAGGAGCGACACAAGGCTGATGTTCTCCTCGGGAACGTCATGGTCCAAGAGCACGCGGATCGCCATGATGGCTGCCGCACCCGTGGCCACGGTGGCGTCCATTAAGATCACTCGGTAGTCTTTGATGTCTTTGGGCAATCGGAGATAGTACAACTGTAATGATGTTGGAGTGTTAATAGGAAACAAGAGAGATGTGTATGCAGTAGAGGATATTATGTAACATATACATATGTTGTCGCCACTGACTTCCGCTTTGTATTTTATAGCAACAAAGTCATGAAACAAGAGTATCGCGCCCTTTTTGATTAAAACAGTGGCAGCACTGTGCCGTTGTTGTTTCCGGTTTAGTCTTCCTATTGATAAAACGTTTCAGTGACATGCGGTCTTTGTTCGTTATTCAAGAGAAGTGCATCAAGACTATTATATCTTGTTATTGTATATAGTTTGCGCTAACACATATAATGGTAGCTAAAAAGTGGTTTGAGGTGTCCGGACATATTTATAAGAAAAAGAATGAGAGAGTCAAATGAGCTAATGAGTTTTATATCCATACCACAAAAATATATGTCACTTAGTAGTTGCGATATCCCACTGCGGGGACATCCTTAACAGGTTGAATCCCGAGTAGGCAAAAATTTGGGAGTAGGTTTGAGTTTTTCCATTACTTATGAAAAATTAAGTGTATTTTTTTATATTATAGTCCGTGAATTACGCTAGCAGAAGCGAGTAGTTAAAAAAAGAGAACTTTCAGAAATAATTAATTTAAATTGAAGTTACAATTAAACGAGTCCACTTAAACAATCTTTTCAGTCGAACCTAAATCTAATAATCTTATATTTTAGGTTTATTCGGCTGATACAATGTAGCATCAGTTTCACCCTAATATCATTAATATCTTACGCTGCGACATTATCAACTTTCGCAAGTTTGAGGCAGCGAACACAGAAACGCGAACTCATACTATACTCAAACATAACTCGTGTTAGTTTTTTAGTTTTATGGCTTGTCCGTCTGGTGGTTTGTTTAAATGTACTTGTGGTAGAGTTCGTGTTGTGTCATTTATTTAATTTTTTTTGGCATGTTATTCATAAATTACCTGAGAGATGGCAAAAATGTGCAGATAGCAATTGCCGATATTTTGAACGAAGTTATTTTTTGCGTCCTATGAAAAAAATGAAAAAAAGGGCTGCTTGTGCCTTGGGCTCGTCCCTTTGCTGGTTGGTTTGTAACTCACTCTCATCCATTTATTACTTAGTTCGTATGTTTGTGATAGCTTTTCTGATAGTGTTTGTGCCGTCGCCACTGTAGATTCATTCATTTGCAGCTTTATATGAATGTTTGTGAATGATTTTGTGTGGTTCGTACCTCAGTCTCGTACGCTTGCTGCTTGGTTTGTGTGGATATTTGTGATAGCTTTTATGATAGTGTTTGTGCTGTTCCCACTGTAGGTTCGTTCGTTTGCAGCTTTGTTTTGAATGTTTGTGATAGCTTCTGCGTTAGTATTAATGTTTGTGTGATTTATACCTCGGGCTCGTCCGTCTGCTGGTTTGTCTGTATGAGTATCTTCCCAATCCTTATGTCCTTGCAAACGTCACACACTGCCTGCTCCATTGTCTCTCCAGCTCGCAGTATGGACACCCCGCATATCTTCTCGACATCGCATTTACGACCTTATTACAACACAATAACACATATTTTACAAATTTAAATATTTATTATGTGACATAACTAATTTAAAAGATATTCTCAACGCAGTTTGTTAGTTGATTCGTAGAAATCTATACTAATAAATAAAGCTGAAGAGTTTGTTTGTTTGACTGATTGAACGCGTAATCTCAGGAACTACTTGACCGATTTGAAAAGTTCTTTCAGTCCATTTATCGAGGTAGTCTATAGACTATATAACATCTATAGATGAACAGGAGAGGAGCAGCAATAAATAATATTGCAAAGACGGCAAAACTTAAAGCTTTCCTTACGTGCCCTAAGTAAACGGTGATAGTTATTAAAAAAATTAAAAAAAGCATATGTCTAGCTTTTAAGGTTGACCCACTATAACCTTTTTTTGTGGTTATCAAAAGACTATATTACGGTTTTAATCTTACCACGCGGGTAGAGCCGCTGGCGATTGCTAATCAGTTATAAAAAATTAATGTATCGATGTATAGGGTAAGCTAACCTATTCTTGACACCTATCCAATTAATTGACATCCTAGCAATTTTCTTCCAAAAATAAGAAAATAACAACACTAAATAGTTCCATTTGTACCAATTTTATTAGATAATATCATAATTTCTTAGTTTGGCATCATCAAGTTGTAATGAAAATAATATGGCGACTAAACATCTGAATGAAAAAGTGCACATAATTAATTTAGTAATAATTTATCGTTTCCTTAAAACTTAAATTGTTTTAGATATGTAACTGTTTCTTTAAATACATAACACATAAATAAGGTACGCATCTGCGTGCTTTACTTAGTTTTCATCAGTATTTTTGAATACTGATGAAAACTGAAGGGTGTCATGAAACTGGAATTTGAATTGCCGATAATAGGGAATTCTGTGTCAATATTTGGGTAAACCATTGCAGTTCGATAAATATCATAATTTCAATAACAAATAATATCCTAGTTAGAATTTGATTTTACTGGCAACATCTTAAAATAGTTGTCTATATTTACCAAAATTTATCGTTATTTGGAAACACTGTGGAACGCTTATATTTATTTCTTTTTATACGCTCGTTCTAAAAGTGTCAATAATTGGGCACTTTACCCTATATGGCATGAAAGAAAATGGACGAGGTAACGTCCAAACACAAATTGATGATTTTTTTTATACCTGTGTAGGAAAATCCCTGCGGTGTGTCGACAGCCTGTGTGGAGTAGGGCAATAGAGAGAGAGCGAATTCGATCACCAGCCTCATGAGGCGTTTGGAGTAGAAAATGAACTCATCTCGGGGAGTGTCCTTGTTACGGATGAACGTGTGCAGACCTTGTACCTGGGTACCAAATTAGTTAATTAACTAATTTGGTTAACTGGGTTAGGGTAGTTAATTAACTAGGAACCAAGTTAGTTAAACGAAATCACTTTTCTTATTTAACATGCCGTATGGTATTCTGAGTAGAATAGACCACCCTCTTTTTTACCGCGGTGTTGTAAAAAACGACTAAGGTAATCCGACCTGCCGTACGGTCTGGTTGAGTAGAATAGATCACGCTAATTTTCACCAATGTCTTATGGTATCCGGTTGAGTGGAATGGACCACACTCTTTCTTACTTAAGTGTCGTTAAAAGCGACTAAGGTAAGTCGAGCTGTCTTATGGTATCCGGTTAAGTGGAATGGACCACCCTCTTTCTTACTTAAGTGTTTTAAAAAGTGACTAAGATAAGGCGACTTGCCTTCTCATTTCTTCATACCACACAGTGGGCCAACTTATCTTAGTCGCCTTTTACGACACGTCTTATTCTACTTAGCCGAATACTCGGCACATCTCTGGAGAAATACTAACGCTTTAATAAAACACCTTTGTTATGGCTTTATTGAACAAAATTTAGGGACCAGTTCACGTCCGCACTTCTCGACGGCTTAACGATGACTGACCGAATTATTCGTGTATACTAAGCTTGGGTAAAAAATATCGATATATCAAAATATCGATATTTTATCAGAAAATAATCGATATAAATCATTGTTTAGTGTGCTGCGAGTAAGCTTAGCTTAGCTCATTGTTATTTTTTGTGGGAATTGTGTTAATCTGTTAATGATAAAAAGTCATGTCTGCTGTATGGAAGTTCTTTAAAAAAAAAAGGGTTATTAGACAAATATTGGTATGAATGAATAATTTATTTTTGTTGTGTTGATGATGTTGATTTTTCTTGGCTTTTCTGTATTTTCAAATAATAAAACTGATGTCAAAACCACCAGATGTGTATTTCCTTTAAAATTTCGAATATTTTGGCAATTTTTATAGATAATCGCTTATTGCACAGACAATATCGATATATCAACATATCGATATATTTAGTCAATACTTATCGATATATTTGAAAAACATCGATAGGATATATATCGATATTTTTTCCTCATTTGCCCATCCCTAGTGTATAGTATTCATTATACACTATACTAACATGAACTCACTTGCGGTGTATCCTTGAGGACGTATAGCGAGTCAGGTACGGGCTGGCCGATGTGAGCTATGGCCAACTTTTCCCGGACTTTGAATCCCCGCTGAAACAATGGGAAAAAATAAAATAGATCTGGAACGTCTGGTTAACCTAGAATAACTGCTAAGGTTACATGGTCTAGTCAAAAATCGCACACGACTGTTTCGTATCGTTAACGACCTAGTTTTTTCATATATACTACCTAGTTGTGTTACCTACACGACTTAGTTGCGTTAACTACACGACTTATTTGCGTTACCTACATGACTTAGTTGCGTTACATATACGACTTAGTTGCGTTACCTACAAGACTTAGTTGCGTTACCTACACGACTTAGTTTCTTAACGTGTACGACATAGTTTCGTAACGTATACTATCTATTTGCATTACGTAACGATATATTTACGTTTCGTACACGATCTTAATTGATAACTAATACGATAAGGCTACCTAAAATAACACGACCTTGTACTTTCTGCTTGGAGAGAATGGTTGGAGATTAAACTCATGGTGCTCAATCAACTGGACAAGATGGTTTAATTCTATATCCTGCATCAAGTTTGCTACTTGGTGACGGTTGATGGGCGTTAGGCTCTAGAGGTATTGACTTTGAACCTCCAAAAAACGGAATATTGATAGGTGGACAGATAACAACAGCTTTGCCTTATACCGACTGCTCGCTCTTATCAGCTGCAGCTGCTTTACGTGCTACACGATGACCTAGACCTTCCCTCCACCAGTCCCTACAACAGTTCTCTCACCAGCTGCAACTGCTTTACGTGCTGCACGATGACCTAGACTTCCTACTCCACTCCACTAGTCCCTATAACAGTTCTCTCACCAGCTGCAGCTGCTTGTGGACGTGCTGCACGATGAGGGAGATGGCCACTTTGTTCTCCCCCCCTCTTGGCACGATGATGTCCGCATGGGCCATGCTGGGCGCTATGTAGCTCTGGTAGGATGGCTTCACGTGGGTCATGTACTGCTTCAGCACACCCTCGAGGTCCCTCCCGCGCTGGACGATGTCCCTATAACGAGGTTCCCCTATTACATCATCATCTCCTCATCATCCTCCTGCCCTTATCCCATTTTAAGTGGGGCACAACATGTTTTAAGATTTGGCTACGTATTCTATGATCGCGTACCTGACATAAACTTAGTTTTGGCGTCTTTTGCGACACCTCGGTAAGAAAGAGGGTGATCTATTCTATCATCTCGGCATCATCCTCCTGCCCTTATCCCACTCTAACTGGGCTCAGCACATTTTATAAACATGTCATATAATATGGCTAAGTATTTGACGATCGCGTGCCTGACATCAACTTACTTTCGACGTCTTTTACCTCGGTAAGAAAGAGGGTGGTTGAGTCTACTCTGCCAGATAACACAGCGGGTCAACTTACCTTTGTCGCCTTTTGCGACACCTCGGTAAGAAATACGGTGGTCTATTTCTATTAAGCCGGATCACACGGCCGGTCAACTAATCTAAGTCGCCTTTTACGACACCTCGGTAAGAAATACGGTGGTCTTATCTATTCAGCTGGACCACAGGGCGATTTTATATTCAATTAAAGCTAAAAACCCTAATACAATGTTTGGACATTTTGCAAAAATCCTATTAGTGGTTAACGGGTTAGGACAAAGTTTAGGCAAATTCAAATTATAATTTATTCAAATAAACTTATAAACAAGTGATTTTGAATCGTCAACTCTACTGCTGGTTCGGAAAGCTGTTCCTACCGAGAAGAGCCAGCAAGAAACTCGGCGGTTGCTCTTAGTGGTTTGCACCGGAGCAGTGAGTACCGGAGAATCACCGGTGATTAACCGGTACAAGTATTCGCCGAAAACTCCGGAGAAAAACCGGTTTTTCTCCGGTGATTCTCTTTCGGCTACCTAACTTACAGATACAACTAAAATAAAAGAAATATGACTCAAATAAACAATTTAAGGATTTATTTATTGCTTATTTACACAGATAACTTCACTTCTCTATGCTACAACTTCCACTCTCCTCATTTTCCTTACATTACATTTATTATCTCCATTAATCTTAGGTAGATAGAAAGTCCCATAGATGTCCCATGATAGTCGATTCGGCATCTCTGGAGTGATCTTAACACAGCTCATATTTCCATGTTGAAATTGTGAACGAGTATATTATATACCTGGGACATACAGTCGTATTAGGTAGGTCCAATTTTGAGAAAGAGGTTATTCGCCGAATCTAACTCGGATGGGCAGCGTTTGGGAAGCTACGCGAGATCTTTTCGTCCAAAATACCTCAGTGCTTGAAGACCAAAGTCTTCGAACAGTGCGTGTTTCCAACAATGACATAAGGATCTGAATCTTGGTCACTGACTATGGGCCTCATAAGAAGGCTCAGAGGGCAATGGAGCGAGCTACGCCGGAGTATCTCTCCGTGATAAAAACAGAAATGAGGAGATCCGTAGAAGAACCAGAGTGACAGATATAGCTCAGCGTTTCGCGAAGCTGAAGTGGCGATGGGCAGGGCACATAGTTCGGAGAACCGATGGGCGGGGCAAATAGTTCGGAGAACCGATGGGCGTTGGGGTCTCAAGGTTTTGGAATGGCGACCCTGCACCGTAAAACGCAGTGTCAGCAGAACCCCCCCCCCCCACGAAATGGACCGACGAACTCAAAAAGGAGCCGCTGGATTTAAGTGGCACAAGATCGTGTGGTGTGGAGATCCCATGGAGAGACCTATGTCCATCTGTGATGGTGTCAGTCGGCAGTGGACGTTCATCGGTTGACAAAGAAGATATTTTGTATCAGGTGACTGTAAATTGTATTGTAATTGTACTGTAATTGTACTGTAATTGTACTGTAATTGTACTGTAATTGTAATGTAAAACTGTATTTAAGTTTACCTAATCGTATATAAGTTAAATTAATTATATTTTTTTATTTTCATAACTTAATATAAACATAAAGGCGAAAATTTGTTATGTATCTTTATCACTACCTAAACAATCTAAACCTTTTGATGTAACATTAAAAAAATATATTTTATGAATAATTAATAGGTTTATACTATTTGAAGTGCCCAGAAATTCTAAATGAATGTAATTATTTTACGTGTTTTAAGTTAGCAGGAGCAGTATAAAACGAGCGAACGGATTGCCTTAACATAACTCAATATAAGGTACATCGTTCGCTTCTTTTTCTCAATTGCATACTTTTACACCAAAACCTAAGCTCCGGAGATCACTGGTGAAAAACCGGAGGTCGGCAAATCACCGGTGAATTTCACCGGTTGTCAAAATTCCGCTCCGGAGCAAACCACTAGTTGCTCTTGTAAAAATACAATTCTTAATACTAGTTACATTTAATCGTTTCTATCTTGTACAAGGTCGAACAATATCTATATCCACGCATTCTTATCGTCTAAATAATCCTCAACAGTACAGTAGGCTTACTGTATCAGCCTCTCCTTAATAGTGTTTTTAAACTGCTGTATTGGCAAAGCTAAAATATTTGAAATATTTACCTCCTTAGTCGTCTCGCGAGCCGGATATCCGCGTCGGTGTCCACGAACACCTTCATGTCCAGCAACTTCAGGACATCAGCGTTGTAAAAGGCCAGGATGCCCTCGAATATTATCACGTTTGCACCGTACATTGTTTTCTAAAGAAATAAATTTATACGTCCATTGAGGTGATCCGAAATAAAGTGACCTAATTCAATTAGGGTTAATCGAGTGAGATAAATTGTAATCCTTATTCTAATGTCATGTATGACATAATTTTATGACATTAAAAAAGCTAGTGTTTTCTCATCTTTCCAAGTTATAGGTCCTTTTAACATTCATGATTTTTGTAGGCGATACGTTACGATTAGGCCATCACAGCTGTGCATTTGACAGCTCAAATATCACTTGCATTCAATTCTACATTTTAGCATTTTTTTTAATGCCCTAAACAGGTATAACACGCTTTTTTTTAAATGAAACCTAGCTAGATCGATTTATCTCTCTCAAAACCTCCTGCATGCTGAATTTCATGAAAATTATTGGAGTCGTTTTTCGAGATTCTCAAAATATTTATATTTATATTTATTATATTATAATTCATTTAAATATTGAAGATAAGTGTTCAAATTTTGAATTATCTGTAGGTTCAAAGTGAAAAAGTGAATTCAAAGGAGTTAGTTACATACAAACAAACATACATACATACTTGTATA
Source organism: Morpho helenor (assembly GCA_029227775.1). Lineage (NCBI taxonomy): Eukaryota > Metazoa > Arthropoda > Insecta > Lepidoptera > Nymphalidae > Morpho > Morpho helenor. The sequence goes on along the minus strand of JARGCU010000034.1, from coordinate 1,035,777 downwards.
AAAGCGGATCTGTTACTCACAGTTCGGTTCTCCCTGGAATGGGTCACGTAGTTGTAGATAGGAACTTCGACCTTCTTGCCTTCTTTGAGTCTCTGCAGCACCGATATCAGCAGTTCTATATCGAACGCGTCTGGGTGGTCGAAATTGTACTCGTTCTTCGTAGCCGCGTGATGCTGTTTCTCATTTAACACCTAACAAAATAGGTTAAAGTTAAACTCCACCCATAATCTGCTGGTATATTTAACGGATTTTTGAGGATACTTGATTATTAGTAGCTAAAATACTAACATAGATATACGAGAGGTCACAAAAAGCTTGTGATACCTGTTTCAAGACTTAGCAGAGTTAGCAACTCATTCGATGGTCTCGGTATTCGCTTCTACAATGCGGCACCTGCTTTGCGCCTTGCAAAAGTACGTAAGTCGTTTGTGGGTTTTGGTATAAGATTCTATAATAAAATTCCGCAATCAATTTCAGCATTGCCATTACAGCAGTTTAAAAACACTGTTAAAAATAGACTGATACAGAAAGCCTACTACACTATTAAAGATTATTTAGAAGATAAGAATGTGTGGATATAACTCTCTTTGAACCTGTACAAGACAGTAACAGAATGTAAATAGTATTAAGAATTATATTTTTAAAAGAGCAACCGCCGAGTTTCTTGCTGGCTCTTCTCGGTAGGAACAGCTTTCCGAACCAGCAGTAGAGTTGACGATTCAAAAGCACTTGTTTACAAGTTTATTTGAATAAAGAATATTTTGAATTTGAATTTGAACAATAAAATTCCGCAATCCATACTAGACCAGTCTACAGAAAGGTTTAAATTAAGTGTCAGAGATATGCTTATACGTAAAGCATGTTGCACAATCGAAAATTATTTGGATACTAAAAATCCCCAAATTTAAAAATCCTTTCAGCTTCATACGAGACTGCGGTTTAATAATGTAAAATTGAATATGTTTAAAAGATTGACCGCCGAGTTTCTTTATGGTTCTTCTCGGTAAGAGCAACATTCCGAACCAGTTGTAGCTTCAATCATATTGATCCTTGACGATTCAAAAGTGCTTAAAAGAGCTTATTTGAATAAAGATTATTTTGATTCGATTAGTTCTCAATTCAGTTTTTACGTAGGTGCAAATGAGGTTGGCAATTGCACATTTGTTCTTCATGAAAAATGCATTTTATGATAATAAACTTGATGCAGTTATTTTTATAATCGCGGAAAGTTACGCGTGATAAGAGATAAGAGAGCGTGCTAAAAGTGTATAATATGCATAAAAAATAAATGGGTTTAATTTCTTTACTCTTATTGTGTTATAGCTGTAATAGTAGAACGGTGGGACAGTGTCAATCTTCTCAAGGGGTCCCGGGTTCAAATTTCGAGCGGGCAACAATGAGTACTTGAATACAAACTATTTGAAATTGAAGTCTTGAGGGAGGTATAGAATGGTGAAAGCGATATAAAATTATTGTCATTATCATCATCCTCCTGCCCTTATCCCACTCTAAGTGGAGTCGGCATAACATGTTACAAAATATGTTGTGACATGATTTGCTACGTATTTACGACCGGCCGCCTGCCTGAAGTCAACTTATCTGAGTAGTGTTTTACGACACCTCGATAAGAAAGAGGGTGGTCTATTCTACTCAGCCGGATACCACACGGCGGGTCGACTTCCCTTAGTCGGATTTTACGACACCTCGGTAAGAAATGAGGGTGGTACTATTTTACTCAACCGGATACTACACGGTGGGTCAACTTACCTTAGTCGCTTTTTACGAGACCTCGGTAAGAAATGAGGGTGGTACTATTTTACTCAACCGGATACTACACGGCGGGTCGACTTACTTTAGTCGCCTTTTACGACACCTCGGTTAAAAATGAGGGTGGTACTATTTTATTCAGCCGGATATCACACGGCGTATAAAATAATGAGTTAAAAAAGCCTAAATTTACTAATCTCTGACTTTACAAAAGATAGCAATAACAAAATATAACTAGTTAAAACAATTAAATTTTGTGAAGAGTAACCTCCAACTATCTCGCTGGCATCTCTCGGTAGGAGCAATTTTTCGAAATTTTTGCATTCCTAAAGCATCTTTGGAGATATGTGTAACCTACCAATCCCCATTGGAGCAGCGTGGTAGGTCTTAGCTCCAATCATTCTCTCCAAAAACGGAGAGAAGAGGCCTTTTCCCAGCAGTGGGAGAGTAACAGGCCGCTACTTTACTTTTTTACTCACCTTATAAAACGAGTCCATACTGACTATGGTTACCCATGGTATGTTGAGAGATTCTATGATTTTTGCCGCCACAGTGGTTTTGCCGGACGCGCTCGCGCCACAGATACCTAAAGTCAAAAGACTTATTTAATTTAAAATTTTGCCATAAATCCTTTTTTTTGATTTACCAAAAAAAATATTTTTCTTGGTACATCAAAAAAATAAAGTACTTTTGAGAAATTCAGGAAAAAAAATAGTACACATCTATATTCAATCATTACTTATTTTTCCATGAGCTTTTTTTTGAAGCCTTTCTTTTCTTTCTACTTGGGAGGCGTGCAAGAAAAATAACCACTCTCCATGTTTTTGTTGTAATTTTAATCCGATAATAAATAGTCAAAAATAACCTCAATGTTCGTTCAGGTAGCATTAATTGACAAAGTGACGTTAACGTTAAAATGTGACAATGACAAAAGAGTTAGTAAGTGTTACCAACTAAGTAAGCCCCGTACGTACATGAATGAAATTCGATCAACAATTCGCTATGCAGAGCTGCGGGTGCGTTCCATTCACAGTTAATTCAAAAAAAGTGCGGAAGAGTATTTTATTATTAGTATTTTAGTAATAGTATTAGTATTTTTCGTCCTATATTATTTTTCTATGATATACAGAGTGGTACCGACGATACGGCATTAAATAATTGTACTGCTCACTTGGGAGTATTACATTACTTTGGTATAATTCAATTTATTTAAATATAGAATTTAAGAAAAATATATATTGTAACAAACTAAATACGTTTAAATTGCGATTAATAACGAAACACGCTTATTCATTAGGGTTCACTCACCTTGTAGTGCGCGCGTACGGCGCTCGGTGTAGATATGACGATCGCCGCGAAGATCAAACGAAGCGGTGAAGTACCGCGGTCAGTGACCGCAAGGCCAAGGCCATTTTTACAGTTTTGTATTTATAAATACAGAAAAGTATAATATTGTTAATAGGGTTTATTTTTGTATGGCATGCTGCTATCGGTCATTGATCCATATACATCATGAAGTTTAATTTCAAAATGAAAAATAATATATATAATGGCTAAAGTACTTCATTGAATTAAATGAATTTTTTATGTAGGCGGCTAAGGTGCGTAGCTATCTAGGATTAAAATTAATGTCGTATCGTCGGTACCACTTTGTATAGTATAACTATAATAAAATAGACTTAAATATAGTACGATACTATATTGTAGACAGCAACATTTTCAATCAGTGTTTTAATTTATTGTTGCTAGCAACACTTCAAAATTACCTCTCATCTAGAGTATAAAAATGGTCAGGTCAAGAACAGAGGTCTCTTTTACGATCGGTACTTGCGTGCAAAAGCTCTATTAGTTTATCTGTTCACGTCAGCCATTTTGTTTATTTGGTGACAAATTTATTAATTTTGTTCTCTTTTTATAAATCCTACTTTGGATCCTAACAATATAATATAGTACGGGCGGCAACCCTACGCCGAACATCTGTCGGTTAGAATACTACAATGGGACTAATTGCGAACAGGTTTTTCGTACCAATAAGAAACGGCTCGACCTCCTGCCCGCCGGTACAGTTGTACCAAGGCGGGCGGCCCGCCGTGTATATGGTACGTCGGTCCGCGTGTAGAATACTCTCGGCCGTGGTCCGCTTGTTTGACTGCGACATGGACGCGGTGCGCACGCGGCGAGCTCGCGGCGACTTCATTATGTTAGATCCTATAAGGGAGACGACCGGTCAAACATTGAAAACAAGTGATCGAAAATAATCAAGCTGTGGTAGCCAAGCGGTATCACCTTGCGCCTCTTTCGAGAAGGTCTAGGGTTCAAACCCCGGGCAGGCACCAATGAGTTTTCTAGTAAAACTTATGTGTCTAATTAATAATCGCAATTTATCACACGCTTTTCAGTGAAGGAAAACATCGTGAGGAAGCCTGCTAGATCTCTAGAGAATTCTGGGGATATGTGTAACCTACCAATCCGCATCGGAGCAGCGTGGTAGGTCTTAGCACCAATCCTTCTCTCCAAAAAAAAAAAAAAACGGAGAGAAGAGGCATATGCCCAGCAGAGGGATAGTAACAGGCCGTTACTTACTTACTTACTTTTTATCGAAAATATAGTTTAAAATACCTAAAATAAACGCTATTACAGAAGATCGAAGTGAAAAATAACGAAATATCTCTTCATCCTACTCTGTGTGGTCGGCACATTTTTCTCTTCCATTTTCTTCTATTATTCATCTCTAGAGCTACTCCTTTTATATGCATGTCATACTTCACTCTTTTTAGGCGTCCCTAGACCAATCTCTTCCTAACCGAGGTGTCGTTGTATACGATAAGTTTACATCAGGCAGGCGGCCGGTCGTAAAATACGTAGTCAAATCATGTGACATGTATAAACATGACGTGCCGACCACTTAGAGTGGGATAAGAGCAGGAGGATGATCCGTCCAAAATGGGATTGAGTTCTGAGAAGTCAGTTACATAAATAGAGGTGAATCTAATATAATACATGTCATAAAGTTTAAAATTAACGATTAATAGTAAATTACCCACCTGTGGAGGGGGGTCTGTACGGTCTGACATTTGGTACGGTTGTGGGTGACGCCGGGGCGCGCGTGTAGTCGTCTTCGTCGAGGAAAACCTGCTCGCTTAGTTCTAACGCCAGTTCAGAGTCACTGTGGACATGCACAGTTATCTTAAACTTTTTATTCCAGCAGTTTAGCTTTGTGTGTGTGTGTGTGTGCGTTTGCGTGTTTGTGTGCGTTTGCGTGTTTGTGTGCGTTTGCGTGTTTGTGTGCGTGTGCCTGTTTCTGTACGTTTGCGTGTTTGTAGGCGCGTAAGTTGCGATAGTTATTTATCAAACTAACGATCCAGCACCAATTTACTGTGGCTCGATCTTATTTTAACTTCCCATCAAACAAAACTTTCCAACTTTGGGATACACTACTTTACTGTCGTACAAAAATTCTACATTTTTTGGGGTCCAAAATTTGATACTCATTTTTGAGTAGCATACCTACCCATCCGTTTAATCTCTAACAAACAAATCTATTTAACAATGAATTATAATTATAAACAACAGATATCGCATATTGTAGAACCACATAAATAATTGTTATAGACAGAATTTGCAGTGATTAAATTTCTAGCTTAAACCGGACTAAAAGTGGTTCACCTTGAAACGAAATAAAACCACTAATAATAAGCTGAATCAGAGAATTATAATGATGAAATGCTCTGTCTGTCATGCCTGAGAAACTTTATAGTCAATTATATAACTTAGCTGTGGTAGCGCAGCGGTAACACCGTGCGCCTCTTTCGAGGAGGACTAGGGTTCAGACCATGGGCAGGCACCAATGAGTTTTCTAGTAAAACTTATGTGTCTTATTGATATTTTTTTTAAGCACATGATGATACAACATTTGCTTTTATTTATTTTCGCTCACTCGCTCGCTAAGCTGTGGTAGCCCAGCAATAACACCGTGCGACTCTTTCGAGGAGGTCACGGTTTCAAACCCGGGCAGGCACGAATAAGTTTTCTAGTAAAACTTACGTGTCTAATTGATAATTGCAATTTATCACACGCTTTTCGGTGAAGGAAAACATCGTGAGGAAACCTGCATATCTCTAGAGAATTCTGGGGATGTGTGTAACCTACCAATCCGCATTGGAGCAGCGTGGTAGGTCTTAGCTCCAATCCTTCTCTCCAAAAAAAAACAGAGAGAAGAGGCCTATTCTCAGCAGTGGTATAGTAATAGGCCATTACTTACTTTACTAAGTTCTTATTATTTAATTTTTAAGAACTTGTCTGTGTAAATTTAGTGATAAAAAAAATATATTTGTCTATGTCACTGTTTAGCCATTAAAATTTTAAGAATTTAAAGTTTGCATAAGAAAGAAGGAAAAAAAGTCTGTTGCAATTGTTTTATTAATAAATAATATAGTACACAAAATTTGTGCACACTGTTGCCATCTATATGATTGATTAAAAAAATGTTGTATATTGTGTATCTGTGTGGCATGTATCTTGTTACAATTTACATAAATATATATCGAAAATTTAGAATCCTTTTTTTTAGTTAACCACCAAAGCACCCTCAGGATATATGTTCCACAATTCAATAGCAAAGCTTTACATTTATAGCATTATGTTGTGATGAAACCTTACATAAGACAGTAATTTTGCTGATTTCAGCTGTCTATGATTCAAAAATAGATGTCTTTATGCCAATGACCCAAACTAATAATAAAGCATGTATAAAAAACAAGTAAAAGTTATAAAAGCTTTTCAAATCAAATCACATTAAATATTTTTTATTGTAAAACAAAAAAAAAATATATTACAATATGTCTCTAGGACATATTGTAATATATTTTTTGAGAAACAAATTTTAAAAACCTATATATCAACCTATATGTCAGTTGCTTAACTAGCGGCCTTATCGCTAAAGCAGCGATCTCTTCCAGGCAACCCTGCTCATAATGGAATCATTTAAAGGTTTATACAGGCAGTGTGTACTTTTTATTACTATTTTAATAGCTTTTGATAAAATTTTATGTCCCTATTGATAACCATTGAGGAGTTCCCTCATCTGGTGCCAATCCTGGCAGCATCAGGTCATGCTTATTATAAACATGCAGTCATTGGAACTAGACTAGTATGTAAAGTTTAGCTCAATAGGACACTGGAAAGTGTGTCAAAATTAACTTGCAAGATTCTACCCTCACATACATATATGAAAAGTTGAATAAAACATTAAAAATATAGGTTTAGATAGAAACAATGAATTTATAAAAACTTATCACCACTTAAATGAGAATAAACTATTATGTAATTTATGTTCTAACTTAATAATATCCCTTTCACAGGTATAAGTTTGTGGTTGTCAGGTTATAGGTGCTGGAATAGCAGTGAAATCCATGATTTTAACATGTTAAAATAGATGGAACAGTCTGTAATACAGACAGGCATTTCCAAGCATAAATAATAATAATAGGTGCTTACCAAGGGGTGGCACCAGAGTTGACAAATGATAGAGGAGAATGGAATAAGAAGACATATTGTGCTGACCCCCACTTAGAGTGGGATAAGGGTAAGAGATGATGATGAATAGGTGCTTACCAAAGGATATTTTCATTTAATGTTTGTAAATTACTTAACTATTTATTCTGTTTTAAACAAAGGACCTCAATATTACATATATTTCTGTTCCAATTCATTGTAATAGGTATGCCAAAAATTTGCACGAAATTAATGTCAAATAAGACATAACTCCATTTATCATGAACATATCGAATGGCTTAGAATGATGAGTAAACCTCACCTCAGATTTGTTTATCTTATCAATGTGGCTATTTATATTCATACAAAACATACACAGTTCTGTTTATATGTGCGTTGTTTACTTTATTTATTTACTGACATGTAACAAGTTTGCATCTTTTATTTACTATAAATGTACTAAATATTACTTTACACATTAAATAATGTAAGTGTTTTAGCATTTTGAGATAGCATGAAAGCGAGTAGAAAGCTGATATCAAGTCACGGTGACAATGCTAAAATAATATCAACAAAATTTCTTACGGATTCGCAAATATAACAGAACTTTGTTCTATATCTTCCAGAAATTTGGCCATTCTCACGTGCTAGAGGCAGAGTAATCTGCCTGAGCACGTGCCGAAATCGCGTTGATTGTTCAGCGTAAGCAAGCTGCCAATGTACTAAATATATGTCTAAAAATAAATCACAATGTGTTGCATAGGTTATGATTCCAGGAAGCGCTAGCTTTCATTACACTCTTTGTGACGGTCACGGAACTCACTGAGTCACTTGCACGTAAATATACCGCGCTGATCGACCCGGGGTCAATCAAACACTAAAAACCTTCGCAACCGAAAAAAAATTGTTGACGCGAGACAGCTGTGCAAACAAACAATAATTAAGGTTAACACACATGATTTACCTATCCGAGCTTGCTGAGCTGGGAGTTTCGAATTTGTTAAGCTTCCCAGACATTGCTGGTCGTCGCGAAATATTTAATTATTTAGGTAAATAATAAAATAACTGGTAAAATTTACAAGTAAGCACACGAAGTAAGTGATTTTGACGACTGACATTTACAGTCCTGAAACTTTGTCACGCGTACCCTTAATGCTGCAGTACTGACGTCATAGTAATGAAAAATCTTTAAAAAGTATACTATTATATTTTAATGTAGCATACAATGTTTCAAATCGCTATTATTAATATTTTAAGTTTAAGTTTAAGAATAAAATATTTCGTTCAAATATTTAAATATCACTATGCGTTTCTAAACGTTCTCCACCTACGTTCCGTTGTTCAGAAAAATCAATAGGTTCTATTGTAGTTTTATAATTTATTAGACGTTTTAGATTACAAAGTACCTTGTATTCTAGGCTATAAAAGAATATTTTTAGCTTGTAATATTATTAAATACGAAAATAAAAAAATAATTATTGAAATTATAATTTATGTGCTTTTGTAAGTTTGATTATTTGCTTATTAAGCCTGATATATCCTATCTTTTAGATGAAAATATTTAAGTACCTACATACTGGTTTTATGATAATTTAATAAATTCATGTTTTATCACACTCAGGTATATTTTGAGATATAATCTTAGCCATTTTTTAAATGGAAAATGGTTATACCAAATGAATTCAGAATTATACAAATACTAAGCCGAAGAATTCCTTGTTTTTTTGGATCTTACTTTTTTATCGAAGGCACTAAAATAAATTTAACCATAATTAATTTATTTTTTAATATAATACGACAGAAGTAACATATACATTAAATAGTCCCCGAACTGAATTAAGCTTACAGACAGAAATGAAACAAAAGCGCAGATGGTTATTTCATTAGACGAAAGTATCCCAGCAATTAGTTGAGTTTTCTTGAGCGTCGACGATTCAGACAAACAGAATTTAACTAATTACATTAGGAATCATTTCACATGCCCTCCCTTCCACAAAGAACATAGTTAAAAACTGTAATTGAAATTTAAAATCAAAGTATTTTTTATTCAAGTAAACAAGTGTCTTTGAACTAAATTCTACTGTTAGTTTGGAAAGCTGTTCCTCCCGAGAAGAGTTAGCAAGAAACTCGGCGGTTGCTCTTTTCAAAATATAATTCTTATAACTAGTTACATCATCATCATCATCCTCCTAGCCCTTATCCCACTCTAAGTGGAGTCGGCACAACATGTTATAAATATGCTGTCACATGATTTGGCTGCATTTTTTACGACCGGCCGCCTGCCTGACGTCAACTTACCTTAGTCGTATTTTACGACACCTCGGTAAGAAAGAGGGTGGTCTATTTTACTAAATCAGATACCACACGGTGGGTCAACTTACCTTAGTCGCCATTTACGACACCTTTGTAAGAAATGAGGTTGGTCTATTCTCTACTCAGCCGGATACCACATGGCGGGTCCACTTACCTTAGTCGCCTTTTACGGCACCTCGGTAAGAAATGAGGTTGGTCTATTCTACTCAGATGGATAACACACGGCGGGTCGACTTACCTTAGTCGCCTATTACGACACCTCGGTAAGAAATGAGGTTGGTCTATTCTACTCAGCCGGATAACACACGGCGGGTCGACTTACCTTAGTCGCCTTTTACGATACCTCGGTAAGAAATGAGGTTGATCTATTCTACTCAGCCGCATACCATACGGTGCGTCGACTTACCTTAGTCGCCTTTTACGACACCTCGGTAAAAAATAAATGGGGCTTATTCTACACAGCCGGATATCACACGGCGGGTCGACTTACCTTAGTCCCCTTTTACACCTTGGTCAGAAATGAGTGTGGTTTATTCTACTTAGCCAGATACCACACGGCGGACAAAGAGTCATAAGACTTTGATTTCATTTAAAATATATTTTAAAGTGTAAACAGTATTAGACAGCTTTTAGTTAAACTACAGTCTCGATTTCCCATTAACTTTAATTCAAGAAAAAACCAATTCTCTGAAAGTAAACGCGAGCCGATCTCAATAAAAATGCCAATAGACAACATAGACTATAGAGGTACTAAAAAGTTTAGCAAGAAAAAGGTTGTTTAACATTCAAGTTGCGCTTACTTCATTTGGTTCGATTGTCGCCCCAATCAAAGTTGGGACGTAAAATAACCTAAAAGTTCGCGCCAAATTGACGGTGGCTCAGGCGAGTCACGTAAAGGACTTGGGTTACATTTTACTATTTTTACATGTCTGGAGGTTTTAGAATGAAAACGTTTTGAAAGCTTTTCATAAAGTATTCTTTTGATATTATGATATTTCTCTTTAGTATGCGTCCTGGTGTATTTGGAATGAAAATTGAATTTTAATTTTTTACGATTTATTTCTAAAAGCTGAAATCTAAAAGATGATTAGAAAAGCATGTTTGCGTCTCAATTAATTGCTCTGTTGTATATTTTAATTATTATTTTTCAATGTTATAGTAGGTCATTATTTTTTCATTTAAAAGTTGCCATTTACGATACTTCGGTAAGAAATGAGGGTGGTCTATTCTACTCAGCCAGATACCACACGGCGCGACAACTTACCTTAGTTACCTTTTACCACACCTCGGTAAGAAATGAGGGTGGTCTTTTCTACTTAGCCGGTTACCACAAGGAGGATAATAACAGGTAATTATATAAAACTAAAATATAAGAAAAATTTTGTAAACTACACAAAATATATTCTCTTTTTCCTTTTAATTTTTTTGTCGAAGTAATAGCGAATTTTTTAATTAAGCAAGCCCAGTTCAAAAAACACTAGTCTTGAAGGTTCTGAATTCTTAAAAAAAATCACATTTAGTAAACAATTAAATCACTACACAATATTTACTAAAATAAATAATCTTTCTAGTAAATAATCCTCTTTAAATGTTATTAGTTCTAAGACCTATGATTTTGTTAATTTAATTCATCCATCACAAGGCTTAAAAGATCGTTGCTTTTGTAATAAAAAAATATAATGTAATCCATTTAAATTTAGAATTCTTGGAAGTTGTGTTGCCCGCATCGAAAACTTCTGCCATAACATGCAAATTGGGAAAGTTCAGACTAATTGCTTGCAAGTTGGCTCTACCTCAGATCGTCGAGACTTGCTTGAACGTAGTTAATTAAGGGTTTAGTTTTCTTTTAATTAATTAAGTTAATGTAACGTGATAAATGATTGAAGTTACGTTCTATAATAGTAGATTATAATACTGTTGCATAATAAGGGTTCTTAATTCTTATAACACGAGTGTGTTTTATAGTATCACACGAGTGTTATAGGACCAAGTTATGTACAGTGTCATACACTACTTTATCTAATCTTATACTATAATACGTAAAACAATATTAATAAAAACCAAACTTTGTTTAAATATTGAAAAGATTTTTTAAATGTTAAATGTTAACGCCAAGGCGCAAACATCGATTGCGTGTTGCGTCGCCGCGGACTCGTTCATTGAAAATTTTTTTAAGGTAGAGGTTCAACCTCCTCGTTCCAGCTGGAGGTTGTATAGGTGTATCGGTAAGATTAAAAAGTTATATTATGATACAGGTGTCCATACAAGACCTGTAATAAAACTTTTTAATTTTTAATTTTTGGCCTGACGTTTGTCATAAAAATTTTGGTTTCAGTTTTGTAATCTTTATATTATAGTATCAGAGTAGATAAAAGCTTTAAAATACCTAGCTACAAAGATTAAAATACATCATAATGTATTTGGCAATGTCAAATAAGCTAAAGTACCTGGGTGACCGACCCTTGCTCCGTAATTTTATTAAAAGACTAGCGGCCTGCCCTTGCTTCGCACGGGTATAAAATATATATCCCATGTCAGTCAGTGTAAAAAAAATGATTAAAATCGATCCAGTAGTTTTGATTTATTTATTACTGCCCGTGGCCCGCAAGCGTTAAATTTGGAGAAAAACAATTTCCTCTCCCTATACCAAGACGATTTCCTGCTATCTTTGGAATATCTAAACTCATATAGTACATTTTTACTTATTTACTTTTACATTTTACCTATGTATTTTATTTTTACAATTAATTACAGAATGTCTTTAAACAAACTCTAAAAGATTCGAAGTGCTATAGGGTGAAGCGCGGCGTCCTCACGGCATTTTAAATTTGTAATATCTCCGAAAATGTTCACTTAAATTGCACGCTGTAAACGGCTATATTGATCTATATTAAATCAACAATTTATTTAAGGTACTCAATTGGATAAGGATTAATGCTGTATTGTATAAAAATTGCTTTGAACATAAGGCATCATTTTTCGTAAAAAGTAAATGAAAAAAACTGCTATTGTGGGTTATCCATAAGAGATAGATATATACCATCGCGGACTTTTCTGTAGACCTTTTTAAGGTGTACAAATACTTAGTACATCATTTTGATAAATCTCGTAGGGTTTAGCCTGCGTTTGCAATGTAAGCGGAAAAAAATGTAATTATTTACAGAAACCTCAAAAATTACAGTATTTCTCTACTTCGTATTGAATGTTATTATACGTACAAACCTTCCTCTGGAATCACTCTATCTATTAAAAAAAACCGCATCAAAATCGGTTGCGTAGTTTTAAAGTTTTATGCGTACATACGGAAATATGGACTTTGTTTTATAATATGTAGTGATTTACAAAAAAAAATGTAACAAAAAAAAATTACAAAGAAAGTAAGGGCCGGTGACATGTGGGAGTTGAACACATATTTAATTAAATTTAAGCTTTATCTTCTTTATTATCTTTTTCTATCTATATCTATTTTAATTTTAGCAGTTTTTTCAAAGCCCGAAAACAGAGTAAAACAATTTTTTTTTAATAAAGCCTAGCTATCGATTCCCCACCCCCAAAAAAAGAATGTGCTAAATTTGATGGAACTCGTTGGAGAAGTTTTCGAAAATCGGAAATATATATATATACCTACATAAGATTAACTCGTTTAAATGTTTTCAATAAAACAATTCATATTGGTGGTTCAGAAATATTGCCAATAGATACCATCAGGCACTCATTTCAGCTTCATACAAGACTGTTTAATAATGTAAAATTGAATATGTTTAAAAGATTGACCGCCGAGTTTCTTTCTGGTTCTTCTCGGTAAGAGCAATATTCCGAACCAGTTGTAGCTTCATCAATCATATTAATCCTTGACGATTCAAAGGTGCTTAAAAGTGCTTTTTTGAATAAAGATTATTTTAATTTGATTTGACTCCAAATGTACTGTTATTTTTAATAGTCAACAAAACGTAAAAATATTTAACTCCAAGCTAACTTTTTTATTTAAAAGTTATATTTTTAAAAGTCTTTTTAAATAAGGAATAGTTCAGTAAGTAATTTTATATGTTATAAAAAAATAGTACCTGTTATTATAATATCTACTCTCTATTTAATATCTAAGTAGGTATGTTTGTTACTTCACGATTTATTTTTATTGTTTTGTAGTTTATTTATATAGATTTTATCTTATGTTGTCCCTTTCACTTTTTAAAATTTCAATGTATTTTTTAAAATATCTACAATTTTTTCTACAAAGTTCTACAATAGTTTTCGATAATTAAATGTTATATTATAACTTTCTAATTATCGAAAAATATACCTGACAATTTTTTTTATTATATAAAGTGAAACATCATTTCACATTTAAATTATTAATTAATAGTTTTTGTAATGCATAAAATTATTATTAAATGTTTTCTTATATATTCCGAGATGTGATGAATTTTAATATCTGGTAAACTTAGTTAAAAGTTAATCTTTTAAAGTAAAACAGTTGGCACCATTGATAAATTATCCATTATCCGTTTCCTTCCATTTCGCGACTATCGTGGCAGTGTTTATGTATTTAATTTCGCTCTATTGCTTTCCCGAAGATTTATCTTACTATGTGTTTTCGAAGTAGAGTAGAAAGTATTTTATTTTCATACATTTAAGAATACTTTTCAAAATATCTTTAACATATTTAGTAACGGCCTGTTACTATCCCACTGCTTGGCATAGGCCTCCTCTCTCCATTTTTGGAGAGAAGGGTTGGAGCTAAGACCTACCACGCTGCTACAATGCGGATTGGTAGGTTATACTTATCCCCGGAATTCTCTAGAGATATGCAGGTTTCCTCACGATGTTTTCCTTCACCGAAAAGCGTGTGATAAATTGCAATTATCAATTAGACACATAAGTTTTTGATAGAAAAACTCATTGGTGTCTGCCCGGGTTTGAACCCATGATCGTCTCTAGAGATTCACACGGTCGCACCGCTAGGCCATCACAGCTTATATCTTTAACATAAAACTCATGAAAAAGTGCTATTGTGGCACAAATACCGGAAAAACGTATAGATTAATTAAAAAATATAAGTTATCTTCTCCTTCCTGCCCTTATCCCACTTTAAGTGGGGTCGGCACAACATTTTATAAACATGTTGTCACATGATTTAGCTACGTATTTTACGACTGGCCGCCTGCCTGACGTCAACTTATCTTAGTCGAATTTTACGACGCCTCGATAAGAAAGCGTTTGGTCTATTCTACTTAACCGGATACCACACGGTGAGTCAACTTACCTTAGTCGCCTTTTACGACACCTCGGTAAGAAAAGAGGGTGGCACTATTCTATTCAGCCGGATACCACACGACGTTAAAAAAAAATATAAGTTATATTTTTGAATTTTTTAATGCTTTTTGAAACAGAAATTATTGTATTTTTTCAAACATTAAAAAAACGTTCTTGTTTTTATCTTATTATTAAGTACCGGGTCTGGCTCAGTAATTTTTTAAACAAAATAAAAAAGAAACTTAAAAAAAAAAACATTAGGGGATTGATCCTAGGTATTTACGTTACATTACACTTGAGATTGTCCGTTCCCCGAATAAGCTACTCTGGACTTGATAGTTTATGATAAAATAGTGTTTTATATTCAATATAAATTACTATTTAATGCCCAAAAACAGGGATAAAACGATTTTTTTTACATAAAACCTAGCTAGATCGATTTTTCCTCCAAAACCCTCTACATGCTGAATTTCAGGAAAATCGTTGGAGCCGCGTCTGAGATTCCGAAAATATATATACATACAAGATTAACTCAGATTAACTTACTAAGATTAAATACTAAAGATAATTTCTGAACGGGTTGGAATCTAGTTGTTTAAAGTTGGCAACACAAAGTTACTATTTTTGTTAATTCTAAATTCAAATACAGTGCATTGAAAATGGGACCCATAGTAGTGGATAAAGGACAGGATTGTAGACAGACGAATATCCGCGACACTTGAAGCGGATAGCGAACATGTTGGGGCCACTGTTTTAGCGGGTTCAAAAAGATTGTAGCTAGAAAAAAAACGGTTGCCTGTAAAGTCGGTTTTACGGGCAAAGATTTTACGTGACAACGTCTTTTTGAATGTGATGGATTGGAGTGGGAGGGAGACGCAAGGCATTCGCCAGTCCGGCGGGCCTCTCTTTCGTTCGGTGACTCTCGTAACAGACGTGAGCGGGCGTTACACTTTTTCATGAGTGACTCCAAGCCGCAACCTAATTTAAGACGTTGTCACGTCAAAAAAAATCATTAATTACATAGTTTTTTTTATATAAACTGAAGGAAACGTCTCGCTTCTTTTCTGTTCCTTTTTTTAATTCAAATAATGGGCCTTCAGTTCCACGGGTCGCGGGTTCGATTCCCGCCAAGGGCCAACATTTTCTATAAATAAATTTGTTAGTCTTCGAGTCTGGGTGTCTATTTGTATTTAAGTGTGTATTTAAAAAAATATAATTATATTTTCACCAGTCGTATCTCAACCATAACACAAGTACTCAATTACTTATTTTGGGGACTATATTTATATTTTATATTTCTTGAGTCCAATTATCACAAGTTCTTTTAAATAATCAACTCAACAGATAGTTCAAGAAATTTCTTCTGCTTAAAAAAGTTAGCAAAAACTCTGCGGTTGTTTTTTAATAATATATTATATTTAACATTGCTACATTAATAGACCAACCTCTTTTCTTACCGAGGTGTCGTAAAATACGACTAAGGTAAGTCGACCCGACGTGTGGTATCCGGCTGAGTAGAACAGACCAGCCTCATTTTTTAGCAAGGTACATAAAAGATGTCTAAGTTAAGTTGACCCACCGTGTCTTATCCGGCTAAGTAGAACAGACCAGCCTCATTTTTAGCGAGGTGTCATAAAAGATGACTAAGTTAAGTTGAATTACCGTGTGATATCCGGTTGAGTAGAATAGACTACCCTCTCACTTACCAAAGTGTCGTAAAATACAACTAAGGTAAGTTGATGTAAGGCAGGCGGCCGGGTGTTAAATACGTAGCCAAATCATGTGACAACAAAATCAAATCAAATCAAAATAATCTATATTCAAATAAGCTCTTACAAGCACTTTTGAATCGTCAAGTATCAATATGATTAATGAAGCTACCACTGGTTCGGAATGTTGCTCTTACAGAGAAGAACCAGAAAGAAACTCGGCGGTTAATCTTTTAAACATTTTCAATTTTACGTTATTAAACCGCAGTCCTGTATGAAGCTGGAAAGATTTTCAAATCCAGGCTTTTTTATCATCCAAATAATCTTCAACTTTGTAATATGCTTTACGCACAAGTAGGTACATCTCTTATACTTAACTTAAACCTTTCTGTAGACTGGTCTAGTATGGATTGTGGAACATGTTTATAACATGTGCCGACCCACTTAGAGTAGGAGGACAGAAGGATTAATTTGTTCGCGCCTACTGCGTGCCTTCGATAGCTACATTTGGTGAGCACAGGTAGCCGTATACCACACGGCCTTTAAGCATTCATTAGTTGTTATAACAAATTTCAGGACTTTTCACTCATGGATTTTTTGTTAATAAATCTCCCACGAATGAAATAATAATGAAACAGATAACATTTACTAAAGAATGGTTTCACTATATCGAATCTCGTGGCTTCGCTTTAAGCGGGAAATTCATTCCAAACGGAAAGGATGAATCCTTCAGATTCGTCTTCGTTCACAAACGGTGTTTCTCGAAGCGGAAATAAGTACGGGGATTTAAGTTTATTCTACTTTTTAAATTAATCTTGTTTGTCGTGTTTTGTCTGTGGAACAACTGTGACAAACTTTTTAAATCTCAGTTCTAAGTTGCAAACTAAATGGCTGAAAGTCTTAGAAAGGATTTGTTACATCTGTCACACTTCTTATTGAAGTTCTAATACAGATATTATTAGATATAGAGTATAGCTCTCTTTGAACCTGTACAACACAGTAACGACTTAATGTAAATAGTATTAAGCATTATATTTTTAAAAGAGCAACCGCCGAGTTTCTTGCTGGTTCTTCTCGGTAGGAACAGCTTTCCGAACCAGCAGTGTTGACGATTCAAAAGCACTTGTTTACAAGTTTATTTGAATTTGAAAGAGAGAAAGTTCTGGAGGTGGAAGAATGTATAAATCCTATTTTATTAAATCCTATTATGCGATTATTAAAGAAACATATTACTCGTAACATTTAAATAAATAAATAAGAATAGAATAGTACCGACCTCATTTCTTACCGAGGTGTCGTAAAAGGCGATAAGGTAAATTGACCCACAATATGATATCTGGTTGTGTAAAATAGACAACCCTCTTTCTTACCGAGGTGTAGTAAAATAAGACTAAGGTAAGTTGATGTCAGGCAAGCGGCCAGTCGTAAAATAAGTAGCCAAATCATGTGTCAACATGTTTATAAAATGTTGTGCCGACCCCGCTTAGAGTGGGATAAGGGCAAGAAGATGGTAATTAAAATAAATAAGAAATAAACGTAAGATGCGTTTTTACTCCGTTTGATTTTTATATCATTAGCATTATCATATTCATATGAGATTCTAACAACGTTGCTAGTTAAAATACTATCAATTTAAAAAAAAAGATAACATACGCATAAAAATATTTTTATACTTTTTTATTATAGACATCCATAAAGTAACACCTAATTCTATAAATTAACCATCTTAATATAAGCTAAGCACAAATATAACAAAAGTATTAATTGAGTAGTATTAATATATTTGCGATGTTCTTTTTGTAGGATTAAAAAAAAATAATGAGTTAATAATTAATAATTAAATTATTTTTAAATAATTTTCCGTTTCCTTACCTTATTTTTAACTGAAAATTTTTACTGAATAATTACAAATTTTCATTGAAATTAAAATGTTTTCGAACGAAATCAAACAGTGACATATAACGTTCGAAAAACTTAATGCTCAAATTGAAGCAGATGACGTCGCAATATTATAACATTCGATATTACTACTCCATAGCTACAGTATTCGTCGATCAATCAACATTTGACATATTGCTTTGCTTTCCATCGTACGCCATAATTCGATTTTCCCCTCGTTTCCTTCGGAAAGTTGACGCTAAAATCAAGTAAAGGCGAAATGATCCTACCAGATTCACTTCAGCACGCACTATTATCCGACTCAGTGATTCGTGAATACAAATTCTTATGTAAAACGTTTCTAAACGAATTAAGGCGGTGATAAAATTTTATCCGCTTAAACCTGTACGTGCATTTTAATTTAAGCAACGTCTTATATAATTGAAGATCTGTATAAATATTTTATGCCATGTTGTAACCGGCTAAGTAGAGTAGACCACCCTCATTTTTTATAGGGGTCGTAAAAGGCGACTAAGGTAAGTTGACCCACCATGTGGTATCTGGCTGAGTAGAATAGACCGACGTCATATCTTATCGAGGTGTCGTAAAAGGCGACTAAGGTAAGTTGACCCACCGTGTGGTAGGATAATCATCATTCAACTGCCTTTATCCCACTCTAAGTGGGTTCAGCATAACTTGTTATAAACATTTTGTTACATAATTTGGCTACGTATTTTCATTTTTATTATTCTACAGATATCACACGGCATAAATAACTGTTCTTCTCCTTACTGAGATAAAATAAATAATAATAATAAACAATAAATAAATAAATAAATTATTACACATGAAACAGATAACTAAATCTGTTTTCATCGTACGCTTCCAAATAACAATTGCTATTCCATTTTGTTTGTCTATGGGCCCAATGATGGCGCGTATTCGCAGCACGTGTTCCAATTTCGCGGGTGTCGATTTAAATTCGAATTTCGAACGCAACGTTTGATCAAAATGGTAAATTGGGGTAATTTTTCTATATTGGCAATGTAATTCAGAGCTGAGTGCCGATTTTAATACGCATTTAAGTTGGCAAATTGTTTCAATTTCCTGTGTCGTTAGACACATACCAGCAAAACACGTAGAGACACATAATTTAAGAATTTTTTAGGGGAATACGTGTAGGCAGGCAGGGTCGTCTCGCTTACTCCCCGGGTGGGGGGTAGGCGGGGTACGGGCCTCGAGGCGTACCTCTTTGCCCGGGCAGTTCCTCGCGGGCACTTAAGCCCGGTCTGTGTTTCGGCCGTAGGCCGAGGTCACCTAGGTGACCTAACGGTGTCGGTATTTGAGCCGTGAGCCCAGGTCACCTAGGTGACCTAAGGGATGTCTGGTTCGGTGAGGAGGTCTGGGAATGGTAGCTCCCAGACCTCAAAGTCTTCTTCAGGTGGTGTCACGATCGGTGGTGTCAAATCCGGTGTTTTCGCCCTCTCGCCCATCGCGTCGTCCTCGTCGTCACCGTCGTTATCCGCAAATTTTTTAGGGGAATACGTGTGACTTGTTGATCTTAAGAATTCTCTAGTTTGCCGTGAGAGGGCGCGACAGCTTACAATAAATCAATAGACTGCCCTGTGATAGCTTTGGATTCGTAGAGCACTAGACCTACGTTTCCATAGACAAAATAAATTACCATAGACAATTTGTTTGTTGGAACTTGGAAATCATTTTCTAAATAATATTTTTAGACAAATTAAAGAAATGATTTTCATTACGGGGCATGTTTTTATGAGCTGTGATTGGTGATATGATACGTTTATTACTTTTATTTTGGGTGACGGGTTCAAATTCCGAGCACGAATGACTTTTACCATTAAAACATTAGACCCTAATTGATATATTTACAATTTATCACGCAATTCGAAACCTCCACATGTTTAATTCTTGGAGTATGTAGTTTTCAGTAGTTTGTGCGACTCTTTCGAGGGGTCACGTGTTCCAACATAAGACTCCAATGAGTTTTCCTATTAAAACTTGTGTCTAATTGATAATTGTAACTTATCACGTTTCTCGGTGAAGGAAAACATCGTGAGGAAACCTGCATATCTCTAAAGAATTATGGCGATATGTTTAACCTACCAATCTATATTGGAGCATCATATAGGGTCTAAGCTCCAACTCTTTCCTGCAAAATGGAGAGAGAAGGCGAAATCCTTGCCTAAAAAATATATAAAACAAAAAAATCCCGTTATCGAAATAATAAAAGGTTTGATTATATTGATTTTCGGAAAGTAAAATTAAATCTACGCGCACAAATAAACTCGAGGCAAAGTCACGTGTAAAACCCTGTACAAATACAGAATTTAATAACTAATAAGAACAATGTTTCTGTTGTAATACTTTCCCCGGTTTGCGAATAACGAGCGCCGGTGTTTTTTATTGTAACATTACATGCACTTGACATCTCATAACGGAGAATACAGAAATGTTTGTCCAATTATCTTAACCCAACATATCAGGCTTTGTTTGCTTTTTCTTAATCTATACTAATATATAAAGCTGAAGAATTTGTTTGTTTAAACGCGTTAATGTCAGGAACTACTGGACTGATGTGAAACATTATGAGAAGCAGCAATTAAAAATATTGCGAAAACGGAAAAAATGAAATCTTGAGTGCGCTAAGTAAATGGTGAAAGTTATTCTAAAATCTCTTATAATTAACATGATACAATATACATGTTTAAAATTTAAATTTGGGAAATAAATTGTGACGCTGATTTCTATGCGGGCAAAGCTGCGGGCACAGCTAGTACATTATATACTACTTATAAACGCGATTTCGTTTGATTCCACTTTAGTGTTAAACTACCCACGATTACTTACCTACCTACTATATTTGTACCTAGTAGGTATATAAGCTTCATTATCATCATTCTCCTGCCCTTATCCTACTCTAAGTGGGATCGGCATATGTATTAACCATGTTGTTACAAGATTTGGCTAGATATTTGACGTTCGGCCGCTGTCTGACGGCAACTTACCTCTGTAAGAAATGAGGATAGTCTATGCGGATACTGCACGGCATTTCGTAAAATACGTAGCCAAATCATGTGACAACATGTTTATACCATGCGCCGACCCCACTTAGAGTGGGATAAGTGCAGGAGAATGATGATAATGAAGCTTACTATATACTAGGTTGACACACGTAAAGAATATAGTAGTAGTAGTGGTTTAGTAACTACTAAAAATAACCTGATATATTATATTAGGGTGACGTAAAAAATATAGGATTTTATCGGAAATATCTCGAAAGTCTTCAGCTCTCACTCGGCCACTGTAGAGGGCGCTCGAGTGCCATCACTCGACCAGTATAATAAGACCTCGTCGAATGCCTCTTAGAAACTTATGCATTTTAAGAATATCTCGTCAAGATACCGTATATGACCTGATAAGATGTATTCAGATTAACGCTTTCCTTGCGTATTATCAAAAAATCATGTATTACATAATTGTTCCCTTCTAAACGTTCTAAATTAAAGTCCGCGACAGTATATGGCTTATTTTTACGGTTAACCCACTTCAGTCATTTTTATGGTTATCAAAAGACTGTTTTTTTTATTTTATTTAAATAAAGCTAACTAAAGAGGGGATGGGGGTTGGAATTATGCGTATTACAAATTTTATTGTGTATATCTTTAATATTTAAATGAGTTAATCTTGTATGTATATATATATATTTTCGGAATCTCGGAAACGGCTACAACGATTTCCCTGAAATTCAGCATGTAGGGAATTTTGGGGGAGAAATATCGATCTAGCTAGGTTTTATTAAAAAAAAATATATCGGTTTTATCCCAGTTTTAGGGCTCTAAATTTTTTTTGAAATTTGCGTTGAATACAATCACTATTTTTCGCTGTCAAATGTAAAGTCATCGTAGTTAATTTGGGGAACTGGCGGACTAGAGAGGTGAAAATACCTAGGATCGAGCTCCATCTGCCCTATTATTGTTCATATTATTCAAATTACCGAGGGAAGCTCGGTCACCCAGGTACTATAATTTAAACTAGTGACTTTATATAGGTTTAAAAATCGATTTTATGCTGTTGATGGCTTTATAAACGTTACTGGGTTGGTCAGCTGAGTGCAAAAGTTTCAAGGGGGTAAAGTACATAAGCTCCACTAGTGTTGGGGAATGACTTCCTAAGGGTGCATCCTGTGAGGCCGGACCGTGGGCTAGGGCGACGTGTAGTGGAGGGCTGGTGGTATGACTGGACTAATCATCATATTGTTGTATGAAACTCTACTAGCTATGGGGAACGTCGTTCTAAGGTTGTCTCCTGTGAGGCCGGAACGCGGCTTAGGGCGACGTGTAGTGGAGGGCTGGTGGTATGACTGTGACTAGACATAACGCTGGTGTTTGAAGCTCTACTAGCTATGGGGAACGTCGTCCTAAGGTTGCCTTCTGTGAGGCCGGACCGCGGGTTAACACGCTTATTTTTTCAGTGATTCAAGGTTATTACAATATAGGTGAATGGCACTGATATAAATTGTCTTTGGTGAACCTCAGCTTTCACGAATTTAGACTATTAAATAATTTGATATTTCTATTTTGTCATTCATCATTCTCCTGCCCTTAATCCACTTTAAGTGGAGTTGGGCAACATGTTATAACATGATTTGGCTAGCTGTTTTACGACCGACATCGACGTCGCCTTTTACGACACAAGTTTTTTATCTCATTAAAAGATTATTAAAGCATATATAATCACGATGCTATAAACGTCGCTAAAGGGTTAAAGCTAGGACAGGTCAAATTATACTGGTCAGTACAACAAAAGGCCGGTAACAATAGATGAACGATAAAGGATGGCTACACTCTTTAAAAATTTACTGCGCTTTTTCACTTGTTTCTCATATGTACTTACATTTTAATTTTTCATTTATTTTTTATACATATAGTTATAAAAGAAAAAAGAAAAAGTAAAAAAAAACCACATGTATAAATGCGGACTTATCTCTTAAAGGGATCTCTTCTAGCAACCTTTGAGTAACAGAAGGAAAAGGGCAAGAATTAAAGAAGAAAGAGAATACGGGTAATATAGAGAAAGATAATTTTTTTTTCATATACATCATCAAGTTTTGATAGCCCAGCGGTGAGAACGTGTGATTCTTTCGAAGGGATCTCGAGTTCAAAGCCCGAGCAGATACTAGGTTTTTTGTTAAACATAATCGTTTAATTGATATTTGCAATTTATCACAGGTTTTTCGCTGAAAACATCGTGAGGAAACTTAGATACCGCTAAAGAATTCTAAGGATATGTGTAAGCTACCAATCTGAATTGGAACAGTGTGGTGGGTGGGTTGGTGTGGGAGATCCAACCTTTCTCGCCATAAATGGAGAATG
Organism: Morpho helenor; assembly: GCA_029227775.1. Lineage (NCBI taxonomy): Eukaryota > Metazoa > Arthropoda > Insecta > Lepidoptera > Nymphalidae > Morpho > Morpho helenor. The sequence goes on along the minus strand of JARGCU010000034.1, from coordinate 1,011,965 downwards.
GAGACCGATCCCCAGCAGTGGGTAAAAAGAGGGCGTTAATCAACTACTTTAAAAGCTTAGTACCTGGGTGAACGAGCAATTTTACTAAAAATATTTTAAAAATGAAAGAAAAAGCAAAATTAATAAAATAAAAAAAAATTCAAAATACAATTAAACAAATAAAAAGGAAAAAAGATTCAGGGTGACACGTGGGATTTTACCCCGGGTTTTTTTCATATGTTGACCGCTTGTTTACCATTACGCTGCTACAACTTTGTAAACGACAGCAAAAATTATCCAATATATTTAATGTCAATTTAAGCAATTCAATGCCTTTTATGCTTGTCTTTGTAAAATAGTTTAGTTTAGTAAATAGTATATTTATTAATAAATTGCTATGACATCATAAAATGTGCTTTTGACTCTATGAATTCAATGATTGATTTTTCTCCCCCAAAATCCGCTACATGCTGAATTTCACGAAAATCGTTGAAGCTGTTTCCGAGGTTCCGTATATATGTATAACTAAAATTATAAAAAGGAAAAATTTGTTTGAAATGTTGAAATTTGGTTGAAATGTTTGAAATAAAATGTTTTCACACAAAAATTACTAGATATCAAAAATTCTTTCACCATTGAAAAGCTACAGCTTTACTAAACAACATAGGCTATATAACATTTAAAATAGGGATCCGTTAAAAAAATATACTGCGATATATTACTAGTATATACATATATACATACAAGATTAACTCATTTAAATTAAAGATATAACGACTTATATATTAGTATGAATAAAAGTAAATAAATTACAAATCATCAATCAACACGCCACGTGTGAATGAACACGATGTGATTTCATCGCTAAAGTGAACGATGCATTAGAGTTGATCAATCAAGTGTAACACCTTGGATTGAAAGCTCACTTAAGCACATTTACTTATTTATTATCTATATATATAAAAGAAAGTTGGTCTTAGTTACACTATTTATAACTCAAGAACGGATGAACCAATTCGGCTGAAAATTGGTGTAGAGGTTGCTTAGGACCAGGAGACGGACATAGGATACTTTTTATCCCGTTCGACCGCATTTATTTTATCCCGTCAAGTCACTATAAAACGTGGTATAAGAAAAATGACTATGACATGGAATAACAAAACATAAATGACAGCTATACGTAATTTTGTCTTTGGTTAAGTGTAATAAAAAGTATGGTGCGGGCCACGGGCAGTAATGAATAAAACAAAACTACTGGATAGATTTTACTCATTTTTTTCACTGAGTAACATAGGCTATATATTTTATACTCGTGCGAAGCCGGAGCGAGCCACTAGTATTATATAAATTATTTAACAAATTCGTTCATACCAATAATGTTAAAAATCTACAGCAGTTTAATGTACTATTAATGTATATAATAGACAAAGTAGGAACCGACATAAGCTTGCGGCTCTTGCTTTGCGCCTTGCAAAAGTACGTAAGTCGTTTGTGGGTTTGGGTATAAGATTCTTTATTAAAATTCCGCGATCAATTTTAGCTTTGACATTACAGCTGCTTAATGCTGATAAAGGGAGCCTGATACAGATATCCTATACTGTTGAGGATTACTTAGATGATAAGAATGCGTGGACATAGCAACTCTGTACTAGTCAGTAATAATGTAACAAAAAAGGTAATAAGAGTTATGTTTTAAAAGAGCAACCGCCGAGTTTCTTGCTGGCTCTTCTCGGTAGAAACAGCTTTCCGAACCAGCAGTAGAGTTAACGATTCAAAAGTACTTGTTTATAAGTTTACTTGAAAAAATAATATTATGAATATGAAAATTTGAATTTATATCTAATACTTATTATTAAACAGTTTCTGTCTGTATGAGATCAATTTTCTCAAAATCTAACGAATGGATTTTTGCACGGTTTATATTAAAAGGTAGTCCGGAAGGTTTAGATAAATATGAAATTATTGATTTATGTAAATTGCGTTGAAAAGTAGTAATAAAACTGTTGGAAACTTTAGTCGCGTACGCCGCGTAAACCAGCAGAGATGCACTAAAGTAATGTACTAGAGAATTGTAGATCTATAAAAATACTACAAAAAAGTCCGCAATAGCATGTCTCTATCTCTTATGGTTCACTCACAATAAATACTTTTATGTTCAAATTACAATTGGGAAATAATTTTGTACTTTAAATCTTTCAGACGGGCGAAGCCAGGCATAAGTAGTACTTACTATTTGTAATATCTTGAAAGTATTTCTGCGCAATTTACGTTAGAAGTTTAATAGTGTGGACTTTAAATTATTTACTTTAATGTTTCAATGTGAAATTATATAATTCCACAACCAATTCCAAACCTGCGGTCAGCTAAAGTCCAAAGATCACGACGCTTGTTCGAACAAACGACAGGAATTTGGGCGGAAATTATTCAGCTTAGGCGAAGTTAACGAGCGGAAAACATTCCGGATTGCGTTAAGGTGGTACCACATGATTTAGTAGCGATGCGGTGCGGCACGGGATCGTCGTCCTAATCTATATTTATATTAATATATAAAGCTGAAGAGTTTGTTTTGATTGTTTGAACGCGCTAATCTCAGGAACCGGACCGATTTGAAACATTCTTTCAGTGTAAGAAATTCTATTTATTTAGGAAGGCTATAGGCTATATAACATTACACTAAGATGCATAGGAAAGGAGCAGCAATAAAAAAAGTACGATAACAGAAAAATTTGAAGCTTTCCTTGCGTGCGCTGAGTAAACGGTAATAGTTATTCAAAAACTATGTATTACAAAGTGTTCCCCTCTAAAAGTTCTAAAAAAAGTCCGCGACAGCATATGTCTAGCTTTTAAGGTTAACCCACTTTTAACCATTTTTACGGTTACCAAAATACTATATTACGGTTTTAATCTTTAAACGCGGGTGGAGCCGCTGGCAATTTCTAGTTATAAATACAGCGAATAAAGCTTTCTGACGTGAGTTAATCGTGTTTATTTCGTAGGTTGACTAGTCCGAAAGACTATCACTAGTCCGCCACTACTTGTTAGCCTAAGTGTCTGTGTTACCAGCCGTGGTCTGGCGTTAACAGGGGCCTACTTGACGCTTCCCGGCTCAATAATGCTTTTACAAAAAGGCTTCTCGTCTGGTGATGCTATAAGAAGAAGAAAAAAACTATATTATAGACTAGATTTTACCCGCGACTTCGTTTGCTTGGAGTGTTGTGTGGCAGGTCGATAATAGATGGCGCTTTTCAATGTTTATATTCTACTCCTGCAGAATTCACAAAATTTGTATAGCCTATATGTTATTCTGGTGTATAAGGAATAATTGTGCTAAGCTTTATCGATATTTGTTCATCTCTAAACACGTCGCATTGGACGCAACACAAGTCACGGCGTCGCACCGCACCGTTAACGCATCGTGTGATCACACTCTTACCATATACCATTACGAGTTATGGCTTGAGGGCGTTCCATTGTATTGTTTGACGAACATAACGATCATTCGCTGACATATGAACGAAACATTTGTAAACGAGAAATTATTAGTACTACTGTGTAAGAACCGGCTCCATCCCATAGCTGGGAAAAGACTTCTTTCTCTAAAAAAGGATTGGCGATGAGACCCTCCACGCTACTCTAATGCGGATTGGCAAGTTACACGTTTATTTTTTAGACTTTCTTTAGATTTCCTTCATTATCAATTAAGGTTTAGGTTAAAGGTAACATTTACAGCTACAGCTGCTAGAGCAAGAGCAAGAGAAAAAAGAACAAGAGTACAGTTGGTTATGGCACTATTCCCAGTGCCAAAAAAGGCCAAATAATTTTATTACTTTACTTTGCAGTTATTTATAGTACCTGGGTGATCGAGCCTTGCTCGTTAATTTTTTAAACGATACGAAAAAATGGAATAAAAAAAATAAACAAAGCGCTGGGCGACACGTGGGAATTGAACTTAGATTTCGAACCTTTTTTGGTCCGCGCGTTACCATTAGGCTGTCACTTGACTTTGCATTTGACAGCCCAAATTATGAGTTGCTTATCTATTCCTATTTTCGTAATTTTTAGTGCCCAAAAACAGAGATAAAATTCTTCGAGATTTCTTTAAATAAAACCTAGCTAGTTCGATTTTTCTCCCCCAAAATCCCCTACATGCTGAATTTCAGGAAATACGTTAAAGCCGTTTATATAAAATATATTTATTTATTATATACATACAAGATTAGCTCATTTAAATATTAAAGATAGACAATATACTAGGTGTTTCTTTATACAATTTATACTTAAAAGTTAGCAACTTACAAAGTTATAACAGCGGTGAGACGCAAACCTCGCATTCAGGTAACCCAACTTTCCTTTAAATTGCAACCATGAAAAGAAATAAAGAAGTCGATTTTATAGTAATCACTGGACCATTACGGCGGCCAAAATAACAAGGCGCTCTTTCCTGCCCTACACTTTACCTTAGGGTGGTTGCTGCAAGGGGATATACGGGAAAAATTTACGTTTTAAAACGCTGATATGAATTTCCTAACGTTTAAAAAGTCTAATCTAACATCCAATGTAATCTTTACCTGTTTGATCTTCTGCTACCAAAGAATATATATAGATTTAGGCGTTACTTTGCGGAGGTCCATAATACAAAACTAATGAGAATATCATTTTGCTATAATCCGCGATATATGAAAATATATGTAATGCTAAATATACAGTGTACCTGATACATGCTGAATTTGTAAAAACTCATGCACTACACGACACCGATAACACAGCAATACACAAGCACTGCACACATTCACCATCACAATCTTAACAATTATTTTGCCCCGTAACCGAAGCATCTCTGGAGATAGACCCCAAGACGAAATTCAGCATGTAGGGGGTTTTGGAAGAGAAAAATCGATCTAGCAAGGCTTTATTTTAAAAAATTGGTTTAATCCTTATTTTTGGGCATTAAAAAAATACTTACATTGAAATTTAATATAAAACACTATTTTTGCCGTAAATTGTCAAGTCAACGTTGTTTATTCGGGGAACGGGCAGTCACGAGAAATGAATATACCAAGGATCGAGCCAAAGCCAATTATTTATTAGATATATAACAGTTGCAACTTCTTTTTCTAGGCGTCGGAAAAGCGGACCCGTCAGAAATATATAGCCATATATTTCCACAGACCCTTCCTAACTCGACTCACATCGCAGCTAGACTTTATCAAATAAATATGGGTGGGTTGTTTATTAAAACAAGACTTGCAGACTTAGGGACGCGGTCCGCCATGCAAGAAAGGTCCGATGTTTTGTGTAAAATTTTCCTCACCTTTCAGACGATTCTTTATGTTCAGAAGTGCGTTTATCCGATTGCTTTAAGAGTGGTTTACTGCCGTGTGGTATCAGGCTTAATAGAACCCTCATTTCTTACCGAGGTGTCGTAAAAGGTGACTAAGGTAAGTCGACCCGCCGTGTGGTATCCGGCTGAGTAGAATAGGCCAACCTCGTTTCTTACCGAGGTGTTGTAAAAGGCGACTAAGGTAAGTTGATCCACCGTGTGGTATCCGGTTTAGTAGAATAGACCACTCTCTTTCTTACCGAGGTGTCGTAAAATACGACTAGGGTAAGTTGACGTCAGGCAGGCGACCGGTCGTAAAAAGGCAGCCAAATAATGTGACAGCCTCTTTATAACATGTTGTGCCGATCCTTCTTAGAGTGGGATAAGGGCAGGAGGATGATGATTTAAGAGTGGTTTACTTTTTAAAATCGAGAATCTAAATTATGGGCTTCGAATCTACGACAGTAGGCTTGAGCAAGAACCTTTGTTTCAAGGAGTACCCATCCAAATTACAGGCCGCCGGAAATGGTCCAATAGTCAAGCACTAACTTGACTGTTAAAATCTTCTACATCCCCCACAAAAGTTTCAGGGACTTATCATAGTTATCCAGAATTAATAGTACATATTTTATTTTATAAGCATATGCACATTCTGACTAATATAAAAACAATTAGAAATCCAAAATTTTATTTATTTCATACAAAGAAAACTGTCAAGAACTGGTTAAAGGTAAATTTACACTATACAAAGAACATGGGAAGGTGCAGATTACATTAAATAGATTAGTAAATATATATAAAAAACAAACTAAGGTAAGCGGCCGATCTTAAAATAACCTAGCTCAATTATGTGACATGTTTTATAACATGATGTGCCGACCCCACTGAGAGTGGGATAAGGGCAGGAGAATGATGATGAGATTACATTTATACATATACAAATATATAATACATATACCTACATTACAGATTTTAATACTTTATGTAACCATATATTATAATAGCGGCAAAATTTAAAGATTTCCTTGCGTGCACAGATCGTTCCATATTTTACTGACCGCATACTTGACTACTGAAAACGCCGTGTGGTATCCGGCTGAATAGAATAGTACCACCCTCATAACTTACCGAGATGTCGTAAAAGGCGACTAAGGTAAGTCGACCCGCCGTGTGGTATCCGGCTGAGTAGAATAGACCAACCTCATTTCTTACCGAGGTGTCGTAAAAGGCGACTAAGGTAAGATGACCCACCGTGTGGTATCCGGTTTAGTAGAATAGACCACCCTCTTTCTTACCGAGGTGTCGTGAAATACGACAGAGGTAAGTTGACGTCAGGCGGGCGGCCGGTCGTAAAAACGCAGCCAAATCATGTTACAGCATGTTTATAACATGTTGTGCCGACCCCACTTAGAGTGGGATAAGGGCAGGAAGATGATGATATTATAATAGTTTTTATTTTATCTTTATAATCATATTTTTTTTAGTTCTAAACATAAGTTCAGCTTCCCCTAGTGGCCCAAATCTTTGAATGAACCATCTTATTTTCAAGTCACAAACCATAAATACGTACGTATAATTTCTATATCTCTACAAAATATTAACTCTGTGCAATACATGACTATATTATTTTATTCACAGAGTAATAGAACATAGAGGTTTCAAAGCTAAAAGTAGATTCGATATTGGCTTCGCTGGATTCAAGATCAAAACGGATTGTCCACTCTAAATTTAGCATTATATATATTTTCTATTTTACTTCATCGCGGATACTTTTGTATTATGGATCGCCGCAAAGTAACGCCTAATTCTATAAATCATTAATACGTTTTGAGTCTACTGCTTTACAAATCCAGGACTGGGCTGTATAGAAAGATAAAAAGGACCAAACTATTTGATTTTGTGCTTTTCAGAATACAGTAATCCCCTTATAACGCGGTACTTTTATAAGACGTTTTCGTTTAACGCGATTTCAGTCCCTCGTATAACGAATGTTTTCCCCCATTCGGAATCCGGGTTAAGCGGGGGTTGCGTTTATTACCCATGCTCCACGTATTATAAAATTAAATTAAATTATTTTATTAAGTTTTCGCATATAATGTGGGTGTTGGGGTCTTAAGGTGTTGGAATGGTAACCCCGCACTGAAAAACGCAACGTCGGTAGACCTCCTACGAGATGGACTGACAATATACCTATAACGCGGAAAACATCGCGTTATAGGGGGATTGCTGTATTACATTTCCTCTCATCATCTTCCTGCCCTTATCCCACCCTAAGTGGGGTCGGCACAACATGTTTTAAATACGTTGTCACATGATTTGGTTACGTATTTTACGACCGGCCGCCTGCCTGATGTCAATTTATCTTAGTCGTATTTTACGATACCTCAATAAGAAAGAGGGTGGTCTATTCTACTTAACCGGATACCACACGGTGAGTCACTTACCTTAGTCGCCTCTTAAGACACCTCTGTAAGAAATGAGGTTGGTACTATTCTATTCAGCCGGATACCATACGGCGGGTTGACTTACCTTAGTCGCCTTTTACGACACCTCGGTAAGAAAAGAGGGTGGTACTATTCTATTCAGCCGGATACCACACGGCGTTACTGTGTTACATTTCCTCTATCCATGCATTAATCTGTGAAGTCAAGTATCCCGTTTCAAGGGACATTTGTCTCGCGCACCGACGCACGGCTGTATTTTAATGGCGCGTAATAAATTATAATTATGTGTGTAATTGCATATAATAATATGTAATGTGCGATGTCACACGCAACCGTTATGCCGGGGCTCCGAGAAATATTTTAATCAGTGCTAGAATAAGGTGAAGTGAATCAAATATGAATGCAGAGCGAGGTTAACTTTTGTACAAATTATTTTATGATCATAAGGAACGCCGTGTAGTATCCGGCTGTATAGAATAGTACCAATCTTATTTCTTACCGAGGTGTAGTAAAAGGCGACTAAGGTAAGTTGACTCACCGTGTGGTATCCGGTTTAATAGAATAGACCATTTTCTTTCTTACTGAGGTGTCGTAAAATACGTCTGAGTTAAGTTGACGTCAGGCAGGCGGCCGGTCGTAAAAACGCAGCCAAATCATGTGACAGCATGTTTATAACATGTTGTGCCGACCCCACTTAGAGTGGGATAAGGGTAGGAAGATGATGATTTTATAATCATAAGGAGATGATATAAATAATTCTTACCATATTCTTACCATGGTCTAATAAGGAATCCCAAAGGGAGGTGCATCCTGGACGCTCTGATATAAATCACGTGTTGGACGCCCGAGCGACTACCGTACCATAGGAGAAGTAGGGTTGAGAAAACCTAACTAAGAAAGTTATAATAAAATTATTTTCCTAAAATCCGCGATAAAGAAAATAGAAAGAAAATATATATAATGGTAAATGTAGACTATGCGTTTTAGTACATACATGCAGGAAACAAACGGAAGTGACTACAAATAAATATCTTCTTTATTTTCTTTCTGTTAGTCCTAACGGACAAGGGCTAAGAACTGTGAAAGCCCAGCGTTAACACCGTGCGACTCTTTCGAGGAGGTCACGAGTTTAAACCCGGGTAGACACCAATGAGTTTTTCTGTAAAAAAAGACTTATGTGTATGATTGATAATTGCAATTTATCACACGCTTTTCGGTGAAGGAAAATATCGTGAGGAAACCTGCATATTTGTAGAGAATTCTAGAGATATGTGTAAAATACCAATCCGCATTGGAGCAGCGTGGTCTTAGCTCCAATCGTTCCAAAAACGGAGAGAAGAGGCCTATTCCCCGCAGTGGCAGAGTAATAGGCTGCCACTTTACTTTATCCTTAACGGACAAGCGCAGAAGCATCGTTGAATTTGCGAAATTTGGAGAGTAGACGCAGATATTGTGTCAGGGAAAGTCGACCTAAAGGTGCCTGTGAGGTCACGGCTTACGGCGATGTGTAGTGAAGGGTTTGGTGTATGACTTTGACTAGTTATTTACTTGTGTATGAAGTTCTACTTGCATCGGGGAAGTTCGTCCTAAGGGTGCCTCCTGTGAGGTCGAGCCACGGCTTACGGCGATGTGTAGTGAAGGGTTTGGTGTGTATGACTGTGACTAGTTATTTACTTGTGTATGAAGTTCTACTTGCATCGGGGAAGTTCGTCCTAAGGGTGCCTCCTGTGAGGTCGAGCCACGGCTTACGGCGATGTGTAGTGAAGGGTTTGGTGTGTATGACTGTGACTAGTTATTTACTTGTGTATGAAGTTCTACTTGCATCGGGGAAGTTCGTCCTAAGGGTGCCTCCTGTGAGGTCGAGCCACGGCTTACGGCGATGTGTAGTGAAGGGTTTGGTGTGTATGACTGTGACTAGTTATTTACTTGTGTATGAAGTTCTTGCATCGGGAAAGGTCGTCCTAAGGGTGCCTCCTGTGAGGTGGAGCCACGGCTTACGGCGATGTGTAGTGAAGGGTTTGGTGTGGTTTGATGTGGTGTGAAGGGTTTGGTGACTGTGACTAGTTATTTTCTTGTTTATGAAGTTCTACTTGCGTCGGGGAAGGTCGTCCTAAGGGTGCCTCCTGTGAGGTCGGACCACGGCTGACGGCGATTTGTAGTACAGGGCTTGGTGTATGACTGTGACTAGCCAGCACGCTGTTGTATGAACTCTACTAGCGCTAGCGAACGTCATAACAACATTACCTCCCGTGAGATCGGACCATGGCTTAATGGTATATGTAGTGGAGGGATGATGGCATTACTGGTTGTGGTGTTAGTATTTTTCGCAAGGTGACCTAACAGTGATGTTTGTGGCTTCTGTTGTAGGGATTCTGGTGAACTTTAGTTTTTTTGGTAAGACTTCGAAATACCCTTAAAGAGATGAGCGATGGAGTTTTAGGTCTGTATGGAGGTTGTTCATGAACAACGGACAGTTAGTAGTTGTCTCTCGATTCTGCAATCTTTGGAGCATAATTCATATCATAATTCTCCCGCCCTTATCCCACTCTGAGTTGGGTTGGCACAAAATTAATCATGTTGTTAAACGATTTGCCTTTGGTATTTTACAACAGGCCTGCCTTTTTTTAGACAAAAAACCTCTTATGGGTACCGCCGTCCGACGGGGACAGGTGACAGTTATGTCGAACTCATACCGACTAAAACAACCTGTGTGCTCCACCACGCTGCTGGTGTCGGGGATAGGGTACCTATAAGACATATTACGTCAACTTACCTTAGTCGCCTTTTACGACACCTCGGTGAGAAATGAGGGTTTCTATTCTACTTAGCCGGATATCACACGGCATGGAGCATGATCGACCTGACCTTCATTAAAGAATGTAGTTAAATAAAGCACGAAACGTCGCCCTCCTTTACCCTCTCGCCTCACCTCGATGGGAATTTGACATTTGCTGCGGCGCGGACGCGTAATGCCGTTTGCGTACTAGGGATGTGAAAAAATCGATTACTATATAATCGATTTTTGATCGCTCATAATAAATTGAGTACCTGGTTGACGGAACCCTGCCCTCTAAATAAAAAAAACCTAAAAAAAAGAAAAAAAAAAAGATTTATAAAAATCCATTTACTAGAAAAAATGATTTTGAAGTAAAATTTTTTAGCGGCATTTTTTTAATGGCTTAAAGTGAACTCGCGTCAAGACCTTTCGTAGAATGGAGGGTGAGTAGACCACTGGCTCGGCGTAGGAGAGGAGGTATCCTCTCTTTTTCTAGAGTGCCGCGAAAATGTTTGCCTGCAGTTTTGTTCAGGCGTTACAGGGCGCTTGCCCAAATGTGTCATGTTTGGATATTATAGTACAATATATGAATATTATATTTTACCACATAAATGATAATACTTTTATACTGATAAAGCAATTCGTGCGAAATAATAAACTAACCCTTCCAAAATATCAAAAATTTACAACGTTAATAATAAAGTTTTCATTTTTGTTAACTTTTTCTAAAAGTTTGAACGTTTTTGTACACCGGCAAGTAGGTTAAATTTAACTTTCAAGATTCTGTCTTCCCATGCATAAACGGTAAGTTAAATGAAAGCTTTAGCTTTATAAAGAAAGCGGTTAACTAATTTAAATCGAATTATAATGTTCGAAAATCGATTATTCAAACTCGATTAATAATAATAAAATAATCGACTAAAATAAAAATCGATACTTTTACGTCCCTACTGCACGCCCAGTTCGACTTTAGAATAAACAGAGGTGTCGTCTCACATGTGTAACCCATTATTGAAGAAGATCAACTTTATCTAATTGAATAACATTTCATATCGGTTTTTATTTTTTTTAATATCCCCGATTTACTGGGTAAGTTTTGAGTAGTCTTAAATAAGCATTCTAGGCTATTTGCTAGGCTACTGTAACCATCAGCTGCCCCTACGTTCATATAAAAGTAATAATAAAAATATTTCGCTATAATCCGCGATGAAGTAAAAAAAAATGTAATGCTAAATGTAGAGTGGACTGTCCGTTTTCATACTCGATACATGCAGTATTCGTAAAAACACATGCACAAACCTCCACCGCAATACTACACTACATACATTCACTATCACAAACTCAACAATCGTTTCGCCCCGCAACAGAAACATCATCAGGAGACTCCACGTCAAAATCGCAAAACTCAATCGCAAAATAACCAAAAAGTTTAATCTACATTTAGGACCTGTTTCACATGTTACTGATAAAGTGTCGGATAGTTAACGTTAACAAAATAAACTAAGTAGCAGATAAATGTATCTAACAAGAGACTAAAAAGTGAAAAATTGAAATGAAAAAACAACAAAATATTGCGGCCATTTTGAAATAGGTATTTGCTATCTAGCAGATATACAAAATAACAGCCACATGATCTACCTGTTAACTTATTAGGGACATTAAGTGCTGAATAAGCCTATCAGAAACCTGAGAAACGCAAAATTCCGAGATATGTGTCAGATATGTTCCGAATAAGCTAACTGACAGTTTATTGGTAACTACTGGCCCTTAGCATTATATATATTTTCTACTTATTTTATCGAGAATGGTAGCGGAATAATTTTATTATTACTTTTGTATTATGAATATCTGCAAAGTAATGCCTAATTCTTTAAATGTTAATTTCTTTTCCAATAACACCTTTCTAAATTACATTAACTAAATTTTACAGTTTAATGTTTAATGATTTCTAACGCATGAATAATCTCTTGGCGGCATTTATATAGCACGGCAAGATCTACAAAGAGCTACAAACACCTATAAAGAGTTAAGCGAAATTATATACTCAATATCTACCGATATAACGAAATCAAATATCTAAATAAACATAAAAATATAAAATAAAAGTTTTAGTTAATGTGGCAACCCTAGTTAGAAAAACATTTAGGAAAAACACCGGAACGGTCTAATCGGGCACTAATGACGTATTAGAGGATTCTACTACGTTTATTTGCACCATTTGTTTAATGGACTCGCTTGATGAATGACCATCGCCCTTTGGGCTGGCGCTGTTGAAATATGTAGAAAACGAATGAATCTATCTAATATTATTAGTGCGAAAGTTTGTCTGTATTTCTCTTCATCCGTTTGTAACGTTGTACCTGCCAGTGAACTGGATCAATTTTAATAAAATTTAACGCGATTGAAGCTTTTACATATACCGGGCTAGCGTAGAGGAAAAAAAAGTTTATCTTTTCTAAGGGGGAAAAACCATAAAGTACTTATGGATTACCTTACCTTAAGGATATTTTAACCCAGTTTTTCTTAACGTGGGGCCCCCAAATGGAGGCAATTCAGGGGTTCAATTCGAACATGGATCGACACCAAATTTAATGAAATTTCGATGTCAAATTTAGTGAAAAATGGCTAATTTTTGTTATTTTGTCTTATACATATATATGGTTATATTTCCGTACGAATAGAATATTACTATATATGTATTATGATGCTAAAGTAAGTATGCCTATTTCTTTGAACTTTTCGCGAAGGGACTCACGTTGCTTCATATTATAGATAGCCCGTATGGCTCTCTTTAGAGCAGCAAAAATCTTTTCTATATTGGGTCTCAGGGTGTCCTACACTACTCAGGTTACCCAATATCATTCAAATTCAAAATATTCTTACATTACATTTACAGTACTTTAGTACAGTATTTTACAGTACTTTTGAACTGTCAAATGTTTTAAAAAAGCTACCACTGATCTCTTTCCCTTTCAGTATTTAAGTTACAGATTAGAAAATATTTATCTTAATTAATTATATATTAGTAGCATCTTTTTATTCAACCAAAATTATTGAATAGATAAAATAGTTTAATTTATATAAACTTTTTCTTTTTCTCTATATGACCCGTACTCTCTTTCTTCTTCAATTCTTGTCCTTTTCCTTCTATTACTCCTTTATACATGAGTTTTTTTTTAATTTTTCTTTCTCTTTTCTAAATATATGTAAAAAGAAAAAATAAATGAATAAAAATAAAATAAGATTCGGAAGTTTGCTCCTACCGAGAAGAACCAGCAAGAAACTCGGCGGCTAATTTTAAATTTTGAGGAAACATTGAGGAATTATCCAGAGATATGCTGCAGTGTTATTGGTAGGTTAAATAAATCCAAATAATCCCGACACTCCTGTTTACATTCCTTTAAGTCTTTCGACGTTCCAATCAATACTTTGTACCGTTTATAACAAGATTTACATTGATGTATTACTCTGTTTATTTATGATAACGAGCTACTTGATTGGTTTAGAATTCTTATCACGTACCTTAGTTTATTTAAAGCGATACGTTTGGTTAATTAACGTTACTGTGAAGTTATGTGCGTTATTTGTTAATTTAGGAACCTTATTGACAAAATGAAGGGGAAATTTATAAATAAACTAGATATACCTGTAACTTTGTTGGTGTGAGTTAAGCGTTAATAAATCCAAAGTTATGTACTACTAGCTATGCATATATATATGCGTATTGATAACTTAACGGCCTGTTACTATATACTAAGCACAGGTCTCCTCTTTTTTAGAGGGCTTATTATAGAGTCCAATAAAGTACCGTCTAAGTCTATAAATAATTTACAGAAGAAAATATAAATATTCAGCGCTTACAATGTTGCCATTATATGATAATAACGTTGAACAATTAAACCGTCAGTTTAAATAAGATAAATGTTATCTAACATACGAGCAAACAGTTTTATATGTGGTATTAAGTAATAGTGCCTGGTTGACCAAGCCTTGCTCAGTAATTTTTTACAAAATAAAAAAACTTAAAAAAAAGAAAAAATGATTGGGTAGGTAGGGCTTGATTGTAGGTATTTTCAATTCTATAGACCACCCGTTTCCCGAATAAACTACTAATAAAAAATAATGTTCTATGTATTCAATGTAAATTTTTAATGCCCAAAAACCTAAACCTAGCTAGATCGATTTCCTCCCACAAAGCCTACTACATGGTTAAATATTAAAAAAAGAATAACAAATTGCGATTGTTGAGAGATAATTGAAAAAATTGCGCTGAAATACGTACATGCAATTACTATAATCAATATATAGCGGTCTGTTTTTATCCCACTATTGGACATAGACTTATCCCAAGAGGATAAGAGTTCACGTTGATATATGGCATACGTTGGCAGGTTAACATATGTAAAAGACAATATAATAGTTGTAAATAATGACGCACATCAAATAGGTTAATCGTATTTAAGGATCGTGAATTAGATGGTTACTTTATATTGAATCTTTCTTCTTTTTCTTCAGCCAATAGACGTCAACGATGTAATTACTTAGAAAACACTAAAATTAACTACGACGTGAAAATACGAAAATCAGCAAGCAATTTGTCATATCTTCAAAAAATTTGCACAGTTTGATAAAATAATTCACAAATAAACAATACAGATAAAATTGAGCCATTTGTTATCACTAAATATAACTTACGTATTTAGTGTAACGTAGATTTGGTCTCACTTGGTTATAAAATGTCAACTATATGCTTTAGTTCCTCTGATTGTAAATCTAATGTCATGGATATTCAAGACTTTGATCCTACATTAAAGGAAATAATCAAAAAAATCATCAAAAAAGAAGGTTATATTAACTCAACGATAGTTAGAAGAAACTTTAATAGCGATGGAGGTAATTTTCTTGGGGAATTATTTGAAGTTGATATCAAGGGAGCAACTGAGGACGGCAAAAAAGAAATAAATATATTTTGCAAGAAAATGATAAGTTTAGAAAAAATTAAAATGGCCTCAGTGACGGATTTATATATTAAAGAAGCGTTGTTTTACAACGATATATCGAAAGTTTATACATTTTTGCAAGACCAAGCCAATGTGCCGAAAGAAGACAGATATAAAGTAGCAAAATTTTACGATGAATCAACTACAGATATTCTAATATTTGAGAATTTAGCTAAGCATGGTTACAAAACATACGACAGATTTTTTATTCCTCCACTGAAATATGTAGAGCTTGCAATTCAACAGCTTGCTAAGTTTCACGGGTTGTCGTTTGTTATTGAGAAGAAAATGCCCGAATACCACAGAATGAAATTAAAAACTTTAAAACATTCGCTCAATTATGATGATGATTGGGAGGGGCTAATGCGAAATGTTTTCTTATATACGGCTAAGCTATTTGACAAGGACGCAAAGAAGAAAATTGAAAACTTCCTTCCGATAGCAATAAAGAAATATCCGCAATACGCCCACGATAGATCCAGTGTCAGATGTTGCTTATGTCATGGAGACTACCGAGTTAACAACATATTAGTTCGAGAAATTGTAAGTTTTTGTTGATAATCCTGTTATTTATAACTCGTTAAATATTAAGAAAACTTTAACAAAGATCCACATTTTATTTGTTCTGATCGATCGATTTTAATTCATTTTATCAAAGCTATACTTGTTTTAGATATTCAGGTAAATTTTGAAGGTTAATCTTTCGATGAGCGCACCCAACAACTTCAAAAATCGCCATCACAACGTTGGCTGTTAAACGTCTTAAATCGTCGTAAAACGTCTATAAATTATTAATTTAAAGAAAATGTATAAAAATAGATAATCATCAACCCTTTACACCGAAATCAATGTAATATCATGTATTTCAATTTATTTAATAGGTATATTTTAGATAGCAGTAAAAGTCTTTTTGCGAAGATACATTTTATAAATTTTAATTTACAGGATGGCGAGCCGGCTGAGGTCATAACTGTAGATTTCCAGCTTTTAGACTACGGATGTCCCATTAGAGATTTCTTGCACATTGTTTATTCTTGTACAGATAGAGATTTTAGAGCTAAACATTTGAACAATCTCAAAGAATTATATTTTGAGACAATGCGCAAATTTCTTCAGTACTTTGAAATAGATATCGAAGAAGTATATCCACGAAAGGAATTTGAAAAAGTTTATAAAGAATGGCTGGATTTTGGACTTATAAATGTAATGTATGCTGCGCCGTTCCTATATGCACCTGAAACTGGTTTAGATGTAGTAACCTTGTCACTATCTGAGCTACCGTTTAATCCTGTCAAGGAATTCGAGGAAAGAGTACATGGGTGGATGGACGATTTTATAGAGTGGGGTTATTTGTAATAGCAATTTTATTGTTGGGACCTACTGTTGAGTTTTTGGCAGCTATTTTAGGCTAGAATGTCAAATTCAAATTCAAAATATTCTTTATTCAAATAAACTTGTAAACAAGTGCTTTTGAATCCTACCGAGTTCCTACCGAGAAGAGCCAGAAAGAAACTCGGCGGTTGCTATTTTAAAAATATTATTCTTAATACTATTTACATTAAGTCATTACTGTATTGTACAGGTTCAAAGAGAGAGTTCAAAGATCCACACATTTTTATCTTCTAAATAATCTTCAAGAGTATAGTAGGCTATCTGTATCAGCCTCTTTTTAACAGTGTTTTTAAACTGCTGTAATAGCAAAGCTGAATTTTAATTTAAATAATCTGTATTCAAATAAGCTTTTTAAATTGCTTTTGTTATACCAAGGATGAGTATGATTAGAAAGCTACCACTGGTTCGGAATGTTGCTCTTACCAAGAAGAACCAACAAGAAACTCGGCTGTCAATCATATAACATTTTCAATTTACATTAATAAACCGCAGTCCTGTTTGAAGCTGAAAGGATTTTTAAATGTAAGCATTTTTATCATTTAAATAATCTTTACTTGTGTAATATGCTTAAGGTATTGCATATTTTTTAGACACGTTGGCACATAATTACTTTAATTGTATTGCTATTCATTTGTGTATTGTTTTTTATAGCATGCCCCTCTGACGTAATCTTGAAATCAACCTTCTTAGACATTAAAGTATTGTTATCTCTTTGTTTTATTTCTATTTCCTTGAGCACTATTTATGATCTTCGAACTATTGCTACGTTTATTTGCATTCATCTTATATTCTTCTCAATAAACTAATTGTCCTTGCTATTTATGTACTACAGCTATTTTAAAATTATCTTATTTGTTTTTTTTATTGCTTTTTATAAATCCATTTCTTACTGTCGTGTTCTTTATTTCTGGTTTCCCGTAATTAAATAATCTGTTTGTATCCGGTATACACTTACAATTTTAACTTTTGAACGATAAGGTAAGTTGACGTCAGGCAGACGGCCGTGCGTAAAATACGTAACCAAATTATGTGATAACATGTTTTTAACATGTTGTGCCGACACGATGAAGGAATTAGGGGCAGGATGCAGATAAAATACTTAAATAATTACGAACTCTATATTTTACATAACGTTTTAATACAATGTAATGTTTAAACATTACACGTTGTACTATAAACATTGCTATCAACGGAAGTGAATGTTTAATAAAGTAAATATAGGTTATTATTGAAGTTTCATTCCTTGTTTCATACACAATTGTGTAATTCTATACCTTTGTTATAATTTCAAGCTTTATAATAACAATAAATAGTTTGGTTTCGGATCTCCGTCGTATGATATTCGGCTGCATAGAATAGACTACACTCATTTCTTAACGGTGTCGTAAAAGGCGACTAAGGTAAGTTAACCCGCCATGTGGTATCCGGCTGAGTAGAATAGGCGTCGTAAAATAACTAATAACTACATGTTAAAATCATTTTATGCTGACCCCACTTAGAGTGGGATAATCGCAGGAGAATGAGTTTAATCTAAAAGAATGTTAAAGTAACGGCATGTTACTATCCCACTGCTGGGAATAGGCCTCCTCTCCGTTTTTGGAGAGAAAGGTTGAAGCTAAGACCTACCACGCTGCTCCAATGCGGATTGGTAGGTTACACATATCCCCAGAATTGTCTTGAGGTATGCAGGTTTCCTCGCGATGGCAATTTATCACACGCTTTTCGGTGAAGGAAAACTCCTTCACCGAAAAGCGTGTGATAAATTGCCATTATCAATTAGACACTTGAGTTTTTTAAACTCATTGGTGCTTGCCCGGAGTTTGAACCTATGATCATCCCTAGAGAATCGCACGTTCTCACCACTGGACAGGTTACAGTTCTCCAATGGTTTATAATAAAATTATAATCCATACTAATATATGTATAAGGCTGAAGAGTTTGTTTGTTACAATGTTTGAACGCGCGTATTTCAGGAACCATTGGACCGATTTGAATTTTTTTTTAGTATAAGATAGTCCATATATCGAGGAAAGCTATAGGCTATATATATAACATCATGCTAAGATGAATAGGAGAGGGGCAGCAATAAAAAATAGTACGTAACTGAAAAATTTAAAGCTTTCCTTGCGTGTGCTGAGTAGACGGTAATAGTTATTCATATATCATGTATTACAAAATTGTTTCCCTCTAAAAGTTCTAAATAAAAGTCCGCGACAGCATATGTTTAGGTTTTAAAGTTTACCTACTTTAACCACTTTTATGCTTATGTAAAATATTACGTTATTAATTTATTAATTTCTTTTCATACATATAGCTAGAAAAAGTAAAAAGCACATGCATAAAGGCGGTCTTATCACTAAAAGGGATCTTTTCCAGACAACCTTTGAGTAACAGAAGATAAAGGCCCGAGTGCGCCAACGGGCCTTGACTGGCTCGTTGGCGCAGTGGGTAGTGACCCTGCCTTCAGCTCCGCGGGTCGCGGGTTCGATTCCCGCCGAGGACCAACATTTTCTATAAATGAATTTGTTGGTCTTAGAGCCTGGGTGTATATTTGTATTTAAGTATGTATTTAAAAATATATAAGTATATATTCACCAGTTGTCTGTCAATCATAACACAAGTATTAAATTACTTACTTTGGGGACGGACGACCGTGTGTGTAAGTGTCCCATATATTTAAAAAAAAATTTTTAAAGATTATATAGAGAAAATAAAGTTTATATAAATTTAACTATTTAATATATTAATTAATTTTGGTAAAATAAATAGATTATTAATCTTTCCATGAGGGCAGAGCCGCTCGCGAGTGGTTTATAATTTGAGTTAGTTACACAAACCTTTAAGAATCTGCAAGAATTGTAGCATTTACAAGCTCTAGTGGCTGTATCGATATCGATGTGTGGGTGTTATTTTGTGTTCACACAACATTACTCCCGTACAATGCATTATTAAATGCGCGCTTTATATTTCAAGTGAAACTTATTGTAGGGCATTGTGCTCGCGTAGGCATCTTACAGACTTGCGACAGAATATACTGACAAAGTTACAGTCTTGATAGTGACGAGAATTTTCTCGTCCCCTTTAAACCCTTGAACCCTTTGTTAAGCTGTGTGAACTTCATTCAATCACACTTTTGGTTGCTTATAAAATTACACTTAGCTCTATTCCTAATATAAATTTTTCTTCATCGCGGACTATATCAAAATAATATTATCATTGTTTGTTAAATTTTTATACAGTCATAAAATATGAATATCTGGGTGACCGAGCTTCGCTCGGTAATTTTTTACAAAAAAAAAAAATTGTTTAGTTGGGAATCGATCCTTGGCATTCACATTTCTCGAGTCTGCCCATTACCCGAATAAGCTACGTCGACTTGACAGCTAATGGCGAAAATTCAATTCAATATAAATGTTAGTGTTTTTTAATGCCCAAAAACAGGGATAAAACAATTTTTTTTTTACATAAAACCTAGCTAGATCAATTTTTCTCCCCCAAAACCTCCTACATGTTGAATTTGAGGAAAATCGTTGGAGCCGTTTCCGAGATTCGGAAAATATATATATACAAGATTAACTCATTTAAATATTAAAGATTTAATAAATCGTTAGTTTTAGGTAGGTAAATATCTCTTTAACTTCTTCATGAATGTATTATTTTTTAAAGATAATGCATTTGTATATTGATTTATTCTATCCAAGTTATTTAATTATTATTTAGCCATGTGATAAAATCTGGCTGAGTAGAATAGACTACCCTCATTTCTTACCAAGGTGTTGCAAAAGGCGACTAAGGTAAGTTGACATCAGCCAGGCGGTCGGTCGTAAAATACGTAGCTAAATCATGTACCGATCCATTTAGAGTGGGATAAGGGCAGGAGAATGATGAGAGTTATTAAATTATTCTATCACATGAAGGAAAGTTTTATTTTACTTGAAGAGATTTGTGAAGATGCAAAGGCTCGTGATGAGATTACATTTTAGGGTATTGCAACATTTAAATTAATGCAGGCACGACTTGTCTCCCTTAATGATGAGTAAGGGGATGACCGAACCTTGTTCGGTAATTTCTTACAAAATAAAAAAAAAGAAACTGGGTAGGTGGGTCTCGAGCCTAGGTATTTTCATTTCTTGTTACCACCCGTTTCCGGAATAAGCTATGCTGACTTGACAATTGACAGCAAAAATAATTTTTATTCAATGTAAATTTTAGTATTTTTTTAATGCCTAATACCAGAGATAAAACGATTTTTTTTTTAATAAAACCTAGATCGATTTATCTCCTCCAAAACCTCCTGCATGCTGAATTTTAGGAAAAGCGTTGAAGCCGTATCCGAGATTAAGAAAAAAAATTATGTATAAATATATATGTACATACATACATACAAGATTAACCTATTTAAATATTACAAGCCGAAAGTGTATAGGAAATAACGCACTTCTATGTGCCGCCTTATTAATTTCAAATGCATCATGATTTGGCTTTCTGTAGGTTTCTGCTCGCTAGATTCGTACCGTGATTCCTGGACTAACGGTATATTATGGATCTGATTGCCATGTTCTGAATTATACCTAACTAGCTACCCCCCTAGGTTCTCTCGCACGTAAACCTCGCAAACTATAAGATGAGAAAGTATAAGATTATATCGCTGGCTCTTAGTGTTAAAGTGAACGAATTCAAGCAAGTTTGTTACATGTCTCAAATATTCTCTTTCATATAGTTGGTTAATAATATAAAAAAAAACATTGTGAATGTCACATTGAGTTGTAAAAGAATAAATTGGTTGACTTTTGAGAAAATTGCTTCTTATTGAATGAGTATAACGGAAAAATATAGTTGTTATAAGTATTGTGGCAAATTTCAATAAAGCGGCTATACCGACCAACTGTAGTATCCGGTTGAGTCGGATAGACCAGGCTATTTCGTCTAACTGTGGTTAGGTATAAAGATCCGGGTGAGTAGAATGGACTACCCTCTTTTACCGAGGTATCGTAAAATACGACTGAGGTAAGTTGACGTCCTCATTCATGCAAAATCATGTTAATAACATATTGTGCCGACCCCACTTAGAGTGGGATATGGGCAGGAGGATAATATTTCGACCAACGAGTCATAACATATACCATTATATTCTGTTACATGTTTATACATTTACATAATATTCTGTTAGTATTAATGCAGAAATTAAGCCTAATTGTTAGTAATACTAATCTAATTTAATTAAATAAATGAAAATTAAATTTTTGAAATGGTAAATTCCATGGTATAAGAACTAAACAACCTTAAAAACTAATATAACCATATAACTACTTCAGAAAATGTCAATGCTCAAACGTGGACAAATAGGCAAAGGGGAAAAACAAAGACAAAAAGTTCAAAATTACTTTATTATCTGTGGACGGATTCCCAAAGCCCTCCAAAGTGTCAATATTTCTAAAACAAAATGCCCATAAAGACTATTACAGTTACCTTAGCGGGGTGGGGTTCCCTCGGGAAATCAGCGGATGTTCCCGACCCTGTCGACGAGGTTATTGTCTTATAGGGGTGATTTATTTGCGAGACGTGTTAAAGGTTATTTTACGAGTTCAGAAGTTTTTGGAAATGTTATAGTGGAATCCAATTATGGAGGGAATATCTCTATAGAGTTAAGAAAAAATATGGCTGAATATAGCATTTTAAATAATTTCTTTTTAACTTTGCGTATATGGTAGGAATACTAGGCTCGTCATACGTATTATTATAAAATAAAATATCCAAAGGCAGTGATAGCGCAACAGTGACTTCATGCGTCTCTTTCATCAAGGGTCATGAGTTTCCAATTACTATTAAAACCAATTACTATTATATGTCTAATTGATAATTACAATTTTACACACACTTTTCGGTTAATGAAAACATCGTGAGAAAACCTGCAATATCTCTACAGAGTTCTATGGATATGTGTAACATACTGATCCGCATTGGAGCAGCGTGGTTGGTCTTAGCTCCAATCCTACTCTCCATTAACGGAGAGAGGAGGTCTATGCCCAGCAGTGGGATAGTAACAGGCTGTTACTTTACTTTAAAGTTTCCGGTTGCATTTGTCTGTTTGCGTTACAATCAAAACTACAGACGGGTTTTTTTATGCAATTTTTACCAAAAGAGTTTAAAGTTACAAACATACATCCATATTCAAAAACTTTCGCATTTATAATATTAGTAGGATTTAAATAAAATGAAAAAACCAGCCAATTTCTTGACAGTTTCTCTTAGTAGGAGCATTTTCGGAATCAGAAATTAAAACAAAATCAAATTGAATAAAGAGTATTTGCATCTTTAATTTGAATTTGATCATGTCGAATAAGCTAAAAAATTTTAATCTTTTAATCCGTCTATATAATAATTCTTTCTTTATGCTAGCTGTGCTGTAGGTATTTTTATTATTTAAAATAATTTAATGATAAGCTAATGAGAAATCTATTCCAGCTTAATTTTCATAATATCTGAAACTATGTCATTACTTAATGTTTAGTTACTTTTAGATTATTTCAGTAATA
Source organism: Morpho helenor (assembly GCA_029227775.1). Lineage (NCBI taxonomy): Eukaryota > Metazoa > Arthropoda > Insecta > Lepidoptera > Nymphalidae > Morpho > Morpho helenor. Next base: position 988,518 of record JARGCU010000034.1, on the reverse strand, counting down.
TTTTTTTATTTATTCTTCATCAGCACAGAAAATGTATCCATTTATATAATAGTTAGTTATATTAAATAAAAGCCAAAATTCCGTATATTAATGTACTTTTATTTTAAATAAATATAACCAATAACATTTATTAAATCACAGGAGCAGGGTACCATAAAAACACAAGTTCATCGCGAAAACTCTCCGAACGTGCCCGTTGAGACCATAAACAATTCTTTTATTTTTAATCGCCACAATTTGTTTTTGTTCCCAACGCGTTCGTGCCTCACATGCCTTAAATTTAATTGACATTCCTTATAATATAAATTAGTGTAGCCTAAACAATATCGCTAAATAAAATTATATATTTCAAGAGGTTTTCTAATGACTTTTTCCTCCTTCAGCACTTAAATTCAAATTCAAAAGAGGGATTTTTTTAAAGAAAACAATTTTGTAAAATAGAAACTGTTGCATATTGTAGTGTTTATAAATCTTCAGTTATGTACTTTAATTAAATTCATCCAATTCAATATGTATCAAAGATTAAAATACAGAGTTCTTTCGAAATATGTTAAAATTTAAAAGTTTACGTTAAGTAAAGTAAATGCTTATTAGTTAAGGAAATAAAATTTGAAAAACTGTAATGTAATTTCTATTTCAAATTTTAGACAATTTTCCTTAATTTTAAATCTTGTAGAAAAATATTCCACAATTTCTTATGAGTTTTTGAGTTAGTTATTGCTGAAGGAGTTAAAATTTCTGAAATGAACTATTAAACTATTAGGTCTATACTGTGCGTCGTGAAGTTTAAAATAAATATTTAGGTAAAAATATTGAAAGTATTTTAGTCTGGAAATATAATTTGATAATGCTCAGTTATGCTTGAACAATGTGAAAAAATGTTTATAATGATATTAAAGCCACGCGCATACAACACAAGCCGCATCGTTTTAGTGTATTTCTATAAATAATTTAATTTTATACTCGTAGATCTATAATTTACTTTTCATTTATCAATAAATATTAACTTTAAACACTTTTAAACTTGAAGTAATGGTTTGTTTTAAATAAAATTATAAATTTTATTATAATATTATATCTGAATAAAATATCCAGGCTAATTGTTGTTTTTAGTTGTACTTTAAATTTCAGTATAACAATGTAAAAATGTGAGTAAATACTGAATAAAAAATACTGGAAAATGGAAAGAAAGAAACTTTTGCATCTAAGCTGTTTTATTGTCACTTTATATGCAAAAATATTTGTATATATGTATGTACCTATAGGTAATAGTCGATATATATATCGACTATTTGTTGTGGTTATATCACGTTGATAGAAAATTGACATTAAAAATCATCTAAACTTGTAGTGCCCTGCATATTCTATTATATTTGGAATATTACATTAATTAATTTAAACAAGTTATTTCAAGTTAGTTCATTATGCTCTTGTGAGCATCAGCATTATACGTGTACCAGAATTTTATATTAAAGAGAGAAAATATAAACTACACAAGTTTACGACAAGTTTATTCTTGTTCCATTGAAAAGATTTTTCTGATACGCTACGGCCTGCGTTAATATGTGGAAGCTTTTACAAAATAGTTCTGTCTTTATATAGATAGGATCTGATGTTATTTTAACTATATATTGAATATAATGTTCAAGCTAATTTTAAGTAACAATGTTTAAGTAAAAACCAATATTTCAATCGAATTTGTAAAATAAAATGAACGCACTTATTAGCAAAAGAAAATGTTCTTGTCTATGGTTTACCTCGTCAAGTAAATGAAATGGGAATTGATTATTTAATTTAAAAAATTAAACATTATTTTTCAATAATATTCAATTATTTTATATTGTAAAATAATTTTCTATTTTAAACTTCGTATTTTTTTAATATGCCCAAAAATTTATTAAATCATTCAAACAGAGTGTACACAGATTACGTAATCTAAAGATATGCATAACTAGAAACAGGTAAATAGATCAATCTACAACTAAATACACTTTTTACAATCCGCGGTACAATCAAGCGAAATTTCTATTTTTAATTTAAATACGTACATATCTAAAGATTATTTTTATTTTATTTCTAAACGTACATTTGACACCAGTTTTTTCAGATAGCTACTGAGGTCTCTTGAACTTCGACTAAGTCCAGATACATATGTATATTCAACATGGTTTCTCGAATATGGTATGGTGAATATTGGTTCTATGAAAAGAATGATAATTTAATGTTTGGCTATGGTCTTTTGTGTTTGTATTCTTCTTGGTGTTTTTGCCTTTTATTGTTTATTAGCTTTACCTGCAACTTCGTTTGCGTGGACTGTTGTCACGCGATAGATTGATAATAGATGGCGCTTTTCAATGTCATTCCTATAGAATTAACATGATTTCTATAGCCTATATTATATTCCGGTGTATAAGGAATAATTGTGCCAAATTTCGTCGATATTGGTTCAGCACATTTGCCGTGAAAGAGTAACAAACATAGATCTATACTCACAAACTTTCGTATTTATAATATTAGTAACATAGGATTAGGCTGGAAGGACCTATCGTAATGGTACCACCGATTTGAATCCAAACTACGAACATGAATCCCTTTAATTTCTAAAAAAGATTCTTTATTAAATGCTAATTATTGCTATTAACTATTTGTTCTTTAACTTGAACGAAAACATTGTGATAACACCTAGGCATTCCTAGAAATATGTTAGGTTATGTGGAAATCTTAATTGGATCATCGTTGCTATCTCTAAGTTTCATATCCTTTATTCTATAGAAATGGTGTTTCCTACAGTGACATAAAATTGGGTTTATTTTAAGTATGATTTTAATGAGAACAGAAATCAGTTCATAGCTGTAATAAGTCTATTGAAATTGTATCGTATTGTTTTCCCGCCGGCGCCTATTATCCCGCCATATTTGTTTGTCCGGCGGCCATGTTGCGAATAGCAACAATGGTATATTGTAAATTGTACCATCGTGCGAGAGATGATTTGTTGCATTGTGGCCCTAACTGTACCTGAGCGTATAATTTTGACGGCTCAATTGAACATGATTACTCGAGTGTACCTTTGTTCAAATACAATATAGTTTTGTTTCGTTCAGAAATTGAAAATAGTGATTGTGTGAAATGTTTAAGTTTTATTTTTGTATTGTCTATGGACGATGTTTAAAAAACCTCTATGACTAAGAGCTCATTCTTATGTTATTAATACAAGAAAATAGTTATTACTTTGCAATTGTTAATTTAAAATCGAAAGTAAAAATACTGTTTTATAACATTGAAAATTTTTAAAGAGCTTATTCAATTTGGAATAGATGCTTAAATAAATGGGATAGTGTAAATAAATTTACTTTATTTTAAAGATAAATTTTGTTTGGTAAAGCGGTTTAAAAAAATTAAAGAGTAGTGAAAATGGCGTCAAAATGTACGTTTAAAATTATATCCTTAATTTTATAATTTATTTTAGTAAAGCTAATAATACTGTACATGCCTTAGTGAGGCGTTGAATAAAGAAATACACTACGATTTAATATTTTAATGGGAAAAATAAGTACTTGTAGAGAACTTTAAAATAGTCGCTTTGGCAAGACAATATGTCGTTATAAAAAAAACGATTTTTGAAAATATCAATATTTTTACGAGTCAAAGAGTTTTATAAATTAATAGATTTTCAACCCTTAAATATACGTTTTCTTAATAAATGAGGTACGTTAAAACATTATGACTATGCTTTGTGGAGATGAAATATCATCAAAATCACCTAAGCCTATATTGTACAAAAAAAATATCATTTATCAAAAGAGAGCATAGAGCATAGAAGCGCTGGGTACTACGCGACAATTTTGACACATGATATCGACGTGTGTTACCAGTCCATAAAAACAATTTAACGCATTTTTAATATAAAAAATAACAATTATACAAAAAATGCATAAAATGGAACGAAATAATTATTTATTCGTAGCTTCTAGAATATTTAAATAAATAAATCTTATAATTCAAGTATGGTAACGTTAACAACATAATTCCAATAATAAATTATTTAAATTAATTTATTAAGTGATGTAGAAAGTATTATTTATGTCATATCACATATATGGAATAATGTTGTTAACAGTACGCGATAACGAAATCCTAGGAAGGAAGAAATTAAGCAACAAATAAGTTACCTATCGCCATTTATACATGACATTATTCTGTGCATACAACAGTTGGTAAGACTAGGTAATTATGAATAGATTTGAGGAAGTAACAATCAGACATTATATTCGCAAGGGACAAATCACCTTTGTATATATTTATTTAATAACTATTATTAACGGATTACTATATCCTTAAACGCGACTAGGTCAATCTATTGTTTTATTAAACAGCATTAATGGCAGTTATCTTGCATTCTATCCATTCAATATATGCACGGAACATAGACGGAATACCTTACAAACTCCTTTAAATAGGCCTTCGTTATTAGGCTGTTCGTTACAACCTTTGAATAACCTTTGCGTTATTCAAAATGGCGGCAAGGCTCGCGCGTCGGTTTTCGATTTAATGGCAGTTGATCGCGCGCCGCTGAAGGCGACGGATGCGCCTGTGCCAGTCGTCCCGCCATTCCAGCAACAGAGTCCTCTCACCCACCGTCAGCCCCGGCATACCAGTCGACGCACCTTCTTTTTCCACTCCTAGGATTAAATAGGACCTGTTGGAGAGATAGTACTCAATTATTTCCCTGATTCAAGTTTTTGCATTTCCCTTCCAATAAAACGATAACCAAACGATAGAAGTTATTTATGTTTCTCTAAAATTAACTTCCATTGACGGGCTTTAATAACGAGCCGTAGTATTCGACGAAGTAAACTATGAGTTTTTCATAAAACATTACAATGCAATCAGTGAATAACTATTTTCTATGATTTATGGAATCGTGTTTCTTTGCTTAGTTACACGACACAATAAGTAGTAGTATTAGTATGTAGATGGTTTCAGGGGCGATAAAACAAACTAGCTAGGTTTCATTAAAAAAAATGTTGTTTTATCCCTGTTTTCGGGCACTGAATAAATGTTAAAATATAGAATAGAATACAAAGATAAATTTATCTGTCATTTGTAAAGTTCAGTGGAAAACGGGCGGACTAAAATAAAAATTATCACCATCCTTTTTTTTCCTTTTATTTTTTAATAAAAAAAAAAATTTAGAAATATCTTGCTATGATCTTAAGATTGAGTCAGTGCTATAACGTTTGGTGTCGGGGAATTTTTTTCAACAAACAGTGAAACTTTTGTTTCAAGGGGAAATCGTCATAGTATCGCTTAGACCGCTATGCAAAAACTAAAGTTAATAAATACTAGGATGATAATGTCTGAACTGACTTGTTAATCTTGATCTTGGGACACTTGCAGGCGAGGTCCTGCGCGCGCACGTACAGCGCCACGCCGCCGCGGCGCAGGCGGCTCCGCGGCGCGCGCTTGTACACGGCCTGCACGCTCAGCGCCAGCCGCACCCACGCGCCGCCCGCGCCCGCCGCGCCCGCCGCCTCGCGCCCGACCACTCGACCCATTATGACTGAAACAGAACACCACCTCAGAAGGATAATCGGGCTGCGACAGTGAGGAACTGCTCTGAGGCGAGTAGGGACTTGGTAATGATAAACTCTTGCGAGTCTAATCGGAATGAGGGCCAAATTAGACCAGCTTGGCCAAACTGACCGAAGACCCTCAATACCATCCAATACCCAATACCCGGTGATGCTGTAAAAGCCGTTAGGGCTAACAGCATACAGACAATACAAAAAAAAAAACACAAGCTCCCTCATCTCCTTCTTTTAAAGAGATTATCACGAATCTTAAAGAGATTATCACGTCTCAATATCCTATAGCACTAGCTCCCCGATCCCTTACCATTTTATACTCGTTAGTCCATCTGTACAGGATTTCTTGTAATGCCCACGGGAACGATGTCTCGCAATGTCCACGGAAAAGAGAGAAAGAGGAAGGCCCTTCACCACGTGGTTGACGACTGTCCAAAGGGACATGAGAAATTTAGGACTCCGCGAGGAAGACGCCTATTGTAAGGAAAAATGGCGCCGCATGATTGGGAAAGCAGACCTCAATTAACGGAAAAATGCGAGGATAATGAGTCCAATCTGTACATGGTCTACCAACCCTGCGTTTTCCTACGCGAGGTCGCCAGAAAATACCTTAATCGTTTCTTCACATGCCTACATGGCTCACTAACTGCAGTATACTGTTTTATCTGCAACGGTACGTCATAATGAAATGCTTTTTAAACTAAGCTCAATCGGATTTTTTAGAAATCGGCTGCGTCCAAAACTTGGAGAAGAATGTAAGACAGCAACGTTTCAACATATGTAGGAAAAGGACAGAATAAGAAGAGGCAATAGGAACTGATCAGAGCTTATCATTACAATATTAAGGATTGATGCCATACCTCGGGCTAGTAGCCATTTGCTGATATTGTATCTAAACAAGACTTTTATCAGATTAGATTAATTTAGATTAGATTAATTGTTTGATGTAACGCGTCGATTTATGCAGCTAAACAAGCCACGACAGTTGAGCGTCGTATCCATCCAAAGCCGTGTCACCCCAGTGATGCTTCAACCAAAATAAGACGAATGTGGCATCAGTCGTACTACCATATTGTTACTTGCTACCCCCATAAGTTGCGATTTTTTAATACGTTACAATGTGTATTGTACAGGCTCAAACACGAACTAACCGTATGTCACGTGCACCTGTTCTCTCGCCCACGGCTCTGATGTTACTGATGCGATGCGCTTAAGACAGTGCGAGCCGTATAACCTTACGGATTTATACACCTTTATAGACTTGTATTATTGGGTTTATGTATAAGTATATTGATGTATGTTCTACATGTGTGTATCCTATATACAAGGTGAGTCACACATCTAAACACAGTATCAAACTCACCGTAGTCTCGGCTGCAGAACTTGTTGAGGTTGAGAGTTCGCGCGCCGGCGCGGCACCGCCCGCACTGCTCCGCTGTGCCCAACACATTCCAAGTCAGATTACGGCGGATCCAGACCAGCTGTTCACACTGCCTGCTTAGCGTGCCAGAGTCGTGATCGTATTAATCAGATAGCGGACAAATCCAGCCATCGCACGTGTAAGGAGAGATTTACTTCAGCTTGATACTTACGCAAGTTAGTACAATCAACAACAAAAGAATTGTTAAGTCTGCGCTTAGCGATAATTTTATAAACATGAAGTTTTAGACGTTTAGAATTTAAAATAAAAGAATTTATTATCTTTAATGAGTTAATATTTTATTATATGGGAACACGTATTGCTTGTTGGATGCCGGTAAGCGAAAAAAGGCTGCAGGGGGGTGAAACTCTCTAAGAAGCACTCTTTAGGTCGCCGAGAGCGTCATCTCATTGCAAGCATTGGACAACAAAAATTAGTTTTATATCATTATTCACTAGATGTCGCAAATGATACACTGTAATATATATAAGTATCTGTCATAAATTTTCAAATTTTTCTGCCAAAAACGCATCACTGCTTACATAGATAATACACTATATAGGATATAGATGTGCAACTCTGTCATTTTTTTGAAGTAATGATAAGGGACTGTTTTCGCTGATCTGGCAGAGATGTCGCTGTAACGTTATCATAATAATCCACTAGATGGCGCTGTACTGCATTCATATAGTGACCCTTATATAAAAATAGTATTTACAAAAAAATAGTTTGGCGCTATACCACTTCAATTTGAACGGACTTGGCATCTCCAAATTCCAGTTCAAATCAAAGAGTAGCACCAAACTATTATTCTAAATAAGGGTAATGAATAAAAGATTAAAGCTATGTAATATTTAATAATTTTTATTTTTTACATCTTTTTAAATAGTATGTCAATTCAGGAAACACTTGAAAAATACTTTTAAAACATTAAAAAAAATATCAAGCGTATACAAATAACAAATGTTCATCAGTTTACACGTTTATTTGTTGAAAACAACTAACTTTGCATACGTACTACACTCTGTAATTAGTTTTCATAATCATAATCTTCATTTGCTGTAAACCTGAAATCACACATTTGAATTTTTGTAGCTATAGTCTAAATCAGACCAAATATTTCAAATGTATACCAAAATAATGTAACCGAAAGTGTTAAAATATAATATTTATTACGAATAACCACATATTTTTTTCTAAGAAACAAAGTTGCGGGTGCTCGTAAAATAACTAACATGCAACAAATTGTTTAAAACCCTACTTAGAAAGGGTTAAGGAGGAGCAAACTTGTTCCTATTTTATTCTTAGTATATTACTTTTTGAATCGTGTAAATATTATTTCTCGTTTGGTTTTAATTGCATAAGAATGTACATAAATAAAATTAAAAAAATTCGGCTGGTTATTCTCGTGTAGGCATTTCCTTTTCGCTCGGCACTAAAAGGGTTAAAAATTAAATTTCTGCAGTAAAAATTTCTATTGTTAGGAAAAGGTACTAAATGGTTTCAAAAACATTATAGTAGTTACTTACCAACGTTTTCACATCCAAAATAACACATAAAATAATTTTTGGACGGCATAATTTCCAATATCGACCTTTAAATAAGCAGTGATGCGTTTTTGGCAGAAAAATTTGAAAATTTATGACAGATACTTATATATATTACAGTGTATCATTTGCGACATCTAGTGAATAATGACATAAAACTAATTTTTGTTGTCCAATGCTTGCAATGTGCACGAAGATAGCGTGAGGAGCGGGTACGGTGTGGTGGGGCCGGGAGCGCCGACCCACATACCCACTGACCCCCGCGCCCAGCCGGACGTCCTAGACATAGTGTTGCACCACGGACTCGACCACCCATTTGATGTTGAGGTCCTCTACGATCTCGACACTCAACACCTACCGGTTCTGGTCACCCTTGCCACCCAGGGAGGCTTCCTAGTGCCCCGCCCGCCGCGGACGCGGACGAACTGGGAGCGCTACACCGCCGAGCTTGCCGGGCTTGAGCTAGCAGGCCCGATTACCACCCCTTCGGAAGTCGACGATGCTGCTGCGCTCGTCACGGAGGCGATCATTGCCGCCAAAGCAGCAGCCACCACCACCACGTCGACTTCATCGGACACCAACCGAAGGAAGGACCTGCCGAGCTCGCTCCGTTGCATGCTCAGACGGAAGCGCACCCTGCGCCGCCTATGGGCCCGCACTCGTTGCCCCAGGGTGAAAGCCGACCTGAACCGGCTTGCAGAGAAGATCGCGCGTGCCATAGTCGCTCTCGACGAGGCACGGTGGGAGTATACCGTCGATCGAGCGACGGAACATGACACAGCGCTGTACTCTCTCTGCAAGCAACTTACCGGACGTGACACCCCCGTTTACCCCTTGCTCGATGCATCGGGTAAACGCACCTATGCCGCCAAAGATCGTGCTGAGATCCTGGCGGCTCACCTGGAGAAGACCTTCACGCCCAACGCCCCCAACACCTCCAACCTCCACGTCATCCTTCATCACGCGGCGGTCCAGGACAAACTGGAGAGGTTCCTGTCGGCCCCTACACCGCCGCTCCGGGGAGAGGACTTTATCTCCCTGTCAGAGCTGCGGTCGGTCGCTGCTCGCCTTGATAAGCGAAAAGCGCCAGGACCTGACGGAATCACCAACGCCGCGCTGATGCTGCTGCCCCGAACGGGTCTCGTAGCGCTCACGAGCCTGTTCAACGGAGTACTCCGCACCGGTCACTTCCCAGAGGCGTGGAAGACCGGGAAGATCATCGTTCTTCCCAAGCCGGGGAAGGACCGCCGCCTGCCTGGAAGCTACCGGCCGATCACCCTGCTCTCGCATATAGCCAAGCTGTTCGAGCGTCTGCTGCTGCGTCGAGTCACGCCCCATCTGCCCCTGCGCGAGGAGCAGTATGGATTCCGCAGCGGCCACTCGACGACGCTCCAGCTGGCGAGGGTCATTAACCAGCTGACCAGTGAGCTGAACAACGGGTGTTACACCGTCGGGGTCTTCCTCGATATCGAGAAGGCCTTCGATCGTGTGTGGCACGCCGGGCTCCTGGCCAAGATCCTGGATACCACCATGCCGCCTGCTTATGTGCGAGTGCTGGCGTCATTCCTCAGCGGCCGTAGCTTTTACGTGGCAGTGGATGGTGCCGAATCCCAACCACGCACTATCCAAGCCGGAGTACCCCAGGGCAGCTGTATATCGCCGCGCTTATACGCGGCATATACGGATGACATCCCCACCCTGCGCCACCATCTGCGGGAAGGGGAGGAGGACGTGCTGTTGTCGCTATTCGCTGACGACAGCGCGTATTTCGCGTCGTCCTACCACCAGATCGTCGCCACAAACCGCATGCAGCGTCTGCTGGACTTGTTGCCGGAATGGCTGGACAAGTGGAGGATGGCCGTCAATGTCGGGAAGACGGCCGCTCTGCTCACCAGCCGCTCCAGGCCGCTACGCCAACTCACTCTGCGAGGCCAGGACGTAGAGTGGAAGACCACAGTGAGGTTTTTGGGGTGTGAGTTGGACCGCAGCCTGCGCATGGTCCCCATGGTTAACCGTGCCGTGGGCCAAGCTGCTGCTGCCAGGTCCCAGCTCCACACGCTGTTCACATCCCATTTACCTGTCAACACCAAACTGCGAGTCTACGGTGCCTACGTCCGCTCGCGCTTGACGTACGCGGCACCCGCCTGGTACGCGCTATGTTCGGCGTACCAGAGGCGAAGGCTTCAAGTCCAGCAGAACCGCTGCCTGCGACTGATCGTAGGAGCCCCGAGGTATGTGCGGAACGACGTCGTGCACAGAGATACCAAGATGCCGACCGTGGAGGAGTTCGTTCGTCGCCTTGCGCGCCGACTGTTCGCGCGAGCGGACAACAGCGCGCACGTTCACCTGCACGGCATCGCGCCACTCCACGCACGACCACCCGAGGGACGTTCCCTGCCTCGCGAGCTCCTGCGATCACCGTCACCGCGGCCCGACGCGGACGACGACGGCGACGAAGAGGACGACGCGACGGGCGAGAGGGCGATACCACCGGACATGACACACCCACCCGATCAAGACACCACCGGACGAGACACCACCGAAACTGACTCCGAGGTCTGGGAACTACCATTCCCAGACCTCCCTACCGAACACCAAATCCCGTAGGTCACCTAGGTGACCTGGGCCTACGGCCCAAACACAGTCCAGGCCACAAAGCCTGCGAGGACCAGCCCGGGCAAAGAGGTTCGCCTCGAGGCCCGTACCCCGCCTACCCTTCAAGGGTATGCGAGAAGACCCCCTGCTTTACATGCTTGCAATGAGATGACGCTCTCGGCGACCTAAAGAGTGCTTCTTAGAGAGTTTCACCCCCCTGACTGCTTATTTAAAGGTCGATATTGGAAATTATGCCGTCCAAAAATTATTTTATGTGTTATTTTGGATGTGAAAACGTTGGTAAGTAACTACTATAATGTTTTTGAAACCATTTAGTACCTTTTCCTAACAATAGAAATTTTTACTGCAGAAATTTAATTTTTAACCCTTTTAGTGCCGAGCGAAAAGGAAATGCCTACACGAGAATAACCAGCCGAATTTTTTTAATTTTATTTATGTACATTCTTATGCAATTAAAACCAAACGAGAAATAATATTTACACGATTCAAAAAGTAATATACTAAGAATAAAATAGGAACAAGTTTGCTTCTCCTTAACCCATTCTAAGTAGGGTTTTAAACAATTTGTTGCATGTTAGTTATTTTACGAGCACCCGCAACTTTGTTTTTTAGAAAAAAATATGTGGTTATTCGTAATAAATATTATATTTTAACACTTTCGGTTACATTATTTTGGTATACATTTGAAATATTTGGTCTGATTTAGACTATAGCTACAAAAATTCAAATGTGTGATTTCAGGTTTACAGCAAATGAAGATTATGATTATGAAAACTAATTACAGAGTGTAATACGTATGCAAAGTTAGTTGTTTTCAACAAATAAACGTGTAAACTGATGAACATTTGTTATTTGTATACGCTTGATATTTTTTTTAATGTTTTAAAAGTATTTTTCAAGTGTTTCCTGAATTGACATACTATTTAAAAAGATGTAAAAAATAAAAATTATTAAATATTACATAGCTTTAATCTTTTATTCATTACCCTTATTTAGAATAATAGTTTGGTGCTACTCTTTGATTTGAACTGGAATTTGGAGATGCCAAGTCCGTTCAAATTGAAGTGGTATAGCGCCAAACTATTTTTTTGTAAATACTATTTTTATATAAGGGTCACTATATGAATGCAGTACAGCGCCATCTAGTGGATTATTATGATAACGTTACAGCGACATCTCTGCCAGATCAGCGAAAACAGTCCCTTATCATTACTTCAAAAAAATGACAGAGTTGCACATCTATATCCTATATAGTGTATTATCTATGAAAGGCTGTCAAACAGGACAGTTGTCAAAGATTAATTATACCATATAATACTTTTTTTATGTCTCTAACAAGGATAAATATTAATTATGATAGAGACAATGATAAAGATAGATGTAGTTTAAGTTGATGAACTAAAACATTTTAAATTAGATCACCAAAATAAAATTACTCATTATATTATATAAATGATTAACTATTTAGATAAAGCCAAAATAAGTAAATGTAGTAAAAGTACTCCCATATTTGGCAATCCTTTAATGGAATTGATTCAAATTGAAGAGAAGTTGCCCATTTTTCAATACTATGGTTGTTTTTTCGAACGTAATGTCTCTTAAATTTGCATTGAAATAAAGTTAAAGAAAACTAGTGAGTAATTTTAAAGCAAATGTCTAAAATACGACAAAGGCGACAAAGGTAAGTCGACTTTTGTCCACTGATTGAGTAGAATACACCAACCTCACTTCTTACCGACGTGTCGTAAAAGGCGACTAAGGTAAGTCGACCCGCTGTGTGGTATCCGGCTGAGTGGTATGCGGAGAATAGACCACCATCTTTCTTACCGAGGTGTAACATACATCTAAGGTAATTTGACGTCAGGCCGCCGGCTGGTCGTAAAATACGTAGCCAAATCATGTGACAACATGTTGTGCAGACCCCACTTGGAGTGGGATAAGGGCAGCAGGATGATGATGATGCTACTTAAAATATAATATAACGACAAAGATCTTTGAAAATCATGTCATTAAATTACTCGTATGGAGTTCACATAAGTGAAATAAGTTATAACAGTTTTAATTTTACCATTGAATGTATTAAAAAGCTAAATATTAGAAATCTTATCAGATTTTCGGTAAATCATTCAACAAAATGAATTGAAAATTCTGGAATGAATGAAAATAAACCATAATTTGTTTACATATACATATTTAAAATACAGTTGAAAGAAACATGCTACTAGAGTCAGTAGACATAAATTATAATATACTAAAGACACATAAACATCTAAGATGAAACGAAAACTTTTTTAGAATTTAACACCAAAAATACACAAAAATTGTTTACCTTCCTTGCACTGACATAACACAGTTCGACTTGTATACAAACAAAAGGAAACGAAAGGATTATGAGTTTGGCGATGAGTAATAAAGCAAGCCTGGAAAAAAACTATTTGTTAAAACCAATAAACTTTACATTAAATAATTAAAAAGTGCAAATTAATATAAACGGAATGAATTTACTTTCATACAAATTATAGTGAAATCGAAATTTAAATAATACAGTATATCTGATAATTCTAACCATGATAAATTAGATAATAATGTAGACAAAAATTGCTAATCTATGGATTGGGACCGATTTAATAAATTTGCGAACAGTTGTATGCAAAGTAAATTCACTCCTTAAAAAGCACTCAATCACGGTAATTTAGAAAATTCGATTTTTAAAAGCTTTTATTCAATTGCAATGTATATTTGTGAAATTGGAATCTTGCAAGTTAACACGCACTTCGCGGTGTCCGATTGAGCTGAAATTTTACATACTGGTCCAGTCCCGATGACAATGCATGTTTATTATAAGCATTACCTGATTCTGCTGGCAAAATTGGATCCAAACGAAGCAACTGCTCAACGGTTAACAGTAGGGAAATAAAATTTGATTAAAAACTTTTTACTGTCGGAAAACGACAGAAATTATTTTGTTTACTACGATAAATCTAGCGCCTGGCTAATATCTCGCTTGATGAAACCTCAAAAGGACCGCGTTTGGAAATATAGTGTCTTTTTAGGTTTTGTTATAAAGTTTTTTCTTTTTTTAATTTGATGAATTACGCTGTTTTTATTTAAAATTGATTTGTTGTTTTACCTAATCTCCTGAAGTAAAATTTTAAGATCTTTTAACAAAAACAAGAACTTTATTTATCCACATTTTGGCTTTTGTTTTTAATTACGATTTAACGTTTAAAGTAAATTTTAAAATATTCTGTATTTCTGTGAACTTGTAAACAAGTGCTTTTGAATCGTCAACAATACCGCCGGTTCGGAAAGCTGTCCCTACCGAGAAGAGCCAGCAAGAAACACGGCGGTTGCTCTTTTCAAAATAATAATTATAATAGTTACATTAAGCCATGACTATCTTGTACAGGATCGAACAGCAGCTATATCCACGCATTCTTATCATGTAAATAATCCTCAACAGTCCCTTTTGTATCCGCCTCTCTTTAACAGGACACTGTAACACAAACGACTTAAGTACTTTTGCAAAGCCCAAAGCGTTTATATACCGTTTCGTTTTCATGGTTATCCAGATTATAAACAATTTGTGTAATATAGGTGTGAGGTATACGATTTCCACCTAAATTCTCAGTTCGATCATATTTGTTTCATAAAACTACACCTGGCAGCGTTGTCCCCAATAACTTAATATAAGCACCATGCATCTATCAAATCTGTCAAACCACTAATGATGAATTTATGTCAAAATCATCATCCATTACAGCTACCGAGTATGAAACTTGTTTTATAGAATAATTATTTGATATGGACCAGAACTTAGCATATACGGTTACAACATATTGATCGATATATCCGGTTAACGTTTTACATATAAGAAACTTGTGTTAATTCAGTTATGTAAAGAAAAAACGGTAATATTTTAATCCCAATTTAAGCCCTATAAGCTTCCATTGTACAGAATTTCATCGATATCGACCCAGCTGAGAAACCGTAACAACTTTTAGCATTTATGTTACTGGCTGTATGCGCGGCTTTGCCCGCGTAGTATCAGTATGTCAGCAAGTTTTATACAATAGTCATTAGTTAATTTAATTAGTTTATTTAAATTAATTAGTTTTATATAGTTTTGAGTTAAAATACAATAAATAAAAATGAAACCAAAATGGAATTAAATAAAGAAAAATACCTACCTAAGTATGTCTAGACAAAAATAATGCATACAACATTAAGTGTTCAGCAAGTCGATGTGCGTATTACGACGGCTCGATGCAAAACTCGAATTACGGCAGCACGTTATGGAAAGATCAATGGTTGGCGGTGCTTATATTCTTTTGATGGGGTATAATTATAATCCATAATATCTTTTAAGTAGTATTTTTGTAAATTTACAACTCTCTAATATATTAGTGTATATCTGCTGGTTTACACGGCGCACGCGGCTAAAGTCGCAGCAGGCAAGTTTTTTTATAACCGCGCGAACAATTTAACCCAATTTACATACAACGGTAATGTACCTAAATCTTTTATTAAACATCGTACAAATATCCTTTCTCAATATCTATTTTGAGAAAATCGATCACATACAAACAGACAGCTTTTGGGGACTTTGTTTTATAATAATTATAGATTATGGATATATTTTATGTTCGTTGTAACATTGGTTTGGTTATCGAAAATCGGGGTGTACCGTGATCGAGTGCGGCATGCGGAGTGATGGGCGAAGTGCATGAAGGTCCACTTACTACTTACCGCGGCCCGGCTCGGCGTCCACAGCCTCCATAGCTTGCACGGCGGTCACCACGCGTGGGATACCTGCGAAGACGACAAGAGATTCTGTTAGCAAACTCGCATTATCTTAGGAAACATGTTCCGTAGACATAGCACAAAATTCTTTCTTTTTGTCTTTCTTTTCATTTTGAATATGCAATATGTAAAGTGTAGCTAAGTGTAGTGATCTCAGTTGCCTCTGATCTCTCGAGTGAAATGCTTTTTGGCGGACGCGTACGCATTTACATCAAACAATATTCAATAATTCTATACAGCACAAAGCTTAAAATCACCAAACGCCTATGGACATAAACATATAATAAAGGGGATCTCCAAGGATGATTAAGCATGAATAAAGGTGAGTTACACTTTATCTCCCTTTAATAGATTCAATTCCCCATACACAACACTTGAATAAAGGCTCGTTTTATTAAGTCTGAGTTGATCTAAAAAAAATCTGTTATCTGGTACCTGGTAAATCTGTCACTAAAAGAGAAAGAGTCTTGAAAAGAAGGAAGGTTCGTTTCATTAACTCTGAGTTGAACATAGCTGTTACCAAAAGAACATTATCAGAACGGACGATACTTGGAAAGAAGTTAGTTTGGTTTCATGTTAAATTTGAGTTGAGTTTAAAACTATGAATAGGTGTGTATCTAAAGTAGACACTTTTCTTTAATCAACGAATTTCCTTGGTGTAGATCTTAAATCTAAATTTTAATGATATTTAGCAAGATTGTAGTTTGTTCGCTACTGCTATATCTACTGGTGCATGATCACTATTCCAACACATGAAACAGACGTCCCAGATTTCCCAACCAATCGAGCCATTCGAAAACACATACTAAAAAACTAAAACCTTAAAGTGGCATGACTTAAAAACTTCATTACCTTTGGTTCGTTACCTTTAAAGCGGTTAATGTGTTGACTTAAATCTAGTATATTCAAGACATATGTATGCCTATATCCTGTGAGAACTCACGTATACAAGGTGCAATGTGGCTCCTAGATTGCTGGTATCCTTTGGCGCAGCGGTTGCAGGTTGTGCCCGTAACCCCATCCTTGCAAGGACATTGCCCACTTGTCTGGTTGCAGGTTTTGCCACTCGCCCCCACTGGGTGGCAGTCGCAAGCTGTCGAACAGAAAGAGACATTAACTAACTGTTAAATGATTCGAGATCCCATCTCATCCCGTATTATCTGGTGATACTACAAAAGCCAAAACAGTTCCATAGAAAAAAAAGCACCTTGGATTGGTCAAACGTTCGACCATGTGGTATCCGACTTAGTAGAATAATAGAATGAGTGAATAGTCCACCCTAATTTGTTACTGAAGTGTCGTAAAAGGCGACTAAGGCAAGTTGACGTCAGTAGTCGTAGAATATCTAGCCAAACCAAATTACATCACAACATGGTTAAAACGTGTGTCCCTCTTAGAGTAGGATAAGGGTAAGAGACTGATGATGGGTTGGTCAAAGGATTTTGCTTTTTAAAAAGCTTTTTTAATTAAAAGCCGTTTAACTTTATTTTGTTATATTGTTATAACGATTTGTTATATTGTTATTCGTAAGAGTTGCATGGGGCGAACATCAAAATTACTCAGGACGTAGATAAAGTGGTAAAAATGAAAACTAAAATATAAACTTTGAGTATCAAATATTATTGAATTATTTTATTTATTTATTTATTTATTTATAAATCTTTATTCATCAACACACCTTAACACAATAACATTATAAGATTAAAAAACAAAAAAAAAAATTACATTCAACAATTTCCGTTCAAGAGACGCTAAGACGTAAATCGAAAGGCTGATGTGGGCAACCATAAACGGGTCTCCGCAAGCCATCACGACCGAATAGTTTTCCCATAAAAACTGACCCGCAAATGGCGGAATGACTTCGCAGTCCCTTTACGATAGGATGGCTGCGAATGCGGCCCAAGGGAAAGATTTTATAAGGGGACAAAGATTGAGTTGCTGACGATGGGATTTTCCGGGAATGTATTTGTTTTGAAAATGTATACATTTTTCTCTATTGTTTACCTTGATGGAAGATCAGAGTAAGTGGGCTTACAAAACTCATGGGCGCAGAATAGGGACATGAGTTTTCTATAAAATCTTATGTGGTTGATGGATATTAACAATTTTATTTAGCACTAGGCGTGCTTGCGATTTCGCTTTGGAAATCGATGTATCACTAAGTTTTTCCCGCTAATCAATCGGGACGTTTAATGTTAGGTTTTGCTAACGTAAACCTTCCTCAAGAATCATTCTTTTAGTAAAAACTCAACAAAAATCCGTTCAATATTTATTGAGAAAATCGATCATATACAGACCGATAGCTTTTGGGGACTTTGTTTTATAGTATAGAAATAGATTGATCAGAATATTGTCATGGTCTCTACCATTGAAAGATAGTATTGATATTATTACGTCAGTTATTGCTCGAATAAACTCTAAGTACCTGTGTGACCGAGAATGATCGATAATTTTTTAAAAGATATAAAAAATTACGACTAAAAAAAAGAAAGCGCCGGTGACATGTAAAACTCAATCCTGGGTTTTGAACTTTTTTGGTCAGCCCGTTACCCATTGGGCTATCACAGCATTACGTTTGAAAATATCATTATCTTTATCAGCTAAAATATCATTTACATTAAATTCAACATTTTAGCATTCTTTCAATGCACGAAAACAGGACATTCCCCGTCATTTCTTGAAACCTAGGTAGATCAATTATTTTCCCTTAAGCCCTCTACATGCTACATCCTGAATTTCATGGATATCGTTGGAGCCGTTTTCGAGATTTAGAAAAAAAAATATATACAAGATTAACTCATTTAAATTTTAAAGATTGATCAGAATATAAATAAATAAATTCTTTATTGTATAACCATTTTAAATGATACAATTCAATGTAGCCCTGGCTTCTGAACTAGCGCTAGCCGTGTGTCAGAAGTCAGTTCCTTCCCCTACTTATAAATACAAAAAGCATTTACAATTAAACAGTAATATGGTCATGCTCTCTGCCGTATTTATCTGTAAGATAACTTTGATATTAGTACGTCAGTTATCGCTCAATTAAACTAATAATTACGTAGTTAGGGATCGATCCTAGATATTTACATCTTTCGAGACAGCCCGTTCCCCGAATGAGCTACGCTGACTTGACAGTTTATGGCAAAAATTCAATTCAATATAAATGTTACCTAGTATTTTTTAATGCCCAAAAACAGGGATAAAACTATTTTTTTAACATAAAACCTAGTTAGATCGATTTTCTCCCCAAAAACCCCCTACATGCTGATTTTAAGGAAAATCGTTAGAGCCGTTTCCGAGATTCCGAATATATATATATACATACAAGATTAACTCATATAAATATTAAACATAAAAGTGCTTACCTGATCCCTAGGCTATCTATAAAAATGTTTGAACTGTCCGCATTACGTTTAAAGCGATCACACGCTCTTATTATATACATTTAAGGTCGAGAACATATCTCGGCCCTTTTCCGGGGCACATTCCGATAATTGGATTTCGCGATCGGCGCTTGACCTCCTACATTCGCAATGTTGCCGTTTAACTTATTTGTAGTTTCTAATCACATTTTATTGCTATGATTCGATTCAACTATTTGAAATACTTGTTTATTTCAATCAACTCTTTAGGAATCTATTTTCATATAAGGGCACGGGTGAGGAAATTGTTTGAGTTGTGAAGTAAATTTGATAAAAAAAAGTAATGAGAATATTATTTTGCTATAATCCGCGATAAAAGAAATTATGTGTTAACTCCATTCCACGACAAAATCGTTAAGTGCTTTACGATTTTGTCGTGGAGTCTATCTCCTGACGATGCGTCGGTTACGTGGCGAAACAATTGTTGAGATTGTGGTGATGAATGTGTACAGCGCTTGTGTATTGTTGTGCCATCGGTGTCGGGTAGTGCATAAGTTCTTACAAATTCTGCATGTATCAGGTATGAGAACGAATAGTACACTCTACATTTAGCATTACACATAATTTCTTTTATCGCGGATTATATCAAAATAATATTCTCATTACTTTTGTATTATGGACCTCCGCAAAGTAACGCCTAATTTTTATAAATTATTTAAATATGATAATTTAACCATACTAATCGCTGACTATGGGCCTCATAAGAAAGCTCAGAAAGCTCAGAAAACTCAGCGGGCGAAAGAGCGAGCTATGATTGGATTCGGAAATGACGAGACCTGTATACTATTTATTTATTTATTTATACGGATCTCCAACAGCATATTATTTACCCATAAATATCCAAATAGTCTTAAAATTATTATGTAGTACCAATTACAGGAAACCACATCATTCCTAGTAACAATTTTATAATTATTAACCTGAAAATAAACAGTAAAATAAAAAAAGCAAAGAGAATAATGAAAACTTAAAAAAATACAACATTAAGGATCAAGCTAGTGGGGGCGTGAGGGTTTTTGGGGGGCAATCGCACTAGCTAGGTTTCATTTTAAAAAATCGTTTTATCCCTGTTTATTGGTACTGAAAAAATGCTAAAATATTACATTGAATAGAAAAGACTATTTTCGGTGTCGACTTTACGACTATTTATTTGAACCTTTCCACCTGCTTCGGGACGTGTCTTATACTTATTTAGATATAAAACACGGAATAATACGCGTGTACAATAAAAATCTATTTTCTCCTAAACTATGCACGTAGCTTTATTGGTTCAATAACCCCGAATAGATAAATAAAAAATTATATAAACGTCGGTAGAAAACGTCGTAGACGTCGTCACTAGAACAGCGATAAATTTACCGATTTCTTCTATATTTACTGTACTGTTGTAAAGTTACTGTAGTCTATGACTGATTCTACCTTTTTCGTACTTGAAATATAATATATCAATTTAAAAATATTCTTTTTTACATATCGCGTACTCAATGATGTCCAAGAGTTAAAAAAAAGTTCAGGAATACACTGTGGTGTCCAAAATTAAAAACTATGTTCAGAGCTGGTACACTTTAGTATCCAAATTTAAATCAATCAAAATTAAAATTACGTTATAGTGGCCAAGATCAAGAATGGTTTTCATATCTGGTAATTTCAGCATCCAAGATTTAAGATAAGGCCTAGTACTGATATACTACAGTGTATAACGTTAAAATAAGGACAAGTGTTAAATATTAAAAACAAGGTTCATAATTAGTACAATACGGTATCTAAAATTAAAAAAAGAGGTTCATACACTCAAGTATTCAAGATGAAATATGAGTTTCAAATCCGGTTAATTTCAGCACACAAGATTTTAAAAAGGCTTATAACTACGGCGTAGATCATTAAAAATGTTTTCGTTCACTGGTACACTGCAGTTTCACAGATTAAAAACCAATTTATTGCTGATACACTAAGTTGTTCAAAACAAAAGTGAGTTTCATAACTGATGCATGACTGTGTCCAGGACTGAAAATGAGATTCATTACGATACAGGTCATAACTCGAACTAAATAACTAATAACTAACTCGAAATAAATTTCACAACTTGTACATTAAGGTGTCCTTAAATTTAATTCATAATTGGTACACTACGGTGTCCAAGATTAAAATGAATTTCATAATTCGTACTTGGTATCCATGTTTAAAATTGAAGTTCGAAACTAATACACTACGATTTCAAATTATTTTTATTTATTTCATAAATTTAAAAATTAATTTATTATTATTATATTAATTTGGTTCGTAATTGGTACCCTACGGTGTCCAAGATTAAAATTAGTTTCATAACTGGTACATTAAGGTGTTCAAGATTAAAGTTTAATTCATAACGTGTCCACTACGGTGTCCAAGCTAAAATTTATTTCCTAATTGGTACACTACGGTGTTCAATATAAAATATGCGCTTCGTAATTGGTACATTACGGTGTAAAGGACGGGTTCAACTCACGTTTGCACGCCTTCTTATGGGTGATGGGTTTGGTGGGGTCTCTGTAGTAGCCCTCGCGGCAGTAGTGGCAGTGCCTGCCAGCGGTATAGTGCCTGCATTTAAGGCAGACCCCCCCACTCGCTCGTCCGGACAGTTTGTACAGCTCCATGTTGAACCGGCACCGACGCGCGTGGCCATTGCAGTTGCATTCTGGAAAAAATAAAGTCATTAATCATCTATAAATAAGACTAATACATATGGTTAAATTAAGTTTTCTTAAGCTACACCAGTGGTCAGCAAAGTGCGGCTCCAAAGCCGCATATGCCAGGTTGATGATTTTTTATTATTATATTTTATAAAATCCATCTTTGCTCTTTTCTATAGTAACATTTAGGCGATATTGATATATTCAAAATATTCTTTATTCAAATAAACTTGTAAAGAAGTGCTTTTGACTCATCAACTCTACTGCTGGTTCGGAAAGCTGTTCCTACCGAGAAGAGCCAGCAAGAAACTCGGCGGTTGCTATTTTAAAAATACAATTCTTAATACTATTTACATTAAGTCCACACATTCTTATCTTCTAAGTAATCTTCAAGTGTATATAGTAAGTAGGGTTTCTGTATCAGCCTCTTTTTAACAGTGTTTTTAAACTGCTTTTAAATTGCTGTAATGGCAAAGCTGAAATTGATTGCGAAATTTTCCATTTACAAAAAAATATATGCTATACCAAGAAGAATAACTGAAAAATATTCCTCTTGAGAAAAACCAGTTTTAATAAAAAACGAGTTTAGCTCGATTATGACTAAAGCAAGCTTCCCAAGTACCATAAACACATCGATTAAACTATAAAAATTTCACCGCTCACCATCGTCTGAACAAACAGGTCTTAATAACATTCGACATTGAATATTATTTCACAGCAATCGAGTACGCCATAGACCAGGGATCGCCAACCTGGGTTCCATACGCATAAATATTTATGTATTTTATTATTTCTCTCGAAAAGCATGTCGAGACAATAGTATAATTATGGAAGGAAAAAGGGGGTATTTTTAGTATCATTTATGTACCATACTCAAATCTATCAAATTTCATACAAACATATTATCGTTATAATCTCTAATAGTTAAATGAGTTAATCTTGTGTGTATATGTTTATACAATCTGAATTTCGGAAACAGCTCTAACGATTTTCTTGAAATTCAATATGTAGGAGGTTCGAGGGCGATATGGGTTAGCTAGGTAAGCTAAGTAGGTTTTATTTAAAAAAAAGTCGTATTATTCCTGTTTTCAGGCATTACAAAACTGCTAAAATATAAACAGAATATGAAAGTTAATTGTGCTGTCATTTGAAAAGTCTTATGGTGGTAGGGATAGGGGGGGAATAAAGAAGTGAAAACACCTGGGACTGAGTCCCAGATATCACCAGCACTTTCTTTCTTTTTTATTATTTTTAACATTTTTTTTATATCTTCTAAATAAATATCGATTGATCAAGGATTGGTCACCCAGATACTAATATTAGTATGGATTTGTACAAGTGTGTGCGTGTGTTTATCAATACTGCGTAATTTCCAAAATGTCTATATAATTATTACAAGTATTTTTAGTAGCTTTATAAACTGAAAAAATTTTGAAAATTGACACTTAATATGGGTCTTTGGTCATGAAAGGTTGTCGATACCCCTCGCCATAGACTAACGAGATGAAGCGGAAATTACATCAAAATTACATCACACGATGCGTTCAATACGAGGATGTTTGACATTGACTGGAGTTTTTTTTTACTAAAAGGTTTAAAATGGCGAGGTCCCTAAATTCTACTACTTGATCTCTTGAAGTACTACTAATCCTACTAATATTATTAAACCTAATGCTAATAAAATACTATTAAACCTAAATACTATTAAACCTAACCTTAATTAAATTAATAAATGCGAAAATTTGTGTATGTTTGTTACTGTTTCACGGCGAATCCGCTGAACCAACATCGATGACATTTGGTATAATTATTCCTTATACACAGAGATAACATATAGGCTATATAAATCCTGTGAATTTTACATGGATGACATTGAAATTGAAAGCGCCATCTATTAACAACGTATCACACGACAACAGCACACGCAAACGAAGACCTGGTAAAAACTAGTATGTTATAAAAAGTAAGCGTAGCTTATTCGGGGAACGGGCGGTCCCCGAAATGAAATGTAATGAAGTATGTTATACATAATCATTTTTTGAACATTATCTTTCTGCAAAAACCAGAAATGCAGAAACCAATTAACCATATAGAAAAACAATATATACATCATTAAACAATCTCCTGCTCTTTCCCCTCATTTCAAGAATGAGGGTGGTACCAATTCAGCCGGATACCACACGACGATATCATCATACATCTGTTAGAAAAGAATTGATGTATACATGACCATCCAGTTACATTAACTTTAATTACAAAAGATAATATATATACATAGTTGTAGGCCCAGTCTATATGATGTACCACATCCATAACTCAGGCGAGATGCGCGCGCGCAGCCCATAAAACTGTCATCAGATGATCTGTCGGCTATACGACGGAGCAGATGGCAGGAAATGTCCCTTTGTGCCGGCGATCTGGTATTTTTGATGTTATTGTTTCTATTAAATCACCAAATCTCTAAATTATAACCCAGCGTGAGCTAAAACAAGCAACCACCGAGTTTCTCGCAGGCTGTTCTCGGTAAAGAGATTTTCCGAACCAGCTATACAATTGACGTTACAAAACATTTGTGTACAAGTTAACTTGAAAAAATAATAAATATATATAAGGGACAGTTACATATACGTTCGTCCGTCTCCAAAGTAAGCAACTTAATACATGTGTTATGGTAGACAGACAACTGGTGAATATATACATATATACTTTTTAAATACATACTTAAATACAAATATACACCCAGACTCAAAATGTTGGCCCTCGGCGGGAATCAAACCCGCGATCCGCGGAGCTGAAGGCAGGATTACTATTCACTGCGTCAACGGGCCAGTCGAATCCTATCTTACTAATATTATAAATGCGAAAGTTTGTAGAATATATATATTTCTTACTCTGTCACGGTCCGCTGAATCGATATCAATGGAATTTGGCACAATTATTCCTTATACACTAGGATAACATATAGGCTATATAAATCCTGTTAATTCTACAGAAACAGTCCACGCAAACGAAGTTGCGGGTAAAAGCTAGTTTTCTATATAGATGGATGTATGTCATAAAATAAATACCACCATAGACTTTTCAGTAGACCTCATTTGTCTGCCCTTATCCCACTCTAAGTGTGGTCAGGACATGTTTTCTCTTCCATTTTTTCCTATCATTCGTCAACCCTGGCGCTACTCCCTTTATATGTCATACTTCACACAACCATCTTTTTTTAGGCCTCCCCTAGTCACATATCCATCCGCATTCGTATTGTTATGTTATTTTTTAAAAGATATAAGACAGCGTTTACGATTAAAATTTGCTTGACTTGATTAGACAATATGTTACTCCTTTTCTAAAGCGTTTCTATTGAAACATACGTCACTGTTGTTTTGTATTTATCAGATTATTTCAAATTGTCTTTGATTTTTTTGGAGTTATATTAAGTTTTTATATGTTTGCGAAATTATTTTTTCGAATCGCACTGACACTCCTTAAAATTTAAATTCAAATCCTTCATATTCAAATAAATTATTAATTGATTAGAATATGAAAAAATTAGATTTAGGATATATGATGTTAAATAGATTTTTAAATGTTTTTCTTCTCCATATAAGATGTCCCCCAACGTCTTTATTAGCACCCTATAACCACGTGCTCAGTACGTGAGACCCGAAAGCCGCCTTTACTTAGCAAGTTACAATGTCGCGGACGCGCGTGACCGTCAATGCTCCTGGTATAAATATCCAAACTTGCACAAAAGCTCCACAGAGACTTCCGGTTGCGATGGCTTCGGCCATTTGTCACACGTCAAACTTTAACTTCCGCAAGAAACGTCGAAATAATACTTGCATAAGCCGACCCGCTGTGTGGTATCCGGCTAAGTAGAATAGACCACCTTTATTTCTTATCGAGATATATTAAAAGGCAACTAAGGTAAGTCGACCCGCCGTATGGTATCCGGCTGAATAGAATAGACTACCCTAATTTCAAACCGAGGTGTCGTAAAAGGCGACTATGGTAAGTCGACCCGACTTCTGGTATCCGGTAGACTAGAATTGACCACTCTCTTTCTTACCGAGGTGTCGTAAAAGGCGACTAAGGTAAGTTGTCCCGCTGTGTGGTATCCGGCTGAGTAGAATAGAGCACCCTCTTTCTTACCGAGAGTTCGAAAAAGGCGACTAAGATAAGCTGACCAGCCGTGCGGTATCCGGTTAAGTAGAATTGACCACTCTCTTTCTAACCGAGGTGTCGTAAAATACGACTAAGCTAAGTTTACATCAGGCAGTTTGCTGGTCGTAAAATAAGTAGCCAAATCATGTGACAACGAGTTTATAATATGTGCCGACCCCACTTAGAGACGTGTGGTATCCGCATGAATAGAATAGACCAGCCTTATTTTTACCCAGGTGTCGCAAAAGGCGACTAAGGTAAGTCGATCCGTCCGACTGAGTAGAATAGACCAACGTCTTTCTTTGCTAAGTTGACAAGTCAATCAGGGAGCCATTAGTGAAATATATAGCCAAAACATGTGACAACATATTTATAACATGTGTCGGCCCCACTTAGAGTAGCATAAGGGCAGCAGGATGATGATTAAAAATAAAAGTAAAGCTTGGTAAAATAAGTTAAAGTTCACAAGTATAGCTAATTCCTTCTAAATTTTCTCTAATAGCCATCTTAATGCGCCATATATCACGTACAAAGCGAAAATTCGATACACGAACCTACTCGTTCGTCCAAATTAATTAACAATCCTGCGATGTAGCCTCCCGAGTAGGGATACCGTTTGTTTGATCACTAAATCAGGACGGGATAGTACAATATTAAATTTGGTTGTAAGAATTATTCTGAAAAGATCAACCGCTATTTTTTGCTAGCTTTTCTCGGTATAGGCAATTTTTCAAACCATAAAATTTTTCAGTATTGACGATAAAAAGGCAAAAGTAATAATAAAAATATTTTACTATAATCCGCGATGAAGTAAAATAGAAAATATATGTAATGCTAAATGTAGAGTGGACAATCCGTTTACATAGTGATACATGCAGGATTAGTAAAGACACATGCACAAACCTCCACCACCGCCACCACTACGATTTATCGAGGAAGGCTATATGTATGACTATATAACATCACGCTAATTAGAATAAGGGAGGAGCAGCAATAAAAAATATTACAAAAACGGAATAATTTAAAGCTTTTCTTGCGTGCGCCCAGTAAACGTTGAAAGTTATTAAAAAATCATGTATTACAAAATTGTTCCCCCTAAAAGTTGTAAATAAACGTCTCGGGCAGCATATGTCTAGCTTTTAAGGTTAATCCACTTTAACTATTTTTATGGTTATCAGAATACTATATTACGGTTTAAATCTTACTACGCAGGCAGAGCCGCTGGCAATTGCTAGTATATAATGAATTTAAAATATAATCGTATTTATAGTACTTATACTAATAAGTACTATAAATACAGTTTTACCTTTATCTTTGCGAGGCCATTGCAATAGTTATAAAAACAGTTATAAAAAACGAAAAAATAAATGAATATTCTTAAAAATTACGTACTGAAATGTAAAAAAGTGTGTATATGTATGTGTGCATTGGTGAAACAGTGCATGCATGCAAGTATAAGAGATATGCTTATACGTAAATCATTTTACAAAATTGAAGATTATTTGGATGATAAAAAAGCCTGGATTTGAAAATCCTTTCAGCTTCATACAATACTGCGGTTTAATAATGTAAAATTGATAATGTTTAAAAGATTGAACGCCGAGTTTCTTTCTGGTTCTTCTCGGAAAGAGCGACATGCCGAACCATTTGTAGCTTCATTAATCATATTGATTCCTGACGATTCAAAAGTGCTTGAAAGAGTTTATTCAAATAAAGATATCTTGATTTGATTTGATAAAAGAAAGCTAAAATAATTATCCACGAAAATTCAATACCATAGTAACTCTACACTCTAAGTAACGGAGTGGAGTACATATCATGGGCTAAATTTAATTAATATACTCGTTACTAGAGTGCCAATTTTGGAACCCCCTCAGATAACGTTATTAGGCGTCTGGAAATACTTTATTGGGGTAACGCGATTCCAGGCGTCGCATTAATACCTATAATGTGTTGGGTGTGAGGGGAGAGCGCGTCACGGCCTGTCTCTAACTGACAATTACAAGCTAGAAAATACTGAATTTTTTTTGTGCCTTTTTTAAATTCGAATACAAGCTTTTTGTATTATATCCGCCGTGAGGATGGTTGAATAGAATATACCACCCTCTTTCTTACCGAGTTTTCGTAAAAATTCAGGTAAGTTGACTTAGTGTGTGGTTTCTGGATGAATAGAATAGACCACCCTGTTTCTTACCGAGGTGTCGTTAAAGGCGACTAAGGTATGTTGACCCGGCGTGTGGTGCCTGGATGAGTACAATAAACCATCCTCATTTCTTACCGACGTGTCGTTAAAGGCGACTAATGCAACTTGACGTTAAGCAGGCGGTCTGTCGTAAATTAACTAGCAAATCATGTGACAATATGTTTATCAAGAAACTTTAGGTATTGCAATTTTTAAGGAAGGTTTAGGTAATATTGCATTATGGTATTCAAGCGGAAATTTCAAATTCAAATTCCAAATATTCTTTATTCAAGTGAACTTGTATACAAGTGCTTTCGAATCGTAAACTCTACTGCTGGTTTAGAAAGCTGTTCCTACCGAGAAGAGCCAGAAGTAACTCGGCAGTTAATACTAATCACATTTAGTTCGAAGTTGTATAGAGTTATAGTTGTAGTTGTACAGGTTCGAAGAGGGTTATATCCACATTCTTATTATCTAAGTAATCCCCAACAGTATAGTAGACTTTCTGTATTAGCTTATTTTTAACAGTACTATTAAACTGCTGTAATGGCAAAGCTAAAATTGATCGCGGAATTTTATTATAGAATCTTATACCCAAACCCCCAAAAGACTTATGTACTTTTGCAAGGCGAAAAGTAGGAATCGCAAGCAAAAAGAAAAAAATTGTGAGACACTGATTTCCACATGGGCGAAGCCGTGAGCAAAGCTAGTTAAATAACAATAAATCCATCTAACAATAATTAAATGCGAATTTAAGACAACCAGATCCCCTAATGGCGTTATTCTCGACTCGGGTCACCTGTCAAGTTAAGCCATAGAGCATGGCAAGGTATTTTGGATGCCTGCCTTTCCAATTTTGTTAAACGTAATAAATCCTTGTAGTTTGAATTTGATTTGCTTGTAGGCAACTAAAATTAAAATACTTATACTTTATATTAAGTTTATATCTAAAAACATTATATCATATACAAAAGAGTATTTGTCAAGTATAGCATACCTTATATAGCTTTTAAACCAATAAAGAATAGGAAAAGAATGAATAAAACATAGTAAAATTGCATTCAACATTGTATGAGGGCATAGTGATAAACTTTAAACGGATTTAATTTTATGTTAACGACCATATATCGTTACTTCAAAGGACTTATAAAGAGCGATTGGATGGGTCTGGTAACCACAGGAGATCTAATACTGTCTGAGAAAGTCGCGTTAAGGCCTGCGCCAACAGATTGCATCAAACGATGTTATGACATCCTGTATCATGCCAAACGATCCTGTAATATCCCGCGACATGTCAAAAGATCTTGTAATATCTCGTGAAATGCCAAAGAATCCTCTCTCATCCCCAAAGGATTCTTTATTATCCTGAGTGAGTGAAGATTTTATTTTTGCCATGCCAAAAGATCCTGTAAGATTCCGCGTGATTCTAAACGATTTAGTGACATCACGCGTTATGCCTATAGACGCTTAGCATCCCGCGTTATGCAAAAAGAATCCTGTATTATCCCGCATAATGCTAAAAGGAAAACGAATATTTATTAAATCAACCTAGGGATAGGGATAAATTTACGAAGCTGACTGACCTTCGCTACTTGAGAGGCACTCGGAGAAGAAATTAACTACCCCGACAAGCGTTGTTCTTTTACATTTTTAATATCTTGAAAAAGCATGTTAGTTTTATTACGGAATATTCCAATATTATTTACAATTAAAAAAATACGATATTCCTAAAAAAATTGGTATTACATTCCTAAAAATTATTCTCAAATTATGCGCTTACCAAAGAACGACGCTTTCACAACGTATATTAAGCTAAAAAAAATACATTTTTTAAACTAAAATAGTAATAAGTAATTGTAATAAGTAATTGAGTAGTAGTAATAAGTAATTGAGTTAAAAATTTATATATACCGAGTTCTCAAATTATCGTTACAAATCGTTAATGATAAGAAGAATCCAAGAAGCTTAAATTGCGACCAGCTCTACGCACTATTATATTGAAAATTTTTGATTTGTTAATAATTAAAAATATATTATTGTAATATTTAATTTTGAAAAAAGTTACCGCCGAGTTTCTTCCTGGTTCTTCTTGATAAGAGCACCTTTCTGAGTCAGTCGTAACTTCATTGTAATTTGACTTTTCAAAAGTGCTTGTAAAAGTGAATTTGAAGAATTATTTCACACAAATTATTTAAAACAAATAATCCTTTTGCCTTACCCGCTTCGCTTATGCTAAATAAACACACCCTATTCAAGGAAGAACATCTACTCCTTCCTTCTGCAAGTCGCTAGTACGCACGATTATCGGAAGAAATAAATATTGCATGAGGAATTTGTTATTTGTATACAATCCCTGTTTATGCCATTGCAAAGCTATTGCAAATGAGACTCTCTGCGAATTCTGTGCTCGTTATCTATCTAACGTTTCCTTTAATCAGATCACGATTTTCCTAACAAGAATTCTTGTGAAATTCGGATTGATATTACTTAACCCTTACTATTGTTAGAATTCTCGAGAAGTTCTGAATTATCGTTACTAAACCTCTATTATTTCAAAAGTAATAATTACATTATTTTTCTATAATCCGCGATGAAGTAATATAGAAAATATTTTCCGTTTTTATTTATTTTATTATTTATTTCCGTATTTTCTGTCCGATTACTGTCTGATACATGCAGGATTCGTAAAACACATGCACAAACCTCCACCACCGCCAACACAATACACAAGTACTATATACGTTCACTATCACAAACTCAACAATCGTTTCGCCCCGCAACCGAAGCATCATCAGGAGATAGACTCCACGACTAAAATCGCAAAGCGAAGCAATACCCAAATAAGCTTAGTTATATACTAATCGGTTCAACCCCACCATTTATTTTATTTTAACGTGTAACAAGCTACACTAGAAACATTTGTCTGATCGTTAATGTGGGTGCCATTGTTATGTTTTATAATCTCAAGTTGTTCCCAGATGTTCAATTTAAGATCATTGTTACAGTTTATAGGCTTATGTTTTATTGCAATTTTGCCTTAATATAAGCTGCAGTCAGCCATTTCTGGATGTCTTTTACAGGGATATATGTATATAGTCTAATTGTTACCCGCAACTTCGTTCTTAAGGACTCAGGACTGTTGTCCTATCACGCTGGTTGATAATAGATGGCGCTTTTCAATGTCATACTATTCCAAATAACAAGATTTTTATTGTTTATATGATACTTCGGTGTATAAGGAATAATTCTGCTAAATTTCATTGATATTGGTTCAGCGGATTCGCCGTGACAGAATAACAAACAAACATCCATCACAAATATATAAAAATGAATGTTTATCTGTATGGCCTTTATAGTCTCCGAAACTGGGAGTATTGTAATTTTACGACACCTGGGAAGAAATGAGAATGGTCTATTCTAATCAGCTGGATACCACACGGTTAACTTACATTAGACGCCTTTTACGACATCTCGGTAGGAAATAACGGTGCTCTATTCTACTCAGCCAGATACTACACGGCGGGTCGACTTACCTTAGTCGCCTTTTACGACACCTCTGTAAGAAATGAGGGTGCTCTATTCTACTGAGCTATCACATGGCATCATTAATTTTACAATTTATAATTTTTAAACCTCAAAAACAAGAGTACACAGTTTTTTTGTATCTCTTAACAAACACTTAGGTAGGTAATTTTCATTTCCTGAGTGTATGTTAAATATTTATACAAAATAAATATTGCGAGCTATGTTTGTTCATGCAAATTGTAAATTAAAATTTTGTTCATCCACAAAGCGTAATATTGGATGTGAATGAAATGATATTTGCTCAGTTTATTATTGTGGTACAAGTTCAAAGTAGGTAGCGGGTTCTTTTTTTCAAAATTTACAACCTAATTTCTCATTATTTTTGTTCTTTAATTTTCCATTTGTTATGAATAAGATGTCGCGGGTCGCGGGTTCGATTCCTGCCGAGAGCCAACATTTTCTATAAAAGAATTTGTTGGTCTTCGAGTCTTGGTGTATATTAAAGTATGTATTTAAAAATTATATAAGTATATATTCACCAGTTGTCTGTCTACCATAACACAAGTATTAATTACTTTGGGGACGGACGACCATGTGTGTAAGTGTCCCATATATTTATTTAAAAAAAATAACATATGCTGTGTGGTATCCGGCTGAGTAGAATGGACCACCATTTCTTATCGAGGTGTCGTAAATGGCGATTTAAGTAAGTTGAGCCGTCGTGTGGTATCCAGCTGAGTAGAATAGACCACCGTCATTTCTTACCGAGGTCTCGTAAAAGGCGACTAAGGTAAGTCAGGCAGGCGGCGTGTCGTATAATACGTAGTCAAATCATGTGAAAACATATTTATAACATGTTGTGCCGACCCCACTTAGAGTGGGATAAGGGCAACAGGATGATGATTACTTTAATACTAAGCCTGCGATATATATTTTTTATTTATTATTTAGATTTCTTCTACTAGAAATTAGGCTTAATCATGTGCTGTATTTTCCTCAAAAAAAATGTAATAAAAAGTGGGATATAGGTAGGGATGATGTTTATGTCGATAAAGAGATAATTAAATAATGTAAAAACAAAACCGCTGACGCTTGTGACTTGCACGTTAACACATTTAATCTCTGTTCAGGAGTGTTTCCCTTTGAAGCTGCATATTAAACTTGTGTAGCCGGCAGCGGTTGCGATCAAAGTGTAATTATTTAATTCTCTAAGCACCGCCATTTTGACAACGCCCTTTGCAGCGTCCGCGGCCGTTTTCGCGTTTTGCTTGTATTTGTGCAATTAAATTACCAGATTTACAACAAACATTTCGTTTACAATTTCCTGAAATATAAATAGCTTCGCCCGTAGCTTCGTCCGCATAGAAATAAGTATTTTACAATTTTTTTCCCGAATTGAAATTTTATAACATTAATAGTAATTATCTTAATTATAAAAGATTTTTGAATAACTATCCCCGTTTATGCACGCAAGGAAACCTTTGAGTTTTGCCGTTTTCGTAATATTTTTTATTAGTGCTCCTTTCCTATTTATCTTTGCTTGTTGTTATATACCTTCCTCGATAAATAGACTATTTTACACTGAAAGAATTTTTCAAATTGGTCTATTAGTTCCTGAGATTAAAGTAACAAACAAATAAACAAACTCTTCAGCTTTATATATTAGTATAGATGATCTGTCATGAAACTTAATGTGGCAGACCAAATTCCAAGGCGAGCGAAGCCGCGGGAAAAAGCTAATCTACAATATATTTGAAAATATTTTATGATTTCCCTTACGCCGTGTGGTATCCAGCTGAATAGAATAGAACCACATCGTTTCTTACCGAGGTGTCGTAAAAGGCGACTAAGGTAAGTCGACCCGCCTAGTGGTATCCGACTGAGTAGAATAGACCAACCTCTTTCTTACAAAGTTGTCGTGAAATACGAAAGAGGTAAGTTGACGTCAGGCAGGCGGCCGGTCGTAAAAACGCAGCCAAATCATGTGACATCATGTTTATAACACTTAGAGTGGGATAAGGGCAGGAAGATGATGATGATTTTATTATTTCCCCTCAAGTAAACTTTTGCGGTGTGTTTACTATTAGCAGATTTTAACCATTAAGTTGAAAACTGCAATCTTCTTGGATATATCGTGGAATCCGTTTATCTCCGATCTCTGTAGATACAAGCTATCCAACCTGTCACGCGTGTGTACAGTAAGGAAGTAACGAAAACACCACCACAGTCTTGTTTGGGTAAAGGCATTTCCCTGTTTTAGGTACAGTCTAATGAACAAGTACTTAAAATTAAATAATTTATAGAATAAAGCGTTACTTTGCGGAGATCCATAACACAAAAGTAATAAAAAAATATCTTGCTATAATCCGCGATGAAGTGAAATAGAAAATATATGTAATGCTTAATGTAGTGGACAATCCGTTTTCATACCTGATATATGCAGGATTCGTAAAAACACACAAGCACTACGTACGTTCACTATCACAACATTAATTTTAACCATATATTTTAGAAAAATTTGTTAATGATATGCAGGTTTTCCGCGTAATGCGTATGATGAATTGTAGGTGTAAAGTAAAACCCAAGCTTGAAGTCCGAAGTCCGAACTCGTGAAATTTGGACAGAAGACTCATCAGTTAAATATCAAAGTTTTTCCTTTTAACAAATTACTAAAAAAATTAGTTTTTTACTACTTTAAAGTAAAATACAGTTAATTAAAATGGTTATAAAAAATTACTTGAATGCGAAATTAGTTAAATGTCATACAATATTGTTTTATCGTCACAATAAATTGTTGCGAAAGTATGTCAAAAGGTGAACATATAGAATCCTAGGTTCGAAATAAAAATTTAAAGAATCGTCACTTGGATTTTCTCATCGCGTCTGTACCTGTCCAGGTGGGCATTTATGGGATCGTTAAAAGTGGGATGGATATCGTTTAAAATAGACTAGGAATGCGTTTGCACCGACATGTATCTTGAACAGCATACTAGATGCTCGTCAATTTATCTAATATTCCTACACCGGGGTAACATATAGGCTATAGAAATCCTAATTAGTCTACAGAAATAGGATGACATTGAAAAGCGCCATCTATTATCAACTTATGACACGAAAACAATCCACGCAAACGAGGTTGGGATGTGAAATGTACCGCAGCCTGTGCATGGTCCCCATGGTGAATCTTGGCGTGGGCCAAGCTGTTGCTGCCAGGTCTCAGCTTCACACTACCTGTCACCACCAAACTGCGGGTCTACGGTTACCTACGTCCGCGGCATAACGTATGCGGCACCCGCCTGGTACGCGCTATGTTCGACGTAAAAGAGGCGATGACTTGAAGTCCAGCAGAACCGCTGCCTGCGATTGATTGAAAGCTTTAACTTTTACCATTTTCGTAATATTTTTATTGCTGCTCCTCTCCTATTCATCTTAGCGTGATCTTCTATAGCCTATAAGCGTCCTCGATAAATAGTGTATCCTACTTATACTGAAAGAACTTTTCAAATCGGTAACTACTTCCTGAGATTAGCGCATTCAAACAAACAAACTCTACAGCTTTATATATATATATATATATATATATATATATATATATATATATATATGTATTAGTATAGATAAGAGGCGTTTTTTAGAAAAAATCTATAAACTTAAGACTTTTGTTCGAACAGTACACGCGCAGGTCAACATTATTGCCTCATTAAACGCGGGGCGTACCTTTTACTTGGGATGCGCCTGTGCGGACAGTTCGCTAATTCGTTTCCTACATGCGAGGGCTGTATTTAACAATTATACGTCGCTTCTTGTACAACAAATTTAATAGATACTAACTAACCTATTTCAAATTACTGTCACTAACTTAACTAACACTGTATATTGACGTATTATTAAGTGGGGCAATGGCTCCTAAAATACAGTTTATTCTAGTTTAGAGGCCAGGGTTAAAATATATCGTGTTCACTTTATTTATATGCACCAATAAAGATATTATTATTATTTCACAGATGCATATCTAAGTGAGAGTGTATAGCAAAGGTTCGATATTGCGCGCACTTAGTATTAAAGTGACCGAATTAGAAATTAGGCTTGATATAACATTGTAATCTTTATTTCAATTAAAAACTAGTGTTTTCTTGCTCTACCAAGTTATGGGTTTCTTTAACACTCACGAGTTTTGTAGGTGCTACGTTTTATTGCAATTTGCCACAAAACAACTTTTTTTAAATTCCGTCACTTTGAAATTGAAACTTTTATTTGTTTTAACAATGGACGTACATTGCATTTGCCGTAGTGCGTTAGGGAGACGTTTTACCAGGCCAACGTTATCAGAGGGTTACGGGTTCGAACCAGGAAAAGCACTAATGAACTTTTCTATAAAAGCCTAGATCCCTCATATTTTCAGAAAACACTGCATATATTAAATTTAAATTCTTAGCAATTCTTTGTAAAAAGCAAAAGCAGAAATTCTGGGGTTAACTAAGGTAAGTTGACACGCCATGTGGTATTTGGTTCAGTAGAATAGACCACCCTCTTTTTACCGAAGTGTCGTCAAATACGATTAGTTGACCCACCGTGTGATTTCCGATTGTTCTAAGTTCGACTAAGTTTGTCACTAAGTTCAAGTGATGATTCAGTAATTCTTATAAAAATATATATTAATTTAATTTTGAGTTAGTCTATCTATAGGCACAAAAAAAAATGTAATTAGTGACATGACTATAACGGCACATTCTAACACCAAAAATTTTCTACAACGGCTGCTTAAACTTTTAACAGCAATGACTGTCAGAAACCGGAAATCCTGTGAAAGTATCAAGATTTATAACCACAATATATAGAGTGATTGAATGTTAATTTAATTCACTCATTAATAAAACGTTCACGTCTCACTCCAAATAGAGTGAGCGATACGACAGAGCCGGTATTCCTGCAAATCGTTTGGTTCGAGATAAAATTTATTATACTTTTTGTGGCGCATGTTGAGCAATTGATTGTACAAATATGGATTGATTTATAATTGTGCGCATTATGTGGACATATTTAGGGATCCCTGAAGAAATGTATAATCCACATTTTCACATCAGAAAACCGACATACGCTGCGGTTAATGCTTTGGGCTTTACTTTATGTAAATCAGAAAACTAACACACGTTAATGATTATGACTTAGCACTAACGACTATTTCTTTTGATTGAATACTGCTCTATAAGTTTTTCTATTTCTATTTTGTTATTGTGTGAGTGATTTATAATCAACAATAAATTGAAATCTAGTCTATAAATATTGAAAGTTGAAATTATTAACCCCGTGATCGGGGTTTATATTTACGGCTACAGCTGCTGATTAATACTGTGAAGTTGCTTACGTCTCCACACGGACCCGCAGCCAGTGTCCTGAGCCCCCAGAGTACTACTGATCCCCGCTGAGCATCTAGAACACTACGTCCCCGCTGCGCCTCGGGAATAAAAGGGCAGTGTGTTTTTTTGTCTTACTTAGTGCAAATACAGGACGTTCTCTCTATCATTTCTTTTATTTGTATACGTATAGACGTAACAGTGGCGTAACACGCTAAGTTTTTAACAACTGTAGATGGAGTTAAATGTACAAAATGCGCAGCTATATTCCACCACGCCTGCTTGAAGTTAAGTCCAGAGCATCGTCTTTCCAAAAAATGGTTATGTCGCACTTGCAAAGATGGAAATATTTCTAAAGCGCCTTCTAGAAGCCCTAGTACACCTAACCTCTCCTCGGACGGGCCGGAGGAACAAGTATTCTTGGATGCAAAATTGGTTGAGCCAAGCACGTCAAATTCTATTGCTGCTGAAATTCGATTAGTAATACGGTCAGAGATGGAATATTTCAGACAGGAGTTAGCCAGTATAAGTGCAACCATGTCGACATTTAGTAAGAGAGTAGAAAGCATCGAGAACAGGCTCTCACTTCTCGAAGGGTCAACTAAAACTAATATATCAGAAAATCAAGACGTCACCGTTATCAACGAAACTATCGCTCAGCTTCAGGCACAACTAAATAGCCGCGAACAAGAATGTCTATCCAACGACATTGAGATCGCCGGGCTCCAAGAGAATAATGGCGAAAACCTGGTGCATATTACTGGCCTGATAGCAAGAAAATTAGGTATTGAACTCGATGAACGTGATGTTGTGTCGGCCGAGCGATCGGGCCCGCGAAGAATTATGTCGGAGAGTGGCGCGCGAACCCGGACGCGCGTTGTTGTCGTGCGCCTCGCAAGAAGGACGGTTCGTGATGAGTTTCTACGCGCCGCTCGCGTTCGCCGCGGCGCAGACACCTCTGGGATTATAACGAGCGGGGAGCCGCGCCGGATGTACATCAACGAACATCTTACGCGCCACAACAAAAAATTATTTTATGATGCGCGTGAGGAGGGTCGACGCAAGGGTTTTAGATTCGTGTGGACCCGCGGAGGAAATGTTTTCGCACGCCGCGATTCTAATGCTATAGTACACCCGATACGCACTGAGTCTGATATTAAAAGGGTTTTTATAGATATTGCAGTTTGACCCAGTTGCGTTTCGTATCTTACAACTTACATATGATTTTCAAAGGCCTTAGATGTTATGTTAGATGTAATATTCTATTGTCAGGCTTTTCTTTCATATTATATATATTATATTATCAATTATATGTTTTTGTTATTGTAGCTAGGTATTTTAATGTATATTTTCGTAATATGAGAATAGCTATAGATGTAGTTTTAGTTATGCCTATCATGTCTATAACTAGTTATAAAAAAAAATTGTGTTTGTATATCCACTCAAAATCTAAATGTACTAATACCGATTCATATAATGTAGAAAACTTGTATGGAAATATTGAATTTTTATTTTATAAGTTAACGTGGCCTCGATATGAACATGCCTTTTTCTATAAAACAAAGTTTAGTTACCTCGGTTATCTATACTACTTCCAAAATAGATTACAATAAATCACTTACAGTTGGTCTTCTCAATGCTGGCTCATTGGGTAATAATCATGAAGAGTTTTTGGTAGCCATGGATCGTTTCCGTGTGGATCTAATGGCAGTAAATGAGACCTGGCTGCGCGATCACGAGGAAGGCCGTGCGCCCTCAGTACCCGGTTACCGGCTGTTACATATACCGCGCCCCCTATCCGTGCGCAGAGGCCGAGGTGGGGGGGTTGCTTTTTATATTAAAAAAGGACTGAACGCACGCTCGTGTTCGTTTCCCACACATGATAATATAGAACAACTGTGGATAAGCTTGTATATCAAGTCAAAAAGAATTGCTGTCGGTACGGCTTACAGACCACCTTGGCAAGATGTAGATACTTTTCTCGACACTGTAACCGAAAGTATTCTACACTTATCTGGTCATGATTATACGATATTGCTAGGTGATTTTAATATCGATTTACTTAATATTAATGAATCCAAAGCAAAAAAATTTTATTTGTTTTTAGAATCTCTGCGCCTAGTACAGGTAATTTCGTCTCCCACTCATTTCACTGAAAGAAGTAAAACTCTTATAGATGTTATCTGCACTGATCTACCGGTTCATACTTCTTGTGTTCATCCGATAGCAGCTTTAGGCAGGCACGCATTTATAACCTGTAAGTTTAAATTCAAAAAAGATAAATTATCACCGAAAGTTTTTTCGTACAGGCCATTACAAAAAATACCAATGAATGATTTTAATAGAGGCCTTGAATCTATTCCATGGGACATAATTTTGTCTTTAAGTGATGTCAATGAAATGGTAAGACTTTTTAACTACGTAATATTACAACTTTTTGATATACATGCTCCTAAAAATACAAAAATATCTAAAGATAAACATTGCCCCTGGTTGACATCTAGTGTTAAGCTTATGATGAAATTTAGAGATGAGGCACACGTGCGTTGGCGAAACGTGAGGTCTGATCAAAATAAATTAGTTTACAAAAAATACAAAAGTTTGGTAATACAGTCAATTAATAACGAAAAGAGTGCTTATTTCAAATATAACATTAATAATAAACTCAAAACTCCCAAAACACTGTGGCATAATCTTAAAAACTATCTAATTCCAAAACAGGCTACTCAGTTACCTCCCAATTTTGACAATGCCAACGTTATAAATAAGCACTTTCTCGATGTGCCTGGCAACTCAGGAATATCCATCTCTCAATTATCATATTATGAATTTCATAAAATCGATACACAATTTTCTCTGAGTGAAATAAGCGAATCGGAAATATATATAATCATTAAAAAATTACATTCTAATGCTGAGGGGGTCGATGAACTAACATTAGATATGTTGCTGCTCACACTTCCTCAGAGCCTCGATTTGATTACTTCTATTTTTAATACGTCTATAAGGACCTCAGTTTTCCCTGAAGAGTGGAAAATAGCCGTCATTCGTCCAATACCCAAAAACTCAAATCCTCAAACGGTTAAGGATTTACGACCCATCAGCATTTTACTGTGCATGTCCAAAATCTTAGAGAAAGCAGTTTGCTCCCAGCTGACAAGGTACCTAGAAAACAATTGCCTTTTGCCTGACAATCAATCTGGTTTTAGATCTGGTCGAAGTACGGTTACGGCTCTCTTGGACGTGACTGATAATATTTTGGCAGGTCTGGACAAAGGGATGTGTACGATATTAGTCGTTCTTGATTTTTCCCGCGCGTTTGATTGCGTAAATATAAATTTATTATTGTCCAAGCTTTCTTATTATGGCCTGGACATTCGTACAGTGAAATGGTTTGATAGCTATCTTCGTAATAGAAAGCAGTTTGTGGAATTATTTCACGAAGACGGAAAACGGCTTATATCGTCCACAACCCCTGTATATAGAGGTGTCCCGCAAGGTTCCGTTTTAGGCCCACTACTTTTTATATTATACTGCGCGGATATTGTAAAATGCATACAAAATTGCAAATCGCACTTATATGCAGATGATGTTCAGGTATACCATACTTTCAAGCCCTGTGACTACTTAAGTGCAGTCGACTTAATAAATACAGATCTTGAACGCATAGCTGATTGGTCAGACAAAAATTCACTTGCTTTAAACTATGAAAAATCTAAGTTTATAATATTTGGCTCAAAACCTCAACTAAGCAAATTACACCCCTTGTATTTAAATATTTCTATAAAAGGGCAGAAACTGAATAGGGTATACGAAGTCCGTAATCTTGGTCTTCACATTG
Organism: Morpho helenor; assembly: GCA_029227775.1. NCBI lineage: Eukaryota > Metazoa > Arthropoda > Insecta > Lepidoptera > Nymphalidae > Morpho > Morpho helenor. The sequence continues at coordinate 947,396 of JARGCU010000034.1, read as the reverse complement.
ATTCGGAGTTGCGGTTCGAAAAGTATATTGCTACAACAGTACGTAACTGTTTCTACCGGTTAAAAATTCTTTATAAATTACGTAAGTATCTATCTGAAAAACTTCGGGTACAGCTAATAGAAACATTAATTCTCTCTAAACTGGCTTATGCGGATGTAGTATACGGACCACGGCTATTATCTAGAACCAGTCGTCTCATCCAGAGAGTACAAAATGCCTGTATACGTTTTAGCTTTGACATACCAATGAGAAACTATATTACACCATATCTCAACAAACATAATTTATTAAAAATGAAAGCCAGACGGAAGCTGCACTTAGCTTCGCTTTTATTTGGTATAATTAAGACAGGTAAGCCGATGTATCTCTACTCTAAACTAGACTGGGCGGGCGATGGAGAATCGGACCGTTTACGCAGATGCCGGAAAAAATTAAGAGTTCCGCGACATTCCTCTGCTGCCTTCAGAGGCAGTTTTAAATACACTGCCACACATTGCTGGAATAACATTCCACCACCTATTCGAGATCTATGCAGTAAAACTTGTTTTAAATCAAACTTGAAACAGTTTTTACTACAAAATCAAATTTTTTATGAGAAATTTCAAGTTGACATTTCTGTTATATAAATTTCCGTTTCTTTTCTTTTGTTTGTAGTCATAGAATATAGTAATATGAAAATTAATAATTATAAATGTAATAATATGATGGCGGGGAATAACAAAAATATATAATAAAAATAAAAAAATAGTAAAACTAATACAAGTTAAAATATTTTAGTTATTATTTACATTATTACGTAGAATTAATTTAATTAAGGTAAGGTATTTAAGGTTTATAATTAAGTTTTTTTCGTTGCATAATTTCATTTTTTCATAGTAGCAGTAGTATTAAGAAATGTTTTCCGTGATGACACTCAAAGGGCCGCGGCTGAAAACCAGTGCTGTGTGTCACCTCAGTTTTCTGTTGTGACATGTGGCGTACACTGAGCCGTTGCCCTTTCTTTGTCATGTGAAATGTAGAATAAGTCATATTAAGTGCATGTCTTCGTTTCACATGGGGAAGAAATAAACAGATTTCATTTCATTTCATTTCATTTGCTCTTTACCTTCGTACGTAAAAAAAGCTGTCATAGCCCAAAGGTATGACTGTGCGACCTTTTCTACGGGTTTACGGGTTCAAACACTGGGCAGGCACCAATAAGATTTATTGTTAAAACTCATGTCTAAATGATAATTGCATTTTATCATACGCTTTTCGGTGAAGTAAAAAATCGTGAGGAAACTTCTATATCTCTAACCTACCAATCCGCAATGGAGCAGCGTTGTAGGTTTTAGCTCCAACTCTTCCTCTAAAAACGGCGAAACTAGAACTATATCCAGCAGTGAGAAAGTAAGTGGCCGTTTATTTGTCGAATTTTATCAATATTGATCCAGCGAAATATAAAATTTTATGTCCCTACTATCAACCGTTGAGGAGTTCCTACGTCTGGCCTCTATTTTAGCACCAGCATCAGGTCATGTTTATCATAAACATTCATTGTTATCGGAACTGGACCATGTAAAATTTCAACTCAAATTGAATCAAATTTAGCCTGCAAGATTCCACCCTCACATACATCCATTGCAAGTTGAATAAAAGCTTTTAATTATAATTAATAACAAAAAATATTTTGAATTTGTATATAATATATATTGAATAAAAATCAAGCTACAGAACCCTCTAAGTATTTTTCGGTCATTTCACTTTTGTATACCGACATATAAGTGAACTATTACAGACTAATAAATTAAGTTTCGATAAAGTACCTTATTTTAGACGATTTTTATCTCTACATGCTGTGTAGTATCCGGCTGAATAGAATTTACCACCCTGTTTTCTTACCGAGGTGTTGTATAATATGACTTAAGTTAAGTTGACGTCGGGCAGGCGGCTGGTATAAAAGATCTTGGTAAGAAATGAGGATGGTGTATTCTACTCAGCCGGATAGCAGGTGGATAAAAAAAAAGAAGTTTATTCGTGAAATCATACAAAACAGACAGACTTTGCTTTTATAATGTTAGTACGGATGTGAAGTGTTTCGTTTAGCATTCTCTAGTGGCCTAATGATGCAACGGATCAATAATACTTATTTTAAAGTAAAATAACAACCTGTTACTATCTCTCTGCTGAACATAGGCCTCCTCTCTCCATTTTGAAGAGAAGGGTTGGAGCTAAGAGCTACGACGCTGATCCAATGCGGATTGGTAGATTACACATATCTCCACAACTCTACAAAAAAACGGAGAGAAGATGCCTATTCTCAGCAGTGGGATAGTAACAGGCCGCTACTTACTTTTAATTTTTAGAAGGTAAATGCATCTGTCATCGCTTCATCGCTCGCAGCATCACTATTTCATCTCAATCAACCGCGGAACCAATCGTTGCATTCTGCGGTGTGCCCAAATTGTGCATCGAATCGCCACATTTTTACTGTTATTCCGAGTTATTGCCCATAAAAACGGTTCGTTAACACTTTTGCCGGTGATTATTTTATGCGCCATTGAATAAAAGAAATAATGAATGACTTTGACATTCTTGGTTCAAAATATATATGTATATAAAATAACTAGAAATAAATTATAAAATTAGGCCTTACTTTGCGGAGATCCATAATACAAAAGTAACTATAAAATTATTTTCCTATATGCGATGAAGTAAAATAGAAAATATATATAATGCTAAATGTAGAGCGGAAAATCCGTTTTCATACCTGATACATGCATACAAGAGAAGAGTAATAGAGTGGGATAATGATGACTTATAATAAGTTTTAGTAACAGATTCTAATTGAAAAAATCACTAAAATAATTAACATCCTCCTCCCCTTATCCCACTCTAAGTGGAATTAGCACAGCATGCTACGACATGATTTGGCTGCGTTTTTACGACCGGCCGTCTGCCTGACGTCAACTTACCTTAGCCGCCTTTTACGACACCTCGGTAAGAAATGAGAGTGGTCTATTCTACTCAGCCGGATACCACACGGCGGGAGAATGATGATGAGTGACAGATCTTAATTGAAAGAATCACTAAAATAATTATACGACGTCTTTATGATTTTGTCGTGGAGTCTATCTCCTGACGATGCTTCGGTTACGGGGCGAAACAATTGTTGAGATTGTGGTGGTGAATGTGTGCAGTGCTTGTGTATTGTTGTGTCATCGGTGTCGGGTAGTGCATGAGTTCTTACAAATACTGCATGTATCAGGTATGAGAACGAATGAAATGAAGTACACTCTACATATATTTTCTTTTATCGCGGATTATAGCAAAATAATATTCACATTACTTTGGACTTATACGACCAATAAATATGTATTGTGTACAAATAATTATAAAAAAGCCATCGTAATATTCAATACAAACATTATGAAGATATTTGTATCCGGACATTGTATCTGACCCGTGGGTCATTGGTGAAAGTGTCGGAATTATTGCTTGAGTACCAACATTTGAAACGAGATAGATTTACGAATAGCACGGGATAGAAAGGGAGGTGAAATGTAACGGATAATAAAATGTAATGTATTGATATCAAGATGGATAGGCTCTATGTGTGTTCTTTTAAAATTACAGGTTTAAGAGCGGAGGTATAAATCTGTAGATAATGATATTTGAAGTGATAAATAATGAGCAATGGCTGATATAGATTTATTTTACTAGAACAGGGCTTCTTAAACTATGGGTCGCGAGAGATTTTAATGTCAAATATTTATATATACCACTATAACATAACTTTATTATAATTATATATACCAATATAACATTTTATAACACCACTAGAGTTAAATAAATAAATAAATAAATATATGGGACACTTACACACACGGTCGTTCGTCCCCACAGTAAGTAACTTAATACTTGTGTTATGGGTAACAGACAACTGGTGAATATAAACTTATATATTTTTTAAATACATACATAAATACAAATATACACCCAGACTCGAAGACCAACAAATTCATTTATAGAAAATGTTGGCCCTCGGCGGGAATCGAACCCGCGACCCGTGGAGCTGAAGGCAGGGTCACTACCCACTACGCCAACGGGCCAGTCAAATACGGATCAAATCAGTTGGCGGAATACATGGGATATTGGGATTTTTATACGTTTCAAAACGTTTTATAGGTTTCTAAAACTGTTTATTTTCATATGTATATTGTTACCTAATAGATAAATCATCAAATAATAATAATTTATTTTTGTTTTATATTTTTATAGGGTCGTCAAGAAACTCGCAATCATAAATGGGGTTGTGAATGACAAAAGTTTAAGAAGCCCTGTACTAGAATAAGCCAGGCAAGAATGTTTACATCAAAAGAAAATAATGTTAGGCTACCTATCTCCATCTTTTAGGTAGACTATCGGTCGCCTACCTAAGTACCTGGGTGACCGAGCTTTGTTAAGTAATTTTTTTTAAATATGAAAAAGACAAACAAAAAGTAAGCGCCGGTGATATGTGGGAAACGGTCCCAAGTTTTGAACTTTTTAGGACCGCTCGTTACCGTTAGGCTATCACAGCTTTGCATTAGGTAGCTCAAATATAATTTGCAATTTCAATTCCAATTCCAATTTCTCAATTCCATATTAGACCATATTTTTAATGCCCAAAAATAGGGATAAAACATCATTTTTGTTAAAGAAACCTAGCTAGATCCATTTTCTCAAAACCCCCTACATGCTCAATTTTACGAAATCGTTGGAGCCGTTTCTGTGTATTTCCGATTCATATATATATATATATATATATATATATATATATATATATATATATATATATATATATATATACATATGACGGTGGTCTATTCTACTCAACCGGATACACGGCACAATTGAAAGTTCTTGTAGAAATCATGCAAATAAAAAACATAATCATGCAACGAAAGAAGCTTTGCCATTAATTACAGGGGTTGTGTTTTGTTCCAATGTTTGCCAAATGCAGATAGTACGCCAATAAGGAGTCTTAAGATAAGCCCTTTGTTTGATATACTCTCAATGGGACGGTTCCGAATTAAAAGCACCCTAGCGAAGGGAGATTTTGAATGTTGCTTTAAAGGGAACTCTGTTTTGTATTGACTATTCCTTAAAGAGTTCTTATCTAATAAGCTGATTTTTGTGAATGCAGTTTCATCTTTATCAGGTTTTAGGCTGACAACAATTACAACCGAAAGATTGTGAGATATTTTGAGGTTGGAAGGTCTATATCAGACTCTACAGCGTGACATAACTGAAAAATTACTAAAGCTACAATTATTAAATTACTGTAATAGATCCCTTTTAGAAATAAGTATGTGGTATTTGTTGTCGCCAATGATTTTGCTTTGTATTTTATAGCAACACTGTCATGGAACCAGAGTAGTGTGCCCTTTTTGATTAAAAAGGTGGCAACACTGTGCCGTTGTTATTTCCGATGGAGTCTTCCTATTGATAAAACGTTTATACGATAAAGCAAAGTTGCGGGTAAAAGCTAATATTCAATAAAGAAAAATAAATGCTTGTTTCTACACTGCTTAGGTTACTTTCTTTTTGACGTATTGAATCTTAGTCTCTCGCTGCTGAAATACTGATGGGAAGTTAACATATCCCGAAAAAAATCCAAAGACATTCAGATTTCTTTGCAATGTTTTCTTTCACTGTAAAGCGCACGAATGTAACAATAAATTTGTGCTTTGCTTTTTATAGTTGTTGCAAATGAAAACTTGTTTATTTAAAAACGAAAATACCACGGAAAATGCTGAAATGAGTTCATCATTAACAGGAAAAGTCTTTTGCGGTTTTGCTCAGTGATGACGCATTAACTGATTAAACTCTTTCCAAAATTAGCATGTGACCTGCTAAAAACTAAATTCTTATTATCATCATCATAATCCTCTTGCTCTTATCCCACCCTAAGTGGAGTCGACACAACATGTCATAAACATGGTCTCACATGATTTGGCTACGTATCCGCCTGTCTGACGTCAACTTACCTTAGGCGTATTTTACGACACCTCGGTAAAAAAAAGGTGGTCTATTCTACTTTGCCAGATACCATACAGCAGTGAATTCTTATTATTGTTCTGTTAAATATGCATGACGTTTTAGCGATATCATTGCATTATCTTCTTTTTTTAAAAATTCCGTTTTGGGTTCATATTATTTCGTGTAAAAACCTATTCAGTTGCTACGAGTTGATATCAAGAGACATAAAGGCACTTAACTGGCAACATTTGATGCTGTGATAACTCAGCAGTGAGTCCACGCGAATCTTATAGGTCACGTGTTGAAATCCTGGGCTGACACCAAATAATTTTTCTGTAGACTTAGAATACTGTTGTAATAGAAGTATTGACTTCTAATTAAATAATAAATTCTTATTAAATAATTATTAATGATTGCAATTTATCACACGCTTTTCGGTGACTGAAAACATGGTTAAAAAACCTGCATATCTCTAGAAAATTCTTGGGATAAGTGTAACCTACCAATACGCATTAGAGCTGTAGGTTCTTAGCTCCAAGCCTTATTCCCAAAAACTGAGACAGGAATCAATGGCTATCAGTCGGATACAGGCCGTTACGTTACCATTTCTTTAATCGTAGATTATATGCCCGTTTAATTGCCTAAGAATTTAAACGGATATGTAACGCTTTGATGCAATCAAAACCAGTCAATTAGTTAACGCGTTGACGAATCGCAGTACAGAGAAAAACCGCGTTACAGATTCAGCTTTACGAGGTGATCTCAATTAGACGTTTTACGAGCCGGCAGTTATTTCGGACCACACGCAGTAAAGTCGGATCACGGATGGCCTTTTTATTGACGATAAGCCAAGATTGCTTTAGGATTTAAGGGTTAAATTGTTGAAGATATATGGAAAAACTAATCAGAATATTATTTTACTATAATCCGCGATAAAAGAAAATATATGTAATGCTAAATGTAAAGTGTACTATTCGTTCTCATACCTGATACATGCAGAATTTGTAAGAATTCATGCACTACCCGACACGGATAACACAACAATACACAAGCACTGCACACATTCACCACCACAATCTCAACAATTGTTTTGCCCCGTAACCGAAGCATCGTTAGGCGATAGACTCCACGACAAAATCGCAAAGCGATTTTCACCCAAGCAAACAGAGTTAACTCTCTCTAAAAACTCCCCCGTGTTTCGGTTACGGGGCGAAACAATTGTTGAGATTGTGGGGTGAATGTGTGCAGTGCTTGTGTATTGTGTATGAGTTTTTACAAATTCTGCATGTATCAGGTATGAGAACGAATAGTACACTCTACATTTAGCATTACATATAGGTATTTTCTTTTATCGCGGATTATAGCAAAATAATATTCTCATTAGTTGTGTATTATGGACCTCCGCAAAATAACGCCTAATTCTATAATAGGTATATGGTTTCATTAGTATTTTGTAATCATCTATAGTTAATTACGATAACTAGATACTGTGTTTTATCCTGTAATAAAAAAAAGTAAAGTAGCGACCTGTTACTCTCCCACTGCTGGGAACAGGCCTCTTCTCTCTGTGTTTAGGGAGAAGGATTGGAGCTAAGACCTACCACGCTGCTCCAATGCGGATTGGTAGGTTACACATGTCTCCAGAATTTTTTACAGATATGCAGGTTTCCTCACAATATTTTTCTTCACAGAAAAGCGTGTGATAAATTGCAATTATCAATTAGACACATAACTTTTGACAGAAAAACTCATTGGTTTCTGCCCGGGTTTGAAACCGTGACCACCTCGAAAGAGTCGCACAGTGTTACCGCTGGGCTATCACAGCTTATCCTGTACCCGAAGGAAAAGCGGATTTTTGCTATCCTATATTAATCTTCAATTGTATCAAAATTGCGTCAGCGGATTAGCTGTAAAATTATAACAGACAAGGCTTTTAGTATGACAGTAGGCAAAAAGGTAACCGCCTGTTACCGTCCCACTGCTGGGCATGGGGCTCCTCTGTCCGTTATTTTTTTATTTGAAGCTTAAAACCTACCAATCTGGTCTAAAAAGGATTGGTAAGTTATACATATCCCTAAAATTCTCTAACGTATCCGAAAATTTCCGAAAATAGAAATAAAAACAAGGAACTAATTCGTGGGGACCACTTGTAGAAATTTAGGAAATGTTGGGAAAAATGAAATCAGCTAATCCACTTCAGGACAGCATAGTATTTCTTTTAAACTGAAAAACCTTTCGCTAGCCACGATGCAGTTAAAAAGCACCATATTAAGACTTAGTATAGTATGTAGTATATGGTGCTTTTTAACTGAATCGTGGCTAGGCTATACGTTAATACTTATAAGTTGTGGTAGCTCAGCGGTAACACCGTGCGCCTCTTTCGAGGAAGTCTAGGGTTCAAACCCCGGGCAGGCACCAATGAGTTTTCTAGTAAAATTTATGTGTCTAATTGATAATTGCAATTTATCACACGCTTTTCGGTGAAGGAAAACATCGTGAGGAAACCTGCATATCTCTAGAGAATTCTGGGGATATGTGTAACCTACCAATCCGCATTGGAGCCGCGTGGTAGGTCTTAGCTCCAATCCTTCTCTCTAAAAATGGAGAGAAGAGGCCTATTCTCACCAGTGGGATAGTAATAGGCTGCTACTTACTTACTTAAATTTTCTATTATCGTGGATCATAGCAAAATAATATTCTCATTAGTTTTGAAACACCATATACTTTTAAGGCTTTATTTATTAAGATTAAAGATATTTTAAGATAAATCACAATGGATTATACTAATAAGCGCCTCGGGGATTATTACCTGAGATAAGTCGAAGAACGTTTAAGCTTTAGGACAGATAAATAACAGCTTAAGCACTTCACAATTATTAGCAGTAAATAATTTCGTAAGTAAAACACATAAGTACGAAAACTCGTAAACCGTACAAGCCTCCCACTCGACGACATGTCGACTTGACTGATTGCTTCCGACCTACACGCAGGGTTGCCATATGCGCGATTAAAGTTAATTTTAAATTATTAATAAAAATTATTTAATTGTGAAAATTATTTTCAATTTTTATTTAAGGATATTCAACTCGATTCAATTCAATTTAAGGATAAGGTAAGGTATGATATGAAACAATAAAATAATTACTTTTTCTAACTTGTTTCAGGAAATAAAATAAAAATCTTCAATTTCTCCTTATTCAATAAAAATCTTAAGCAGGTAAGTAAGTAACGGCCTGTTACTATCCCACTGCTGGGCAAAGGCCTCCTCTCTCCATTTTTGGAGAGAAGGGTTGGAGCTAAGACCTACCACGCTGCTCCAATGCGGATTGGTAGGTTACACATATCCCTAGGATTCTCTAGAGATATGCAGGTTTCCTCACGATGTTTTCCTTCACCGAAAAGCGTGTGATAAATTGCAATTATCAATTAGACACATAAGTTTTAATAGAAAAACTCATTGGTGTCTGCCCGGGTTTGAACCCATGATCGTCTCTAGAGATTCACACGGTCGCACCGCTAGGCCATCACAGCTTAAGCAGGTAATAGAAAGTAATAATAAAATTATTTTGCTATAATCCGCGATGAATATTACATTTTATTTTAATATAATTGGGTGTTACGTTCAAATGCTTACATTGTTGGTTGAACCAAATATTTTGGACTGCAACGCGATGTAATTTAGATGTAGAGTTTAGCCTGTACGGTCAAGCTCACCGTCTTTAAATAATTTATAGAATTAGGCGTTACTTTGCGGAAATCCATAATACAAAAATAATAATAAAGTTATTTGCTATTGCTATAATCAAAAGCATATAAGCAAAATTATTTTATTATTGATTTCTATTACCTGCTTAAGATTTTTATTGAATAAGAAGAAATTGAAGTAGCATAATTCTATAAATTACAGGAAATAGAAGTTAAAGATCTTGGTGTCTTTTTAGATTTTCAACTTCGTTTTAATAAGTACATTGAAAGGATAATAAATAAGTGATTTCAAACTAGATTTGCATTAGGAAAATTTTGTTAGATCTTATCTAGAGTATGCTTGCATTAAAATCCTCAGTATAAAAAGTATATTGAAGCAATAGGATACAAATTAATTCATTAAAAGGCTACACCTTAAATTTATTAATGCTCTAATGCTCTTTCACTCGAGGCCCTTAGTTTTTAAATAGAATGACATCAGAACTATATCGTGTTAGTGTACCGTATTTAAAACATATTATTAAAGCTGACAACCCTATATGTAGATGGGTCTAGACCCTGGAGAGATATTCCAATAAATTAGAGTTCTTTTTTATTCATAGATTTCGAACTGGATGGTTATCAGACAATTATGCTACTCACACTATATTTTTACATCTGGCAATCCTGTACGAAAGTATTTATATATATTTTTTATATAATCAGGAATTATTTCTAAACAATATCAATTTGGTTAAAATATACGATAAACTATAACTAACTACTAAAATCGGTCACTATTTTGAAATAGTGTATAGATTTTTTCAGTGAAATTTGTCTGCAATCTTAAATATAATTATTATAAGAATATTTAAATGAGTTAATGTTGCATACATGCATACATATATATATATATATATAATATATATTTGGCGGGAAAAAAATCGATCTAACTAGGTTTTATTTAAAAAAAACTCATTTTATCCCTGTTTTTGGACACCAAAAAATCTACTAAATTAGAAATACAAAGTAAATCATAGTTTGAGCTACCAAACGTAATGCTGCGATAGACTAATAGTAACGAGTGGACCAAAATACTCCAGACCGACATTCCACTGGTGCTTTCTTACTTTTATAGTTGCATTTTTTATATCTTACCTAACAAGGTTCCAGAATTTACCGACCCAGGTACTTTATTTTAATATGGCAATCTTCACGTAGTTGTTCAATTTTGTTCGTTTCCTTATGTCTGGCAACCCTATGCGTAATGGTGGTCACAGTACGCGGTACATACCTCACAGTAATGAGGGTCACGGGACACGCCGGGTCTAGAGTCTGCTCCTGAATAAATATACTGAACTTCCGAGTTGAATTCTGTATGTCATACTAATGATACCCGCTACTTCGTTTGCACCAAATTAAGCGTTAGTATAACCTCAATATATACAATACATTGGTTACCGGCTGAATAGAATAAGACTCCTGTCTTGTCTTGAGAACAAGACCCTCATTTCTAGCCGAAGTGTTGCAAAAGGCGACTTAGACAACTTAGCCCACTGTTTGGTATCCGTCTGGTATCCGTATTTATCCGGGATAAGGGCAGGAGAAAAAATATTTTTTTATTACTTTATCAAAAGCTGTTTATAGCTGTGATAGCCCAGCTGTAACACCGTACTATTCTTTCGAGGAGGTCACGGGTTTGAACCCGGGCAGACACCAATGAGTTTTTCTATTAAAACATATGTCTAATTGATAATTGCAATTTTTTACATGCTTTTCGGTGAAATAAAACGTGAGGAAACCTGTATATCTCTAGAGAATTCTGGAGATATGTGTAACCTACCAATCCGCATTGGAGCAGCGTGGTAGGTCTCAGCTCCAATCCTTCTTTCCAAAAACGGAGAGTAGAGGCCTATTCCCAGAAGTAGGAGAGTAATAGGCCGCTACTTTACTTTTTTTTATATTATCAAGGGTAACCGCCAACCGCCGAGTTTCTTGCTGGCTCTTCTCGGTAAGAACAGCTTTCCTAACCAGCAGTAGAGTTGACGATTCAAAAGCACTTGTTTACAAGTTTATTTGAATATTTTTTTTTTGACATTTTATCGTAGTAATATAAATTGTTATAATAAACTATTGTATAATTTAAAAAATTAGGGGCTTTATGTTTTGAACACTTTATAAAATTGACCTTGTTAATGTAAACAAAATTATTTGCATTAAGTTAGTTTAATGTCAGGAATCTAATAATGTTCTCACCATCTTATTGTTATTCACCACATTATAGCAAATAAAGATTATAAAAAAAGCATATTTTGAATTTGAATATTTTTTGAATAACATTTCTGCATTCTACACACAAAGAATCGATGTTATACTCATCCATTAATCGCCTTACAAACACCCGGACATAACTTATATGGGTTTCATTAAAATAATCCTCGCCAAGCTTTAACAGTTCAAGAAATACGCGGTTTATTTTTAACCGTGATATATTCCCTGGAAGACATTCGCATTGGTTATTTGCATTTAAGATTAATTCAGAATACGTTAGTAATGGCTTGTTTACAAGTTTTACATCTGGAAAACGATCATTCCAATCTGTACTGTGTTATATAATAGTAACCTGACCGAGCTTTGTTCGGTAATGTTTTTTTAAGATATAAAAAGATGAAATTTTAGCCGTGTGGTATCCGGCTGAGTAGAATAGTACCACCCTCTTTTCTTACCGAGGTGTCGTAAAAGGCGACTAAGGTAAGTCGACCCGCCGTGTGGTATCCGGCTGAGTAGAATAGACCAACCTCATTTCTTACCGAGGTGTCGTAAAAGGCGACTAAGGTAAGATGACCCACCGTGTGGTATCCGGTTTAGTAGAATAGACCACCCTCTTTCTTACCGAGGTGTCGTGAAATACGACAGAGGTAAGTTGACGTCAGGCAGGCGGCCGGTCGTAAAAACGCAGCCAAATCATGTTACAGCATGTTTATAACATGTTGTGCCGACCCCACTTAGAGTGGGATAAGGGCAGGAAGATGATGATAAAAAGATGAAATTTGAAAAAAAAAAAAAAATAATTGGGCAGATAGGGCTCAAGGGTATTTTCATTTCTTTAGTACGCCCTTTATCCACTGGGTTATTACAACTTTATATCATTTGCATTTAATTCTACATTTTAGCATTTTTTCAGTGCCTGAAAAGTGTTAGCGCACACTATATACAATAACACGATATATTAGGAATACCGCTATTCCTGTTCCGAGATGCACTTCTCTTGAATGACGAACAAAGACTGACTGTCACTGAAACGTTTTATCAATAGGAAGACTCAACCGGAAACTACGCGTCACAGTGTTGTCACCATTTTAATCAAAAAGGGCGCGATACTCTTGTTTCATGACTGTGTTGCTATAGTATACAAAACGGAAGTCAATGGCGACAACAAAAGATTGATAAACAGTTATTAAAAAAAAATGAAACCTAGCTAGATCTATTTGGCTGGCTCCTGAAATACAGTTTATTCTAGTTTAGGGGCCAGGGTTCCAATATATTGTGTTCACTTTGTTTAAAAAAAAAAAAATAAAAAAAAAATAAAATAAAAATAAAAAAATAAATAAATAAATAAATAAATTAAAAAAAAATAATAAAAAAAAAAATTTATCCCCAAAATCCCCTACATGCTGAATTTCATGAAAATCGTTGGAGTCGTTTTCAAAAAAAGTATTATACATATATATACACACAAAACAAAATTAAGTCATTTAAATATTAAGGCAATCTTTGTGACTTTAATAAGAATCCTTTAGTTTAATTTCAGTTTGTTACACGTGTTCGAATACAAAATAAATGGTGGGGGTTGAATCAATCACTATATAATTCCGCTTGTTTAGTTGATCACTGCGATTTTGTTGTGGAGCCTTAATAATGCTTTGGTTATGTGGTAAACAATGGTTGAACATATTGGCCTTATGGAGGTTTGAATTGTATCCGTTTTAATAATCTTGCATGTATCAAGTATGAATACTCTACATTTAGTATTGGATATAAATTTATTTGCAAAATCTCTTTTATGCTAAATCAGAGCACCTTTGTATTCTTTTTTTGTTTAAGCAGTTTTTTAATACCTGAAAAAGGGATCAAACGACATTTTTAAAATAAAACCTGTCTAGATCGATCTTTTATTAGCTACCACAAACAAGACTCTTATTATTTAATATTTCATACAAAACGGTCAACTACTAGTGCATGGTCAAATACTAGTGCACTTACCTTACACATAATTTCATCTACGAGTTGATGTCAAAAAGACTTAGTTACAAGTATAAGTTAGTAACTTTAAACCGAAGATACATAATTTCCCGCGGATTTTATCGAAACTCTATAGCCTTTTGTAAAGCGAGATCCACAGATTAAAACCGTGATGTGAATTAAAGTGCAATTTATTCAAGTCAGCAACCGCAAGGACAGCATTGATTTGTAAGTAAATCGATCGCTCAACGTCTTTTGGATATTTCTGAAAATTATTCATGTGCTGTAATCTTGATGAAGTGCACTTTTGCGGTCAGGCTAAAAGCTTTTTTGAAATAAAATTGTATTTACTGCCGTGTGTAGTTGAGACGCGGATTTCATGACAAAATTCGGACAAAATCGCCGAAACAGTTGTTGAGTTTGTGATTGTGAACTTGTGTAGTGCTTGTGTATTGTGGAAGACGTATTATGCTTGTGTTTAACGAACCCTGAATGTATCAAGTCTGAAAACGGATAGTCCACTGTACATTTAGCATTTTTTTATTTTCTATTTACTTTATAGTAGATTATAGCAATATAACTTTTCTTTTATAATTATTACAATATAATTCTTCAAAAGTAATAATAAAATTATTTTGCTATAATCCGCGATAAAAGGAAATATATGTAATGCTAAATGTAGAGTGTACTATTCGTTCTCATACCTGATACATGCAGAATTTGTAAGAACTCATGCACTACCCGACACCGATGGCACAACAATACACAAGCACTACACACATTCACCACCACGATCTCAACAGTTGTTTCGCCCCGTAACCGAAGCATCGTCAGGAGATAGACTCCACGACAAAATCGCAAAGCGAAGCATTACCCAAGCAAGGTGAGTTATATAGTAACGAGTTAAACTCCCCACCATTTATACACTGTCCATTATATTAACCATCTTTTGACAGATTGACGATAGTGATGTCCTAAAGATTCTCGTATGCGATACCATTCCGATTATAGTACCTACTATCATTAATCGAATTACGTACCTAAGTAATTCGATTAATGATAACCTACGTAAACTAGATTACTACTTGAGAAAAGAAATTCCAACTTCGAGAAAACTTATTGTTTCTTTGAAAAGAAGTGGTCTATTTCATGGTGAAAAATCTTCTTTGGTCAAAGTTTTGAACACAATTGGCTTTTCATATAAAAAGTTAAATAAAAGAAAATTATTAATGGAACGCACAGATATAGCTATAGCACGTTGTGATTTTTTAAGAGAGGCAAAGAAAATACAAGATTGGGCAAATATTGTTTTCACGGATGAAACATGGCTCAACGCTAACCACACACTATCTCGTTTCTGGACTGATGATACTGCTGATTCCACTTCCTCAGTACCAATGGGAAAAGGTGAGCGCCTAATCATTTGCCATGCAGGTACAGCAAAAGGATTTGTACAAGACGCACTGTTGGCATTTAAATCGAAGAAATCAAATGACTACCACGAAGAGATGAATGCAAATGTGTATGAAGAGTGGTTCAAAAAAATGCTCATTTCATTGGAAGAACCATCAATAATTTTTATTGATAATGCGCCCTACCACTCCCGTCAAATTGACAAAATGCCAACACAGGCTAATAAAAAGCATGAAATAATTAATTGGCTTCGGGACAATGGAGAAAATGTGGACGACTCAATGTTAAAAGTTGAATTAATAAAAATATTAAAAACCAAAAAGAGAGCAAAACGCTATGTAATCAATGAAATGGCAGCAGAATATGGCCATACTGTTCTTCGGATTCCTCCATACCACTGCCAGTACAACGCAATAGAACTTATATGGGCACAAGTAAAAGGGCATGCTGCGAGATGCAATACAAGCCCCCCATTCACAGCGAATAAAATGTTGCAATTGCTAAAAAATGCTTGCACCCACGTAACGGCCGAGAACTGGGCAAGTGTGGTGGAAAGAACTAAAAGAGTAATATTCTCTGATTGGGAACGTGATATTGCGTTTGATAATATATTATCTACACAAGAGCTAATAATAACTGCTACTGAAGACTCCTCATCGGAGGAGTCTAGTGTTGATTATCATTCCGACGACTCGTGCTAATAAAATAAATTAAAATATCCTGATTGTTTTATTTGTATTCATGTATTAACTAAGAAGAAAGTAAAACTTTATATAATGTTATTAAATGTCTTTTAATACTCGTAACATCGATTTCTACCGATTATTTTTAATCTGTGGCATAATCGTAGTAACCCATTATGTGTGACATCACTAAGTGGGCGGTACCCATCCATAAAGTACAAATATTATTTGTATGATATTTGTACGTAAGCAATACAAAACTTAATGAGCGTGAGCTGTCAAAAGACTGATAATATGATGGACGCAGTATAGTTGACTTTAGCACCATTTAGCATTACATATATTTCCTTTTATCGCGGATTATAGCAAAATAATATTCTCATTACTTTTGTAGTGCTTGTGGTGGAGGTTTGTGCTTGTGTTTAACGAATCATGCATGTATCAAGTCTGAAAACGGATAGTCCACTCTACATTTAGCATTTTTATATTTTCTATTAACTTTATAGTGGATTATAGCAATATAACTTTATTATTCTTTTTGTATTATGGATCTTCACAAAATAACATCGAATTCCATAAAATATTTATGTTTAGTGATTTCGTTTGCCGAATTTTCTGTAAAATTGCTTAACCTAAGCGACTTACGTAATATCTTACCTGTTGCAAAACTTAGTCAATTAAGTGATGTTGGAACAGCTATACTTGTTTGTTTTAGCTATTTGTATACCATTGTCATATGGAATCATGTTGTGGGGTAAAGCGGCTGACATTCACTAAGTTTTGGTTTTACAAAAAAAAGATATTTCAGATATTTTATAATACGAATCCTTGTCGTTCTTTTAGAGAGAAATTAATAAGAAAGGCGTTCTGCGATTCAAGTTCACAATATAGTTACATTTTTTTGTTGTACTAGCCCGTTCTAGTAGAGAGATTGCATTTCTTCATGCTGACCGTATCTTTATATTCTTGCCTGCCTTTTTTTTTCTTCTCTTTCTTTCTCCTCCCTTTTAATCATAATTTTTCGAGATACATCCTAATGCTTATGCCAACGCTGTTTGGTATCCGGTTTAGTAAAATAGACCACCCTCTTTCTTACCGAGATTCTACTTTGCGTAAAAACGCAGCCAAATCATGTGACAGCATGTTTATTACATGTTGTGCCGACCCCACTTAGAGTGGGATAATGGGAAAAAGTGCAGGAGAATATTAATGAGTTGCAGTTCAAATATAAAGAAAAAACTTTACACGCATTTCTTTTGAAAACAGCAAAGGAATATTTAATTCTGGAGTTAGTAATGGTCAAAGCGTGTCTTAAAAAAACGTAAAACCTATTTGAAATTCCCATAGTCTTTATACGAAGCCAGTTAAACCTTCTTTCTTTAAGCAGGTGCTGCCTCGGGCGGTACAAGTATTTCATTTTAAGGTATAATGTTTAAGTTAAAAGGGATTTATTGCCTTGGGCAAGCAAGCACCAGGCATTGGTTTCCTTTTATGAAGCCATTGTTACGCCAATATCACTGTATATTATGAAACAAAGTCTCCCATCTTATTTGTCTGTTTGTTTAAAACTAAATTTTGAGATTTTTAAGTACTGAATTAAGTACTAGTTACTTACTAGTACTATTTAATAATTTACAGTTAGACCAATAAAGAGAGTTATGAGCTTATTATTTGTTAAAATTTGTTAATCTGCCTTGTGGTATCCGATTGAGTAGAATAGACCCTCTTTCTAACCGAGGTGTCGTAAAATACGAATAAGTTAAGTTGACGTCTGGCAGGCGGCCGTGAAATACGTAGGTAGCTAAATCATGTGACAACATGTTTATAACATATCGTCCCACTTAAAGTGGGATAAGGGCAGGAATATAATGATATTTGTTAAAATTTGTGGTCATGTATTTTTTTTCTCTTGGGAATTGAAAAAAACATAATTGAGAGTAGAATAACACTTATTTATTGAGCTGTGATGGTCCACCGGTGAGATTTGCGGCTCTTTCGAGAGGTCTCGGGTTCGAAACCTACGAAGCAGCTATCAGTTTTTCTATTAAAACTTATGTGTGTAATTAATAATTGCAATTTATTACACGCTTTTTGATGAAGGAAAAGAGCACGAGGAAACCTGCATATCTCTAGAGAATTAGCGATATGTGTAACGTACCAATCTGCATTGGAGCAGCGTAGCGTCATAGCTCCAACCCTTCTCTGCAAAATAGAAGAGAAGAGTTGGAGCTAAGGCGCAGGAGGCCTATGCCCAGCCGTGGGATAGTAGAAAGCCGGTATTTTACTTTAAAGTAATCTTATTGATCCGTTGCATCCGGTACATCTTTTATTCAATAATGGAGATCTAGTCTATGCTCTGATTATTTATTATTCTGTTTTCAAAAAAGGAACGCGTTTGTTAAGGGCAGTTGGCGGGTCATTGTTTTATTCGCTACGTTCCCGCTCTGATTTGCCACGCGGTGTATTTCGAACGCAGCTTAAAGAATCTCCATACTAATAGCAACCCAATTGCTATTGAAATAAAGTTCAGTTTTAAATGTGTTCCCAAATCCCAGGCACTAAGTAGATTACGGTACGCAGAAAAGATTCGCATGAACGGTAAGCATTCGAAAAGCGTCACGGATTTAAGGGCTTAAGAAACGTACGTGCGAGAAAATTAAAAATACTTAAAAAGGTTTAATATTCAATATTTATTTATGAAAAATAGTTATTTGAACTACGTTTTTTTAATTAATGTGTATAGCCAGGTTTAAAAAATTTAAATTTTTTTAAGACACTCGTTTGTCAACTTTAGGTGAAAAGTTCAAGCGCGAAGGTTTTTCTTGGAAATAAAAACAGCAAAATTTTCTCTTTCTTTATTTTGTAATTAGAGATATATATTTATATATAGTTTTAATAATTCTACTATTTATATATGATCACAATCTTTAAAGCTTTCCGATTACACAAAAAATAAAACAATTATTAGTTATCTATCGCAGCTGTATGGACATTGATCATTGCTTCCTTACAATACGAAAAAACGCATTTATAAATATATTACACAGAGTAGATTACCTACATAAAAATTTTAAGGCCCATAAGTAAGTCGTTTAGTAAGTAAGTAAGAGTTAAAAATCTTTATTGGTCTTACAAAAACTATGTCACCTATTTTTGTACGATGCAATGTCCCGCCAAATAGCGACGCGCGTCATATTTTAAATAAAGAACGGTAACTTTTTAATATGCGTGATATTAGCTGATACGGATGACGGGCCAAAATTACGAGAATGTTTCGCGATTGCGTATAATGATCTCTTTACGCGCCTTTAAATTAATATTATAATGAATATTATTTATCACAAATAATAAATCAAATTAATATTATAATGAATATTATTTATATTTAAATGAATATTATTTATATTTAAATGAATATTATTTATCACTTTATATTACTTATCATCACAAAATTTATATTCTTAGCGCAATCTGTTATTTATACTTTTCTTTAATACTTCGCTTTGCCTTTGAGTTCTTTGTATAATAAATTATGAATTCTTTTTAAATAAAACAAAATATAAAATCTGTTTTACTAAATTTATCGTTTGATCCTCTTTTATGGTTAGCTTTTACATCGCATGTTTAATATTAAAGTGACCTAATTTAAAAAAAGCTGTTTTGTGTAAAATTGTGATAAAGCGTAGAGCCTACAAATCTCGTGAGTATTAAAGAGACATGTAAGTCGATAATACTAGTTTTTTAATCGTGATGTCATAGATGGTATTGAAATAGGGATTACAACGTACCTAACTGAATTAAGACTAATTTTGAATTTGATTACTTTAATATTAAGCGTGCAATATATTTTCTTTATTTATTATTTATACTTCTTTTACTAGATATTGGGCTAAATCATGAACTGTTCGTTCCTCAAAAAAAGAAATTGAAAAAAAAGAATATTATTAAATCGATATTAGCTGATGAGGAATGATATATTATTTACTTCATATAATATATCAATAGCAGAATTATTAAAAATAATAAAATATAAAAAGAGGGAATTTTGCTGTTTTTATTTCCAAGAAAGACCTTCGCATTGTAAATTTGCGCATTTAATTTACAAATGAGTACATAACTTAATAATAATAAGTCTTTGTACATTCCCAGCCTATCTACACGCATATTTTGAAAATAAAGTTCAACAAAACTCATCATCCTCTTGCTCTTATCCGCTCTAAGTGCAACATGTTGTCACATGATTTGGCTACGTATTTTACGACCGGCCGTCTGTCTGACGTCAACTTACCTTATTCGTGTTTTACGACACCTAGGTATGAAAGAGGGTTTACCTTTTTACTCAACCGGATACCACGGCGGGTCAAATTACTTTTTCGCCTTTTACGACACCTCGGTAAGAAATGAGGGTGGTATATTCTTCTCAGCAGGATGCTACACGGTGGGTCAACTTACTTTAGTCGCCTTTAACGACACCTCGGTACGAAATGAGGATGGTCTATTCTATTCAGCCGGATACCTCACGACGTGATTTCTGACATATCTACGTAAACCAAAAATATAAAAAGCTATCTGAACTGAGCGCTTTTATTTACAGATTATCAATTTAGAGACACAAAAAACTCCGCACAATTTAATAAATAATCCAATACGAATGAAACGACTGACTTTTTTTAAGGTTTTAGCTCAATAGTGAATGAAGCTTTTTTATGAACAAAACCAGTCGGGCCAGCTGGTTATTTATCTTTTCACGGTATTATATCTTTTGTTTGAACTATTTATGGATATTGGCACGTGTTAATATTAATTATTTGTAATTATTTAAGATGTTATAATTGTGGTATCCGGCTTATTAGAACAGACCACCCTCATCTCTTACCGGGATGTCGTAAAAGGCGATTAAGACAAGATGACGTTAGGCATTTTTTTGAGAAAAAAATTATAAATTATTCATCATCATCCTCCTGCCCTTATCCCACACTAGGCGGGATCGGCACATGTTATAACATGATTTGACTACGTTTTTTACTTACCTTAACTGCTGTAATTAACCTACATATTTTACAGACGGCCGCCTGCCTGACGTCAATTTACCTTAGTCGTTCGTATTTACGATACCTCTGTAAGAAAGACTGTGATCGACATTACAGAGTACATTATCTACTAAAGAGTGTGATGGAGTGATACCACACGGTAGGTCAACTTGCCTTAGTCGCCTTTTACGGTACACTTCGGTAAGAAATGAGCGTGGTCTATTCTACTCAGCTGAATTCAACTCCCACACGGCTAAAAAATTATAAATTAATATAAAACTAAATAATATCGTAAGTGCAGCTACCGAAGGAAAAGCAATCTAAATAAACTCGCCAACGTAAGAATCAGAGATGCGAATTCTTTAGAAACTTGAACAGATAATACCGCGAGCGCGGTATCCCTGAAGCTAAAACAGAAACAAAATAGCGCAATGATTGCTAGCGAGATGATATGATTGCATGACTTTAAGCCTGCTGCGAAAACTTTACCATAGTCGTGAACGATATAAACTTGCGGACCAAGAATAACGCCCTGAGGGACACTTGGAATGTTACCTTTAATTTTACCTTCAGTGTTGATTTAAACTGAACAGCAATTTCATAAAGACTTAATATAGCAAGTAAAGGCCTGTTACTGTCCCAGATGTGCTGTTTAATTTTGGAGAATAGGTTTGGAGCTAAGACCTACCACGCTGCTCCAGTACGAATTGGTAGATTACGCCAAATTAGTTTTTCACTATGCTTTCCTTCACCGAAAGCGTGTGATAAATTACAAATATCATTTATAGAATTAGGCGCTACTTTGAGGATTATTATTATTACTTTACTATACTTACTTTTGTAATTATCAATTAGACATAAATTGAAAACTTGTTCAAAATTTCTGTTTCCAGAATAAGCCCGCCGTCGCACATTATGTTTTTTATCATATTAATTTAAATTTGTGCAAAAAAAAGATTACGAACAAACAAACTTTTAACAGAAAAATTTCATTGGTGCCTGGGGTTTGAACCCGTAACCCCTTCGAAACAGTCGCACACTTTCACCGGTATAAGAACGGACAAAATTGAACCATCTGTTTCAATTTCGCACCTAATATTCAGAATCAAGTCGAGTTAAGTTTGTTCAGCGAGTTGGCGGGAATGGGATTTCTGTAATTTGATTTCCGTTTTCATCTTTCACTGCGTAAGAATCAATCCTTAAGATATTTAGATTCAATATTATTAAAATGAACTTCTTTAATATTACTTGCGGTGAATAAAAGTTGCTAAAAATCGATCGTCATAGAATTACCAATTCATCGATCTATGTATAAAAGAGAAGGTAAGTATGTTCTTAATGGAACTCCAAAACGGCTAGACCAATTTTAATGAAATTTTCTGTCAATCTTTAGACTGACCGGGAGACTTCACGACAAAATCGCAAGCCTTTGCAATTTTGTCTGATGTATAGGGTATTAAAACAGATAATGCAGTTTACATTTAGCATTATATATATTTTCTATTTTACTTTATCGTAGATTATAGCAAATTTATTATTACTTTTGTAACAAGTCTTGTAGAAAACACGAGGGTAATCTGATATTTAACATGAGCTCAAGTCGTTTGGATTTAAAGGGATAATGCTCCAGGCGTTGTACTGATAAAAGCACTTAAACGTTTACTTTTTGGTATCCCAGCTTACAAGAATTTACTATTAGCTAGATTAAGAGTACATAGCAACCACTAGTTGGTAAAAAGTTATGATAGTTTGCATATAGTAAGTAAGTAACGGTCTGTTACCATCCCATTGTTGAGAATAAGCCTCTTCTCTTCGTTTTTGGAGAGAAAAATTGGAGCTAAGACTACGCTGCTCCAATGCGGATTGGTAGGTTACACATATCTCCAGAATTCTCTAGAGATATGCAGGTTTTCTCATGATGTTTTCCTACACCGAAAAGCGTGTGATAAATTGCAATTATCAATTAGACACATAAGTTTTAACAGAAAAATTCATTGGTGTCTGCATTGGTGTCCGGATTTGAACCCGTGACCTCCTCGAAAGAGTCGCATGGTAGCAAAAATGAAAAAAGAAGTATGGAATGTGTCTAGTTTAAAGGTTGGTAACAAATCCAGACCTCCCAACAGACCTAAAACCAGAGGATAATTTTAAGACTATTAATTGCATCTTTTAACGGGAATCGAAACCGAGACCTCTAATTATAAAACGACATACCACTGTTCTGGAGGATCCTAAGATTACCGATATTGAAAGAATGATACAAATAAACTCTACAGTAATTGTAAACTAATTCTCAGGGTTTTAAAGGTTGCTAATCAGTGTAAACACCAAATATAACTACGAGTAGAATGTTCTTTATATCCAAAGAGTTAGGGTTCAAAGTTTAAAGTTCACCTCTAGATTAAATTTGTAGAGTTATAAAGTAACCTGTACATCAAAATTACACTGCTAGCGAAATAGTAAATGAGCGGCATTTAACTATAATTTCTGGAGAAAATATTCTCTCTTCTTTGTGATAAATATTGTAGCTTAAACCAACCATTCTGCAGGTATGCCCATTGATAGGTAAATAGTTGCGGATTAGCGCATTTCCAAGCTATATGTAAAATTTTTGACGCTTTTACTTCTACTAGAAAAGAAACTAGATTATTTGTAGAATGAAGAATTTCGTCAAAATAGTAAAATACTTTAATTTATGAATAAACTTTTCGAGTTATAATAAGAGTTTAACCGTTCATGTCAGTGAAATGAAATTAATGATAAAATACAAAATTTGCCGCCACAAAATCTGCCGCCTGACCTGCAGGTAAATATGTGCAAGTTGTATATTCCATCCAATTCTCAGGGATACAGGTGTGATCAATATGTATATATGACAGCATATTATAAACATATATTTTGCATAATAATAAGGCACAGAATTCCTGGGGTATATTAAACCTAGCCAGTTTAGAACTCTCGTCGTCTAAACTCTGTCAATCCAAAGATAAAGAGACCTTCGGCTATGCTTAAATGCAATGCTGCAATTGTTTTAGACAGTTAATAAACATTATTAAATACAAATATAATATATTATTATTTTTTACGAGAAGGGCGCTGTATACAGGGAAACCTAGTTCGATTACAGAGGTCAAAATTATGTTTAGATAAATTTCTATGGATAATATTTTTATAATATTTTTCTGTTCAACAATATTTACGTAAGAATTTTTTTGGTATAACAAATATACTTATTTATTTATTCATTATTAAGGGCGTGAATTGCTACTATGTACACGGTTCTTAAGACAGCCGCTTACAAAGTCATAGTCGTAAAAACGGATAATGTCGAATGCAAAGGCCGTTCTAGTATCGGCTACATGTATGTTCAATTAGTATATTTGGTATAATCGCATTTCTTATCTTGAAGGTATAAGGTTGTGAATGGATTGGCAAATAGTGTTAAGACAATGAAAGTATTGACAGTTACATTGTGAAAGTTCTGGAAAAGCTCACGTTTGATTAACAAAATAAACTTTTTAAATTTAAATTCTAGTAAAAAAGTACCAAGTAAGTGGTAACGATAGGTGGTAATTTTCAAGAGTCCTGGAAATAATTGAAATTAAAATATTTTTTTGCTAAGATACATCATCTTCCTGCCCTTATCCCACTCTAAGTGGGGTCGGCACAACATATTATAAACGTGCTGTCATATGATTTAGCTGCGTTTTTACGACCGGCCGCCTGCCTGATGTCAACTTATCTCTGTCGTATTTTACGATACCTCGGTAAGAAAGAGGGTGGTCTATTCTACTAAACCGGATACCACACGGTGGGTCAACTTACCTTAGTCGCCTTTTACGACACCTCGGTAAGAAACGAGGTTGGTGTATTCTATTCAGCCGGATACCACACGGCGGTTATGTTAATATTTTAATATTTAGAGTAATTTAGACATAATAATAACTGTGGATTTTTACAAATAAATAAATAAATAAAAATCTTTTATTGCTAAGATCCGTTCTATCGGATTATCTATATTATTATTGCAAAGAGGAAAAATTTGTAAGTAAGTTTATAATATTTTCCCACAAAAACTACTGAACCGATTTCAAAAATTCTTTCACCATTGGAAAACTGTATCTTTACTGAGTAACATAGGCTATATTACATAAAAAATAGGGTAAAAAATTTATTTACAAAAATCTGTCATCGCATGCGCTGCGGAAACTATTGATGATATATTTAACAAAAATAAATCTATAGTCCGACTTAGTAGTCTTCCCACTGCCATGAAATCGGTATATACGCGGGTGAAACCGGATATTACTAGTAGCAAAATAATTCTACTTTCGAATTTCAACTAGGAACTTGCAAAATTTATTAAAAAACTATGAAGTGTGTCTCAAATTTCTAAATATTGTCCAAATTTTTAAACGCGTCTAAAGAAGTATAACTGAAAAATTCATCTTAAGTGAATTTAAAATCGATCTTTCATTTACCGATTGGTTTTGTATCGACATTGACAATTCGTGCAGCACGCACATTGCGATAAGAGTATAACTTAATTTAAAATAACATCGGATTCTTCACGCTCGAGCGATTCGGACCGGAATCGTATAAATCTTGAATCGAGACAATCGACTCACGAAGCTCGATGTAAATGTTCGGAACCGGACAGCGACGATGCTCTTTGGTTTTCTTTTTTTCAATCGTTCGATTGATTTAGCATTTCAACGGCAAAGATGAATAGTTTTACTGCACAGATTGATTTCAGAAATTTAATTTTAGATACATTTATTATAACTTTAGTCCTAATAAAATTTAAAATTATCTAAAATTGATTTTATTTTATAAGTATTATGTACGGAAATTATTTTCAAAAATATTTTCTTTGAATATTTGATTTATTTATTACGAAAATATACAAGTTATATCAATTCTAAATAAATTCTTGTTCTTTTTTTAAAAAATTTAATATTGTTCAATACGATATCGATATGATTTAATTTTTTTAAGCTTAGATTAGATATAATAGATAAGATTAGATTGTTTTAAACTTTATATATTATTGTGGTTTATCTATACTAATATAGAAACCTGAATAGTTTGTCTGTTTGTTTGATTGTTTGAAGGCGCTAATCTCATGAACTACTGTACTGATTTGAAAAATTCTTTGAATGTAAGATGTTCTATTTATCGAGGAAGGCTATAGGCTCTATAACATCACTTTAAGACGAATAGGAGAGGAGCAGCAATAAAAATACTACGATCACGGCAAAATTTTAATCTTTTCTTGCGTGGGCTAAGTAAACAGTGAAAGTTATTCAAAAATCATGTATTACAAAATTGTTCCTCTCTTAAAGTTCTAAATAAATGTCCGCGACAGCATATGTCTAGCTTTTAAGGTTTTGAAACCAATTTTATGTATCAAAATACTATATTACGGTTTTAATCTTTTCACGCGGGCGGAGCCGTTGGCGGTTGCTAGTACCTATATAAAATACTAATTATTATTGAAAATGATATCAAGAAACATTCCTTTTCTTATTCGGATATAATCTTATGTAAATGTAATGATAATCTGTATCAATTTTATACCACTTAAAAGCTCATTAAGGTATCGGGGATCGGAACATTTTAATTGGCGGTGTTTATTATATCAGATTGAGGTTATGGATTTTGTAGAACAATATTGTCGATGGTTCATATAACGTTGAATATAATGATTTACCTTTATTAAGATTTAATATCTGGGTGACCAATGGGTAAAAAACTTAAAAAAAAGAAAAAACAATTATTTAGTTGGGATCGATCCTTGGCATTCACATTTCTCGAGGCTGCCCGCTAACCGAATAAGCTAAGTCGACTTGACAGTTAATGGCGAAAATTCAATTCAATATAAATGTTAGTGTTTTTTAATGCCCAAAAATAGGGATAAAACAATATTTTTTTTACATAAAACCTAGCTAGATCAATTTTTCTCCCCCAAAACCTCCTACATGCTGAATTTCAGGAAAATCGTTGGAGCCGTTTCCGAGATTTGGAAAATATATATATATACAAGATTAACTCATTCAAATATTAAAGATAACTTTTAATAATGTTTATTAAAATCACGCCGTGTGGTATCCGGCTGAATAGAATACTACCACCCTCATTTTTATCGAGGTGTCGTAAAAGACGAATAAGGTAAGTTGACCCACCGTGTGGTATCCGGCTGAGTAGAATAGACCACCCTCATTTTTACCGAGGTGTCGTAAAAGACGGATAAGGTAAGTTGACCCACCATGTGGTATCCGCTTAAGTAGATTAAACTACCCTCTTTCTTACCAAGGTATCATAAAAGACGACTAAGGTAAGTCAACCTGTCGTGTGGTATCCGGTTATAGAATAGAACACCCTTATTTCTTGTCGAGGTGTCGTAAAAGGCGACAAAGGTAAGTTGACTAGCTGTGTGGATCCGGCTGAGTAGAATAGACCACCCTCTTTCTTACCGAAGTGCCGTAAAAAACGACTAAGATAAGTTGATGTTGCGACTTCGTTCGCGTGAACTGTTGTCGCGTGGTAGGTTGATAATAAATGGCGCTTTTGAGTGTCATCCTATTCCTGTATAATTAACGGGATTTCTATAACCTATATGTTATTCCAGTTTATAAGAAAAATTGTGCCAAATGTCATCGATATTAGCTTAGCGGATTTGCCGTTAAAGAGTAACAAATATACATCCATACTCAAATACTGCTGTGGTAGCCCAGCGGTAACACCGTGTGCCTCTTTCGAGGAGGTCTAGGGTTCAAACCCCGGGCACTCACCAATGAGTTTTCTAGTAAAACTTATGTGTCTAATTGATAATTGCAATTTATCACACGCTTTTCGGTGAAGGAAAACATCGTGAGGAAACCTGCATATCTCTAGAGAATTCTGGGGTTATGTGTAACCTACCAATCCGCATTGGAGCAACGTGGTAGGTCTCAGCTCCAATCCTTCTCTCCAAAAACGGAGAGAAGAGGCCCAGCAGTGGGATAGTAACAGGCCGTTACTTACATTTTTACTTTTTTACTCAAATACTTTCGCTTTTATAACATTACTAAGTTAGTAGGATATTTAAAAAATGCGTTATTTCAATAAATCAATTATTATTCTTATTTTAAAAGCATCCACTGTTTTATTTGTCTGTGACCTCATTGTAACCATGATATGCCCTTAATTTCCTTCGCAGAAGTCAACTTGTCGCTTTAATTCATGCCTTGCACACGTCCCGTGGCACCGTGAAGGCACAATATCGCCGGTCATTACTGTTATCTGATCTTTGCCCATTGACTATCGTGACCACGCTTTTCGAAACTCTAATATTGTCTTTTTAAGGAAAATGCATGCTGTGTAGGCCCATAGTCTTCTTTCTCAACTACATTACACACTACACACATTCACTACGTCAAATTGCAACAAAAGTAATGAGAATATTATTTTGCTATAATCCGCGATAAAAGAAAATATATGTAATGCTAAATGTAGTGTATTATTCGTTCTCACACCTGATAAATGCAGAATTTGTAAGAACTCATGCACTACCCGACACTGATGACACAACAATACACAAGCACTGCACACATTCACCACCACAATCTCAACAATTGTTTCGCCCCGTAACCGAAGCATCGTCAGGAGATAGACCCCACGACAAAATCACTTGGCTTTGCGGGGCGGGCCAACATATTCATTTATAGAATATGTTGGCCCTTGGCGGGAATCGAACCCGCGACCCACGGAGCTGAAGGCAGGATCACTACCCACTGCGCCAACGGGCAGGTATGAGAACGAATAGTACCCTCTACATTTAGCATTACATATATTTTCTTTTATCGCGGATTATAGCAAAATAATATTCTCATTAAAATAGACCACCCTCATTTCTTACCGAGGTATCGTAAAAGGAGAATATGGTCCGTCGACCCGCCGTGTGGTATCTGCCTGAGTAAAATAGACCACCCACATTTCTTACTAAGGTGTAAAAGGCGACTAAGGTAAGTCGAACCGCCGTGTGGTATTCGGCTGAGTAGAATAGACGGATAGACCACCCTCATTTCTTACCGAGTTGTCCTAAAATATAACTAAAGTAAGTTGACAGGGCAGGCGGCCAATCGTAAAATACGTAGCTAAATCATGTGACAACACGTTTATAACATAAATAAATAATAAATAAATATATGGGACACTTACACACACGGTCGTCCGTCCCCAAAGTAAGTAACTTAATACTTGTGTTATGGGTGACAGACAACTGGTGAATATATACTTATATATTTTATAAATACATACTTAAATACAAATATACACCCAGGCTCAAAGACCAACAAATTCATTTATAGAAAATGTTGGCCCTCGGCGGGAATCGAACCGCGACCCGCAGAGCTGAAGGCAGGGTCACTACCCACTACTCCAACGGGCCAGTCAAATGTTATGCCGACCCCACTTAGAGTGGGATAACGGCAGGAGAACGATGACACCTTGTGCAAAATAATGCACCTCGACACCTTGTCACCCTACGGCAGGCACAAGCGCAAAAATCAATCCCGTTACAGTGCAGAATTTTAAAAGATATTCTCGGAAACATGTCGCATCTCTCCGAGCTTCTTTGTAAACGTTCTACATATTATAGATCAGGGTTGTCTATTTGACAAAAGCTAGTTCGGGCGAAATAAATAATGCTTGACTTTAGGTGGGCCACCAAACAAATGTTTTTACAAATAAAATACACCTCGGTCAATTGCCTCTTCTGGTGACAAGAGGGCTGGCTCCTTTTTCGCACAAAGAATCAGCTTAGCGATTCAGCGCGGAAACGCTGCCAGCATTCTTGGGACCATTCCACGTGGGCATGATTTGTATAGTCCTAGCGTGTAAGTAATTTAAGATAGATATAACTTGTACATTTTTTCTGTATGTAAATAAAAAGTATAAATTAATAAAATATTTTTATTTTGATTTGTAATAAACATATCGTAAAGTTTGTAATGAAAAAAAGAATTTATTATTTTTATGAAAATTAACTCATTATTTTCATGAAAATTAATTCATTATTTTCATGAAAATTAATTCATTATTTTCATGAAAATTAATTCATTATTTTCATGAAAATTAATTCATTATTTTCATGAAAATTAATTCATTTTTTTCATGAAAATTCATTCATTATTTTTATAAAAATTAATTCATTGTGGTATCCGGCTGAGTAGAAGACCACCCTCATTTCTTACCATGGTATTGTAAAAGGAGACTATGGTACGTCGACCCGCCGTGTGGTATCTGCCTGAGTAAAATAGACCACTCTCATTTCTTACTGAGGTTTTGTAAAAGCAGACTATGGTAAGTCGACCCGCCGTGTAGTATCAACCTGAGTAGAATGGACCGCCATCATTTCTTATCGAGACCTCATAAAAGGCGACTAAGGTTAGTTGACCCACCGTGTGGATGAGTGACCACCCCCTTTTTACGGAGGTATCGTAAAATACGCCTAAGGTAAGTTGACGTCAGGCCAGTTGTAAAATACGTAGCCAAATCATGTGTCTCAACATGTTTTTAACATGTTATGCCGTCCCCACTTAGAATGGGATATGGGCAGGAGGATAATGCCGATTTTTATGAAAAAAAAATCATTAAATATATAAAAAATGTTGTGTGTATATTTGTATTAAAGAATGTATTTAAAATTTATATAAGTATATATTCACCAGTTGTCTGTCACCCATAACACAAGTATTAAGTTACTTACTTTGGGGACGGACGAACGTGTGTGTAAGTGTCCCATATATTTATTTATCTATTTATATTTTTTTTTTATTTATAAAAAATAATGAATTATTTTAGTATCATTACACAGCATTATTGACCGCAGCGAGCGAAAATTCTATACAATATAAAACCAAATCCAATAACGAGCAATCGACGCGAGTGGGCCGCAGAAATAACACCGACCACAAACAACAATACCGTCCGTCCGTCAATCCAAACATTGGGGGTGGACTGGAATGGTTTTATTACGAAACCATTTTGGTTTTCTTTTTAACTGTACACACATCGACTATGTAAGTACCGTACCGTACCCGTATAGTTTTAGGTAATTAAAAACCAATGAAAATATTATTTCGCTATAATCCGCGATATAAGATATATGTCATGCTAAATGTAGAGTGTACTATTCGTTCTCATACCTTATAATGATACAGAATTTGTAAAAACTCATGCTCTACCCGCCACCGATAACACAACAATACACAAGCCACAGCTGCACACATTCACCACCACAATGTCAACAATTGTTTCGCCCAATCCACTACAAAATCGAGTCTATCTCCTGACGTTGCTTCGGTTACGGAGCGA
Source organism: Morpho helenor (assembly GCA_029227775.1). Taxonomy (NCBI): domain Eukaryota; kingdom Metazoa; phylum Arthropoda; class Insecta; order Lepidoptera; family Nymphalidae; genus Morpho; species Morpho helenor. Next base: position 915,982 of record JARGCU010000034.1, on the reverse strand, counting down.
AACAATGTGAATTAGTTTTTACAAATTCTGTATCAGTATCAGGTATGAGAACGAATAGTACACTCTACGTTTAGCCTTTACCTTTTATCGCGGATTATAGCAAAATAATATTTTCATTAGTTTTGTATTATAGACGCAAAGTAACGCCTAATTCCATAAATTATTTAGGTAATTAAATAATCATGTCAAAAAATGTTTTTACAGTACCCAGTTTACAACATAACATTACCTTTTAAATGTAAATATCTGAGTGACCTTTCCGCCGTTTGGTATGGTAAAATAGACCACCCTTATTTCTTAGCAAAGGACTAATGTAAGTTTACCCGCCTTGTGGTGTCTGGTTGAGTAGAATAGACCACCCTCTTTCTTACCAAGGTGACACAAAAGGCGACTTAAGTAAGTTGACTTAAGTAAGTTGAAAAGTCATGCGGCCGATTGTTAAGCAACTAGCCAAATAGTGTAAGAACATGTTTATAACAAGTTGTGCCGGCCCCACTTAGAGTGGGATAAGAGCAAGAGGTGATGATAATCTGAATGAATTTTGCTTTGTGGTGAGCATTTCTCTGTTTTTTTTTAATATGAAAAAGATGCAATTTGAAAAAAGAAAAAAAAAGGCTGTCGATATCTTGGACTTGATCACTTTTCAACTCTTCAATCCTTCTGTTCCCAACTGACCTATAATAACTTTGCAAGTGACAGCGTAATTAGCCTTTATTTTCTATTTTGTAATATTGTAATATTAAAATTTGTTTTGTGTACAAAGGGTTAGATGAGATCGCGTGTTTGTAACAATTTTAAACAGTATAATTGAACCCTAGTTAGCGGGTACCAATATAGCCGTCGGTAGTCGTGAGGGCGAGGTCCTGATTCAATAACATTCAATTAAGCCCTCCCTGCAATTATCAGGCTCTTGAGGAAACACGGATAAATCAATACTAGATAGCGCTGTTCAAATTATATTTTGTTTGCACTTCTTCTTATTCTTTATAGGAGGCTTTTGATTATTAAGGGCCTGTTTCATAATTTAATAAACTGTCAGTTAGCCTGTTCGGAACATATCTGACACATATCTCAGAATTTTGTATTTCTCAAGTATCTGATGGGCTGATTCAGCAGTTATTTTCTCAAGTTCTGATGTGGCTGTTATTTTGTTTATCTGCTGGATAGCAAATACCTATTTCAAAATGGCCGCGATTTTTTTTTCTTTTTTAGAGTCCCTTTTTAGAGACGTTTATCTGCTACTTAGTTTATTTGTCGGTTAACTATCCGACACTTTATCAGTAACTTGTGAAACAGGCCCTAAGTCTTGATAATAATCAATAGAATCAATACCTTTACGAATGCGTGAATATAGCTTCTCTATGACCCTCTTTTTATGACAGGAAAACCCATTATGGGTCGTCACCACCTAACGGGGACGGTCGGCGGGTATTTCGGACTCTTATCGACTAAAAACCAGACAGTGCTCCACCACGCTGCTGGTGGCGGGGACAGTGTAGCGTTGTACACATTGCCCGCATCCCCGCCAGCAGCAACTCTGAACCCCAGAGTGCGCCTCTGGGTCGGGGCCTCTCTAAAAGTGACCCCTCCCTCCGCTGGACGATGCATCGGGAGCACCAGATGCATCGACCGCCCCTGGGACCTTTTAAAGTGGGCGTCCGATAAACCCCGTTCGGAACGTCCTTGCGCTTGCATTTATTGTTTATATACAATCCCTAGGATCTAGGAGCCTGGGTGTATATTTGTCATCTTCCTGCCTTTATCCCACTCTAAGTGGGGTCGGCACAACATGTTATAAACATGTTGTCACGTAATTTGGCTGCGTATTTTACGACCGGCCGTCTGACATCAACTTACCTTAGTCGTACCTGGGTGTATAATTGTATTTAATTATGTATGTATCTAAAAATATTTACCAGTTATCTGTTACTCATAACACAAGTATTAAGTTACATAATTTGGGGACGCATGACCGTGTGTGTAAGTGTCCTATATATTTATTTATTTATTATAGTGTGAATACGAATAGTTTACTCTACTTTTTGCATTACATAGATATTCTGTAATCTGTAATGGAATCTGTAAAAAAAAATTATTAATGTTTTGTGTTTATGACTATTCTAGAATCACTATATCCACGTGTCAGCCACAAAGATTCTTGAAACAAATTGTTATGTCATGGTTTTTGTTATTAGTCAAAAACGGTTGTAAAAAAAATTTGAATTTCAACTCTGGGGTAAGATGCCTTTAGAAGGGATGTGTTTAATCTTAGATCTTTTACGTTGCTCCAATGCTTAAAAGCTGGGATAGCCCAGCGGTGAGACTATGCGACTCCCGAGGGTCACGGGTTCAAACCACGGGCAGATACCAGTAACTTTTACTGTGCAAACTTACGTGTCTTATTAATAATCATCATACATTACCCTTATCCCACTCTAAGTGGGGTCGGATATGTTTTAAACATGTTAAAGTATTTATCTCATCATTTAAGAATGTAAATGATAAGAAACTTTCAATTTGATTTGAAAAACAAAGTTGTTTCTCTAAAAAAGTTTTGATGTGTAAAAATATTTTTTGAAAAGAGTGACCGCATTTTTTACTGTTTTTCTCTAATAGAATTTTAATTATGCCAAGTGTCATATTCTTTCTTAGGCACATTTAATTCAGAAAGTTTTCTTTCACGGAGAAGGGAATGATAAATTATTAATATTAAACAAAACTAAGCAAAACCAACTCAAGTTTCTACCTGAGTTTTAACCAGATACACTAAACGTCTCATCAATTGGCTATCATAGTTGACTCTTTATCTTTAATATTTAAATGAGTTAATCTTGTATGTATATAGATAATTATATTTTCGAAATCTCGGAAACGGCTCAAACGATTTTCCTGAAATTCAGCATGTAGGGTCGATTTAGCTAGGTTTTATTTTAAAGAATCTCGTTTTATCCCTGTTTTAGGACACTAAAAAAACTACGAAAATACTAATAGATAGCAACTCAAAATTCGAGCTTTCAAATGCAGCCTAATGGTAACGCGCGGACCATAGCATAGCAGGGTCGTCTCGCTTACTCCCCTGGGAGTAGGCGGGGTACGGGCCTCGAGGCGTACCTCCTTGCCCGTTCAGTTCCTCGCGGGCATAAGCCTGGTCTGTGTTTCGGCCGTAGGCCGAGGTCACCTAGGTGACCTAAGGGATGTCTGGTTCGGTGTTGAGTTCTGGGAATGGTAGCTCCCAGACCTCAAAGTCTTCTTCAGGTGGTCCTAAGTCGGGTGGTGTCATGATCGGGGGTGTCAAATCCGGTGTTTTCGCCCTCTCGCCCATCGCGTCGTCCTCATCGTCGCCGTCGTCATCCGCATCGGGCCGCGGAGACGGTGACCGCAGGAGCTCGCGAGGCAGGGAACGTCCATCGGGTGGTCGCGCATGGAGTGGCGCGATGCCGTGGAGGTGTACGTGCGCGCTATTGTCCGCACGTGCGAACATCCGGCGCGCAAGGCGACTGACATACTCCTCCACGGTCGGCATTTTGGTATCCCGATGCACGACGTCGTTCCGCACATACCTCGGGGCTCCTACGATCAGTCGCAGGCAGCGGTTCTGCTGGACTTGCAGTCTTCGCTTCTGGTACGCCGAACATAGCGCGTACCAGGCGGGTGCCGCATACGTCAAGCGCGAGCGGACGTAGGCACCGTAGACTCGCAGTTTGGTGTTCATAGGTAGGTGGGATGTGAATAGCGCTTGAAGCTTGGACCTAGCAGCGGCAGCTCGACCCACGACGTGATTCACCATGGGGAGCATGCACAGGCTGCGGTCCAAATCACACCCCAAAAACCTCACTGTGGTCTTCCACTCTACGCCCTGGCCTCGTAGAGTCAGCTGACGTAGGCTTGGAGCGGCTGGTTAGCAGAGCGGCCGTCTTCGCGGACCATAAAAGGTTCGAAACCTAGGTTCCATTCCCATACGCGGCGCTTTTTTTCGTTTTTTATTGCATTTTTTTTATCTTTCAAAAAAATTCCCGAGCATCTCTCATCTCTCATCATCTCGGTCAGCCAGGTACTAAAAATTTTACAGAAATATTTAAACCCGCTATCGCTTATGAATTGCACCATAATAGCAGCGATGATAGCAATACAAATTAATACGCGCGACATGTGGACGCATTCGATAGGCCTGAAAACAAAAGAAAATATAATTATACTGCTTAATGTGAATGCCGCACTCTTGCTTTATTAGTTGTTGATTAAGTGATCTACATGTGTTATTATGTATATGTTAAACGTACCGTCCGTACGTAATTAAGGTAAGTGCACTAGGTACCTATTGACCATGTAGTAGACCGTTTTGTATGAAATTATAATAATAATAGTTTTAACAACTCGATTAATTAACTCTTATTTTATTTATTTATTTATTTATACACTTTATTGTACACCACAAGAGAAAAAAAGCAATAAAAACAATGAAAACATAAATTGTAACGTACATGGCGGCTGTACTATTCGTTCTCATACCATCGCCTAACGGTATGAGAACGAATATTACACTCTACATTTAGCATTACACATATTTTCTTTTATCGCGGATTATAACAAAATAATATTCTCATTACTTTTGTATTGAAATGAAAGAAAATTAAAATTTCTTTATTTCGTTGCTTAATTCTAAAACTTACTTAATGTGTTGTAAATATTGTGAGTTAAACATAACAGTTACAGACATAGTGTCGCGGACTATTTTGTAGTATTTTTGTTGATCTAGAAATCTTTAGTACATTACTTTTATGTATCTCTGTTGGTTTACGCAGCGCACGGGATTAAAATCCATCAGACGAGTTTCAGGAAAATTTACATAAAAAGGTAATGTACTATGTAAAGGTAATGTAAATGTACTATTAACCTAAAACTTCCGTAAAAATTGCACTAAATTTTATTAAAAACCATACAAATCCAATTAGTAGATTTAGAGAAAATTGATTACATACAGACAGACAGCTTTTGGGTACTTTGTGTTAAAATATAATTATTATAAAAGTATCACAATTTTGAAACCTGCCGTTCGTCAATAAAATTGAAACCTTTTTATCTCTAAACACGTTTTGCATATAAAGAATAAGCTATAAAAGTACGTATAAAAGTAACAAAAGATGCCGCCATCGTAAAAGCTTTTAAAGAAACAAAACAACATTTTGTCAATAGAATCAATCACGGACACACCTGTCATTATTTAGTTAGAAATGGGTCAAAAGGTGCATACATACATATAAGAAACAGGGTGTAGTATGGTCTACGCGGTATGTCATATTTTTTTATTTTATAGCAGAATAGGCGAGCGCTTGACTTCATGCCTGATGGTGAGCGATGATGCAGCCTAAGATGAAGCGCGCTTGCCTAGAACAGGCTTCTTAAACTTTTTTATATAGCGACCCCCTTCAAGCTTAGGAAATATTAAACGACCCCCTCCTCCATATAATGAAATATATATTAACCGTAGATGTAGATGTAATATCGCACTATTTTACAATGTAAATAACTGTTTTGCATTGCCACTTTTTTCAAAAAATAGTTATAATAAAACTACAATAGTATTTTGTATGATTCTTATTAGTATTTATATTTGTACGTAGTGTGTATACTAATTTTAAAATTTTATTTGTAATTGTTGTAAACTAACCAATCATAAATTTAATAAAATATATTTAATTAAATTTAATGAAAAGGGGTAATGAAGGAACTTAGGAGGAGAAATATCAATAAATCTTTGTTAGAAAAGTTCTTTAAAGGACAGCTGCAGCCATGTAGTTGTATCAATAATGATTGAAAAGTATCAGATCTTTGCGACGCCCCTTTCAGTAGTCTCACACTCGTCTCACCGACGACCCACAGTTTAAGAAGCCCTGACCTAGAAGATGCCTATTCACTCCAGCTTTAAAGAGACCCATATTGAATGAAGTGGGAAATATTGATGCCGGGAGAGAAAAAAGAGGACGCGAAGAGCTCCGTGTGCCTTCGTGGGAGATCGATGATGTAGGGGTGGAAATTCTCCCGGTGCCTTGCGGTGCGATAATAGAAAGTCGATGGAGGAACAAGGTTATGGAGAGCCTCAGCACACTCCCCGAAATATATCCTGTAGAAGACCGATAGACGGGGATAGACATCTTTTAAGACAAACTGCATTAGTTTATAAATTATAGAAATACGAATTACTTTGCGTAATTCCATAATTCTCTCCCGTATTCTCTTTCTTCTTCACTTCTTGTCCTTTTCCTTCTGTTACTCAAAGGTTGACTGGTAGAGATCCCTTTAGTGATAAGGCTGCCTTTATACATATGCTCTCTTACTTTATCTTTCTCTTAAAAGAAATGAATGACAAAAAACATGTGTTTTGTCGTGGTGGCGAAATTATTGTTGAGATTGAGGTAGTGAATGATATACGGCTGAATAGAATAGTACCACCCTCTTTTCTTACCGAGGTGTCGTAAAAGGCGACTAAGGTAAGTCGACCCACCGTGTGGTATGTGGCTGAGTAGGATAGACCATCAACATTTCTTACCGAGGTATAGTAAAAAGCGACTAAGGTAAGTTAACCCGCGTGTGGTATCCGCTTAAGTAAATAAGACCACACTCTTTCTTACCGAGGTGTAAAATACGACTAAGGTAAGTTGATGTCAGGTAGACGCCGATAAAAATAAGTGTAACATGTTTTGGCGACACCACTTAGAGTGAATTTTTTATATATATAAGATTTTTTGTTAATAAAATATGGGAACTTGTCTACGAATCGCCCGGCACAAATCACATTCAGCTGTGATAATAAACGACATGCACCTGACATTATTCAGTCGGTAAAGTGTCAAACCGTATCAAGGGAATGAAATCATAAAACCCTTGTCCGCGTACAGATTTGTCGCGCGATAAACGCGTCGCGTGTGTACCGATAAATCGTAGCGATAACGCCGCGTCGTGTGGAATGGCCATTACATTCTTTGTGATGGTATTTATGTCTCTGCCGACCGCCTTTTGTTGCGTCACGGTTTGCCGCGTAATTACTTAGGAGATGTAATTAATTTTAATTACATTGTCACTAATTTTTTACACGTTTTATTATAATCTTAAACTTAAACTATATATATCTCAAACTTACTGTACTTAGTCGATGGAGTGTGAGTTCTTTCAAAATCGGGCAAAATAAGTCAGGATTGTTGACAGCATTACAATTTGAGGCCATGTTACTTATACAGTATATACTATATACATTATTTATACACCCAGACCAGAAGAATGAAACAATTTTCATTCTTCTGGTCTGGTTCCAAACTCGTAAAGCTCGTAGGACCAAAATCGTAAAGCTATGCGATTTTGGTCGTGTCAGGTATGATAACCGATTGTCCACTCTACATTTGGCAATATATATATATTCTATTTTACTTCATCGCGGATTATAGCAAAATAATTTTATTATTACTTTTCAATTAAGTTTGTATTTCAAAATTATTATAATATAATATACCTAATATTTAACAGTTGTAGATGACTGACACAATCATTAAGTTACAAACGTTGAGGACAGATGACCGTTAGGTAATTGTTATATATATTTATTTATTTATAAGGTTTACCAACTAGAAATCATAGACGTTTGAAACTAATTTAACCGTTAAATACATCTTTGCTATATGTTTCTAAATTACAGGTACGTACAGCATTTACTTAACACTTCAAACAATAATTGATGTCGGCGTGTGGTATCCGGCTGAATAAAATAGTATGACCCTCATTTCTTACCGAGGTGTCGTAAAAGGCGACTAAGGTACGTTGACTCACCGTGTGGTAACCGATTAAGTAGAATAGACCACCTTCATTTCTTATCGAGGTGTCGTAAAAGGCGACTAAAGTAAGTTGACGTCAGGCAGGCGGCCGGTCGTAAAATACGTAGCCGAATCATGTGACAACATGTTTATAACACGTCCTGCCTTATCCCACGATAAGGGCAGGAAGATGATGATTCAAACAATAATTGATGCAAATTTTCGTATATAAGTATATATATACTCCTAAAACAACAAAACTGCAAAAAATATAAAAACCATTAGAGTTAAATGATCTTAAAAAATGTAAAAACGTAAAAATATTTATATATTGATTTATTTGTTTATTATATGATCTTACATATAATAATGAATGTTTGTCCTTTATAAACTTCGAAACGGCTGGACCAAATCCTTCAAGCTACTTCTAGCTATGGACTTTTTTTTGTATGAGAAAATGTACCGCCAAACAGTAGAAAGTCCATATGTTCCGCTTAAAGTCTGTCTATTTACTACATTACTTCTATAAAATGTAAACAAATGCTAAAGAATAAAGTAAATATAACTAAACCTAGTTTGCGTTATAAGTAAACAGAGTTGGAGCCATCACCTAGTCTCTCAGTACGAAATTATAACATTCACTCTTTACAACATAAATTGTGCTGAACACGCGCATATTTATCACAATCGACAGATTTATTATTCCTAGTGTAGAATACATCACTGCTATCAACGTAAATAAATTATCTTAATGCAAACGAACAGGTTACTGATCGACTATTTGATGCTGCGAGTTTAATTAGGTAAAGCTAAGCTATAGGTAATATATATTTAATAGTACACTCTACATTTAGCATTATATATATTTTATTTAAGCTGTGATGGCCTAGCGGTGCGACCGTGTGAATCTCTAGAGACGATCATAGGTTCAAACCCGGGCAGACACCAATGAGTTTTTCTATTAAAACTTATGTGTCTAATTGATAATTGCAATTTATCACACGCTTTTCGGTGACGGAAAACATTGTGAGGAAACCTGCATATCTCTAGAAAATTGTAGGGATATGTGTAACCTACCAATCCGCATTGGAGCAGCGTGGTAGGTTTTAGCTCCAATCCTTCTCTCCAAAAATGGGGAGAGGAGGCCTATGCCCAGCAGTGGGATAGTAACAGGCCGTTACTTACTATATTTTATTTTATCGCGGATTATAGAAAAATAATATTTTCATTTCTTCTGTTTTATGGACCTTCGCAAATTAACACCTATTTCTATGAATTAATCTATAATTATTATTAAACAAAGTGCCCAAAAGCTGTCTGTCTGAATAAAGTCGGTAACATATTGGACTTTAACCTAATTTTCAGATACTTACTCCTCCCGTTTACCACTGCGCTATTACAATTTGACGAATGGCAGAAAATTTAGGCTTTATAATTTATACCTATTTTAGCAGTTTTTTCAATGTCTGAAAACAGGGATAAAATATATATTTAAAAAAAAAAAACTTAGCTAGATCGATTTTTCCCCCAAAACAGATTCTAATAAGAATAAGGACATAAGGGAGTATATCTGGGATAAGGGCAGGATGATGCCCTATCCCACTTTAAGTGGGGTCGGCCAACATGTTATAAACGTAGTGTCACATGATTTGGCTGTCTTACGACCGGCTGGCTGCATGACGTCAACATACCTAAGTCGCATTTTACGACACCTCGGTAAGAAAGAGGGTGGTCTAATCTACTCAGCCGGATCGACACGGCTTACAATTACTAATTTAATTAAACGTTGTAAATGAGATAACATCTTACTCCATGTAAACATCTCTCGAGTATTAAGCCTCCTTAATAATATCATTATCGATCGATTATCGATTAATCTATTAGTAACGATGTCGATTATATTCCGATAACGATTCGTATAACTGGTAACACTGATTTTAAATGAATCTCAATGAGACTTTAAGATTAGATTCATTTGAAAGCGTTTTAATAATAAACATTAGTTCTTTTGTTTGTCTGTTCTTATCGATTATTGATACAACAATAAAAGTCAATCGATCAGAAATTAATTTGTCGGTTATAATTTAAGAAATATTTGCTATACATACTTCTATAATATTTCTTTTCATTTTTTCGAACCAGATCGTAATTATAATAATAATACCTAAAAAAGAAACAATGCGGTATTTCCATGGATTCAAGATTTCTATTAAGGAAATACTTTGTTTCATCATTCATTACTTTCATGCCTTAACCAAATCTCAGTGTGTATCACAACATGTATTAAACATGTATTGTTACATGTTTTGGCTAATCATTTAACGAACGGTCGCTTGCCTGGCGTCATCTTCCCTTACCTTTTCATCTTTCACCTTTTACATCACCTTTTACAACACCTCACTGAAAAACGAGAGTTGTCTATACAACTCAGCCGATTACCACACGGCACCATAGTCGCCTTTTATGGCACCTCGGTAAGAACTGAGGGTGGTCTATTCTACTCTTTCTTATCGAGATTTAATATACGACTAAGGTAAGTTGACGTCAGGAAGACGGCCGGTCGTAAATACCTAGGTAAATCATGTGACATGTTTATAACATGCGCTGATCCCACTTAGAGTAGGATAAGGGCAGGAGGATGGTAATGTCAATTTGATGTGTAAATTTTCAAAACTCAGAACATATTTAACTTAGATAATATATTCCACAAACACAAGTTTGTCTATGAAAATTCCAGCTTTATTTACAAACTTTGCTATGTATAGACAAAATAATAAACATATTCTCCGAAGAAAGTTCCCTCGCGCAATCCTTAAAAGTGTTACAAACAATTTGAGAAGCGCTGATGTGAAACATCGCGGGAAAGTCTATAAAACGCAAGTTCTGCTACTTTGATCGAATCACGGCCATCGTCATCAAAGACTGGTTATTTTCGATTCGATTGATCGATCCGTAACAGAAGTCTCGATTCTATTTCGATAAAGATTCCGAGAGCATCGCAGAGCCGATTTGAATTTTAATTAGCAATTATGTTACATTCTTTAATTATATACGCCACCTTTGATAGCCCAGTAATGAGACCTTGCGACTTTCTCAAGATCGAAATTCAAATTCAATATATTCTTTATTCAAATAAACTTGTGAACAAGTGCTTTTGAATCGTCAACTCTAATGAATCATCATTCGGAAATCATCCTGTGCCTAGTCTTACCTCAGATATTTCTAACGTCAGATAAGTGGAATGAAATGTAAGACAAAAGTTTCTATAGGTCCATATCCCCGCCAGCCTCACTAACTCCCTATGGACCTATCGACCAAAACAAGATCGTTACCCTTAAAGCCCTTAAAATTACTTTTTTTTAAAGAAAATTGCAATACCGGACTATTAACCGGCTAAAAACTAATAGTGCTCCAGCTCACTGTATGTAAACAAGGGCATAGGAATATTAGACCCATCATATCTGCACCCTCTTCAGCAATAGCCGCTGAACACAGCTACACCGACATGGGGCCTGTTTGCCAAGACCCATTATCATCACAGCGAATGCATTGGGAACACCTATTGCATTACCCGCCTTCAGGGACCTTTCTCCTGCTATGAATCTCCTAATTCGGCGCCTAGAGATTCCGTTTAGGACAACCTACGGTTTTTCTACGCGAGTATCCTAAGTCTCCCTTCCAAATCACTCCATCGCCGCTTACGATGACGATGGTTCGGGAGACATAGTCTCACGTACCCTCTCCGCGACCTACTTTTGGGAAATTACCTCTACCTAAGAAGGACCGTCCATGCCATTCCAATGCTACCTTAGATTTTACCACAGCAGGCAATTTGAGGTCCCAGGTCTTGTACTAGGCTCGCTTGACGAATTATTGAAGCTGAAAATTGGTATGTCGGACGACATTAATGTCTGGGTGCCATAAACCTATGAACCCTGTGTGACCTATCCCCTCTACTCCATGTATCTCATCCGGCGCCATGTAATTTTGAGCACACTCATGGCACACAGTGAACTTTGAAGTGCACTCAAGTCCAAAGGATATAAATAAGGTAAAAAAAAGCAGAAAGGCGTTAAAGATTTTTCGTTGTTAAAACATTTATATGATGAGTAATAACGAACAAATAGCCTTTATAAATAAAGTTGCGACGCAAAAGCCGTAGGTATTTCTTTTATTTGTACAAATGTATTCATAAATTACGCAGATCCGGTGTATTCAGATCACAAGTGAAAAATAACTTCAATAAAATATATTTGTAAGAATGGTATTTATTATAACCCTTAATGGGCATGACATCAATGAATTATGCTCGTCGAAATGAAAAAGGGATTCGAAGAAATATTGCAATGACCAATTCAAAGAAATCCTTATATTTATTTATCATCATCTTTCTGCCCTTATCCCACTCAAAGTGGGGTCGGTACAACATGTCATAAATATTTTTTTTACAGGAAAAACCATTATGGGTTGTCCCCGCCCAACGAGGACGAACGGCGGGTATGTCGCACTGGCACTAAAAAACCTGACAGTGCTCCTGGTGGTGGCGGGGACAAGGTACCGTTGGACACATTTTCCCCATCCCCGCCAGCAACAACTCTGAACCCCAGACTGCGCCACTTCTGGGTCAGGGCCTCTCTAAAAGTTTCCCCTCCGCTAATCAATTGGCCTGTGTGGTTTTGTATGTATAACGATATAATGTTTTTTTATTTGGAAAATAATCCAACCAGCTAGCATATTTATAAATTATAACATAATGGAGGATGAGTAAATCATACTGATACAGATGGAATTAAACTTGGACACATCTCAATTTAGAACTTCTGAAAATTAAGGTGAGTGCACATGTAACTTGATATTTAAAAGATTTTTAAATTTTTTTTAAAGAAAAGTTGGACGTATATGGTAAAATTATTAATTTAACTGTTTCCATTTTGTAGAAGTAGATGTTGCTTTGTGGAACTTCATTATATAATAAATTAATAAAAATTATTTACTAAACGCATTCAAAAAATTATTCCATATACGGTGTTTTGTATATTTCTGTTGTTATGGCTTCTCTTTGCGTTTAAACTGTTTATTTTGTTTTGTGTGAATGAATAAAGCTATTTTATTCTTCTCTATTTTGCAACACAAATAATTATAGTAACGATATATATAAAACATAAATAACAATGGTATTTAAAGTAGGCATAAGTCGTAGAAAGTAAAATTAGTTTGTAGTTACTATGGGGGTGGCATTTTCTTTGAGAAAAAACCCCCAAAAATAAAGAATAACAAAAAATTGTATTGTAAAAATTACAGTTGTTAAATTATTAAAAGTTAATTATGTGCACATTAAAAAAAAATTGAATCCTTGTGAGTAAATGTAGAAAGCACGTTGCCGTTTCCAAAGATTTTTAGATGTAAACTCCGAGCAGACACTTATAAGTCCTATATAATAATCTCATATACCTAATTTATACTTAAAATTCACCTTGTACTTTACAGTGGGAGAAACCATATTTATGAATCTTGTAATTTTTCATAAGACCCTGAGATTTATGTTTTTTATCATCCACATTGGAGCAGTGATGTGGATTTAACCTCTAATTTTGTTCTTGATCCATTATGCTGCTGGCGAGTCCAGGTGGTAGCGACTAGCCCATTGTCTGCCACCTTGTCAGGGGACCTTCGGACGTTCCGAACGGGGTATATCGGACGTCTGGCTTACAGGTCGCTGAGGCGGTCGGTGCATCTGGTGCACCGGTTAGCGGAGGGGGGGCTTCTCTTTCAGGGGTCCCTCCCCGGAGGAGGTGTTCTCTGGGATCAGAGCTGTCGGCGGGGATGGGGGCAATGTGTACAACGATACCCTATCCTTGACATCGGCAGCGTGGTGGAGCACACAGGTCGTTTTAGTTGGTGCGAGTCCGACGTAACCACCGCCTGTCCCCGTCGGGCAACGGTACCCATTAGGGGTTTTTTCCTGTATAAAAAAAAATTCCAGCTCGAATGTTCTCAGTCCAACAATTTTCCTACTGCTTCGATTATATGTGCTGACATTCTATTGCAATATGATCAGTGAAATTAATTGTATAACGTACAAATTACATTAATAGTGTGCGATTAGCTTTACCCGTGTAGTTCGGCCGGCGTGCGGCGTGTCGTTAGCACCTAATAAACCGTCGCTGTAACATAAACACAGAATGTATGAGACCGCTCGTTGGTTTCTAATTTTGAAAATCGTCTCCAGACTGCGCTATTTTAGTTAAAGACTTCAAATTTAAACACTGTTTCAGTTAATAATGCTAGTACCTGCTAAAGTGAGCCTTAATCGGTAATTTTTTACAAAACAAAAAATATAATTGGGTAGGAGCATCATCAGGAGATAGACTTCACGACAAAATCGCTAAGCTTTGCAGTTGCGGGTTGAAACGACTGCTGAGTCTGTGATAGTGAACGTATGTAGTGCTTGTGTACTGTGGTGACCGTGGTGGAGGTTAGTGTATGTGTCTTTACGAATCCTACATGTATCAGGTATGAATACGAATCCTGCATGTATCGGATTGTCTACTCTACGTTTAGCATTATATATATTTTATATTTTACTTCATCGCGGATTATAGCAAATTAATTTAATTATTACTTATGTAAAAGATATTCTCAGTACACTTTTCAACACGCGCGATTCATATATATTAAAATTTCGGAAAATTGTATGCAAAATATAATATAAAGACTGAGTTTGGATAACAAGCCACAGCAATGCGTGGCCGGGTTAAAGTAAAGTAAAAGTAAGTAGCGGCCTGTTACTATCCCATTGCTGAGAATAGGCCTCTTCTCTCCGTTTTTGGAGAGAAGGTTTGGAGCTAAGACCTACCACGCTGCTCCAGTGCGGATTGGTAGGTTACACATATTCCAGAATTCTCTAGAAATATGCAGGTTTGTTGTTTGGTTGTGTTTTCCTTCACCGAAAAGCGTGTGATAAATTGCAATTATCAATTAGACACATAAGTTTTACTAGAAAACTCATTGGTGCCTGGCCGGGGTTTGAACCCTAGACCTCCTCGAAAGAGGCGCACGGTGTTACCGCTGGGCTACCACAGCTTGATTATTGCTTATGTAAAAGATATTCTCAGTACACTTTTCAACACGCGCGATTCATATGTATTAAAATTTCGGAAAATGTATGCAAAATATAATATAAAGACTGAGTTTGGATAACAAGCCACAGCAACGCGTTGCCGGGTCTAGTAATACCTAATTTATATAGTGATCTCGACCTGTTTACGTCTATTTACAAATGTGGTGGCAGAGACACGGAGCAAGCCGTGTATGAGCGGGCCGACGACAGATTTAATGGACCACCGAAGGAAACAATTCGTTCCCGAGAGAAATTTCACCAGAATAACTTTCTTTATACCATAACGATACGACATCGATCAAGGCAATATTATTATAATCTTTAAAAATCTTATGTATTGTTTTATTTAGTGATGAAGATCACGTTCGAACCATAGCCAATTGTATGGATGGGTTTTTTTGCTGAATTTGTGTCACCTAGGATATAAGACTATAGCTTACTCAGGTTTTCTTGAATATTCAATAGCTAAACATGATAATTTATAGAATTAGGCGTTACTTTGCAGAGATCCATAATACAAAAGTAAAAATAAAATTATTTTGCTATAATCCGCGATGAATTTCAATTTCAATTTCATCGCGGATTATAGCAAAATAATTTTATTATTACTTTTGTAGCTAAACATGACATATTACTATTATTATTTTATCAATCATATTATTTTTATTTTTTAATATATTTATATGATTGATTGATTAACTTTTAATATAGCTAATCATGACAAATACTACTGTAAATTTTATCTATATATATAAAAGAAAGTTGGTCTTAGTTACACTATTTATAACTCAAGAACGGATGAACCAATTTGGCTGAAAATTGGTGGAGAGGCTGCTTAAAACCAGGAGATGGACATAGGATACTTTTTATCCCGTTCAGTCGCATTTATTTTATCCCGTTAAGTCACTATAAAACGTGGTATAACAAAAACGACTATGACATGGAATAACTGTAGTATATGAGTTTAAATGTTCCAAAGATAGCAGGGATTCTTCATGGTATAGGGTAAGGGGAATTGTTTTACTCCAAATTTAACGCGTGCGGGCCACGGGCAGTAATGAATAAAACAAAACTACTGGATAGATTTTAATCATATTTTTCACTGAGTGATATATTTTATATCCGTGCGAAGCCGGAGCCGGGCCACTAGTAATTTAATAAAACTGTCTATCAGTCATATTTTAGTTTAATAATTAATAATATACGTATCAAATTGATAATTTGATAATTAATTAAGTGTCGCAGTTTCAATCCATCAACCAAAGATTGTATTGTCATTGTATTATAATGTAGTAATTGCAGCCTTTACCACTTGCTTAATTAAAGTAACAATGGGCTCATATAAAAATACAAAACTTTTACCAAACGTGACAATTCATATCTATATAGTATTTTTGATATTTGTGGCAGAAATAATAAATATTTTTTTAGTTAAATAACATGATACTGATAAATGCAATATTTCGAGTACACCAGCAACTCATCTGTGCGTCACGACATTTATATTTATGTCGTATCGCCGATTGTAAATATATTTATATCGGTAAATTATAACTCCGTATTTTCAGAGTTGAGTAAGAAGTTTGAAATTAGTTGGTTTTTGTTTAATTTTGTATTAATGAGGTAATGACAATGAATTTTTCAAGTTGTTCCTTAAACTCGCAGTCTATGGGAATTAAATATTTATAACAACGAGAATACGAAAATTGTTATGTTAAATTTGAAAAGCCATAGTAAAGCTTGTATAATTGTATAAGATATATATTATACAAACGCTTAATATTAAAGTGACCGAATTCAAAATTAGGCTTAAGATTGTAATCCCTATTTAAATGCCATCTATGACATTATGCTGCGAACTATTATAAAAGCTTATATTTGCTCTTTCAAAGTTATCAGTCTCTTTAACTTTGACAAGTTTTTTAGGCGCTACGCTACGCTTTATTGCAAATTGCCACAAAACAATTTTTTTTTTAATTAGGTCACTCTAATACTGAGCGTGCGATATCTTAATCTAATGGTACCGGCGACTTCGTTTGCGTTTAAACACCCACAATAATGTAATATGTTACATGTTATTTTTTACAGACAGACAAATTTACTTTCAAATTTATATTTTAATTATTTTATACTAGCGGCCTGCCCCTGCTTCGCACGGGTATAAAATTTATATCCCATGTCAGTCAGTGTAAAAAAAATGATTAAAATTGATCCAGTTGTTTTGATTTATTCATTACTGCCCGTGGCCGTAGCGTTAAATTTGGAGAAAAACAATTTCCTTTCCCTATACCAAGAAGATTTCCTGCTATCTTTGGAATATCTAAATTCATATAGTACATTATTACTTATTTACTTTTATATTTTCCCTATTTATTTTATTTTTACAATTAATTACAGAATGTCTTTAAACAAACTCTTGAAAGAGCGACATCGCTGCTAAAGTCGAAGTGTTATAGGGCGAAGCGCGGCCTCCTCACGGCATTTTAAATCTGTAATATCTCTGAAAATGTTCACTTAAATTACATGCTGTAAACGGCCATATTGATCGATATTAAATCAACTATTTATTTAAGGTACTTAATTGGATAAGGATTAATGCTGTATTGTATAAAAATTGCTTCAAAAATAAGGCATTATTTTTCGTAAAAAGTAAACGACAAAAATGCTTTAGTGGGTTATCCATAAGCGATAGACATATACCATCGCGGACATTTCTGTAGACCTTTTTTAATGTGTACAAATACTTAGTACATTATTTTGATAAATCTCGTAGGTTTTAGCCTGCGTTTGCAATGTAAGCGGAAAAAAATGTAATTATTTACAGAAACATCAAAAATTACAGTATTTCTCTACTCCGTATTGAATGTTATTATACGTACAAACCTTCCTCTTGAATCACTCTATCTATTAAAAAAAACCGCATCAAAATCTGTTGCGTAGTTTTAAAGTTTTATGCATACATAGGGAAATATGGACTTTGTTTTATAATATGTAGTGATGATTGTTATTTTCCTCGCTAGAGAGCTCCGATCATAAATGCGTCCGACCGCTACTAAATTCAAATGGTTAAAGGGCGAACCGCGTTTTTTTTTCGTATTTGACTAATGCTGTTAGCCCTAATGGCTTTGACAGCGTCACCGATAAGACGGGCGAGCGCGGAAGCATCGCCGAGAGGCGAACCGCGACCTCCGACGCGCTATTTATAGGCTCGCGGCGCGGCCCCTGCATTTTAAATCTGTAATATCTTCGAAACTGTTTATTTAAATTACATGCTGTAAAGGGTCATATTGATCAATATTAAATAAACAATATATTTAAGGTTCTTAATTGGATAAGGATTAATGCTGTATTGTATAAAAATTGCTTTGAACATAAGGCATCATTTTTCGTAAAAAGTAAATGACAAAAACTGCTATTGTGGGTTATCCATAAGAGATAGACATATACTATCGCGGACTTTTCTGTAGAACTTTTCATGGTGTACAAATACTTAGTACATCATTTTGATAAATCTCGTAGGGTTTAGCCTGCGTTTGCAATGTAAGCGAAAAAAAATTTAATTATTTACGACATCACATTAGAAACCTCAAAAATTACAGTATTTCTCTACTCCATATTGAATGTTATGAGACATGTAAATCTTCCTCTAAAATCACTCTATCTATTAAAAAAAAACCGCATCAAAATCTGTTGCATAGTTTTAAAGATTGAAGCATACATAGGGATATACGGACATAGGGACAGACAGAGAATGCGACTTTGTTTTATACTATGTAGTGATATTATTTATTTTTACAATTGATTAGACAATGTCTTTACATACAACATTCATAGCTTTCTTATCATTAGACAATATAAACTTGAAAGAAGGACATTTAGTTGCGCCTCCGGTCGCTGCAAAATTCGAAGTGCTTATAGGTCTAAGCGCGGCCTCCTCGCGGGATTTTAAATCTGTAATATCTCCGAAAATGTTCACTTAAATTACATGCTGTAAACGGCAATATTGATCTATATTAAATCAACAATTTATTTAAGGTACTCAATTGGATAAGGATTAATGCTGTATTGTATAAAAATTGCTTTGAACATAAGGCATCATTTTTCGTAAAAAGTAAATGAAAAAAACTGCTATTGTGGGTTATCCATAAGAGATAGATATATACCATCGCGGACTTTTCTGTAGACCTTTTTAAGGTGTACAAATACTTTGTACATCATTTTGATAAATCTCGTAGGGTTTAGCCTGCGTTTGCAATGTAAGCGGAAAAAAATGTAATTATTTACAGAAACCTCAAAAATTACATTATTTCTCTACTTCGTATTGAATGTTATTATACGTACAAACCTTCCTCTGGAATCACTCTATCTATTAAAAAAAACCGCATCAAAATCGGTTGCGTAGTTTTAAAGTTTTATGCGTACATACGGAAATATGGACTTTGTTTTATAATATGTAGTGATTCACGTTTCTTTGAAATTTTAACTTGTAGATTTATCCAAACGTCTTAACTTTTGTTATTATATTAAATGTTTCATACATACTCAGCTATAAACAACGTTGAAATCTTAAGTTGAAATTATGCGACTCGCCCACTTAGATTACCTGAAACAAAAAATGGAAATAGAAATTAATGCATCCCATTCATAAACATGTTTAGAAACTTGTTACATAGTTAATGTATAGAACCGGCTATACTCACGTTGGTTCGAAACTAGTCGGGCTAACCCGATAAAATAAGACGTGAGTATAGCCGGTTCTATACATTAACTATGAATACTACTCACGATAGTTTAAATTCAAAAACTTGTTACATGTTTGCCTAGTTATTTTACAATGCGCCGCTTGCCTGACGGCAACTTGCCTTATTCGCGTGATTGTCGATACCTCGGTAAGAAAGAGGTTGGTCTATCCACTCAACCGGATACCACACGGCGGGTCAACTTATTTGAGTCACCTTTTACAACACCTTGGTAAGAAATTAGGTTGGTTAATTCTACCCAGCAGAACCATCCTCCTGCCCTTATCCCACTCTAAGTGGGGTCGGCTTAACATGTTTTAAACATGTTGTCACATGATTTGGCTACGTATTAAGCGGCCACATGCCTGACATCAACTTACCTTAGTCGTCTTTACGACACCTCGGTAAGAAATTAGGTCGGTCTATTCTACTCAGCCGGATACCACACGGTAGGTCAACTTACCTTAGTCGCCTTTTACGACACCGCAGTATGAAATGAGGTTGGTCTAATCTACTCAGCCGGACATCACACGTTTTGCTATTAGAGCATTATGATATATTTAAACAAAGCTATGCAAATAAAGTTTACAGTGCAAATAAAACCGAAATTTAAATAAAAATGAGCTCGATTCGACGCGTGAAGTGACACCTGTGAAAATAAAATATGTGAGGCGTAAACTATTGACTGTTCGCCATATTCCATAACACTTAAGTATCGTTCCTATCCCATTGCTAGGCATATGCCTCCTCTCTCAGTTTTTGGAGGGAATAAAGCTAGGGAGGGAATAAAGGGAGCTAAGACCTACCACGCTGCTCCAATGCGGATTGTTAGGTTACACATATCTCTAGAATTCTCTAGAGATATGCAGGTTTCCTCACGATGTTTTCCTTCACCGAAAAGCGTGTGATAAATTGCAATTATCAATTAGACAAGTTTTAACAGAAAGAACAGAAACTCATTGGTGTCTGCCCGGGGTTTGAACTAGGGCTATCGCAGCTTAACTTAGTATAAGTATATATTTTGACCTAAAGTCAATAAACAAATAATAATTATTGAATGATTTTTTCTTATTGCTTCTTTGTCCATACTATTAACATCGACACCCTGAGTGTCACACTACGCCTGCCATAAGGCCCGTAAGTGCGACAGAGAAAGCAATAGGAATTGTCTTGTTTCCACGTTTTATTATCTCGCTGGCACCGACGCTTAGATACAAGTATAGTTCAAAATAATATAATCGATATTTTAAAGGATATTAAAATTGGCGAAGTCAATCAAAACCAAAACTGATTTCCTTTGAAACATTGAAGCGCGACTCTTCATTCACAAAACAATGGGTTATTATTGTTTTTACTGACGCTATAATAACGACGGATTGCCCGACAGTCATTACAGTAGGTAACGATAGCAAAAAAATATTAAACAACTAAAGTTACTTAATACAATAAGACAATAAGATTACAAATCACTTCCAGTTGTGATTTCAAATCAAATGTGGTACCGCCAAAATGAAACGGATATGGCGTCGGCATATTTTCGCTAGCCTATCGCCAAGATAGAGGATGCTTGAATGTAAGACGTAGTTAAGCCATTAGCGTAGCCATTGCTGGATATATTTTGAGACAGTAAAAATTTATAAACTCAGCGATTTTGATTTCGTTAGCTTTACAGGACACAAGAACAGAAACTAATTTAAATGAAACTAAAAATAAACTGGAGGAATAGTCCGGGTTGAAAACGGTAATAAAAACTTACAAAAAAGCTACAAAATCTTAGCTCAAAGTATAACAAATCTAAGCAAACTAGTGAGGCCGCTTACAAGACACTGGACTAAATAGACACATGTTATACACTGGATCGTGGAGACTGCCTAGAGACGGAGGAAACTACCTTGCATATCCTATGCGACTGCTCTGCACTGATTTACATTTGACACTCTCCTAAGGTCACACTATTTACCCCCAAAGGAGGTTTAAAATCTCGCTGCCAAGTAGATCCTGTGTAAATAAATAAAAATACTTTAAATTGCAAAAATGTTTTTTTTTTTGTTAACGGTACAACACCAAACAGACAGAATCGTCATTAGCGAGCATCGAGCATAATGACAGGCATCGTAAGCTCGGACCGCGGACAAAAAAATAACGAGCAAACCAAGATTAGGATAATTGTTTTGGTGATTTTAGCGTGAAATTGAAACGGGCAGTAATTCTAGAAACAGTATCACTAGCAAAATACATACTCAAACTTAAAATATTCTTTATTAAATTAACTTGTAAACAAGTGCTTTTAAATTGTCAATTTAAATTGCTGTTCCGAGAAGAGCCAGCAAGAAACTCGGCGGTTGCTCTTTTCAAAATATCATTTACGATATTAGTTTTAACTAGTTACGATTCAGAGGAGCAGGTGTTACTTTTTTATAGGCCTGTAGTAGCCTGATTGTAGATTTGACGAATTAAAAACCCGGTTAGAAATTCTTCATTTTAACCATCATACTTTATATGATTTTCAATTTGTATATCATTAAATGCAACATTTGTTACTATTTGTTACTTACTGAGCTTAAGTATTTTGAAGGGCTTATTATTTAGGGTGTTGTATCAATTCAAATTCAAAATATTCTTTATTACGTTAATGTAACAATGATTAATTACGTTTACACGGTATATATATATATATTCCGAATCTCGAAAACGGCTCCAATGATTTAAAAAAAATTCAGCATTTAGGGGGTTCGGGGGGCCGTTTTGAATCGTTCTACCTAGGTTTTATTAAAAAAAATGTTGTTATATACCTGTTTTCGGTCATTGAAAAAAATCTTAAAATGTAGAATTGATTGGAAATGATATTTTAGTTGTCAAACGTAAGCTGTGATAGCCGAATGGGTAACGGGCGGACCAAAAAATTACAACACGCGGAATCGAATCCTACATGTAGCCGGCGCTTTTTTCCTTTTTTTAATGCATTTTTTATTTAAAAAAAATTACCGAACACCCAGGTACTATATGTTTATATGCGCTACTATATTATAGTCTGTTAAAATTTGGAGTTGCCAATTAATTATTAAACACCAGTTAAAAAGGACGGATGGAAAGAAATATTAATGTGTTGCAACTAATATTAAATTGTCAATAGTCGGACAACAATAGTCTAGCCTACCCGATAGAATGGATGTGAGAAAAGATATTATTTCCAAGATATGCAAATTCTATAGTATCTGTAATTGAACCGCAAAGTACTTAGTGAGAACAAACAATGATGCCCAAACTAATAACATGACAATAAGTCATCAATCCTTTTAAAATGGTACAATGTCAAGCTTCCCACTGTAGCGATACGCAATTATAAAACCATCTGTCTTTTCCGGCCAATTCAACGAACCAGACATACCTTATTGTAGAGATGTGACTTGGAGTAGAAAATCGATTATTCGATCGATAAATAATCGGTAAATCGGTTATTTTATAATCGATATTTATTACAGATTTTTTAAAAAATTCTTCTCTATTTTAATAATTTATAAAAAGACTGCGACTAAAAATAACATGCACCGTTTGCGAGAATCGATTATAATGTGTTGTTTGGCTACATAGGTTTCATCCAACAACGCATCTTATTTTAAAAGACAAGACAAAAAACGATAAATAAAGAATAAAAATGGTAATTAATTTAATCGATTATTGTGATAAAATAATCGGTTAATGAAAAAATCGATAATTTTTAACATCCTTACCTTATCGTCTCTATATAAGGGTCATTTTTAAAAATAACTCATGATTAAAAACTAAGCTACAATATGAAACGTAATAGAAAAAAATAAGGTTTGTTTTGGCACTTGCTTTGAGAATACGAGTAAGATTTATGATCTACTAACAAGGACTAGGGTTAGTAATAGGGATTTTTTATTTCGTATTCCCAAAGACCCCTAAAACAATATGTCATACATTGTCAAGTCCAGCAAGATAATTTGATAGGGTCATTGTAATAACGTACAAAAACTTGGAAGGAAAAATAGAAAATATACCTAGTTTATTTTCACAAATATTGAGCTTTTAGCTATTTTTATTAATATTAATATACTGAAAAATTATAGATAAAAACATTTTCTTACCGCCGTATGGTATTCGGTTGAGTAGAATAGACCACTCTCATTACTTGCTGAGTTGTAAAAGGCGACTAAGGTAAGCTGACGTCAGGCCGGTCGTAACAACTTGTCAGATTACCTAACAACGTGTTTATAGCATGTTGTGGCGACCCCACTTAGAGTGGGATAAGGGCACGAAGATAATTGCCACAATTTAATCTTAAACACCGGGGTAACATATTTAACATTAACATAAATAATTCCCGTTTTTCTCTCCGGAAACAAGCTAATAACCACATATTGCATTATTTAAAGTTCTTAAAACCATTTTAATACGGCTCGAAAGAATACGCAGAAACAGTTCCAAATATATGTTCAAATTAATTCATCATTCTCTTACCCTTATCCCACTCTAAGTGGGGTCGGCACAATATGTCTTCTTCTTCCATTCTCCTCTATCATTCGTCAACTCTGGTGCCACTCCTTTAACATGCATATCATATTAGCATCAAATATCATAGCTTAAGTTTAGGACATAAGATTAGCAGAGGATTTTATAATTAATGTATAGAAACAGCGTAACGCAGCGATAACGCCGCGTAAAGAGCTCATGAATAAGAGCCCCGTATGGGCTTGAAACTAGTCGGGCTCATCCGATAAAATAACACGTGAGTATAGCCGGTTTCTATACATTAATTATGAATTCCACTCACGATACTTTAAATTCAGAGCATTTTAAGTTATTTTTGTTTTATTTTAAATAATTAGGCCAATATAATTTTTTTTTCTGTAAATAGTAGAAATAAGTTCAGAGTTCATTATTCAAATAGGCGGGGTGACGGTAGACGTATCCAATAGCGGAAGTCGTCACCCCTGCCCTATGACGAGTTTGGCCACAAGTTGGGCGTTTATCGCCAGTGGTAAATAAAATCCCCACAGATAACCACTTAAAAATGGGAAAAAAACATGCATATCGTTTTTCACACAATCCATATGTTCAAATTAATTATTTTCAAATAGTTTATGTTTGATGACCGATCATTTAGAACTTAAAGTTTTCTAAAAAACTTAAATACTCAATTGATATTTAAAATTTCGTGGACCGAAAATCGGAAACGGAAAAGTTGTAAATAATTTATATCCACTCGTAAAATTTTTATTTTACGTCGACTTTCTTATTTTAATTCATAAATGTGAAAACAGATTAATAAAATTTGATCGTAAACAGCACGAATGTGTGTAATGAATGAAAGTCTATAAATATTTTGTCACCAAAATATTGTTACTGAGTCTTAATGTAAATTTATACAAATCTTCCTGTCCTTATCCCACTCTAAGTGGGGTCGGCACAACATGTTATAAACATGTTGTTACATGATTTGGCTTTTTTACGACCGGCCGCCTGCCTGACGTCAACTTACCTTAGTCGTATTTACGACACCTCCGTAAGAGGGTGGTCTATTCTACTAAACCGGATACCATTGGGCGAAATAAGGAATAAAATTGAATGATAGAAATACATAGATTTAATTATACTCCGACCTTATCACACGATATCAATGGAGAAATTACAAGAATTATGAAAAGAGCAATTCAAGAAAAAATCTACGGGTTGCACTCCGAAAGTACCGGCAGAACTGAAAACTTTAATATTGTGTGCCAATGATGCATTTTTGTTACATCCTCTCCTACACCATGCCGGCTGTCTACTCTCCATCCATCTTACGAATTTACGATCATTTCACGTGTCTCGAGGCGAGTTTAATATTTTTTACACATCACAAAAACAACACACAACACACGACACAAAACAACACACAAAAACAAGCACAACGTCGCTAAAAGTTATCACGTCAAAAAAATATTGAACTCAATTAATTTAAATATATATATTTGTGCCGTTTGCAGTTGAGACCCTAGGGCCATGGAGTCAAAGTGCAAATTTTTTTTATCCGTTTTTACACCCCTGTTAATTGCCTCTTCAGGTGACAAGAGAGCTGGCTCCATTTTCGCACGAAGAATCAGCTTACCGATTCAGCGCGGAAACGCTGCCAGCATTCTTGGGACCATTCCACGTGGGCATGTTATGTATAGTCCTAGCGTGTAAGTAATTTAACATACGATATAACTTGTACATTTTTGCTGTAAATAAAAAAAAATAAAAAAAAGATGTTTCTATTAAGAAATTCAATTAATTTAATAAAAATAAAAAATAAAGAATATGATTTATATTTGATTGAATTATGATTTATATTAATTTATAAAGAAGCAGGCGTTACTTTGCGGAACTCCATAGTACATACTCCATTTTATTGTATCTTTATCTTTAATATTAAAATAAATTAATCTTATAATAATAATAATCGTTTATTGCTTGAAATAAGGTACATTAGATAGACAGTGATAACAGTATCTCTTATGTCGCAAAAAAATTGCATGCACATTAAAATATTAAAAATAATTAAAAAGTTAATTTTTAAAATTTAATTGTTAAAATTAACACAAAATACAAGAAAAATAGCCATAGTTTTACAATGGTAAAATAAAGGTTAATTAAAATGTCAGTTATACGAGTAAAGCTGTGATGGCTCAGCGGTGCGACCGTGTGAATCTCTAGAGACGATCACAGGTTCAAACCCGGGCAGACACCAATGAGTTTTTCTCTTAAAACTTATGTGTCTAATTGATAATTTTAATTTATCACACGCTTTTCGGTGAAGGAAAACATCGTGAGGAAACCTGCATATCTCTAGAGAATTCTGGAGGTATGTGTAACCTACCAATCCGCATTGGAGCAGCGTGGTAGGTCTTAGCTCCAATCCTTCTCTCCAAAAATAGAGAGAAGAGGCCTATTCTCAGCAGTGGGATAGTAACAGGCCGTTACTTAGTTACTTTTATACGAGTAATATTAATATGTGTAATTATGTGTAAATATTCCTTAATTGTCAACTAGAGATCATTAGAATTTAAAAAATCTTTGACTGCATAATAACATTTTAAATTAAGCATTTCGAATAATTTTCTTTTATATATGTTCGCGCCTACTGCGTGCCTTCGATAGCTGCAGTTGGTGAGCATAGGTAGGATAGGCAGACCGGCAATTTCTCCACCCCGAACAATCAAGGATACTGACCTTTACCTTGAGGCTTTTGAATTATCCTACTGTAACCAGTTTTCCAGGTTACCGAATTACCCTTAGGTTATATGACCAAAATATCTCAAAACTTGTAGGTCAATGACCAAGTTTAAAGCACAACAACAGCAATTCCTACTGGTTTGTAATCAAAAAAAGTTCAGTTATAGATATCGTGATTTGGTTAATTAATTCTTAATAATATTCACTAATTGTACAACTAGTTTTACTGTCGACTGGAGTTTTAAAAAACTCCCAAGTATATGACAAGGGTTTTTCCTATTTCCAATGAAATGTATCGATTTTAAGCAAAAATACGAAGTTTATTATAACATCTCTTTAATTTAAATGAGTTAATCGTGTATGTATATATATTTTCGGAATCTCAGAAACGGCTCCAACGATTTTCCTGAAATTCAGCATGTAGGAGGTTTTGGGGGAGAAAAGTAGTTCTCAAATAAATTTTATTTTAAAAAATGTCATTTTACCACTGTCTTCAGGCTCTATTTTTTTTTTTTAATTCACGTTTAATAACAATCACAATTTTTCCCTGTCAAACGTTCAGTCACGGTAGTTCATTTGGGGAACGTGCGGACTAGAGAGGTGAAAATACTTAGGATCGAGCCCCACCTGCACTATTATTTTTTCATTTTTCTTTTAAATTTTTTTTTTACATCATTTCAAAAATTACCGAGCCAGACACGGTCACCCAGGTACTTGAATACTAAACGAGTAATAAGAAAGATTTGATTTTAGTTGCAAACAGATATGCACTAGATTATATAGTAATTTTATGATTTCTTTAAATAATTATATCATCATCATCATTCTCCTGTCTTAATCCCACTCGAAGTGGTGTCGGCACATCAGGATATAAACATGTTTTTATATGATTTGGCTACGTATTTTACGACCGGCCGCCTGTCTAGCGTTAACTTAGCTTAGTCTTATTTCAGGACAGTTATAAAGAGGGTGGTTATTCTATTCAGCCAGATACCACATGGCGAGTCAACTTACCTTAGTCGCCTTTACGACACCTCGGTAAAAAATGGGGGTGGTCTATTTTACTCAGCCGGATACCACACGGCGGGTCAACTTACCTTTGTCGCATTTTACTACACCCCGGTAAGAAATGAGAGTAGTCTATTCTATTCAGCCGAAAACCACACGGTGGGTTGACTTACCTTAGTCGCCTTTTACGACGATTCGGTAAGAAATGAGGGTGGTCTATTCTATTCAGTCGGATACCACAAACGATGGTCTGTTAAACATAAACCATTATAGATCGAAACTAGTATTAGAAAAGTTGAATGCACTCGGAAGGAACGCTGTTAAACGTGGGTTTGCACAAACAAACAAACAAAACGAACGTGTTCGTATCAAAGAAACAATCGTAAAGTGTACTCGATTAACTTTATACCGTAGTTATCCCTTGTTTTGTGATCTCAGTTTACGTCTTTGTTTTTGTATTCCAAATGTGACTTTATCATAAACTTATCGAACTGGACAAATCGTTAAAATCAAGTATTGAAGTCTTTACTAATCTATACTAATGTATAAAGCTGAAAAGTTTGTTTGTTTGAACGCGCTAACCTCAGGAACTACTGGACCGACTTGAAAAATTGTTTTGTAATATAGTCCATTTATCGAGGAAGGCTATATATAGACTATATAACATCACGCTAAGATAAAAAGGAGAGGAGCAATAAAAAATAGTACGAAAACGGCAAAATTTCAAGCTTACCTTGCGTGCGCTGAGTAAACGGTAAAAGTTCTTAAAAAATCATGTATTACAAATTTTTTTTATCACGGACTAGCAATCGCCAGCGGCTCCACCCGTATGAAAAGATTAAGACCGTATTTTGATAAAAATGGTAAAAATTAACCATAGAGATGGTTAAAGTGGGTGAACCTTAAAAGCTAGACATATGCCGTCGCGGACTTTTATTTAGAACTTTTAGAGGGTGTTCCCCTCTTTGTAGTACATTATTTTTGAATAATTATCTAACTATCAATTACTAAGCGCATGCAAGGAAAGCTTTAAATTTTGCCGTTTTCGTAAAAAAATTTTTTCGCTGCTACTCTCCTATTCATCTTAGCGTAAAAGCTTATAGGCTTCCTCGATAAATGGACTAGTGTAAGAATTTTTCAAATCGGTTCAGTAGTTCCTGAGATTAGCGCGTTCAAACAATCAAACAAACAAACTCTCCAGCTTTATATCGCTATCACTAGATAGTATAAAACAAAGTCGCTTTCTGTGTCTGTCTCTATGTCCCTATATCCCTGCTATGCTTAAATTTTTAAAACTACGCAACAGGTTTTGATGCGTATTTAGTACGTAGTAAGTATTTGTACACCTTGAAAACGTCTACAAAAAACTTGATGGTTTTGCGATGGTATATGTCTATCTCTTATGGATAACCCACAATAGCATTTTTTGTCATTTACTTTTAACGAAAATGTTATATTTTGGAAGCAATTTTTATACAATACAGCATTAATCCTTATCCAATTAAGTACATTGTTGATTTAATATAGATCAATATGGCCAATTACAGCATGTAATTTAAATTAACATTTTCGAAGATATTACAGATTTAAAATACAGGCGCATGGTGGTTGCGCGTCGGAAGCCGCGCTATTCCCTATAGCACTCATTTTTTTTTATCGAGAAACATAGGCTATATATTTTATACCCGTGCGAAGCAGGGACAGGCCGCTAGTATTAGTATGGATTATAGCAAAAAATAGTATTAACTTCGTTATTAATCATACGTCACACGAAAATAGAATAAAGGTGAACACACCGTACAATGTCGGCCACTTTAATTATAAACATATATTTAACGAGCGTATAAACAATGTTTTATGTTACAGTCCGCCCGTGTAAATATTTGTCCGTCCGTTTGTGTGCTGCCGTTTAACTTGTAAATAATAAAAACAGGTTGAAACATGTACATTTCTACTTAGTTATGGCTATAGAGTTCACCAATCAAAGGTACTAACTACTAATCCTATTAATATTATATATATGGATAGATGGAGTATGGATGTATGTTTGTTACTCTTTCACGGCGAATCCTCTGAACCAATAAAAATAATATTTAACAACAATTATTAATAACGTATATTTATTAATAACGAGATAAAAACCTTGCAAAAAGTAGGTATCTTAAATTTATATAGATAAAAAAACCTAAATTAAAGTTCGTTATTCGAAACCACAGACAATTTCTTTAAATACCGGAACAATACTGTTGACGCATCAATACGTTCGAATCCTAAATAAACTAATCTGTATTAAAAAAATATACAATCGAATATAAAATCTATGACTAATAACAATAAAGTTCAATATAACAAAACAGTGATAATAATAAAAAAATTAAAGGAACAATTTATGAATGGCCAGTCATGCTCGATCGCATTTGAAAAAAGAAGGTTCGTTTTGTAGCCACGATGTCTACCGTAAATCGTTCATTGAGACGCGGAACGAAAAAAAATGGATGACATTTTAAAATGGCGGCAACTACCTGGACGTTAAACTAACTATAAAATTGGTGGGATTTTTATGTCTCTTTTACGGCTTTGGAAAGAAAGCTGCGATTCTCATAACTTTCTATTGAATTCAGCCATTTATATCTGTGTAATTTGTGGGCAAACGTTTCGTTGCCTAAAAGTATGCAATTACTTGCTACGAAAGATTGGAGATACTGCTGATACGGTAAAACTTCCTATAAAATTTCAATAGCAGATACATTTTTTTTTTAATTTTACAAGTCACAGAATTACTGGAGGTACGATTTAATAAAAAGTAAGATTTAATAAACGAACTAAGTCGCATCGCAACCCTTGCTCCACGGCACAGAAAAAAAGAGATGCGACTGTTAAATCGACAATGATATACCTTAAAGAAAAAATATTTTTTCGAAAATTGAATAGTAGACTTTATGTGAATAAATAATATTTAGAATCTGAACGCAACTATTCCACGAATCCCGTGAATTATGTCTAGGGATGTGACTTGGAGCAGAAAAAATCAATTAATAAATAATCGTTTTTTCCCTTTAAAAATAATCGATTTATAAAAAATCAATTATTTCGTATCAAAATAATCGATTAATAATAATCGTTTTTTTACTATTAGAAAAAATGCCTTTTTAATATTATTAATTAAAGACTAACTAAAATGGAGATCTACCAATAAATATTAACAGATACGCTGTTTGTGAAATTCTATTAAAATCTATACTTTGGCTACATTGGTTTCATCCAAAAATGCATATATGATTTTAAAAAACAAGAAAAAGAATGGAAAAAGAAAAAGTAAAATTAGAATGATCGATTTAAAAAAAAAACATATTTTTTTAGTTTAAAAATCGTTTATTTTTCACATCTCTGATTATGTCTAGAAACATTGTAATCATACCTTAGTATTGTGAAGGAAACTTCTATCTTTAATACATTCACTGCTAAAACCCTGAACTAATATTAATAATAATAATAATATAGAAAATATTTAAAAATATAATGTAAATTTGTATATAAATAAATAAAAGCAATAATAATAAATTCTTTATTGTATAACCATTTTAAATGATACAATTCCATGTAGCCCTGGCTTCTGAACTAGCGCTAGCCGTGTGTCAGAAGTCAGTTCCTTCCCCTACTTATAAATACTAAAAGAATTTACAATTAAACAGTTTTTAAAGAAGTTTTTTTTTCATTTTATAGAATCATCATCCAAATCCAAAAAGTATGTGTGTTGTGTATGTGTGTTATGTATGTGTGTTGTGTGTGTGTGTGTATGAGTGTGAAGATAATGTAAATCTGAAATTACGTGCATATGTATGGATGCTAGTAGGAGTATGTAAGATCATGTCTCTGTTTACTTATTGTTATATTACCGTCACTAACATTTTTTCCACGTCATCATAGTTAAGATTTTTTAGCCATGTTTTTAAGATTTCTATATTATTCTATAATATTGGTTATAATATTGTCAATTAGAAAAAAAAAAACTGCCGCTTTTGAACCTCTAGGCTAGAGGCATAGATTCAACGTAATAGCTTCCTAATAAAAAAGCCCGCGGTAGTTATCTACTAAGAATTTATGGTCATAATAAATGATACACCCGCCATTGGGCGGCGCGTGAAATTGATACACTGTACACTTTCTCGCAAATATAAATTCTGTTCAGCGGATCGTTAATTCATATGAAGGCGGTATAAATTTTTGTTAAATATTATTATTAGGGTGTTGGAAATTTTGACATTAAAAATATTTTGTGACGAAATTGTTTGTAATGAATTGATTTTATATAAAAGTAATAATCAAATTATTATGCAATCCCCAATTAAGGATAATAGAAAATAAATAATGCTAAATAAACAGTGGACTCTCCGTTTCCCTACCTGATACATTACGCAGGATTCGTAAAAACAAATGCACAAACCTCCACCACCGCCACCACAATAAACAAACACTATCACAAACTTAAGAATGGTCTCGCCCCGCAACCGAAGCATCATCAGGAGATAGACTCCACGACAAAATCTCAAAGTGATTTTATACATCGAAATCAGTAATGAGGAATTAACAGAAACATTGGAGTCCATGGGTTTAAATCCCATATGAGTACCTATGAGTAAAAATTTAAAACCTTTAGATGATGTACTTTCGATAGCGGTCCATAGAGTAATTTTACTATATTCAATTCAATTCAATTCAAAATATTCTTTATTCAAATAAACTTGTAAACAAGTGCTTTTGAATCGTCAACTCTACTGCTGGTTCGGAAAGCTGTTCCTACCGAGAAGAGCCAGCAAGAAACTCGGCGGTTGCTCTTTTAAAAATATAATTCTTAATACTATTTACATTAAGTCGTTACTGTCTTGTACAGGTTCAAAGAGATCCACACATTCTTATCTTCCAAATAATCTTCAAGAGTATAGTAGGCTTTCTGTATCAGCCTCTTTTTAACAGTATTTTTAAACTGATGTAATGGCAAAGCTGAAATTGATTGCGGAATTTTATTATAGAATCTTATACCAAAACCCACAAACGAATTACGTACTTTTGCAAGGCGCAAAGCAGGAGCCGCAAGTAAGCTTATGTCGGTTCCTGCTTTGTCTATTGTATACATCACCTATCGTTTTATAATTCTTTATATTTTTATGTACATAAATTAATAAATAATATAGCATGCCATAGGCAGGCCTGTAAGTGAGTGTCGCAACAAATAATAAGAGAGAAGATGAAACTCACATACTTTGTCCAATCTAACATAAAAAAGATACAGATAATAAGTTTCAAGTCATTTCTTACCGAGGTGTCTTAAAAAGCGATTAAGGTAATTCGACCCGCTGTGTAGTATCCAGCTGAGTAAAATAGACTACCCTCTTACATACCGAGATGTCGTAAAATACAACTAAGGTAAGTTAACATCAGGCAGGCAGCCACTCCATTACTAGTTCATTCAGGGCAGATAGTGTTCGAGGTATGGGTGATTTAGTCCGGAACACCGTACGAGAAATAGGCCCGCAAAGAATTTTGTACGCAGGTAACGGCCTAACGGTAATATTCTTTTGGGATGCTGCACAAATCAACTGCAATAACATCTCAATCTACAGAATACCATCCCATTTGACAAATTTACGGGCGAGATATCCAATCAGTGTCGTACACACGTGTCAATTGATTAATAAATTAAACGATCACATACCAATTCGCACAATAACCGGCCTACCTCATTAATGACCGTCCACGCGATATCATTAGTGTATCTTTTATGTATTATATCCGGGTGAAAGTGTTATAGAAAAGAGGTTATCAATAGATGTTATATTCAATTTAGTTCAAAATATTGTTTATTCAAGGCAACTTGTTAATAAGTGCTTTTGATTTATCAACTCTACTGCTCGTTCGGAAAGCTGCTCCTACCAAGAAGAGCCAGTAACTTGGTGGTTGCTCTTTTCAGAATACTATAATACTTATAACTTGTTACATTTAGTAATTATTGTCATGTACAAGGCCAAAGAGTAGCTATATGCACTACCCGACACCGATGACACAACAATACACAAGCACTGCACACATTCACCACCACAATGTCAACAATTGTTTCGCCCCGTAACCGAAGCATCGTCAGGAGATAGACTCCACGACAAAATCGCAAAGCTTTACAACAGCTTTAAATAACTAAATTAATAAGACACTAACTAATTAGTAAATTATAAGAAGGCCGTTATACTGTTTAGGATTACATACATAGATAATAAGAATACCTGGATATAGCTGCTCTTTGACCCTGTACACTGTTAACCGTTATAATTAATTTAAATAAATAAATATTCAAGTTTATTAAGTTAACATGACGTATGGTTTTGAAAATAATAATTTTACGGGTAAAAGTCACCGACACATGCGAAAGTTTCTGAGTTTGAATGTATGTTTGTTAGTTTTTCACAGCGAATCCGCTGAAACAGTATCGATGTAATTTGGCACAATTATTCCTTATACACCGGGGTAACATATAGGCTATAGAAATCCTGTTTATTCTACATGAATAGAATAACATTTAAAAGCATCATCTATTATGGACCTAACATGCGACAACAGCGGACGCGAACAAAGTTGCGTCCGCTGTTGTCGCGTTGTTGTCCGCTGTTGTTGTAAAGTTGTAAGAGCATACTATTGAAGTATATTATTTTTTATAAGCTGTGTAAAATAGTCACAGCATTTCGCTTTCAGTGTAAGACGTCTTAAAGAACTGTCTTAAAGAACTGTTTGTCTTAAAGAACTGTTGTTCTGTCTATTCTGTTCTGTCTTGTCCTGTCTTAGACGTCTAGTTCTGAACTGAATTCAAATTCAAAATATTTTTTATTCAAATAAACATGTAAATAAGTGCTTTTGAATCGTAAACTCTACTGAACTCTACTGAAGGTGAGGGATAGCTGTAAAATAGTCACAGCATCTAGCTTTAAGTGTATACGTCTCAGAACCTTCGTCGGTCTTGTCCTATCGTCGTTCTATCTGTTCTGTTCTGTCTAGAACGTCTTGTTCTGAACAAAAGGCTTAGGGATAACTAGAATTTAAAGTCGGTTGGCCACTTGTCAGTTGTTCACCCTGGTTTAAATATCTAAGATAATAATTTATAACATTAGTATGGACTATCCCACAAAATAGGCCATTAACTGTTATTAATATCAGTTTCATTAGGTTCTTGTTACCTAACGGTAGCAGGGTTTTTACGATCACCTCACTGATGAGGCAATCAGGTGTCGCCATTCAGAATCAGCCGGAAGTAATATAAATCAGACCTTAAGCGCGACGTTGAGTTCATTAGGGTGCTTGTAAAAGTCACAGTATTTTGTCCAGTTTTCATAGACATGTACATAACTTATGCTATAGCTGAAACGGTAAAATAATTACACTTGGCAAATAGAAAATAATATCATCAACCTAATTATATAAAACCGTACTGTACTATTAACCATAACTTTCCGGAAGTATTGCACTATCTTTTAGTAAAAATTTTACGAAACTCTGCTTAGTAGATTGCGAGAAAATCGACCACATCCAGACAGCTTCTCGGGACTTTGTTTTATAATATGTATAGATTATATTAGAAGCAAGCAACATTAGATCATGATTGATTCTCCAGTCCTTATCCCAATCTAACTGGGGTCGACACAAAATGTTACAAACATGCTGTCACATAATTTGGCTAGGTATTTTACGACCAGCTCCCTCCCTGACGTCAACTTACCTTAGTTGTATTTTACAACATGTTGGTAAGAAAGAGGGAGTCATAACACACGGCTGGTCATCTTACCTTAGTCGCCTTTTGCGACACCTCAGTAAGAAATGAGGTTGGGCTTTATACTCAACCGGTTACCACACGGCTGACCATCTTACCTTAGTCGCCTTTTGCAACACCTCAGTAAGAAATAAAGGTGGTCTATTCTACTCAGCAGGATACCACACGGCGGGTCGAATTACCTTACTCGCCTTTTAAGACACCTCGGTAAGAAATGAGAGTGGTCTATTCCACTCAGCCGGATACCACATGGCATTTCCGATATCAGAATAAAAATTTCACTTGTCACTTACTGCGTGGGTAGTTATTAACGACATGCGCCGGCCAATGTGCGAATTGGGTCGGAACAGATCGTCTAATTCGTGGCGGCGATTAATTCACGCGTGTCAAATGTACAAATTAGACATGCCATCAGTCATGGCTGGTCATGACGGTCGTTTGTCAAATGACGGCTGTTGATGGATTACCAATCATAGGTTTTGAATCTTAACTCGATGTTATTCCCTTGATTATCTAATGTTGCTTACTTCTAAGCTATACTTACATAAAGTTAGAGAATTTCAAAAAATAAAGGATTGATGAATATAAAGCATGTAACAGAAGAACACTTTTTTATGTCAGGAAAACCCATTATGGGTCGTCACCGCGCGACAAAAACGAACGATGGGTATGTCGGACTCGCAGCGACTAAAATCCTGACAGTGCTCCACCATGCTGCTGGTGGCGGGGACAGGATACCGTTGTACACATTGCCCCCATCCCCGCCAGCAGCAACTCTGAACCCCAGAGTGCGCCGCCTCTGGGTCGGGGCCCCTCTAACAGTGGCTCCTCCCTCAGCTAATCGATGCATCGGGATCACCAGATGCATCGACCGCCTTGTGGACCCTTTCAGATGGGCGTCCGATAAACCCCGTTCGGATGCCCGAGGTCCCCGTTAGGGCGGCATACGATGGGAACAGAAGAACACTAATTTATATAATGACTACAGATAATCAATACGTTACCTTGGAAATAGCTTAATAATACATTTAAAAAAATGCTAACACGGCACAAAGAAGAATTTAAGACTGAGTACCAGAGTGACCTAGCCTTGCTCGGTAATTTAATAAAGATATAAAGAAAATGCAATAAAAAAATAAAAAAAGGAAGAAGCACCGGGTGTGCAAATCGAACCTAGGTTTCGAACTTTTTTTGTTCCGCGCGTTACCATTAGGCTGTCACAACTTTGATTTGACAGCTCCAATAATGCAACTCCTAATTTGAGTATGAATATCTATTCCTATTTTCGTATTTTTTTTGCCCAAAAACAGGAATAAAACGAGATCTTTTAAATAAAACCTACATAGATCAATTTTTCTCCCCCAAAACCCCCTACAAGCTGAATTTCAGGAAAATCGTTGGAGCCGTTTCCGAGATTCAGAAAATATATTTATATACATATGTACATACAAGATTACCTCATTTAAATATTAAAGATATGAAGTGAGTAATAATATTAGAACAGAAAGAAAGTGATCAATAAGATACCTTAAAAAAGGTAGTCTCCAATTTTTTATGTCAACCAGACGAATAGAAATAAAATGACAAAGATTTTTTTAGATATATTATATTAAAGTTGCTGTTAGCACTAATTTTTAAATAATTTATAGAATTAGGCGTTACTTTGCGAAGATTTGACTGGCCCGTTGGCGCAGTGGGTAGTGATCCTGCCTTCAGCTCCGCGGGTCGCGGGTTCGATTCCCGCCGAGGGCCAACATTTTCTTTAAAAAGAATTTGTTGGCCTTTGAGCCTGGGTGTATATTTGTATTTAAGTATGTATTTAAAAATATATAAGTATATATTCACCAGTTTTCTGTCTACCATAACACAAGAATTAAGTTACTTACTTTGGGGACGGACGACCGTGTGTGTAAGTGTCCTATATATTTATATTTATATTTATTTATATCCATAATACAAAAGTAATAATAAAATTATTTTGCTATAATCCGCGATGATTACTGTTAGCACTGTGGAAACTCTCACAATCTCTAATTAGAACCACTATAACGCATTGAACTAAAACGTGAACTAATTAATTAGTCGGCTACTACTAATTAGTTATACTAATCGTGCTACTAATTAGGCACATGTCGTCAACATCCCACACGATACGCTATAGATAAAACTTACCATATCTTATTAACGGATGTCACTTTTTTACAAATAGACAATATCAAATTTGGATTCAGAAACGTTAACTTCTGGGAACCTTCAAAACGAACGAAAGATTCCTAACTAAGATATGTGAATAATAGTAGAAGTATGTGTATCTAGGACTGACAGGTTTATTTCCTAAAGGAAAAATAACCGTTTGCAAGTTGAATTCTGCTACTAACTGAAATTAAGCTACTGTTCGATCCCGTATAAGATAATGATTAGTAAATGTAACTATTTTCAAGAATTGTTTTGAAAGATCGATGCAAAAGCACTTGTTTTCAAGTTTATTTCAATTCTTTATTCAAATTCAAATATTTCGAATATGAAAGAGACGATAATACTTAACTTAGTATTTATCTTTGCTAGTTTGAGAGCCACCTGATATATTTTTAATGGCCAATGCTTGAAAATCACAACCAATAAGCCTCAAATTAAAAATCATTATGCCCATAAACAATTGTATATTGACTAAAACCTTCCCTTGTTAAAAGTTTCTTGTCAAACATTCCCATTTAACTAATATAAAAGCAATCGCAACGATTTCATATAGTTAATAAGGTCTTTAAAATTCACTTGAATGGCATTTACGTACCTATTACGTCTTGTAAACTTGACAAAATACAGTAACATTTACAAGCCATTCAATAATCAGGGAGACATGACAATTGCTGCTTACAGCTTGATTTACGTCGTCCTACCGCTTGCTGAATTGGCGGCACCGATTGGCTCATCAACAGAATGGTGGTAGGAAGCTTCACTCTTTTGTAATCGTTCAACAATAAATCAGGCTCCACTGCCTTCCAATTTCCGCCTTTATCGTCCAATTCAAAATGAAATGGGTTCAAACATATCTACTAACTAAACTAAGTAGAAGTGGTCAATCAAGGGGTGGACAAATTTATTCAACTTGCAATGTATGAGTTAAATTTGACCCGCTTCCCGGAAACTAATTGAGCTGAAATTTTACATACTCCTCCAATCCCAATGACGATACATATTTATGACAAGTATGATATGAGACGAGGGAATTGCTCAACGGTTAACGGTAAGAACATAAAAAAAATTTAAAAGCTTTTTATGAACGATAATCTGGATTGTTTTAATCCAGTTGTACCAAAATTATTCGATATCAGTCCACGGTGATTTTTAAGTATTATAACAAAACCTAGCTTTTACCCGCAACTTCTGTTCAGCTGTTGTCGCGTGATAGTTCGGTAATAAGCTTTTCAATGTCATCCTATTCCTATAGAATTGCAAGATTTCTATAGCCTATATGTCATTCCGATGTATAAGGAATAATTGTACCAAATTTCATGGATATTGGTTCAGCAGATTCGCTGTAAAAGAGTAACAAATATCCATACTCACAAACTTTCGCATTTATAATATTAATAGTATATTGTAGTGAATAAACTATTGTTTTATGATATAGCACAGGCTCAAACACGCAATAACAAGTAACCACATGTCACTTCACGTCCACTCTCACCAAGGGCTCTCGTGTTACTAACGTGGTGCATCCTGAGAACGTGTATGTTTCTTTGTACATCAGTATTAGTGTGAGTTAGTGTATACACTGTCCATTATATTAACCATCTTTTGACAGATTGACGATTTACATATTTAGTGATGTCCTAAAGATTCTCGTATGCGATACCATTCCGATTATAGTACCTACTATCATTAATCGAATTACGTACCTAAGTAATTCGATTAATGATAACCTACGTAAACTAATAATAGATATAGAAATCAACATTTTGATTTAATATTGCCTTAGTTTTTTGAAAATAAATGTTAATCCGTGTGTATTTATTATAATCATAAAAAATATATTATACATCAACTGGCAACATCAACAGACCTTCCGCTCGGCCGCCATTTTGACGTGATCTGTCACTCAACGAAACGCCCGTGATAGTCACACGGATTTACGTTCGCTGAGTGTTCTCTCGCATCTGTTGCACCATGAGTTAAGTAGCTTTATTCCTCGGAAAAACTTTTGTGAAACTTATATTAATTGATCGTGAAAATGCCGAAAGGACGTGTGTTGAAAGCACAATCGAGACAGTTAGTGTTAAAACTTCATGAGTATTTTGAGCAAGAAAATCAAAATGGCGGACCTCTTATACCTATCACGCAAGTCCGAAACCGTGTTGCAGCCGCGTTGGGGATCAGTCTATCAACTGTGACTAAAATCACTACTGATGCCTACGGCAGGAGCGGCTTGGAGCAAAAAAACAAACCATCTACACCAAAAAGAAAGCGCCGGGCTCATAAGGTGACAGCTGTTGATGACTTTGACGCTGACGCTATTCGTCGTCATGTATATGATTACTACTTGAGAAAAGAAATTCCAACTTTGAGAAAACTTATTGTTTCTTTGAAAAGAAGTGGTCTATTTCATGGTGAAAAATCTTCTTTGGTCAAAGTTTTGAACACAATTGGCTTTTCATATAAAAAGTTAAATAAAAGAAAATTATTAATGGAACGCACAGATATAGCTATAGCACGTTGTGATTTTTTGAGAGAGGCAAAGAAAATACAAGATTGGGCAAATATTGTTTTCACGGATGAAACATGGCTCAACGCTAACCACACACTATCTCGTTTCTGGACTGATGATACTGCTGATTCCACTTCCTCAGTACCAATGGGAAAAGGTGAGCGCCTAATCATTTGCCATGCAGGTACAGCAAAAGGATTTGTACAAGACGCACTGTTGGCATTTAAATCGAAGAAATCAAATGACTACCACGAAGAGATGAATGCAAATGTGTATGAAGAGTGGTTCAAAAAAATGCTCATTTCATTGGAAGAACCATCAATAATTTTTATTGATAATGCGCCCTACCACTCCCGTCAAATTGACAAAATGCCAACACAGGCTAATAAAAAGCATGAAATAATTAATTGGCTTCGGGACAATGGAGAAAATGTGGACGACTCAATGTTAAAAGTTGAATTAATAAAAATATTAAAAACCAAAAAGAGAGCAAAACGCTATGTAATCAATGAAATGGCAGCAGAATATGGCCATACTGTTCTTCGGATTCCTCCATACCACTGCCAGTACAACGCAATAGAACTTATATGGGCACAAGTAAAAGGGCATGCTGCGAGATGCAATACAAGCCCCCCATTCACAGCGAATAAAATGTTGCAATTGCTAAAAAATGCTTGCACCCACGTAACGGCCGAGAACTGGGCAAGTGTGGTGGAAAGAACTAAAAGAGTAATATTCTCTGATTGGGAACGTGATATTGCGTTTGATAATATATTATCTACACAAGAGCTAATAATAACTGCTACTGAAGACTCCTCATCGGAGGAGTCTAGTGTTGATTATCATTCCGACGACTCGTGCTAATAAAATAAATTAAAATATCCTGATTGTTTTATTTGTATTCATGTATTAACTAAGAAGAAAGTAAAACTTTATATAATGTTATTAAATGTCTTTTAATACTCGTAACATCGATTTCTACCGATTATTTTTAATCTGTGGCATAATCGTAGTAACCATTATGTGTGACATCACTAAGTGGGCGGTACCCATCCATAAAGTACAAATATTATTTGTATGATATTTGTACGTAAGCAATACAAAACTTAATGAGCGTGAGCTGTCAAAAGACTGATAATATGATGGACGCAGTATAAGTATGTTCGTGTATGTATTAAATATAAATATACATGTCTTGTACGTAAATATACAAGGTATCAGGAGATTTATAACTATACATCTCAACCCGCATGTACTACAGATAGTATGACTACTAGGATAGGATGGTGAACCATATACATATGTCAGTTCAATAAATTAAGTTGTGTGGAGGCGCCAAGGAAATGTTCTCTTCATAAATCCAATTGTGCTCAGTAATTCGTTCCATTAATTTACGACACTTGACACTTGGGTTGCCTTTGCTTAGCTCACTTTGTATTGCGTCATTTAAAAAATAATATGAAATTACTAGAGTACTTGTGACTTCATGCACGTTGATTTTAGTCCCAACATATTCTCAATTAAGGACTGTGTTTTTTCAGTTCCCCAAGCAAAGAAGGTTTTCCTGTCATATATAAGCTTATGCCTGCGGCTTAGCCCGCGTAGAAATCAGTGTGTCACAAAAAACATAAGTAGTTATTGCAAGGTAACTGGCTGAATAGAATAGACTTCTCTCATTTCTTACCGAGATGTCGTATAAGGCGACTGTGATAAGTTGACCCGCCGTGTGGTATCCAGCTGAATAGAATTGACTTCTCTCATTTCTTACCGAGATGTCGTATAAGGCGACTGTGATAAGTTGACCCGCCGTGTGGTATCCGGAAAAGACTACCCTCTTTTTTATCGAAGTTTCGTAAAATACGACTGAGATAAATCGTCAGGCAGGCGGCCGGTCGTAAAATACGTAGCTAAGTCATGTGACAACATGTTGTGCCGACCCCACTCATGGGAGAAGATCAGGATGATGTACACTAGAAATTCTCTAGAAATAATTTATATAGCAAAACAACGTTTGTCCGGTCATCCTTTCTGTCTTCATTTCTTAGTTAGTTAGACGCTCATGTAACATATGGTACAATGGAGGTAACCGAATCTTTAGCCACCCAACCACAAAATACCACCTGTTAATTTGGCAGCTAATTGACTGTAATAATAAATAGACGTGTCACCCGATACCAACATCTTGTACACCGGTTTTATACTTTTTTAATATTTCCTTAGATACCAAAAACTCTACATACTTACGCATATTTCTGCCAACTTTTTTGCACAAAATATACAGGATTATAAAACAAATAAGCTTCTCTTACTTTGAGCCCTACAAAAGTAGGTAAATTAATAATAAAATTAATTAATTAAATAATCCATGATGAAGTAGAAGAAGATATATAATGCTAAATGTAGAGGGGACAATCGGTTATCATACCTGATACATGCAGGATTCGTATAAACACATGCACAAACCTCCACCACCGCCACCACAATACACAAGCACTACATACGTTCACTATCACAAACTCAACAAACGTTTCGCCCCGCAACCGAAGCATCATCAGGAGATAGACTCCACGACCAAAATCACAAAGCTTTGCGGTGGCGGTGGTGGAGGTTTGTGCATGTGTTTTTTACGAATCCTGCATGTATCAGGTATGATAACCGATTGTCCACTGTACATTTAGCATTATATATATATTCTATTTTACATCATCGCGGATTATAGGAAAATAATTTAATTATTACTTTTGCATTATGGATCTCCGCAAAGTAACGCTGAATTCTATAAATTACTGAAATTTAATATTAGCTAAACTCAATTGTTAATAGTTAAGCCAAACAGAGTAGTACCAATAAACAAATGTAAATAAAACACTAAATTGTTGACATAACTCACCATAGTCGCCGTTTACGTCACCTCGGTAAAGAATGATAGTGTTCTATTCTACTCAGCCGGATACCACACGGTGGGTCAACTTGCCTTAGTCGCCTTTTACGACACCTCGATAAGGAATGAGGTTGGTCTATTCTACTCAGCCGGATACCACACGGCGGGTCGACTTACCGTAATTGCTTTTTACGACACCTCGGTAACAAATGAAGATGGTCTATTCTATTCAGCCGAATATCACACGGCGCTTTTTGTGATAGTATGTCATATTTAAATTATTATACACATACACACACACACACGAACATGTGTGTGTGTGTGCATATAAAATAAGGTAGCGTCATACATTTAAACTATTTTAGATTCAGTAAAGACCAATAAATGTATACTCTATTGGGCGGGTCTATTAAATAAGTATTTTCGTATTGGAATAAGATTAACTAGGTACGTAAAGACGTAACCTGAGCCACAGGTACATAAAACAACGTCTGCTAAAGAGACAAAGGTATTTTAAGCGAAACGTGCTCAGTAGAGGGAGGCCGCAGTGTCGCATGTCGGCTCGACCACACACAATGACATCAGAAACATACAGAGTACGAGAGTGCGAGAAAATAAAAATAAAAAACTTCAAAAATAATAATAATGAGGAAATCAGGGATCGATCCTACGTATTTACATTTCTCGAGACTGCCCGTTCCCCGAATAAGCTACGCTGACTTGACTGTTGTCAAAT
The DNA here is from genome assembly GCA_029227775.1 of Morpho helenor. NCBI lineage: Eukaryota > Metazoa > Arthropoda > Insecta > Lepidoptera > Nymphalidae > Morpho > Morpho helenor. Next base: position 871,963 of record JARGCU010000034.1, on the reverse strand, counting down.
ATTAAAGATATGGGACACTTAACACACGACGCCGTGTGGTATCCGGCTGAATAGCATAGTACCGCCCTCATTTCTTACCAAGGTGTCGTAAAAGGCGACTAAGGTATGTCGACCCGTCGTGTTGTATCCGGCTGAGTAGAATTGACCAACCTCATTTCTTACCGAAGTATCGTAAAAGGCGACTAAGGTAGGTTGACCCACCGTGTGGTATCCGGTTTAGTAGAATAGACCACCCTCTTTCTTACAGAGGTGTCGTAAAATACGACTGAGGTAAGTTGACGTCAGGTAGGCGGCCGGTCGTAAAAACGCAGCCAAATCATGTGACAGCATGTTTATAACATGTTGTGCCGACCCCACTTAGAGTGGGATAAGGGCAGGAAGATGATGGACACTTAACACACGGTCGTCCGTCCCCAAAGTAGGTAACATAGGCAATACTTATGTTATGGGTGACAGATAATATACTAGATAATATACACAGTGGTGGATATTTACTTGTATAATTAATATATATATACTTATTAATATATATATTTCAAAATCCCCATATCTCTATACTAATAAAATTGAAGAGTTTGTTTATTGGTTTGATTGTTTGTACGCGCTAATTATAGGAACTATTGAACCGATTTGAAAATTCTTTGAATCTAAAATAGTCCATTTATCGAGGAAGGTTATAATGCTATATAACATCACGTTAAGATGAATAGGAGAGGAGCAGCAATAGAAAATATTGCTAAAACGGCGAAATTTAAAGCTTTCCTTGCGTGCGATAGATAAACGGTGAATGTTATTTAAATCTCTTCTAACTCGTTAATTAATTTTATATTCAAAATTTCAATTCGGGAAAATTCGTGATTTCCATGCGGACGAAGCTGCTGGTCCAGCTAGTTTATAATAAAAAAAAATTGTTTTTGTAACTTAAATTTATAGAATTGTCACCCCTAGTGTATACAATATGATACTTGTAACCCAGTACCGGCGGACGCACGGACAGAACAAAGGTCTGTGGTGAGATAAACGCATGATTCCCATTTACAGTCGCCTCGCAAAAAATAACCACAGACACAGCGGGATAGATTTCGCGTGTGAAATATACGCTATTGTTCAAACCACTCTACGCCTTTTTTTAATCTATATTTAATTAAATATTTTCTAGCCGTGTAGTATCCGACTGAGTAGAATATACTACCCTCACTTCTTACCGAGTTGTCGCTAAAGGCGACTAAGATAAGTCTACCCACCGTATGGTATCCGGTTGAGTAGAATAGACCTCACCAATTTCTTACCGAGGTGTCGTATAAGACGACTAAGTGAGTCGACCCGCCGTGTGGTATCCGGTTAAGTAGAATAGACCGCACTCATTTCTTACCGAGGAGTCGTAAACTATGACTAAGGTAAGTCGATCCGCCGAGTGGTATCAGGCTGAGTAGAATACACCACCCTCATTTCTTACTGAGGTGTCTTAAATTACGATTAAGATAAGTTGACTGCAGGCAGGCGGCCGGTCGTAAAATACGTATCAAAATCATGGTAACATGTTTATAACATATTGTGCCGACCCCACTTAGAGTAGGATAAGTGCAGAAGGATGATGACGTGATGTATATAAGGACACGGACTGAGGTTTACTTTGAAGCGGGAGAAACTGTTAGACGATTCACACGACCCAACAAACCCCCTCCCCTAATCTTCTCATCTCAAAGCGAAATATCACTCGCTCGGCGGCTCATATCTCAAAATATTAATATATTAGAGCACTCATATATCGACGTACCACTGTGTAATAACTTTGTAACTTTTGATACTGAACTTTTGAACTTTTGGTAACAAGCCTAATCTAAATTAAAGAACGTAACATAAATGCAAACTACAGACGTCAAAATCAATAACAAGCATGTAACAAAGTACCCAAACAAATAATCCAGAGGAACTAATAACTATGCAAATCTGTAACAGACCGACAACCGTAACGAATATGTCCAATTAATCGAACCTACCCTCAACAGCACGTTGCAAATTCAAAAATACTCCTTAACGTCAACTCGGAGATATGAAAATTGAAAACATGCAATTATCACATTAACCAACCGTCATTTACACTTGATATTGAACCTTATATATTACCAATAAAACACATCTTTAATTAAGCGTACTTTAAAAAAATCATCAATACTAAATCGTGACAAATTAATATCAACCTTAATGTACAGGTAAAAGGTTTATTGTCCGGTGATTGGATTTTTAAATACAAAGTAGGGTAGGGCAAACATCGGTAGTTATAGATCATGTTGCGATGGTACCGGCGTGTAATGAAACGACTGTATCATCGGACGCCACGGGCAATTCGCAATGTACGCTCGGCTGGAGATGTGCTTTATGATTTAATATTAATAAATTAATGCATTATAACTCAACAATGTTCAAATTACTGTATGGTACCCATGGTCAACCGTGCTATGGGCTGCCAGATCCGAGCTCCATACGCTGTTCACATCCCATTTACCTGTCAACACCGAACTGCAAGTCTACGGTGCCTACGTACGCGGTATCAGCCTGGTACGCGCTGTGTTCGGCATACCAAAAGCTTCAAGTGCAGCAGAACCGCTGCCTGCGAATGATCATACGAACCCTGAGATATATGCGGAATGAAGTCGTGCACTGAGATACCAAGTTACCGACCTGGAGGAGTTCGTTCGTCGGTTAGCGCGCAGACTGTTCGCGCGAGCGGAGCGCGTACGTTCACCTTCATAGCATAGCGCCACGCACGACCACCCGTTCGTTCCTCGTTCCCTGCTTTGCGAATACTATCACATCGGCCACGAATTTAACAACCATACCAACGACTATGACATTACCACCAGATATAACACCGATACTGACATCGAGATCTGGGAACTATCATTCCCAGACACCCCACCAAACTAAACCTTCCTTAGATCACCTAGGCGACCTGGGCCTACGGCCTTAACATACTCCAGACCACAAGGCCTACGAAGAGCGGCCCGGGCAAGGTGGTTCATCTCGAGGGCCGTACCCCGCCTACCCCTCAAATCTATGCTAGATTACCCCTGCTGCTCAAAAATGATTACAATACTTAGTCTTAAATTATATTTCCCTGTCATTATTACAATTGCATAATTATAGGTAATTATGACATGCTATGATTTATAACATAAAACAGCAGCTCTATGTTCTTACTAATAAAAACAAACACAACGATGTTAATATGAACTACAATTATTCCTACACGGACATATTTCAAGTAGTTTCACATTTCACTAAAGAAGTCAGAAATTAAAAATTATATTAGTAAACTTCATCTGAGATAACACAAGCAAACAGAAATAAACAAATATTGATTTTCTATAAGATTTTTTTTATCCCACTTTTAAAGTTATTGCTACTGCCATAAAATATATCCAGATCGGAAATTCTTGACAACAGGTAACTGTATAATAAATAATACTGAGAGGATTGTTTACCTAAGTTAGTTTTATATTTTGAGTTATCTCATTAACGAAATGCGAATTGCTTCTGACGAGAGGGGATAAGTTATTTCAATAAGAAAAATATCGTGTTCGCTATGTTACAAATGTTAAATTATTTAACGCTTTTATTCACAACTGTACTTTGCGAGTATCGGACGTATTGCTTTGTGCGTACGCGATTCACATGCCATTCCTTTGAAAATAGCGACGAAGCAAAATTTAACTTTTGACCCAAACAGAAATAAGTTTTATTTATACGTATATTTTAACGAGCTTTTGTACTTATTGATTATTATGAAATCGATCAAGGGTAAGCGATAATTCAGCTTTTAACAGTAAGCTGGAATTCATGTGAAATATGATTATGCTGTTAATAAATTAATGATTGACCGCCGAGTTTCTTGCTGGTTCTTCTCGGTAAGAGCAACATTCCGAACCAGTTGTAGCTTCATTAATCATATTGATCCTTGAACATTCAAAAGTGCTTGTAAGAGCTTATTTGAATAAAGATTATTTTGATTTGATTTGAATGAGTTAATAAATGCATGCATTTGGAAACGGCTCCAACGTTTTTCATAAAATTTAGCATGTAGAGGGTTTTGGGAAGGAAAACTCAATCTAGCGATTCATTAAATAAAGGCTTTTTATCCATGTTTTCCATGTAGAATAGAATGCAAATGATATTCTAAAAGTCATTTGCAAAGTTGTAATAGATTAGTGGAGAAGGGGCGTACTAAAGAAGTAAAAATACCTGGGATCAATCCCACCGCCACCCGTTTTTGCTTTTTTATTTATTTTATATCATATTTCCGTTATATCAGTAAGTTAAGCGTGATCTGTAATTATATCAACGTTAGCACAATCCAGTTACCAACCCATGGAGCTCGGTGTTAAGTCTCGAGGCGATATTTCAGTAAGAAAAATACCGTTGTTACGCTATGTTACAAATGTAACATTTTTAAGCTTTTTATTCACAACTGTACTTTGCGAGTATTGCTTTGTGCGTACACGATTTACATGCCGTTCCTTTGAAAACAGCGATGAAGCAAAATGTAACTTTTAACTCAAACGGAAATAAACTTTACTTTTTATATATATATTTTAACGAACTTTTTCATATACGAAACGTAGGATTTATTGATAATTACGATATCGCTTCAGGGTAAGCGATAATTCAAATAACGCAATACAATGCGTTGTGATTTGTCGGGGAATTTTCTCATATGTATGCTTCGGTTTCAGTGTGAAACGATTGTTGAGTTTGTGGTAGTGAATGTGTGAATAAGATATAAGAAATAGGTAGAGCATGACATAGATTTTCTCTAATGTGAATTATATTATCTAAATGTATATATTTAAATGTTTTAGGCATTGAAAAAAGGCTAAAATGTTGAATTGAAAATAAATGATATTTTAGCTGTCAAATGCAAAGCTGTGATAGCCTAATGGTGCGGAAAGATGTTCCAACCCAGGTTCGAGTCGCACATGACACGCTTTCGTTCTTTTTTTATTTATTTTAATTTGCATTTTTTTAGTATTTTAGTCTCTGAAGTCAGGCAGGCGGCCGTTCGTAAAATACGTAGCCAAATCATGTGATGACATGTTGTGCCGACACTTGGAGTGGGATAAGGGCAGGAGGATGATTTTTTTTGTATTTTTTTAAAAATATTATCACCCAGGTAACCAGGTATTTTCTGCTATATCAGTAAGTTAAGCGTAATCTATCATATAATTATATCAACGTCTGTGCCCTTATCCACATGGAGTGGGATAAGGGCAAGAGGATGATTTTTTTAGTATCTTTTAAAAAATTATCAAACAACGCTCGGTCACCCAAGTACCCAGGCACTTTCCGTTATATTAAGTTAAGCGTGATCTATCAAATAATTATATCAACGTTAGCACAATCCAGTTACCAACCACTACCCAAGGAGCTCGCTGTTAAGTCTCGAGACGCCCCCTGCGCCGACGTAAGGCGATTCTAATGAAATCGCTCCAAACTTCATTAGCTATAAGGCAATTAACGGTTTAATTGGATATAAAATCACGGAGCTCCATTACGACGGCTCGGAGCTTGTTTTAGCGAGATATAATTACACGTATTACTTGTAATATGAACAGACACCTGATAAGAAAGTTTATGTACTTAAAATTTTTAATCTTTCAAATTTCAAATTTCAAAATAGACTCATAATTCACCTGCCCTTATACCACTCTAAGGTTGGCACAACACGCTTTAAACATGTTGTTAGATGATTTGGCTAGTTATTCAACGACCGTCTTCTTGCATGGCATCAATTTACCTTAGTCGCCTTTTACAATACCTCGGTAAGAAATGAGGGTGGTCTATTCTACTCAAACGGATACCACACGGATCAACATACCTTAGCCGCTTTTTACGACACATCAGTATGAAATGAGGGTGGTCTGTTCAACTCAGCCGGATACCACACGGCGGATCAACTTACCTTAGACGCTTATTACGACACCTTGGTAAGAAATGAGGGTGGTCTATTCTACTCAGCCAGATACCACACGGCGGGTCAACTTATCTTAGACGCTTTTTACGACATGTCGGTAAGAAATGAGAGTGGTCTATTCTACTCAGCCAGATACCACACGGCGGGTCAATTTAACTTAGACGCTTATTATTACACCGCGGTAAGACATGAGAGTGGTCTATTCTACTCAACCGGATACCACACGGCGGATTTTTATCGAACTTTTTTATTTTGTTTATTTTCGCTATATTTTTGGCTTAATACAGTTGAGTAGGTGCCTCGCAACATTCAGTTTCCGATGTTCTTTTTCCTACATCCTTTTAGATTTAATTTGAAATTTTTATTCTGGCTAATGTAAATATAGTGTACAATAGAATAGTGTATTCCGTTTGATTCCCTTATTGATCAGTCATACGATATATTTAGGTCGTGTGCACATCACATTCGTAGGGTTTCATTACGTCGATAGGGTAACAGAGATTATGTTGAGGGTGGCGACTGGCACGAGCAAGGAAATAAATAAGGGATTACGCAGTCCATACTTATTATAAATCAATGTCCCCAAAGCTGTATGTCGATACACTAAAGTAATGTTCTAAAGACTTGTAGATCTACAAATTCTACAAAAAAGTCCGCGACAGCATACCTCTATCTACTATGGTTAACTTTACAAAAACAAATTTTATGTTCGCACATGTTCGCAGGCACAGCTAGTATACCTTAATTTTATAGTTACCATTTTGGACTTTGATGTAATTATTTCTACGTATTTTTTAATTTCCTCCAATATATTGTAATAAATTTACCCTTAAACAAAGTATAGATTTTTCATACACTTTCGATGTACCCTTAAATGTGTTGCTATCGGATAACACTCCAATGCTTGGGCTTTCGTTTTATAATGCAGTAACTCCAATATCTATTATTCTTTCTTTATTTAACCAATATACCTGTTCTTCTATGTCTGTTTGTCTGTGTTACGCTTTTACGACTAATACCCAGGACCAATACTGATGAAATTTGGTGAAACTTATGCTAATATAGGAATAAATATAGGAAAAAAAAATTTCGATAAAATTATGATAAAAAACGCTTTGACCAACTGAATCCCACAAATTCAGACTTTGTTAGTAGTTTAATCTTAATACATTACATTCCCATAATCGTACATTATCTAAATAGACAATTTAAATAGAACAATTATTCGAGAGTATAATATATAAAGTCTGAATTTCTAATATCAATGCATAAAACAAATATTGGTCATAAAATAGTGCAAATTCGTGGCGAGACAACCATGGAGCTCGGTCGCAAACTGGATTTACTTAAACAGAGTTAGCGAAGCGAAGCTTAAATATCACAAGATTTAAGCGGATCTCAGATGCAAATGTTGGAATTTGAACGTGTAACTAAGATTAAGCAATGTGTATTCAACTAATTTGGAAGGCAAAACTGTCTGTGCTATGTTTGCGTACTACACATTACCAATCGTCCCGGATTTGCACGGGACTTATGAAAGATTATGTACTTTATTCTTTCGATGGATGTGCACTGCTAGAGTTAGGTCTTTTCAAGATTTTCATAGATTTCAAGATTTTGTGTCGCTTGAAATCAGTATCTAAAGAAAACTGCGGGAATGGGTAAAGAAAAAATTCACTTTAGTCCATTTACCCCTCATTTTTATAGCATGTTGTGATGACCCTTCTTAGAGTGATCTGGCGGTCAGGCTATTACTATCTCTGGCGAAACGGCCTGCTCCTTGGCCAGCCCCCGTGGAGTCTAAAGGCCGAGGCACTTGCTCAGGTCTACCGTCAAAGTTGAAACCCGTTCTTCGGGGGAAAAGTCTGCGATGGTAGACGTGGTCTGGCGGAGAGCAGCTCACTCCACCAATGGAGGCGACGGCTGGAATTGCCCAGCGCGGGATTCTGGACAATTTCAGCCATCCAGCCCATTCTCCAAGGCTGGGTCGCCAGGAAGCATTGGGTCCTCACCTTTCACATGACACAGGTACTTTCCGGACATGGTTGTTTCGGGAGGTATCTGTAGAAGGAGGCTCAGCGCGAAGTGTGGTGTGTACCACGTGTGCGGCGCTGAGTTCGATACGGCACTGCATACGCTCGCGAACTGTCTAGCTTGGGCGGTTTAGCGAGTGGAGCTCGTGACGTAGGTAGGGCACGATCTCTCCTTGCTCACCGTTATTTATGCCATAGTGGACAAGGAGGGATCGTGGACAGTGATGGCCTCCTTCTACAAGAACGGCAGTGACCCTGTCCCCGCCACCAGCAGCGTGGTGGAGCACTGTCAGGTTTTTAGTCGGTGAGAGTCCGATATACCCGCCGTTGGCCCGTCGGTCGGTGACGACTCATAATGGATTTTCTTGACATAAAAAAACAGCGGCCGGTCGTAAAATACGAAGCCAAATTATGGGACAACATGTTTATGACACTTAGAGTGGGATAAGAACAGGACGATGATAGTAATTCGTTCAAAAACAGTAAATCCTACAACATGTAACAAAGTCCAGCAATCACCCACCCTCATGGAAGGCGTGTTGATAGTGATTATTGACTTAAACCTTTAAATTATATGGATTACGACAAAGTGTTTACGGTTGGACATGTGTAGAGCAAGGGTCGAGAACGTTACATTATGCACAAATATCGATCTACCCTCCTTAGGCTATTGTGCTTTGTTAACTTCCATACTTGCGGGACTTCGGATGTTTATAACAGATGCCGTATTAAACATTGCGATATTTTATATAGCTCATTTTCTTTATTGAGCTTCCTTTTTAGAGCTCTTATTCAACTTTCATTTATGTGAAGGTGGAATCCTACAAGTACAATTTGACCCACTTTCCGGTGTCCGATTGCGCTGAAATTTAAATTTTGGTCCAGTCCTGATGACAATGCATGTTTTAGATACGCATGACCTGATTCTGCCAGGATTGGCTCCAGACGAGGGAACTGCTCGACGGTTAACAGTAGAGACACTTTGTTTATTAGCTTTTTTAAAAAGTATTTTTGACTTTCTGAGCAGTAGAGTAAAAAGCACTTGTTTATAAGTTTACTTGAATACAGAATACTTTTAATTTGAATTGGATAAAAACTTCGTTTCTCCTTCGGGAAAAGGAATAGAACTTCATTTAGGGTATTTTAAAACTTATGTCAACATGATCATGGACATACATATATATGTAGGAGGAGAGGAGGAGGTAATGGTTTTTAATTCATGCGTTTTACAAATCCTGCATTAACAAGAAATACTACACTCTAAATTAAATGTATTTTTATGTATATTTTCTCTAATTAAGGTTTGTAACAAAAAAATATCGTTATTTTTGTATAATGTTTATTTATTCCTTAACCTGAAAAGCACAGATAATTTACAATTAATAATTTACAATAAATTGACAGCTTAGCGATTCAACGCGGAAACGCTGCCAGCATTCTTGGGAACATTCCACATGGGCATGATTTGTATAGTCCTAGCGTGTAAGTAATTTAAGATATAACTTTTGCATTTTGTGGTAAATAAAAAAATATATGGAAAAAACAAGTCACATAATTTCTCTCTGCCCAAAAGGATTTGTAATTACGTTCGACACTTTCCAAAGCAATGCAGTAAAATATCCAAATTATTTCGATATTTACATATTATCCAGCGCTATATGGAATACATTATAGATAAGCGAAGATAAATAACTCATTGACAGATGGAGCCACAGATAAGAAACAGGCGCATCGGTCATTGTCACGCGATAACGTTATAGCACTGAATTACGTGGTATAAATAACGTTATAAAAGACCGGATAATTATAAAGATAATTTGTGACTAACTGTTAAAGTAAAAAATGACGGATTATGACATTTAGCAAGGTAAAAAATGTAACCCAATCTTATACTACTAATATTATAAATGCGAAAGTTTGTATGGATAAATGTTTGTTATCTTATCAAGGCGAATCCGTTGAAATAACAATGAAATTTGGCACAATTATTCCTTACACACCGGAGTAACATATGAGCTATAGAAAGCCTGTTAATTCTACAGGAATAGGATGACATTGAAAAGCGCCATCTATTATCAAACTATTACGCGACATCAGTCCACGTAAACGAAGTTGCGGGTAAAAGCTAATTCACGTTTATAATATTAATATAATATATGAGATAATTAAACACACGGTCGTCCGTAACCCAAAGTAACTTAATACTTGTGTTATGGGTGACTGACAATTGGTAAATATATAACGACAAATTGTTTTTGTAATGTTTGCCCTTAGCGGGAGTCAACTAAAATAGTTCCCTGCCATATCTGTCTGTATGTTTGCGAAAATCTCATAAATTACTAAACGGATTTTCGTGCGATTTTAACAAAAAATACATTGATTCATAAGAAAGTTTTAAATGTAAGATTTATTAAGGTTTTGTGTGAATTGATTAAAATATGACGAGAAAAATGTAGAAACTGCCTTCTTTTAATCGCAACATAAAAACCTGGAACTCAGACCATCTATTTTTTTAAATCACCTAATCCAAGATACAAAAGAAATAGTAAAATTATTGTGCTATAATGTGCGGATAATAGCAAAATAATTTTATTATTACTTTTGCACTACAACATCCATTAATATTGAATAGAGCGAAAATGAGAACAAATATTCGAACTATTAACAGTGACTCAGTTGAGCTGATTAAATTAAAAAAAGAGCGCAACCCATAGACAATGATACAGACAAACAATTGCGAGCTCACTATAATATGATTACAGGGCATCATTTATTAAAACAAACGATGATGTCACTTTCCCGCCTCGCCACAGCCATTCAATAAAACAACTATTTGTTTAGTTTAAAACGCAATAACCATAGACACTGCATTACGAAACGTCAGATTGTGGCGTGAGATGGGCAACGATCTCGGCATTGACTACCTTGTAACTTTAGAAAATTATTTAAATGTTGCATCAAGATGTTAAAATTCAAATTCACAATATACCTTAATTTGAATAAACTTATACGCATTTACTTTTAAATCTATATGATTTAGAAGCAAATGCTTATAAGTTTATTTTATTATATCTACTACTGATTATACTCTTACCGATTATACCATTTTAGTTTGTGTGTGTGGCTGTGTAATCGACATTGATGTCTTGTAAAAAGTCGCAGAATAACACATTCAATTCACACAATTTTATAAATTACTCTATAATAGGCTCTCTGTGCAACCTTATTTTTAATAGTTAATATCTCTAAGAATAGCTATACCGACTTCAACTATTAAGAAAAATACAATGTGGTAATTATGAAGGTATTGATATCAAAACAGTATGCTTACTACTAAATACTTAACTTTAACTTAAATAAGTAAAATATTTTAAACATTTTCATTTTATTACGATAATTATAACCATTTAATTTCAATACATATTTTAGAAGTTATAAAAAAAGATAACGCACGCTAACCCGCAGCCGAGTATATGCTATACTATTCATAAAAAATATTATTCCTAAAACTAAAACACACACACACATGGAAAACTGATTTCGTCTTTTCTAAATTTCATAATTAGTTAAATTTTTGCAGCTGAGGTACTAATTAAAAACATCTAAAATTGGTACCATGATTCAAAATCGAATTTAATTAATACTTCTACATATTTTAATTTTACAGTTTTAAAGTTTGAAACGGCATATATGTAAACCCAGACCAAAAACATATGAACCTTGGAGAATTTCAAACGTTCCATTCTGCCAGGAATATTAGTCAGGGCTACCAACACAATTTTCAAATTTGTTTTACGGTTAAAAGATTCAACACTAGTGAATTTGGGAAATTTAAAGGAATAAGTTTTCCGAACTGATTTAAGAATAATAAACCTGTAAATCGTAAAAAAATATTAAGAATAATTAACTGGTAAATCGTAAAAAATATTAAGAACTTCACTTTGCTATTAAAGTAAGAAACTATCGTCATAAGTATAGTAACACTCAGAACTAATTCAAAGAACTTTCGTTCAAAAACAGGAGTTTGCAAATAAGTCATAATTTGACGTAGACTCTAAGATGACCTGTCGTCGAGGTCGAGGATAGATTTGATGGTTTCCTTGCTAAGATATGATAATGTCTTGTGAGGGTTTTTAACGTCCCGAAGGGGTGTGTGGCCTTGTTTACCCCTAACAAATATACAAAACTAGTGGTTTACCCCTAACAAATATACAAAACTGTAAACTTTCAGAATTCCCGTATGCCAACCCTAGGCCGCCATTATGTCGCGTTCAGAAACGGGAACCTTTCAATACACAATGAGCAATTCATTACTTTCAGAACGCAAATTAAACTTCGCCGTCGTTATTTTAAATAAGTATGTCCACTCATTTGTAATGAAAATAAGTATTTAAATATTGTTTCACATAAACAAATTGCTCTTGGAATTTTATAATTATTTAATAATTAATAACTGACTACAGTGAGAGCATCCTAAGGAAAAAATTAAACAGACAAAATAAAACACCTATACAGGCCCAGAGACAGTTTTTTTTATGTTTTAAAAAAGTGTGCGTCAAGTTTCTTGCTAATTCTTCTCGGTAAGAGCAAATTTCTGAATCAATGGTAGGCGAATTAAATAAATTAACGACTTGTGTACCACCACCTACTTTATCAATATCTGTATTTTTTTTGTTCAATCCTATCTTATCCTATTCTATCCTACTAATATTATAAATGCGAAAGTTGGTGAGTATGGATGTTCACTCTTTCACGTCGAATCGGCTGTACCAATGATGAATTTTGGAACAACTATTCCTTATACGGAATAACATATAGGCTATAGAAATCCTGTTAATTCTACAGGAATAGGGCGCCATCTATTATCAATCAATCACGCGACAACTGTCCACGCAAAACGAAGTTACGGGTAAAAGCTAGTTTTGTATACAAAAAAAAAAATATCTGTCTATCTGGTTTAAGTTTATCTGGTTTGTTACTTTATTTCACTAGCTAAATAACATGTTTAGTAAGATTTATGATAAACATTTAAATATGACAAATATTTTACGAGTTTCGTTCACATACTATTAGATAGAAGAAACTTTAATATCGGTGTATTTTAAACTAAATGATCAAAGTTGTTTTGTTTATGGCGATCGTCGTTTTGTATATAATTAGGTTACGACAAGTCATAAAAGGTATAAAGTTTGGTACATAACGAGCGAACAAAGAATAAATTATTTTAATTCTAAATACGTTTATAGCAGCGAGGAATAAAAGCAATAATAAAATTATTTTGTTATAATTCTCGATAAAACAAATGATGACGAAGAGATGATATAGCAAAATAATTTTATTATTACTTTTGTATTATGGATCTCCGCAAAGTAACGCCAAAATTCTATAAATTAGTTAGCAGTAAGAAATTTCAAAAAAGAATTTCAGATTAAATTTCTTACATTGACATTATAAATACTTAAGTTATTCAAAAGTAATAATTTAATTATTTTACTATAATCCGCGATAAATAGGCAATATACATAATGTAATAATAAGACAGATGTAGATAGAGTGAGCTATCCGTTTTTATAGCCGATACATGCAGGCTTCGAAAAACTCATGCGCATAAAAATGCTTTGCGATTTTGTCGCGGAGTCTATATCCTGATGATGCTTCGGTTACGGGGCGAAATGGTTGTTGAGTTTGTGATAGTGAACGTGTGTAGTGCCTGTGTATTGAGTTATTCATGGTGGGTAGTGCATGTATATTTTACCATTTCTGCAGGTATGAGATCGGATAGTACACTCTAAATTTAGGATTACATATATTAACTTTTATCGCGGATTATATAAAAGTAATATTGTCATTGCTTTCGTTTATATATCCTCAATAATGAAATGTGTTTTAGTCCTGTTTCCGAATGAAAAAAATGTACTTTTGTACCCTATATTACCATATATTCCAGTGTTTAATTTTTAATTGTGGAAACTTTTCAACAATTTTAGTTCACCGAGTAAGCTATAAAAGTGTAACAGGCAGACATAATTTCGCATTTACGATATCAGTATGGATTTTTCGGTCTTGGTGTACTCCCGTCTTTATTTCACGTTCTATTTTCAAAATGCATCACTAAACGTCTGTGACGCTGATTAAATTGTCATACATTCATCGCCGCGTTCCGTTCTAGAGACTACGCGATCCATAGACTAATAAAAAATTATAGCTCTCGACGAGTGAATAAACTTTTTTATTTCTCTTTATTACTATTTAGACCTTTATATTATTTTACTTGCACATTTATTTATGGATTTAATTATACTTTTCAAACGGTCTACGGTAATTTCGCAACTATGTGATACTGTGGAAACCGCGTGGAAATCAGTATATTTAATAGAAAATTTTGAACATAAAAGAAGTTATTGTCAGCTAACCATAAGAGATAAAGACATGCTGTCCCGGACTTATTGTGGTATTTTTGTAGATCTACAATTTTTAGTACATTACTCTCAGTAGATTATAAGAAAAACGATCACATACAGACAGACAGCTTTTGTCAGACTTTTCTTTATATTAAGTATAGATATTGCTTTTTCTTATTTCCAAGGAAATAAGAAATTTTTACCCTACATGCTAAAAATGTTCAGCATAAGCGAAAATAGAACATCTTTATATAAAAAAAACCTCGTGTGACAATGTGCGTCTACACTGATGTTCAAAACTGAACCGATTCCAACAAAATTTGTTAGGTAGTTATATTTTGGTCCAATTTAATGGATCATCATTATCTTCCTGTCCTTATCCCACTCTAAGTGGGGTCGGCACAACATGTTATAAACATGCTGTCACATGATTTGTCTGCGTTTTTACGACCGGCCGCCTGCCTGACGTCAACTTACCTTAGTCGCCTTTTACGACACCTCGGTAAGAAATGAGGTTGGTCTATTCTACTCAGTCGGATACCACACGGCGGGTCGACTTATTTTAGTCGCCTTTTACGACACCTCGGTAAGAAATGAGGGTGGTACTATTCTATTCAGCCGGATACCACACGGCGTAGGTCCATGGATGGATAGAGGTAATGGATATTTTTATATAATAATAAAACTCCAATAGGTAAATTCCCACAATTTTCTACACTTTACAAAGACAAAAGGTGTCGAGCTCAGCATTAGTACTCCCTACCTGAGCAGTTGACATTCAAACCAATAAAGGTCAACGAAACAACTCAAACCCGTCTCCCTTGCAAAAAGACCTAAAACGGCTTAATTCCACCATCATTACCACAACAGTACCAAATTATGCTTCATATTTAATGATCCCATACCTCTATATAATGATAGTTCAAAATATTTTAGTCATGTTTATCTGGAAGATTTGTATCTCGATACGAGGTGGAGGTGTGAACCCGCCTTACAGTGTTTGGCACAAGTTATAAGTTAAAAGCGGCATAATTTATATTTATTTTAAAACAAAGGCCTCAAAATCTGTATCTGTGATTAATTTGTTCAAAATCTACTGAACGAATTTTTGTATGGTTTTTACTAAACTATAGTAAAATTCTAAAGGTTTTAAAGGTTTCTAATGGTTAGGTTAATAGTACATTACGGTTTTATGTAAATTTTGTTAAAGAGATCGCGCGGTTGTAAAAAACTCGCTTTCTGGGAGCTTTAGTCGCGTGCGCCATGAATACTAGCAGGGATACACTAATGTAATGTACTAGCAAATTGTAGACTGTAAAAAAATCCGGAACAGCATGTTTTGTCTCTTATGTTTACCTCACAATAACTAATTTTACCTTCAAAATTTCAATTCGGGAAAATTTTGTGACTGATTACCATGCGGGCGAAGCCGCTGAGACATCATATATTTAATAATTCACCTACCCTTTTCCCACTCTAAGTTGTGTCGGCACAACATATTATAAACATGTAAACATGGCTAGGTATTTTACTACCGGCTGGCTTTCTGATGATTCTTACCTTACGACACCTTGATAAGAAATCAGGGTGGTCTATTCTATTCAGGTTGATAGCACATGGCGGGTCGATTTACCTTAATCGCCTTTTACGACATCTTGGTAAGAAATGAGGGTATTCTATTCTACTCAGTAGGATGCCATAAGGCGGGGCAACTCACCTTAGTCGCCTTTTATGACACCTCGGTTAGAATAATGGGTGATCTATTATACTCGGCCGGATACCACACGGTATTTAAGTTAAAGACTAGAAAATATTTATCTTAAATATTTGTCTTAATTTATTATATATTAGTAGCATCTTTTCATCTATTTATGTTACCAAAATTAATTAATATATTAAATAGTTACATTTATATAAACTTTTCCTTTTCTCTTTATTACTTTATTCTCTTTCTTCTTCAATTCTTGACCTTTTCCTTCTCTTACTCAAAGGTTGACTGGAAGAGATCCCTTTGAAGGATAAGTCCGCCTTTATACATGTTTTTTTTTTACTTTTTCTTTCTATTTTCTAAATATATGATTAAAAAGAAATTAATAAACGTTTAGTTAACATAACTCAGTTGCCTTTTATTATACCTCAATAAAGAAATGAGAGTGGTCTATTCTACTATTAAAATTGTCGTAACATATTTAGTATTTTTGTCAAAACGCGCAATATTATGACTTGTACCACACGTAATGAGGCCGCCCCGGTCTCGAAGATGAGTATAATACTTTGATTGGATCAAACCTTCTTATCGACGGGCGTGGCTCGATAATGTGCCCGATACGTTCGTATACGTTTTATAATGCTGATAGTCAATTAATTTCATATGCTTCATAATAATAGCGGGAACGCGATATTGAATGGTCTTCCTTTTAAAAAAAACGGTTGCCTGTAAAGTCGGTTTTACGGGCAAAGATTTTACGTGACGTCTTTTTCTCAGTAGAATATTTATTGATATGAATATTATTAAATTGCACAATAGGAACAATGAATTGAATGAAAATAAGAATTGCACAAATTTTAACTATAGAAATATATTCATATTCAAATTCAAAATATACTTTATTCAAATAAACTTGTAAACAAGAGCTTTTGAATCGTCAACTCTACTGCTGGTTCGGAAAGCTGTTCCTACCGAGAAGAGCCAGCAAGAAACTCGGCGGTTGCTCTTTTAAAAATATAAAAATATAATTCTTAATACTATTTACATTAAGTCGTTACTGTCTTGTACAGGTTCAAAGAGAGCTATATCCACACATTCTTATCTTCCAAATAATCTTCAAGAGTATAGTAGGCTTTCTGTATCAGCCTCTTTTTAACAGTGTTTTTATTTAAACTGATGTAATGACAAAGCTGAAATTGATTGCGGAATTTTATTATAGAATCTTATACCAAAACCCTTATATTTTGTTTACTATAAAACATTGTACATGTTAACTTAAACTTAACTTAAAATTAACCAAGAACGCTCGAGAAAGACAGAGACACAAGCACGCACCGATTCAACGAGCCTAATTCTCTAGTGCTGCGCGCGCGGCGGACCAATCATGTTTGAGTGGGAGAGAGACGCAAGGCATTCGCCAGTCCGGCGGGCCTCTCTTTCGCTCGGTGACTCATCGTAACAGACGTGAGCGGGCGTTACACTTTTTCATGAGTGACTCCAAGCCGCAACCTAATTTAAGACGTTGTCACGTCAAAAATATGATTTCATTTACTGAGGCGAAAACGTTTTCAGTAATTTTCATATATATGTTAGCGCACACTATATACAATAACACGATATATTAGGAATACCACTATTCCCGTTCCGAGATGCACTTCTATTGAATGACGAACAAAGACTAAATGTCGCTGACACGTTTTATCAATAGGAAGACTCCACCGGAAAGAACAACAGCACAGTGTTGCCACCATTTTAATCAAAAGGGGCGCGAAACTCTTGTATCATGACTGTGTTGTTATAAAATACAAAGCGGAAGTCATTGGCGACAGCATATAAGTACCTGGGTAACCGAGGCTTGGTCGGTAATTTTTTAAAAGATATAATAAAAATCCCATAAAAAATTAAAAAGGAAAGCGCCGGTAACATGTGGGATTCGATCCCAAGTTTTGAACTTTTTTGCTCCGCCTGTAACAATTAGGCTATCACAGCTTTGTATTTGACAGCTCAAATATCATTTTCAACTCTACATTTAAGCATTTTTTTAATGTCTGAAAGCAGGTATAAAACGACATTTTTTTAAAAACCTAGCTAGATCGATTTTCCCCTCAAAAACCCCCTATCTACCTGACATGCTGATTTCATTAAAATCGTTGGAGCAGTTTCCGAGATTCGGAAAAATTTATATATACAAAATTAACTCACTTAATCCATATATTCTTTGTAATAATAATAAAAAAAACATTTTGCTATAATTAATAAAGTAAATATAAAATATATAGGTACATATAATGCTATAAATGTATTGTGGACTAATTATTTTCATACGCGATACATGCAGGATTAGTAAAAGCAAACCGCCACCACAATACACAAGAACTACACGGGTTCACTATCACAAAGTCAACAATCGTTTCGCCCCGCAACCTAAGCATCATTAGAATTGTGATGGCGGTAGTGTTACATCTTATATCTCTATAACAAAAGTATCTAAATATTCGTTTTAAATAGAGTCATTATCGTTATACAGAATGTCTAAATAACATTCAAACGGTCCAGTTGCAGCCTCCTATCGCTAGATCTCGCTTATCTAAAGTGGCATTGTTATCGCGTATAATGGGCCAGATAACACGACGGGATTTATAAGCTCTCGGGGAATAGACAATTCCTTATGCTAATATGGTTGGGAGGCTTGGGACTTTATTTCAGAAAAGATATTATAGCAGTTTAAAAATACTATTAAAAAGGGGCTGATCCAGCAAGACTACTATACAGTTGAGGATTATTTAGATGATAAAAATGCCTTTGGGGCTGTGGGAGGAATTATATAGGCGAAACTCGTCGCAACATCAGTACGAGGATATCGGAGCACATTCGTAATGTCAAGAATATGGACACCAATGTATCGGCCATAGCGGAGCATGTCCACGATTCTCGCACTAACCATTACATCAGGTTCCACAAGGACATACACAAGGCTTCCGTATAATACAAGGAAAAATTTCTAGTACCTAGAAAAATACGAGAAGCCATTGAAATTGGCCGGTACCCGAATTTTAACAGATACAGTGGATGGACACTACCTCTGGCGTAGAAACCGATTTTTTACACTACCGGTTCATATAAAGACCGCTTTGAACCCAACACCGTAACCGTCGCGTACACAAACTTCATCCGTGCATGCAATGACGAATCCAGCGAGCTACTGGACGCAGTTCCCGCCGCGATAACGTCGTGTAAAGAGCTCATGAATAAGTGCCCCGGATGGGTTCGAAACTAGTCGGGCTACCCCGATAGAATAACACGTGAGTATAGCCGGTTCTATACATTAAAACTATGATAAGAATGCGTGGATATAGCTACCTTCGACCCTTCTTCGACCATGTACATAACAGTAATTACTAAATGTATAGTAATAAGAATTACATTTTGAAATTGCTGGCTCTTCTCGGTAGGAACAGCTTTCCGAACCAGCAGTAGAGTTGATTCAAAAGCACTTGTTTCAAGTTGATTTCAATAAAATATTTTGGAATTTGAATTGCTAATTGATTTATTTATGATTGGGAGGCTGATAACTTTATTTCAGAAAAGATTTATAGCAGTTTTAAAAAACCGTTTAAAAGAGGCTAATACAGAACACTAGTACAATGTTGAGGAATACATAAATCAAACCAATTCAAAATTATATTCATTCAAATAAGCTCTTTCAAGCACCTTTGAATCGTCAAGGATCAATATGATTAATGAAGCTACAACTGGTTTGAAATGTTGTTCTTACCGAGAAGAATCAGAAAGAAACTTGGCGGACAATTTTTTTCAATTTTACCTTATTAAACCTTAGTCTTGAATGAAGCTGAAAGGATTTTCAAATCCATGCATTTGTAATATCCAAATAATCTTCAATATTGCATATGCTTCACTATAAGCACATCTCTTATACTTAATTGAAATCTTTCTGTAGACTGGTCTAGTATGGATTGCGGAATTTTATCGTAGAAGCGAGTACTGAGACCATCGAATGATTTGCAAATTTAACATTCCACCTTCACAGATATACATGGCAAGTTAAATAAAAGCTTACAATAAAATGAATGTTTTTTAATTTGTCTGACTGTTATAGAAACGACTGGACCGATTTTAATGAAATTTGTAGATAACCTTAAGATTCACCAAGCGTATAATCCTTTAAAATTTGGTGGCGATCAGAGTATTTTTTTAAACTGTCAATGACATTCATTTTGAAGGGAGATCGAATACAGATTGAGCCACAGCAACGCGTGGCCGGACATCTAGTTTTTAATATAATACATAAATATACTGAAACTTAGTACTGCTCGTGGTTAAAACCTATGACTCTTTGGTAAGAAATTTCGGTTAGTCGCTTCAATTTACCACGGGAATGTGTAATCTTCAAGACTATCCAAATCCCGACATATATTATAAGTCAGTTACGTTATCACAGTTAACCCACTTAACCAATATTCATGTAACTTATTTTCCTGTTTCCGAAGAACTTTAAAGAAATAATTAAGGCAATCTAAGCAATCTCGGCAAATTTGCCTCCGTGAAAGCTCTGATAGCCAAACGGTAAGACTATGCGACTCTTTCGAGGGGATTACGAGTTCAAACCCCGACAGGCACCAATGAGTTTTCTATTAAAGCTTATGTATAATTGATAATTGCGATTTATGATACGCTTTTTGGTGAAAACATCATGAGGAAACCTACATACCTCTAGAGAAATCCGCATTGGAGCAGCGTGATAGGTCTTGGCTCAAACCCGAATATAATTAACAACTTATTTAGAATTTCGTGATTTTATTTATAGAATGCATATTTCTACGTTACCTACGTCAATTTAACTTTTCAATAAACATAATAAAATTCAATATATCCCCACGCATTTCATCTGATTATCCATTTATAATCAAGAACCTACGCTGCTCACTCAGGTCTCATTAGGATCTTCGGCTACCTTATTGAATATTAATGAGCCAAGAGTATAAAACAGCGAAAATTTCTCCGAACATCACACTACGATCGCTGCATCCCATCTGACCCGACCACCGAAGGAACATTCTGGGAAAGATGAAACTGCAGATAGTGTTCCTCGCAATAGCAACAATATCCTTTGCCCAGAAAAAAGTCGAAAGGCAGGAGGTCTACTGTGGCAGAAGACTGGCGATGGCGCTAGCCCTGCTCTGCGAGGCGAAAGAATCGGATAAGAGGTCATCCAACACAGTGGACTACCAATACGACTGGCCTTTGATAGCACCTCGCACAGCTAGAGTAATGAACAGAGCCAAACGGCAGGTCGTCAAGGAATGCTGTGATAAACCGTGTTCCGTGGAAGAACTAACTGCCTACTGTTAATAATGGACATGTAATTTTTAAATTTAAACTATCGTGAGTATTCATAGTTAATGTATAAAACTGGCTATACTCACGTCTTATTCTATCGGGTTAGCACCCATCCCGCCGCGATAACGTCGTGTAAAGAGCTCATGAATAAGTGCCCTCAATGGACATGTAATGAAAACTAATATTTAACTATAAATAAATGTCTTTTAATATCTATCCTTTGTTTTTTTAACTGACTGTATATATGTAACGGCCTGGTGCTATCCCGCTGGGCATAGGCCTCTTCTCTCCGTTTTTGGACAGGATTGGAGCTAAGACCTACCACGCTGCTCCAATGCGGATTGGTAGGTTACCCATATCCCCAGAATTCTCTAGAGATATGTAGGTTTCCTCACGATGTTTGCCTTCACCGAAAAGCGTATGATAAATTGCAATCATCAATTACAATTATCAATTACACACATAGGTTTTTTTTAAATAGAAACTGAGTGTATACTGTTAGCTAAATCGAGTATCATCGAAAGCATCGAAGTTGCGAAATGCAGAGTAGAGCGCAGAAGCTCTACTAGTTTTTAGACAATGAAAAAGTGCTTTAATGTCATTAGAATACCAAGGTGAATTCGCTAATACAAAACGCCACTCCACACAAGCACTACACACACTCACAACCACAATCTCTACGATCGTTTCGCCCCGAAACCGAACCATCATCAGAAGGATAGGCTCCACGACATAATCGGAACGCATTGGTATTTTGTGGTTGCGTGTTGTGATACGTGATTAGTACTGCATGTATAAGGTATGTTAACGTTGTCTGCTTCATACACTTAGCATTACAATATTCTCTTAACAAACGCGGATTAGAGCCAAATAATTCTATTCTAACTTCTGTACTATGAAATTCTGCAAAGTAACGCCTGCTATAAACAAAATGTTGTCTATTTCTGTTTCAAAAAATATTTCAATTTAATTTAAAGCCTACTATACTCTTGAATATTACTTAGAAGATAAGAATGTGTGGATATAGCTCTCTTTGAACCTGTACAAGACAGTAACGACTAAATGTAAATAGTATTAAGAATTATATTTTAGAAAGAGCAATCACCGAGTTTCTTGCTGGCTCTTCTCGGTAGGAACAGCTTTCCGAACCAGCAGTAGAGTTGACGATTCAAAAGCACTTGTTTGCAAGTTTTGAATTTGAATTTGAATTTTGAATTTCTAAATTAATGATTCGTATCTAAGCATTTAAAAATAAATACTAAAAGCAAAGCAATCCAAATACGATGAATTATAATAAACGCTATCGGTTTCATCACAATCGGAACGGCATTTATCATAGCGTCGCCTATCCACAATTAAAATGTTATAAATTAAGAGCTCTCATATCTGCCGGTCACAGATAGAGCCTTCGAGTAGATTTATTTGACCCCCGCGGGCTTTGTGTTTGGTGCAAGTAATAAGAGAGAGATTTATAAGAACAAAACGATTCATCGAATATCTATTTTTTATAATAATAGAGATATATCGCACGCTTAGTATTAAAGTGACCGAATTCATAATTTGTTTGTGGCTAACTGAATAAACCTTTTGTAACTAGGGACTTGAATATATTACTTTGGTGTGAATGCGACAAGATAGTTGTATAGTATATCTTTAATATTTAAATGAGTTAATCTTGTATGTATATATAAGTATATTTTCTGAATCTCGGAAACGGCTTCAACGATATTCCTAAAATTCAGCGTGTAGGTGGTTTTGGAGGAGAAAAATCGATCTCCCTAGGTGTTATTAAAAAAAAACTCGTTTATACCTGTTTTTGGGTACCCAAAAAAAAACTACGAAAAAAGGAATAGAGAGCAACTGATATTATCTAAAGCCTATAGCCTAATGGTATCTATCTATTTGCGGGGACGCCCGTCGTTGCAGGACGGGTCGTCAGCTCCTATTCTGGTCTATTCCACCCATTTTTAAGCCTAATGGTAACGCGCGAATCAAAAAAGTTCTAAACTTGGGATCGATTCCGACATATGATTTTTTTTTATTGCATTTTTTTAATTCTTTTAAAACATTTACCAAACAAAGCTCAGTCATCGAAGTACTTATAGGTAAGAGGTAAAATACCTACTGTAGTAGTACTTATAGCTAGATATAATATCCTCTAACGCGGGAAAAAAAGGTGATTTCATTATTTTACCTGCAAAGTATTCAAAAATACTTTTATTAGCTTTTACTGGACTGCTTTTACTGAAAGTTTTATATTAAAACTTTCATACTAGCTAAAAAAGTAGCTGTGGTAGCCCAGCGGTATCACCGTGCGCCTCTTTCGAGAAGGTCTAGGGTTCATATCCCGGGCAGGCACCAATGAGTTTTCTAGTAAAACTTATGTGTCTAATTGATAATTGCAATTTATCACACGCTTTACGGTGAAGGAAAACATCGTGAAACCTGCATATCTCTAGAGAATTCTGGGGATATGTGTAACCTACCAATCCGCATTGGAGCAGCGTGGTAGATCTTAGCTCCAATCCTTCTCTCCAAAAAAAAAAAACGGAGAGAAGAGGCCTATGCCCAGCAGCCCAACAGGCCGTTACTTACTTTTTTTTTACTAGCTAAAACTTAATAAACCAAAAAAAACATAAGCGTCAAGTTAAAGCACAAAGCGCTATGCAGCGCTTTCAGTTTATTAATTGTACTTTTCTTTTGTTTGGATACAAACAACGCGTCTTCGTGTCATTTGAATTCTTTACTAATTTATATTTTAAAATTTATTTTATTGCTGAGGCAGGTAGCATAACAGCATAGTCATAATTTATTGATAGTTAGGTTAACAAACTTTAAATCTGACTGGCCCGTTGGAGTAGTGGGTAGTGACCCTGCCTTCAGCTCTGCAGGTCGCGGGTTCGATTCCCGCCGAGGGCCAACATTTTCTATAAATGAATTTGTTGGTCTTTGACCCTGGGTGTATTGAAGTATGTATTTAAAAAATATATAAGTATATATTCACCAGTTGTCTGTCACCCATAACACAAGAATTAAGTTACTTACTATGGGGACGGACGACCGTGTGTGTAAGTGTCCCATATATTTATATTTATATTTATTTATATATCTTCGACTAGTCACTACATATTATAAAAATAAGATATCCTACTGTGTTTCTGTCTGTATTTTCGCAATTAATTCAATACTAATGAACTTATTTTGATGCAATTTCAATAGACACAGTGATCCATAAGGAAGTTTATGTGTATAAATTAGTTAGGTTATGTGTAAATTTGTTGAAATATTACTATTTTTGTCAAAATAGAGGAAAAAGTTAAGCTGTCTGGGAAATTTTTATCAAAAATGACGCCTATCATGTCTGTTTTATTCCAGAAAAATGTAAAAACTGACTAAAACTATTTTTTATTCAAGTAGACTCTTTTTAGTACTTTTAAATTTTCGAATGTTTTTAAAGAAGTTACCACTCATTACAAAGTTTGCTCTTACCGAGAAGAACCACAAAAAACTTGTAATATAAATATATGTTGACATCAAACAGGCGGCCGGCCGTCACATATGTAACCTAAAATATGTATATGTATGTGAGAACATGATTATAACATGTTGTGCCGACCCCACTTAGCGTGGGATAAGGGCAGGGGGATGAAATAATAAAAAAATAACATTTTGCAAAATAAATTCCTATCGTTCTTTCAATTTGTGTAACTTAGCAAACTCTTATATACCAGTCTAGCATATATGCTATAGTTTTTTCCTACTAAAACAAGAAATACATGTAGTATTATATAATTGGGGTATTTTAACACTAAAGTTGACGGTAACGAAGTCACGGCTACAACTAGTTTTCTATAATTACACGACCAAAGCTTCGGAAATCACGTTTTTGACATTAAAACAATAAAAAGGCTTATGATTTCACATAATTCAATTAATTTTGAACCTTAACTGTAAAATTATAAAGTCTAAATTACTAAGCGAAGTCCAAACTAGATATCGCAACGGTGTATGGGCTGTCATTAGTAGAAGTTATGTTGGGTGATTACACAATGGACACAGGTTCGAGTCCCGCCTAATTGCCGGTGTCATCATCGAAGCAATTATTTATCAATAAATCATTACCCGGTCTGTATGAAGCTGTGATAGATACATGAGAACGTGTGACACCTATGAACATAAATTACCTTACTGAGATTCCCGAAAAAAACAATAGATCCTAATAATTTTACATCGTCAATTTACAATGAAGCACTTTTACATCGTCAATTTACAATGAAGCACTTTTACATCGTCAATTTACAATGAAGCACTTTTACATCGTCAATTTACAATGAAGCACTTTTACATCGTCAATTTACAATGAAGCACTTTTACATCGTCATTTTACAATGAAGCACTTTTACATCGTCAATTTACAATGAAGCACTTTTACATCGTCAATTTACAATGAAGCACTTTTACATCGTCAATTTACAATGAAGCTAAGCACAAAGAAATGGTTCGAAAAGGTGGATCTTACCGAGAAGAACTGGTAAGAAACTCGGCGATTGATTTTCATTTTAAATCCAAACTTTCTTATCATCAACGGTTTTACAATATAATAGGTAAGCTTTATGAATAAGTGTAATTTTATTTGTTTCTTTGAAATTGTGTAAATATTACCGATAAGTGCTATAAATGATTTAATAATTGAAGGCTATATTTACCAGGTAATGAAACTTATTAAATACTCCACACCTGAATGTCAGCCATACCTGAAACAAGTAGAGCATTTTTTAGAGGAATAAAGAAAGACGAAAGATTAAAACGATGGAAAGATGAAAAGATGGAAAGATTAAAACCGTAATATAGTCTTTTGATAACCATAAAAATGGTTAAAGTGTATTAACTTTAAAAGCTAGACATATGCTGTCCCAGACTTTTATTTAGAACTTTTAGAGAGGAACAATTTTGTAGTAAATAATTTTTGAATAACTATTACCGTCTACTCAGCGCATGCAAGAAAAGCTTTAAATTTTGCCGTTTTCGTAATATTTTTTATTGCTGCTCCTCTCCTATTTATCTTAACGTGATGTGTGTAATATGTATGTTTTTCCCTGTTTTCAGGCATGTCATTTCGCTGATTTTGTAAAGTTTTAATAACTCAGTGGGAAACGGTAGGATTAAAAATAAAAAAAAAAACCGGGGTCAACCCCCAGATATCACCTTTTTTGCTTTATTTATTTACATTTTTTATATATTTTAACACATTACCGAGAATGGCTCTGTGACCTTAATATTATGTGTAAGAGACAGAAATTGTTCACTCGTTAATAAATTGAATACACCTTTTTTTAAACCTGCTATAAAAGGGTGTTTTCTAGTTTTTTGAATGTATTTAAATTTTCAAACATTTAGTGTCAAAGATTGAAAAAAAATCAGCTCATGTATTTATTTTATTGTATTGACACACATTCTTGATAAGTACACAAAGTTGGTAAAGACAAATTTATATTTAATCAAAGGATTCGGTCACAAATAAACATACACACTAGTAAAAGTAAAACGCGTAAAAAAACTTATTTCTCAACAGATCGCTTGCAGTCACGCAAAAACGTCGCGGCATCTCAAGATAGCATCGACACGTGGGCATTCGTCCTACGCACACACGGAAACTTTGAGCTTTTGTATACATACGAAAGCTCAAAAAGCACACACGGAAACTTTGAGCTTTTGTATATACACGAAAGCTCAAAAAGCACACACGGAATCTTTGAGCTTTTGTATATATACGAAATGATGATGATTGATGACACATGATTTGGCTGCATTTTTACGATCGGCCGCTTGCCTGACGTCAACTTACCTAAGTCGTATTTTACGACACCTCGGTAAAAAAGAGGGCGGTCTATTCTACTAAACCGGATACCACACGGCGGGTCATCTTACCTTAGTAGGATAGTATTAATTAAATTTTAAAGCAAATGAAGATCAATAGCTTTTAAAACGCTTAAAACATAATACGCCTCCGTACAAATTAACTGTCAGAGTTAATTTCTTGTTACATGAAGATTTGAGTGCAACATGCCGTAGTATTGCGGTAGAGTTCAGACAAGACAGTCTCAAGACTATACAAAAAACAAACGTAAAATTAGTATTTGTGAGTTAACCATAAGATAGAGACATGCTGTTGCGAACTTTTTTATAGAATTTTTGCAGATCTACATTACTAAAGTGATACACTAAATTGTATCTTTGTTCTCTGTAAAAACCATCTTCATTCGCTTAACCTTATGCCACTCTTAGTGGGGTCGGCACAATATGTCTTCTTCCATTCTCCTCTATCATTCGTCAACTCTGGTGCCACTCCTTTAACATGCATATCATTTTTCACACAATCCATCCATCTTTTTTTCGGTCTCCCCCTAGCCATACATCCACACTCATATTTAAAACTCTTTTGGTCACATGATTTTCATCCCTCCTCATTACATAACCATACCAACTTAGTCTCACTTCTCATCTTTTCTGTAATGGACGCAACTTTCAGACTTCCCTAGATATACTCATTGCGTATTCTATCAAGTTTTGTGACAGCATAAATTCTCTGTAAAAAATTAGGGTGGTATATTCTACTCTGCCGGAAACCACACGGTGGGTCAACTTACCTTAGTCGCCTTTTATGCCACCACGGTCGCTGTACCACGGTTTATTATAAGGACACCTATATCAGTTGATATTTCATTAAATTAATTGATCGTTTAAGATAGTGGCTATATGCTGTATTTTGGAATACTAATTAATTTCGCAACGATATTTAGTACGCCGTAAACTGCGCGAGATAAAATGGCGCCTCAAACAAAACACTATCGCTTGCTAATAATTTCTGTAATGTAATGCTTGCTAAATTTAATATCAAGATTATATTAATGAAATATTGATGCAATTTGAGCTTTCATATATTTACGAAAGCTTTAATTGCATACACGGGTATACAAGCTTTTTTTACATTAAAGCTCTTGAGTTTAAGTTCAAGTAAACTTAAATAAATAATATTTTAATTTGATATACGATAGCCGAGTGGTATTCAGTTGAGTAGAATAGACCCTCCTTCCTACTTACCGAGGTGTCGTAAAATGCGACTAAGGTAAGTTGTCACGCCGTGTGGTATCAGTTTAAGTATAATAGATCACCCACATTTCTTATCGAGGTGTCGTAAAAGGTGACTAAGGTAAGTTGACCCGCCGTGTGGTATCCGGCTGAGCAGATTAGACCACCCTCATTTCTTACCGAGGTGTCGTAAAGGGTAAGTAAGGTAAGTTGACCCGCCGTGTAGTATCCGGTTGAATAGAATAGACCACCCTCTTTGTTACCGAGGTTTCTTAAAATACGACTAAGATAAATTGACGTCTGGCAGGCCGGTCGAAAATATGTATCTAAATCATATGACAACATGTTTATAACATGTTGTGCCGACCCCACTCACGGGAGAAGTTCAAGAGGATGTAGATATACACTAGAAATTCTCTAGAAATGCTGTATCTTGATAAATGAAATCATATAAATAAATGTAAAATTACTATGGATTTATTTTACTCGGATTCAAAGTTAAACAAAAAACTTGTTCCCTACAAAAAACACAAGTACGTAATGTATGGAACATTACATACAATCGCGCATCTACAAACCGGCAAACCGGGAGGGCATGTTTATCGCACGATCAACATTTGTTTGCGCGCGTCAGTCTGTCTGTCCGACGGTACATCTGGGAACGTTGGCACTCGACACCGACACTATACCAACTGGATTGTGCAAACTGAGCAAAGATATAACATACGATTTTGACATTTTCCATGAAAATGATTTAGAATTTGAACGCAAAGTCACGGACCGTATTTCTGCATCGTAGGTGAAATTATAAAAGTAATGTAAATTTAAACTTAGAAAAATTATTATTCAAAAATAATGAGAATATTATTTTGCTATAATCCGCGATAAAGATTTCATATAGCAAAATAATATTCTCATTACTTTTGTATTATGGACCTCTATGGAATTCTATATTCAAATACAAAATATTCTTTATTCAAATAAACTTGTAAACAAGTGCTTTTGAATCGTCAACTCTACTGCTGGTTCGGAAGGCTGTTCCTACCGAGAAGAGCCAGCAAGAAACTCGGCGGATGCTCTTTTAAAAAAATACAATTCTTAATGCTAGTTACATTTCATCGTTTCTATCTTGTACAGGGTCGAACAATATTTATATCCACGCATTTTTATCGTCTTAATAATCCTCAACAGTATAGTAGGCTTTCTGTATCATACCTTTCTTTCTTGGCTTTGGCTTTCTGTACCTATAAAAATATTATTATTATTTTAAAGACAAATTTAAAATTAGGAGATAAAATTATTGTTTATTATTATTTTAAATTATTTTATGACTTTGACATTTATAATAAATAAATACGTGAAAATATCTATCTATATTTAATATTTAAATGAGTTACTCCTGTATGTATATTTTCTGAATCTCGGAAACAGTTTAAACGATTTTCTTGAAATTCAGTATGTAGGACTTTTTGGGGGAAAAAATGGATTAGGTAGGTTTTATTAAAAAAAAATAACGTTTATTCCTTTTGGGCATTACAAAAATTGTAATTCCCGCCAAAAACCCACTTCCCGGTATCCGATTGAGCTGAAATTTGACATATTGGTCCAGTCCCGATGACAATGTATGTTTATGATAAGCATGACCTGATGTCACGATTGGCTCCAGACTAGGGAACTGCTCAGCGGTTAACAGTAGGGTAATTTTCGTTAGAAGCATTTTTTATAAACAATTTTAACTTGAATTGTTCTATAAATCATTTCCACAATAATAAGTATGTATATTTTAAACCTAATCTATTCTGATTATTAAATAAACATACGGGTCACATCGCGTTATAATCGATTACCTTAGTATAAGGTTCTACGTTTCGGCAGAGTTGCATCCACCGTGGTCACGAACTGACTGGAGCGCCGCGGCGTCTTCGTTCCCGAGTACTACAGTCATTATTTTGTTCATCTACTCGCACTTGAACCGCACAATCCATATAAAGTCTGTTGCACACCACACTGATATTATCCGCACGCGATATAGCTTGCAACGATTTCTTTCGCGAGTTATATTTATTGATCACGGGATCCCAAGTCGTTGACAATCTGAAGCCCTCTTCTCTGTTGAATGTGCGATGCTTTTTAATCTCAACAGCTTCACGCGCCACTCTTGCATAATAGTGGGCATCAGTTGACAGGACTTTGGGATCATGAAGCTCAATCCAGTGATTGCTCCCCGAATTAAGCAGATGGTCTGCGATCGCTGACTTCGTTGGCTGGTTATTTTTAACTGCAGCTATGTGTTCTTTGACCCGCTCACGATGTGACCCGTATGTTTATTTAATAATCAGTATGAATCGCGAAAGTTTAAAATCTACTAATCTATTCTAATAGTAAAAATGCGAATGTCTGTCTGTCTTTCAAACCTTCACTTAGGCACATAGATAAAACCGCGGGATACAGTCAGTTTGTAATAGATTTACGTTCAGCCCATACCATAGATAATTTACGCACAAAACTAATTTCAAAATTGACAGCTAATTTTCTCACTAAACGCCACACGGCAGTAGAATGTGTGCAACATATTATAAAAATAACATTTATTGACATACTGATGCGACAAAGTATTTTATTATATACGTCGGGACGCTCCTACTGAATATACATACGGCCGTTAAAGTGGGCTAACTTTTTTAAAGTACTTTCCTATGTTATACTCATTTCTTTATGTTATATACAATTTTGTACTACCAGTAAACGGGAATGGTCTAAATTAATACGAAAATCAAAAAAACTCGGCGCTTAATAAAACAAATTATATCGAATAAATGAAAGATTAGATAGAAGTAATAGAAAGACCCTCTGTGTGGTATCCGGCTGAGTAGAATAGACCACCCTCATATCTTACCTAGGTAAACTAAAAGGTGTCTAAGGTAAATTATTTATAGAATTAGGCGTTACTTTGCGGAGGTCCATAAAACAAAAGTAATGAGAATATTATTTTGCTATAATCCGCGATAAAAGAAATAATAGAAAGACCCGCTGTGTGGTATCCGGCTGAGTAGAATAGACCACCCTCATATCTTACCTAGGTAAACTAAAAGGTGTCTCAGGTAAATTATTTATAGAATTAGGCGTTACTTTGCGGAGGTCCATAATACAAAAGTAATGAGAATATTATTTTGCTATAATCCGCGATAAAAGAAATGTAATGCTAAATGTAGAGTGTACTATTCGTTCTCATACAAGATACAAAGCCTGACGCAAAGTTTTCCAATTTTGTCGTGGAATCTATCTCCTGACGATGCTTACAAATCCTGCATTCTTGAGTCCTTACAAATTCTACATGTATCAGGTATGAGAACGAATAGTACACTCTACATTTAGCATTACATATATTTTCTTTTATTGCGGATTATAGGAAAATAATATTCTCATTACTTCTGTCTAAGGTAAGGCAGCCGGTCGTAAAATACGTAGCCAAATCATGTGACAACATGTTGCGCCGACCTCACTTAGAGTGGGACTAGGAAGATAAGGGTAGGAGAATGATGACGAATAAAAGATTTCCCGTCCGCAAGCTCCGTGTGTATCGTTGTTCTTAGACGCCAAACAAATATCGCAACAAATATCGTGCCAATATTGCGAGTGAAACATAAACTAACTATTTTATAGTGATGTCGTTACATTATCATTTTGCTATCAAATCTTTATGTCTCATTACTGGATTCACACATATGCAATAAAGTTTAGGAATTATCTCTTCATTAATAAAAGCTGTTATAATATAGTAGGCCCCTTTTGACACCATAAAAATCTTATAAAAGTAATGAAAATATTATTTTGCTATAATCCGCGATAGAAGAAAATATATGTAATGCTAAATGTAGAGTGTACTATCAATCGCAAAGCGATCTTTGCGACTTTGTCGTGGAGTCTATCTCCTGACGATGCTTCGGTTACCGGGCGAAACAATTGTTGAGATTGTGGTGGTGAATGTGTGCAGTGCTTATGTATTGTTGTGTCATCGGTGTCGGGTAGTGCATGAGTTCTTACAAGTTCTGCCTGTATCAGGTATCAAAACGAATAGTACACTCTACATTTAGCATTACATATATTTTCTTCTATCGCAGATTATAGCAAAATAATATTATCATTATTTTTGTATTATTGACCTCCGCAAAGTAACGCCTAATTCTATATCTTATTACTAGTTACATTAAGTGTCTTGTACAGAGTCGAAGAGATGCTATGTCAACACATTCTTATCGTCTAAGCAATCTTCAACAGTATAGTAGGCTTTCTGTATCAGCCTCTCTTTAATAGTGTTTACTGCTGTAATGGCAAAGCTAAAATTGATTACGGAATTTTATTATAGAATCTGATACCCAAACCCACAAATGAATTTCGTACCTTTGCAAGGTGCAAAGCAGGAGCCGCAAGCTTATGTCGGTCCCTACTTTGTCTATTATATACATCACCTATCGTTACAACTATATTCTTATGTACAAAAATTAAATTATTATTAAAGGTTTATTTACTCTTTTCATCGTTATTATTCAGGGATAATACACATATTTATTTATTGTTTCATCTATAAATACGTTATGTGTCAGGAATGCGGAATTGTTTCAGGCAATTCGAACCACTTGGGCTTTACGGTTCGCACACTAACAGATCTTTACGAGGCGAACGTAAAAACTGGATTACTTCTTACACACTTGAATATAAAATTAAACCTGTGGATTTATTTTGTAATAGAAATTTAACTAGATAGACTAAGAATAACATAAGAATGCGTGGATATAGCTGTCCGACCCAGTACAAGATAGAAATGACTTAATATAACTAGTTATAAGTATTATAAAAGAGCAGCCGTCGAGTTTCTTGCTGGTTCTTCTCGATAGGAACAGCTTTCCGAACCAGCAGTAGAATTAATGATTCAAAAGCACTTGTTTACAAGTTCAATTTTTTTCAAATAAACTTATTTGAATAAAAAAAAATTCCTTACGATGTTTTCCTTCACATTTACTCGTTTTTTTTAGAAAACATACTTAGATACAAATAAGGCTACAGGATAAAAAAAGAAATGAATAAAAATAATGAAATAAGAATGAAATAAGGGAATATCTGGACATATCTGGATTTGAACTAACGTCTTCTTGTATAGAGATCGCACTATTTAACACCTATACCTAACAAACCCTGTAGATAATGGCGAAATTTACCTTCGTATTCTAATTATGTAGCATTTTAGAAAACACTAATAAAACGTCGTTTTTTAAGTATGGAAACTATTTAGATCAGTCCTAGAATCTTCCGCATACTAAATTTCAGGAAAATCGTTGAAGCCGTTTCCGAAATTTTTGACCATATCTTATATTAGAATTCAACGTTTTAAGGACATCAATGTCTTGAACGATGCTAGTTTAAATACTAACAAACAGGCTTTTTAAAGATACTGCCATCTCAATTCTGAAACAACCAAAGAATCCTAATAAAATTCGATTTTTTTTACCCATTTTTTCCAATTCCGACACATTTTCTCGACCAAAGTTTATATAGTATCATACTTAATATTATAAATGCGAAAGTTTGTTACTCTTTTACGGTGAATTCGCTGAACCAATATCGATGAAATTTGGCATAATTATTCCTTATACATCGGCTAACATATAGGCTATCGAAATCCTGTTAATTCATTAGGAATAAAATGTCTTTAAAAAGTGCCATCTATTATCAACCTAGCGACATCAGTACACGCAAACGATATTGCGGGTAAAAGCTAGTATTATATAACTCCATATACTCGTAAATATTTCAGACAATAATCCAATTAAGAAGTCAACTTGTATGTTTAACAAATAAACCACGAGCGGTAATGATTTATTCATCCCATCCTTTTGATTAACAAAATGGCAGGTAAGAAAGGTTTCCAACCCCTGACTCCCATTTAGTAGACTCCCTTTCACTCGCTCCCTAACTCCTTTTCAGTCTGTTGACTTTGAAGGTAAAAATTACAGCTGCCTTATTTCTATTGACGTATAGCCGCGATAGCCTAAAGGTAATATCTCACGATCTTTGACTAATATTTACAAGTTCAAATTGTAGGGTAAAACACCCACAGGGCATATAAATCCAAAAGTAATAATAATATTGTTTTCTATTATGAAATGAAAAAAATGAAATGCCAAAATATGTCTGTCTAACGCCTGTTACTATCCCACTGGAGCTTAGACCCACCACCCTGCTCCAATGCGGATTGGTTACACGTAACCCCAGAATTCTCCAAAGATATGTAAATTTTTGTAAGATGTGATAGCCCAGCCGTGAGATCGACTCTCTAGAGACGATCATGCACCTGTTGCTATCCCACTGCTGGGCACATGTCTCCTCTCTTCGTTTATGGAGAGAAGGGTGGGAGCTAAGACCTACCACGCTATTACAATGGGGATTGGTAGACGACACCTCGGTTAGAAATGAGCGTGGTCTATTCTACTCAGCCGGATACCACACAGTGGGTCAACTTACCTTACTCGCCTTTTACGACACCTCGGCAAGAAATAAGGTTGGCCTACTCAGCCGGGTAACACGGCATAAAATTCGATTCAACATTAATATAATTTTAGTTTTTATAATTATTTTTTTACTGATGCTGATTTTCTATGGACTGGTTACTAATAAATATTAGTAATAATCTTCAAGCTGATATATTAAACGCGTCTCCAGCAATCTTTAACTATTAAAATAATATTCATATACTTCACAAAGTCAACACGAGGGACCCGCACACGACAGCTTCTGTATTTCCTCCTCGCATACCAAGAATCACGGCGTGAAAGATTTTAAAAACCTCGCACTAAAGAAAAATAATCATCAGGAATACCTCAAGGAAAATTGAACGCTAAATACTATACCACAGAATTTAATATCACATAAATCGACAGAAGTTGACAAATCATCACCAATAAGAGTGTATGCCGATGATATTATGCGTAGACACGCGTGCAAGCCTACACATGTTTACAATACAAAGACACACAAAAATAAACTTTAACATAACTCAATAAGGTATATTTTACGATAACTTTAGAAAAATAGAAGTTCAAGTAGTTCTACATATTGGAAAATCAAACGCAAGTGCGCGGTTTATTTTCTACGTACGCGTTATTGATCTCTATAATTATTAGTAATAAGGACGTAATTCGTATGCGCGTTGGTTACTTAAGGGGTAGTGAACTGTTTGCGATCGCCGGCTTTGTTAAAGTGATAATCCGCGAGAGGCGTGCGTGATCGCGACGTCAAACGGACATGCCTGGAGGTAGTACGGCACAGATTAAATGTAATTTTAACAAAACTCGTCTCGGTTTTGTTGGGAACGAGGTATTATTGGTAAAGGATCTGGAGGCGATGTATGTGGTTTATTATTAGAGGTAGATTATAGGAATATTTTTATCAGTAATTCATATGGTAAATGCTTTCAGAATTTGAAGATAATAAGGTACTTAATGGAGTCTAGCAAACAAAGCTAAACCAATTTGTAAAAGTGTATTATTCTTTTCAATATTTTGCTAGCTTTGAACGGTGATGCGAATATTAATACTTTATATATTAATATTAATATTATTAAGATCAAGAAGTACTTTTGAGAAATATATAAAGTATATTCCTTGAATAATAAATTTCCTAGTTATTGTTCTTCTACGTCTTTTGATTTTGCGAACATACCATACCTAAGATATCGGCTTCTTTTTTAAGTATTTTATTCAAAATCGTAAGTTAAATTCTAAGGTAAGTTGTGGCCAAATAGAATTAACCACCCTCTTTCTTACTGAGGTGTCGTAAAAGACGACTAAGGTATGTTTGCTTCAGGCAGGCGGCCGGTCGTAAAATACCTAGCCATATCATGTGACATGTTTATAACATGCTGTGCCCACCCTACATAGAGTGGGACAAGGGAAGGAGAATGATGGAATATTCTAAATCGTACATAGGATTCTTATGGGAATTTTTATGTTATCAAATCTTGCTCTGCATGAATTGAGAGACTTTAGGATACCTTTACGAATACGTCCGTCTAATTCAATGGGATTATACCATTGCTCAGCTATTCACAATTAGAGATGGAAAAGACGATGATTTGCATAAATATATTTGTACTATCAATCGGCAACAATTAAATATATGACTTGCGGCAGTTCAAATCCATTGTTTCTAAATCCAGACGACGTTAAAAGGATCAGTGATGCATGTCAAAGCCATTATTATTAACCCAATTATTGTAATAGCAATTATGTATTTGCGAGCAACAATACTTACGTCAATCTGAGCCATACGCCCTACTTTGTCACCTACACATCTACACCTTCTGATTAAATACACATCCGATGTATAAAATTAAAATTTATATACAAAACCAATTAACGATAGCCGTGTGGTATCCGGCTAAGTAGAGTACCACCCTCATTTCTTACCGAGGTGTCGTAAAAAGCGACTTAGGTAAGTCGACCCGCCGTGTGGTATCCGGCTGAGTAGAATAGACCACTCTCATTTCTTACCGACATGTCGTAAAAAGCGTCTAAGGTAAGTTGACCCACATTGTGGTATCTGGTTTAGTAGAATAGACCACCCTCCTTCTTACCTAGGTGTCGTAAAATATGACTAAGGTGAGTTGACGTCAGGCAGGCAGCCGGTCGTGAAAACAGTAAATTAATAAAGTTGATAGGTATATATCAAAACTATACTATGTTCGTATATTGCTTGCTCCTTCGTAAAGTGGGTAATAGCATTGCCTGAAGTCTCTTAAACTCTCTTACTCCCCCCGATAAGGCCGTTCTTAACCATGCTTAAAGAATCTTTACTCATTCATTCTCGTGTCCTTATCCCACTCTAAGTAGGTTCGGTACAACATATATTAAACATGTTGTAAACATGATTTGGCTCATAATTGTATGACCGGCCGCTTGCGTGACGTCAACTTTCTTTACCACACCTTTTACACCTTTTACCTTACTTTTTCACTTTTTACACCACACGGCGGGTTGGCTTACCTTAGTTGCCTTTTACGAGCCCTGTGGTATCCAGCTAAATAGAATAGACCACCTTTATTTCTTACCGAGGTGTCGTAAAAGGCAACTAAGGTAAGTTAACCCACCGTGTGGTAACCGCTTGAGTAAAATAGACCACCCTCTTTCTTACCGAGGTTTCGTAAAATACGACTAAGGTAAGTTGACGTCAGGCAGGCGGTCGGCCGTAAAATACGTAGCCAAACCATGTGACAACATGTTTATAACATGTGTGCCGACCCCACTTAGTGCGGGATAATGACAGGAGGATGATGGATACAACACTGCGGGCTTAAAGAATCTTTAGTATAAATTTTAAAACTCAATAAATCTATACACTCCAAACAATCGCCTATAATAAAATAACTGAAAAGAGTCGCAGTAAGCCACGTCGCTAAGACGATGCCACAGCTAGAGCACATGAACGCCATAACTGTCACCTAAAGGCGTGCAGTCCCAGATGCTTACATAACACCAAAATGAAACAGATATGACGTCAGCCATGTCGCAATATTCTACTAACCTACCGTCAAATGACATATTTTTAATATAACCTATTTTTGAATGTTTTTTGATAAAGTAAAAGTGTTTATAGTTAATCTGATTAATTTTTATATCTCAATGAATACCCAACAGCAGTCCATCAGTAGATTTTAAACTTTCGCGATTCATACTAATTTAAATATAAACAACCGGGTGGATGCAACTCTGCCGAAACGTCGAACCTTATACAAAGGTAACGTGATTATCGCGATGTGACCCGGTTGTTTATATTTAAAGCAGTCCATCAATCTCCTGTCCTTTATCACACTCTAAGTGAGCACAACATGTTTTTCTCTTTCATTCTCTCCTATCGTTCTACAACTCTGGCGATATTCCTTTTACATGTCATACTTCACAGAATCCATCCATCTCTTTTTGGGCCTCTCTCACACATTCATCCACTTTCATATTTAACACATTTGGTTACATGATTTTCATCCCTTTTCATTACATGTCAACTTTCAGAACTCCAGTAATACAAAACAATAAAATCTAGAACACTTAAGAAGCGTCCTGTTACTATCCCACTGCTGAGAATAGGCCTCTTCTCTCCGTTTTTGGAGAGAAGGATTGGAGCTAAGACCTACCACGCTGCTCCAATGCGGATTGGTAGGTTACACATATCTCCAGAATTCTCTAGAGATATGCAGGTTTCCTCACGATGTTTTCCTTCACCGAAAAGCGTGTGATAAATTGCAATTATCAATTAGACACATAAATTTGAACAGAAAAACTCATTGGTGTCTGCCCGGGTTTGAACCGGTGACCTCCTCGAAAGAGTCGCACGGTGTTACCGCTGGGCTACCACAGCTTCTTAAAACACTAGAACACTTAACCTGTTGCAAAAAAACGTCTAATTTCAATCAGAGGAACCGAGAAACAAAATAACTCATCCAATTATCTATGGCCTCAGCTCCATCTAATACAATACAAGTTAAACGCGTCTAAGACAGCCGCATACATCATCCATCAGCGTCATACGCGATCATTTGTAGTTGCGCCGCCATTTTGCCCGGGGCGAACCCGGTATCGGTGCCCGGGACACAGTTTGACTAATGGCAGCGCTGCCATCGTCCAAACTGATTTATTAAATAAAATTAACGTCGGCGTGATAAACGAGCTCCTTAAACGCAAAACCGTTGCGAAGTTATTTTTCTGTGAGCACTTCGCCTTAACGTGTTTAGAATACGCGAGTGTTTTTTTTCATCTTTCGCTTTACGGTTTCTCATATTTATTTTTGAAGTTTTACTTATAATAAGATCTTTTCTATAAAAATGTCTAAAAATACATCATCCACGTAACGGCGAAGAGAACTATTGTGCGAAACTAAATGTCTCCTATATAACCGGACGAACAGGAAGTAAAATAATTATAATTGAGGGTATATTAAAACTAAAAATAAAACGATCATTATTAGATCATTATTATTATTAAAACTAAAATGTAAAATCATCACGACAACATGTTACAAATATGTTGTCGCATGAATTGGCTACGAATTTACGACCGGCCGCCTGCCTGACGTCAACTTACCTTAGTCACTTAGACACTTCAGTAAGAAATGAGGGCGGGCTATTTTACTCAACCGGATACCACACTGCGGGTCAACTTACCTTAGTTGCCATTTATGACACCTCGGTAAGAAATGAGGGTGTTCTTCTAGTCAGCCAGAATCCAAATATATTAAAACTAAAAGCGATTAAAATCACGTGTACAAATACCAGATTATATAACTCCGTAGTTATTACATATTCATTCCTTCCAACCAACCTCGTTTGTAGACTAAATAAAATTTGGTTTTCACGCACGATCTGCGTGAAAAGGGAAATAAATCAACATCCCCCAACATAAATCAACATAGGTAAAGTAGGGTGGTTGGGGATGCAGCTAATAAAATCGGGGGCGACCCCAGCATCTAGTGAAACGTGTACAATAAATAAATGCCATAATTAAGCCTATTCATACAACAAATTATTTGTATTTAGAGCTATGTCCCGTAAATTTAGATAAACGCGCACAATAAAATACAATGCGAATGAAATGCGCGCGAATTCGATGCGTTTGACAATTGGGGGCGGCCATGTTGTATTGTGCTGTCTGCAAATGGCAGAGATCTCTATTATTTGATATTTATTCCGGTATAATAGATTCATAATAATATTCCAGCTGTTATATTAAATTATTAAAAATTTCAAAAATTATTGATAGACGTATTAAAGGGACTATATAACAAAATAAACACTTATATTTTTACATATATAAATTAGGTTGTAATCGTTTAGCACAGACAAATAATAAAAAATAGTGCGACTGTAATTCATTAATTCGTTGTCTGCGATTTTGCTTTTATCTTGTTGTCGTTTATACAATATTTAAAAATATGTATAATCCAACCTTTTCAATAATCATCCCATTTAAATAAGTTCAGGTCGTAAAATCCAAAAGAATATATCTACAAGCTCGAAGAGGAATTTGAATCATTGCTAACTAAAAGGTTGTTGCAACATAATTTTGCGGAGCGAGTTGCAATTGAAATAAACATTTTATAATCTACATCCCAAATTTTACATCTAAGCTTCAAGATTAAGCTTCGAGAATAACTGAGTGACAAACTTTGTCAAGAAACATACGATAATCTATTGAATGAAACATTCCTTAGACGTAGCATAAGCATCATAGGTTTATTTCGGTCGGTAGTTCGTTTATTATGTAAAATTATATAAGATTTTACTGTATGAGAGCTAGCATATATGTATATCTAATATATAAATTTGTAGGTAAATTAATCTAAAGTAACAAAAAGTATATGAAACATAACTCCTTCTTAGAAATAGACACACAAATTGCCAGGTGTAGTTATGAATGTCGCCATGTTAAAAATAAACACAAAACTCCGAGAGTCCATTCACATTCAGCTGTCAAAAGATCTACAGACTTTAATGTAGCTAACCTATACGAAAGTCACAGAATATAGAAAGAAACCAGACATAGAATAAACTTTTAATCCTTTTATCACTGTAACTGTCATATTTCTTCGTTACTTTTATAAATGTATTTTAAAAATATAGCAAAACTAACAAAAGTGGACATTCATATTAATATTTTTCTATTTATTAAATTATTTATTTTATTTATGTACGTGCTGGTTGGCCAGTATACTTATAAAAGCTAAATACTGCTTTAATAAAAATATTTTTAGAATTAGGCGTTACTTAGCGGAGATCCAAAATATTTTGTATTTTGGATAATGACATAAATATATGCAGAATTCGTAAAAACGTATACACTAGAAATTACCGCCACCATAATCACGCAACTCAAGCACTACACATATTCACTATCACAAACTCAGCATTCGTTTCGCCCCGCAACCGGAGCATTTTTCTTAGCGCGGTTTAGAGCAAAATAATATTTTCATTGCTTTAGAAAATTATTTTTAAAACTACAACATCCTCCTGCCTAAGTGGGGTCGGCACAACATGTTTTGAACATGCTGTTACATGATTTGGCTGCGTTTTTACGACCGGCTGCCTGCCTTACGTCAACTTACCTTAGTCGTGTTTTTAAGGACACCTCGGTAAGAAAGAGGGTGGTCTAATTTACTCAACCGTATACCACACGGCGAGTCAACCTACCTTAGTCGCCTTTTACGACACCTCAGTAAGAAATGAGGTTGGTTTATTCTATTCAGCCGGATACCAAATATTATATATTTTTAAAACTGATTATTTAAAAAGAGAAACAATTTCTTGGCACGCGGTATCTGTTTTTTCTCTATTCAGAGTTGTCAACGTAAAATAAACTCTGTCCGTTGTATTAATAGTTTCTCATATCTTTAGCGAGAGATTTAGTAATAGCACTAATGACGCACCAACAGAAACACTTCAGCAGAGCTATTATAATGATGGCACAAAGCAATACCGAGATAAAAGGATTTAGACTATTTTCAGATGGAAATTTCATACAGTTATGATAGTAGAGTTGAAGAGTTACTATCCCACTGCTGAGAATAAGCCTCTTCTCTCCGTTTTTGGAAGGGTTGGAGCTAAGACCTACCACGCTGCTCCAGTGCGGATTGGTAGGTTACGCATATCTCCAGAATTCTCTAGTGATATGCAGGTT
This sequence comes from Morpho helenor, assembly GCA_029227775.1. Taxonomy (NCBI): domain Eukaryota; kingdom Metazoa; phylum Arthropoda; class Insecta; order Lepidoptera; family Nymphalidae; genus Morpho; species Morpho helenor. Next base: position 829,685 of record JARGCU010000034.1, on the reverse strand, counting down.
TCTTCGCGATGTTTTCCTTCACCGAAAAGCGTGTGATGAATTGCAATTATTAATTAGACATAAGTTTTAACAAAAAAACTCATTGGTGTCTGCCCGGGTTTGAACCCGTGACCTCCTCGAAAGAGTCGCACGGTGTTACCACCGGGCTACCATAGCTTACACATCTTTGTTTAATCACACATAAAAAAGAAAGACCTATAATAAGTCTTATCATACTCCTGCCCTTATCCCACTCTAAGTGGGGTCGGAACAACATGTTGTCACATGATTTGGCTACGTATCGTATCTTACGATACCTCAGTTAGAAAGAGGGTGGTCTATTCTACTCAACCGGATACCACACGGTGGGTCGACTTACCTTAGTCGCCTTTTACGACACCTCGATAGTAAATGAGGGTGGTCTATTCTACTCAGCCGGATACCACACGGTGGGTCAACTTACCTTAGTCGCCTTTTACGACACCTCGGTAAGAAATTAGGGTGGTCTGTTCTAGCCTGCCGGATACCACACGGCAACGCTACAAAACTCAACAAAGGGCTGTAATATTATAAATGTCACCACATGCCCCGTTTCATTGAGTGTCACATACAAAAATAAAAACATATCGACTGGTTACAAAACGTGTCATAAATCGTAACATAACAGAGCGTTAGCACCGCACAGAAATAAACACCGCCGCAGGCCACTTACACACTCGCCGTGTGGTATCCGGCTGAATAGAATAGTACCACTAGTAGTAATAGTAGTAGTAGTAATAATAGTAGAGGTGTAGTAATTGGCGACTAAGGTAAGTCGACCCACCGTTATATCGGACGCCTGGCTTACAGGTCCCCGAGGCGGTCGGTGCATCTGGTGCTCCCGATGCACCGGTTAGCGGAGGGGGGCTTCTCGTTCGAGGGGCCCCTACCTGGAGGTGTTTGTTCTCTGGGATCAGAGCTGCTGTCGGCGGGGATGGGGGCAATATGTACAATGATACCCTGTCCTTGCCATCGGCAGCGTGGTGGAGCACACAGGTCGTTTTAGTCGGTGCGAGTCCGACATAACCGCCGCCTGTCCCCGTCGGGCGGCGGTACCCATAAGGGGTTTTATCCTGTATAAAAAAAAATGTTGACCCACCGTGTAGTATCCGGTTGAGTAAAATAGACAACCCTCTTTTTTACCGAGGTATCGTAAAATGCGATTAAGGTAAGTTGAAGTAATGCAGGCGGCCGTTCGTAAAATACGTAGTCAAATCATGTGACAGCATGTCTGTAACATGTTGTGCCGATCCCACTTAGAGTGGGATAAGGGCAGGAGGATCCCCAGTGGGTTCCCGGTTGATGGTGGACGGGACGTCCATTGGAATCTCAGGTACTTTACAGTACCTGGGATTAACTCTCGACAGCCGATGGACGTTCGATGCCCACTTCCAGCGGCTCGCCCCAAGACTTAAGGCGACCGCTGGAGCCCTGAGCAGGCTCCTCCCAAATGTGGGGGGGCCAAATGCAGGCTGCCGGCGCCTTTACGCCGGGGTGGTCCGGTCAATGGCCTTGTACGGCGCTCCCGTATGGGCGGAGCGACTGACCGCCAAGTCTCTGCGCCTTTTGCGCGGGGCGCAGAAGATTGTGGCGGTCAGGATAGTGCGGGGCTACCGGACCATCTCCGGCGAGGCGGCCTGCGCCTTGGCTGGGTCCCTTCCTTGGGATCTAGAGGCCAAGGTGCTTGCTCAGGCTTACCGCCGCAAAGTAGATTCCCGTTCATTGGGAAGAAACTCTGCGGCGGTGGAGACGGATTGGCGGAGGGTAGCTCAGATGGAGCTCCTCCGCCAATGGAGGCGGCGGCTGGAATCACCCAGCGCAGGGTTCTGGACGATTTCAGCCATCCAGCCCATTCTCCAGGGTTGGGTCGCCAGGAGGCATGGGGTCCTCACCTTCCGCCTGACGCAGGTACTTTCCGGTCATGGTTGTTTCGGGAGGTATCTGTGGCGGGTGGCCCAGCGCGAAGCGACTGGTGAGTGCCACGAGTGCGGCGCCGAGTTCGACACGGCGCTGCACACGCTTGCAGACTGCCCAGCTTGGGCGGTTCAGCGGGCGAAGCTCGTGGCAGAGGTGGGGCACGATCTCTCCCTGCCCACCGTGGTTCGTGCCATGGTGGACAGGGAGGAATCGTGGGCAGCGATGGCCTCCTTCTGCGAGGACGTTATCTCGCGGAAGGAGGCGGCGGGGCGGATCCGGGAAGTCGAGTCCTTGGATCCGATCCGCCGCAGGCGAGCGGGGCGCAGGCGACTCGCCGAAGTCCGTCGCATGCCGCCCTAACGGGGACCTCCGAGCGATCCGAACGGGGTTCATCGGACGCTCGCTGGAGTTAGGTCCCCGAGGCGGTCGATGCATCTGGTGCTCCCGATGCATCGATTAGCGGAGGGAGGGGCCACTGTTTAGAGAGGCCCCGACCCGGAGGTGGCGCTCTCCGGGGTACAGAGCTGCTGCTGGCGGGGATGGGGGGCAATGTCTTCATAGGTACCCTGTCCCCGCCACCAGCAGCGTGGTGGAGCACTGTCAGGTTTTTAGTCGGTGAGAGTCCGACATACCCGCCGCTCGTCCCCGTCGGGCGGTGACGACCCATAATGGGTTTTCCTGACATGAAAAAAAAAAAAAAAAAAAAAAGAAAAAAAAAAAAAAAAAAAAAAAAAAGGGCAGGAGGATGGTGCTGTATGATTGCATTTCGTTAAATTTAGTTATGTTATTTAATCTTATATCTTCAAAAACTAAGCAACGCTTTTCATTTATAATTTCGACGGTAATTGAAAATAATAATTATGTATTTATTCCCTGTCTACAATTGTCAAATTCACAAAACAAAGAAATATAAACATTTTAAAACGTTTTCATCGTAAAATGTTGGCTCAAATATTTGCTAGCTTTCACACACTGCGTGTGTCTCGGGCCTAACAAAGCACCTATAATTATACAACAGTGGACGGATTTAAGTTTGATATCGGAGCGTGGAACAAACACCGGGTTAAAATATAGTTTTAACTTCTCACGTAACTTCCTGCCTCTCTATCAAAATTATATACGGGAGCGTTCCCACCATCCTCCTGCCTTTATCCCACTCTAAGTGGGGTTGGCACAACATGTTACAAACATGTTATCACTAGATTTGGCTGGGTATTTTATGTCCAGCCGCCTGCCTGCCGTCAACTAACCTTAATTATATTTTACGACACCTCGGTAAAAAAGAAGGTGGTCTATTCTACTTAACCAGATACCACACGACGGGTCTACTTACCTTAGTCACCTCTTAAGACACCTCGGTATGAAATGAGGGTGGAATATTCAACTCAACCGGATACCACACTGTGGGCCACTTGCCTTAGTCGCCTTTTACTACACCTCGGTAAGAAATGTGAGTGGTACTATTTTAATCAGCCGGATACCACACGGTGGGTTGACTTACCTTAGTCGCCTTTTAAGACACCTCGGTAAGAAATGAGGGTGTTCTATTCTACTCAGCCGGATACCATACGACGGTAATGGTTAAGTCACAATAACTATTTTATTTTCAAAATTGATTTACACGCGGGCGAACCCGTAGGCACAGCTAGTAAATTACAATTATCCTGTCCTATTAATCACTACATATTATAAAACAAAGTCCATATTTCCGTATGTACGCATAAAACTTTAAAACTACGCAACCGATTTTGATGCGGTTTTTTTTAATAGATAGAGTGATCCCAGAGGAAGGTTTGTACGTATAATAACATTCAATACGAAGTAGAGAAATACTGTAATTTTTGAGGTTTCTGTAAATAATTACATTTTTTTCCACTTACATTGCAAACGCAGGCTAAACCCTACGAGATTTATCAAAATGATGTACTAAGTATTTGTACACCTAAAAAAGGTCTACAGAAAAGTCCGCGATGGCATATATCTATCTCTTATGGATAACCCACAATAGCAGTATTTTTCATTTACTTTTTACGAAAAATGATGCCTTATGTTCAAAGCAATTTTTATACAATACAGCATTAATCCTTATCCAATTGAGTACCTTAAATAAATTGTTGATTTAATATAGATCAATATGGGCGTTTACAGCATGTAATTTAAGTGAACATTTTCGGAGATATTACAGATTTAAAATGCCGTGAGGACGCCGCGCTTCACCCTATAGCACTTCGAATCTTTTAGAGTTTGTTTAAAGACATTCTGTAATTAATTGTAAAAATAAAATACATAGGTAAAATAAATAAGTAAAAATGTACTATATGAGTTTAGAAATTCCAAAGATAGCAGGAAATCGTCTTGGTATAGGGAGAGGAAATTGTTTTTCTCCAAATTTAACGCTTGCGGGCCACGGGCAGTAATGAATAAATCAAAACTACTGGAACGATTTTAATCATTTTTTTACACTGACTGACATGGGATATAAATTTTATACCCGTGCGAAGCAAGGGCAGGCCGCTAGTATTACAAATAAGAAAGTTTATTAATATGGATGTATGTTTCTTACTCTTTCACGGCGAATCCGCTGAACCAATATCGATGAAATTTAGCACAGTTATTCCTTATAATATTTTTGTATAAGAAATTATTCCTTATACAAAAAGCTGTGATAGCCCAGCTGTAACACCGTGCGCCTCTTTCGAGGATTATTTAAACCCTAGGCAAGCACCAATAACTTTCCTATTAAAACTTATGTGTCTGATTGATAATTGCAATTTATCACACTCTTTTCGGTAATGGAAAACATCGTGAGGAAACCTGCATATCTCTAGAGAATTCTGGAGATATGTGTAACCTACCAATTGAAGGAGCGTGGTAGGTATTAGTTCCAACAGTTGTCTCCAAAAACGGAGAGTGGCCTATGCCCAGCAGTGGGATCTATCTATCTAATTGCGGGGACGCCCGTCGTTGCAGGACGGGTGGTCAGCTCCTATTCTGGACTATTCCACCCATTTCCCCAACAGTGGGATAGTAACAAGCCATTACTTTACTTTACTATTCTTTACCGAAATAACATATATGCTATAGAAATCATTTTAATTCTACAGGAATAGGACATTGAAAAGCACCATTTATTTTCAACCTATCACGCTACAACAGTTCCAGCGAACGAAGTCGCGGGTAATAGTGATAATCTAAATTATCAGTCTATAATCTCAAATCCTTTAATTTCAAAGGTAATAAGAGAAAGCATGCAAATCGTGTACATGCCGGCATCTAATTAACTCCGACACGACTCTGTTATTGGAGTCTGTAAGCATTGGGGTTTGTGTGAACGTCCAATATTTGCTGTTTGCATTCTTTATGATATGCGAGCAAATAGATAGAGTTAATTGCACGGATTTTCAATAAACGTTCTCTTCGCTATCGACTATGATCTTTGAGCGTGATCGGCATAATCAAATTCAAAATAACACAAGTAATTGACCATCAAATCAAATCAAATCAAAATATCTTTATTCAAATAAGCTCTTACAAGCACTTTTGAATCGTCAAGGATCAATATGTTTGATGAAGCTACAACTGGTTCGGAATGTTGCTCTTACCGAGAAGAACCAGAAACTCGGCGGTCAATCTTTTAAACATTTTCAATTTTACATTATTAAACCGCAGTCTTGTATGAAGATGAACCAAATAATCGTCAATTTTGTAATATGCTTTACGTATAAGCATATCTCTTATATACTAGTAGTTGACCGTTTTGTATGAAATTTTAAATAATAAGCGTTTTGTTTGTTATAGTTAATGTAAAGTTGAACAAATAATTACCAACTATTACGAATATTTGGAATCGGCAACACTGAGCGGACGGAGAGATAAGATGGCGGCTAGCTAAAAGAAGGATGTGTTCAATGGAAATTAATAGGAATACAATGATGAATAGAATTATGGGAGTTTTTGTAAAGTAGAGTACTAATTAAAGTGTACGAATATATAATTAAGGAAAGTTAATACTATAGTTTTATTACATTAATAAAAAATAAGCATTATTATTTTATGAGCGCATTCAAATAATCAATCAATCAAACACACAAACAAACTCTTTCTCTCTCAGTTTTACATATTAGTATAGATATAGATTTTAGCTCCATACATAAGCTTCGACTGTATCAACTTTCTTGAATATTTCTCCTGCGGGTCAGCTGTGAAAGAAAATAGACTTTCGCATTTATAAACACGTTCCTCCGTCATTGTTCCAAGAATTAAAGTTTAAAAAAAACCGCAAAACCTGCTATGAATAGTACAAATACCAAAAGGTTACCAAAACCTGCTCGCAACAGTAAGTTACACGCCGCATTGTTGTCAATCATATATAAAAAAATCTATTCAAAACTGTCCTTCTGTGCCGTCGAAGTGGGCGGTCAAGACCTCCTTAAATCAATTATAATGTCACATTAACATTAACGATGTCAAAAAAACTATTATAAAAGATTCCTTCGAGCAAATATGATCCATATTCCTATTTATATAGAGATTATTATCTAATAAAGTAAACAATGAAAACTAGGGTAACTAGAATTTTAGATTTATCGGGATTTTTTTTTCTAAATCATCATTGGCCTACCCTTATTTCACTGTAAGTGAAATCGGCACAACATGTATTAAGCATGTTGTGTCATGATTTAGCTAGGTATTTAACGACCTACCGCCTACCTGACGTTAACATACATTAGTCACCGTTTACGACACCTCGTTAAGAAATGATCGTGGTCTATTCTACTCAGCCGGATAACATACGCCGGGTCAACTTACCTTATTCACTATTTACGCCAACCTAGTAAGAAATGAGGATGGTCTATTCTACTCGACCGGATAGCACAGGGCACATATCTTAGTTGCCTTTTACGGCACGTCGGTAATAAATGGTCGTGGTCTATTCTACTCAATCGGATCGACTTAACTTAGTCGCCTTTTACGACACCTCGGTAATCTTAAAGATCCGAATAAATTAATTTCTACTATTTTATCCTGTTTCATTAATTGTCCTGTGGTCACCTTATCAAGCACAAAAGGTCTATGACGATTGTGAACGACACAAACATACAAACAAATAAATGAGTTATAACTTCCGAAGGGGCCACGATCGAGACGCTCTCGAATTGATGGCAGTTTGGAAATTGTTCACATAATTGCTTTATCCTGCGGAACGTCGTGGAACTTGCGGTTGATGGCATCAAAAATAAAATGTCAGTTCGTACAGACATATCCGTACTGATTAACGATAATAACAAGCCAAGTTAAAAAAGCTTTTAACGAAATTTTATGTCCATATTGTTAACTATTGAGGAGCCAATCCCAGCAGTATCAGGTCATGCTTATCATAAACTTATCATCATTTATTTCCTACATGCAATGAAATATATCCGAACAGGAGGTGCAGGCCATATCCACCAGGTAAAGTCTGGGCGCCATCACAACGATTGGCTGTCTTTTCTAACAATTCATATTGTATGGCCATAATATTGTACAATAAACTCCCAAATTGTATAAAAGAATTGCCTCTACTAAAGTTTAAGGGAGCAATTTTGGAAATATTAAACCAAAAAAATTATTATTCAGTTAACGATTACCTCAATGACAACAATATAGGTACTTAATGTTTCATGCAAATTTTTAGAATTTTTAAATAATTGACATATGTTTACAATAATGCAATAATTCTTCTTTTGTTAAATTTTATCTATTTTCAACTTTTAATAACATGACATAATTGTAATATTAATTCTAATTTCATTTTTAATTAATTGTAATTTTAATATGTAAATAAATATAATTATTATACTTTAATAGAAATTTTAGGCATTTTTAGTTTTAAATATTTGCACACTGTTTGTGACAGTAGATTGTGTTAGGGAATTTAGTACTATGTAAAATCTATATGTACCCACAATTTTAGCAAATAAATTTATTATTATTATTATTATTATAAACATAATGTATGTTTATGATAAGCCCATTAGTTCATGTCATCGGGATTGGACGAGTATGTTAAATTTCAGCTTATTCGGATCCCGAAAAGTGGGTCAACTTGTGGAACATTTAACTTGCAAGTTTCCACCTTCACATACATAGCAAGTTAAATAAAAGCTTTTAATAATAAATAAATATATAAGATATTTACACACACGGCTATTCGTCCCCAAAGTAACTTAATGTCTATCTTTTAAGTGACAAACAACTGTTAAATATATATGTATAAATGCATATTTAAATACAAATTACCTGGTTGATTGAGACTTGCTCGGTAATTTTGTACGAAATAAAAAAAGAAACTTCAAAAAAAGAAAAAATAATTAGGTAGGCGCGGCTCGATCCTAGGTATTTTCATTTCTGGCGTCCTCCCGTTCCCCGAATAAGCTACGTTGTCTTGACAATTTACGTAAAAATAGTGTTTTATATGAAACTTAAATATTAATAATTTTTTTATGCCCAAAAACAAATCCCAAAGAGATAAAACGAATTTTTTTTAATAAATCTTAGCTAGACTCTCTCCCAAAACCCCTACATGCTAAATTTCAGGAAAATCGTTGAAACCGTTTCCGAGATTCCGAAAAGATACATATATAAATAAATAAATATATGGGACACTTACACACACGGTCTTCTGTCCCCAAAGTAAGTAACTTAATACTTATGTTATGGTAGACAGACAACTGGTGAATATATACTTATATATTTTTTAAATACATACTTAAATATAAATATACACCCAGGCTCAAAGACCGAAAAATTCATTTTAAAGAAAATGTTGGTCCTCGGCGGGAATCGAACCCGCGACCCGTGGAGCCGAAGGCAGGGTCACTACCCACTGCTCCAACGAGCCAGTCAAACGAGCCATATATACATACAAGATTGATTCATTTAAATATTAAAGATATACAAAAGTAATAATAAAATTATTTGCTATAATCCGCGAAGAAGTAAAATAGAAAATATATATAATGCTAAATGTAAGTGGACAATCGGCTATCATACCTGATACATGCAGGATTCGTAAAAACACATGCACAAACCTCCACCACCGCCACCACAATACACAAGCACTATATACGTTCACTATCACAAACTCAACAATCGTTTCGCCCCGCAACTGAAGCATCATCAGGAAATAGACTCCACGACCAAAATCGCAAAGCGAAGCAATACCCAAAAAGCTTAGTTAAATACTAATCGGTTCAACCCCACCCTTTATTTTATTTTGCCTGTGAATAAGTGTAACAAGCTTGAACTAGAAACATTTATCTGATCGTTAATGAGGGTGCCATTGTTATGTTTAAATTTATAATGTTGTATAAATTATTTAAAGATATACCCAGGCTTGAAGAACATATTTTTTATAGTCTAGAAATACCTAAATAACATTTTTATAAGATTTTTTAGCGTAATTCTATTCAAATAGAATCAAAATAAAATATATACAGAATTATAAAAAACTTGGCGATGTATATAAACACAAAATAGGGTACTGAAATAAATAATAACACTATTTTAAATAAATAAACATACTCGTCAACAATAAAATTCAATTATCTACAAACATAAGACATTTATTGTTCACTGTTAACAATTAAAATTAGATTTACAGCAGTTAGTTATGGTTTTATTGAGAGAACGATAACCACACATCAAGTTTCTTATCAACACATTACATTCCAAATTATGACAACAAACTTGGCCTTACGTCAATAATACATAGAGTTATTATACTAAAGTACTTGGTTCAGTGAATTCGGCGTGAAAAAGTTAACATACATCCATACTCACAAACTTTTGCATCTATAATATTAGTACGATATGTATATAACTTTGGAAACATCTCTAGGGATTTCATGAAATTCAAAAACCCCCCAAAAATGTACTGGAAAATTGCTAAAAATTAAAAATTGTTGAAGAATATAGAATAGAATGCAAATTATATTTTAGCTATCTTTCTTTTATTTTTTAGTGCATTTTTTATATCTTTAAAAAAAACACCGAGCAAGGCTCAAAAAGGATAAATACGAAAGTCTAAATAAAGAAAGAAAATCTGCCTATCTGTTACACGTTTATCCGCTCGCTAAATATAGGTAAAATTAGATTTAAATATAAGCTAAAACTATTTTCCCCGCCATCTATCTACAAGTACACACGTCATATTAATGTTTTCCATTCCAGAGAAGCCTTAATTATTAGTGCATATTCTATCTTAACGTTATCTTTTGTGCGCGCCCTCTTTGCTCGGCGTCGGGGCGCGTCGCTGCCACTTGTTTACACAACACTAAAAGCACTAATGATCTCTGTCAGTGCAGGATCAACGTCATCTGAATACAGCCGAGTGCACGTTTATGGTATAACGTACCAGTAAAACGTAATACATAGGGGTTTTAAACAAATATAAATAAATATATGGGACACTTACACACACGGTCGTCCGTCCCCAAAGTAAGTAACTTAATACTTGTGTTATGGTAGACATACAACTGGTGAATATATACTTATATATTTTTTAAATACATACTTAAATACAAATATACACCCAGACTCGAAGACCAACAAATTCATTTATAGAAAATGTTAGCCCCCGGCGGGAATCGAACCCGCGGCCCGTGGAGCTCAAGGCGGGGTCACTACCCACTGCGTCAACGGGCCAGTCAACGGGCCAGTTTTACTAGTTAATAGTAAAGTTTTCGATTATTATAGAATAATAATTTATAGAATTAGGCGTTACTTTGAGGAGATCCATAATACAAAAGTAATAATAAAAGTATTTTAAAATTATTTTGCTATAATCCTTGCTTGCTATAATTCATCGTGGATTATATGATATTATAACAAAATAATTTAATTATTACTTTTGTGTTCAATTAATCCAAATCTTTATCAATTAAAGTTAATCTTGAATCTCGGAAACGGCCACTACGATTTTCATGAAATTTAGCATGTTATCAATTGTCATGAAATTCAGCATGTTAAAAAGCTGTGGTAGTCCAGCGGTGTGACCGTCCGTCTCTTTCGAGAGGGTCACGAGTTCAAACCCCGGGCATGCGCCAATGAGTTTTTTTATTAAAACTTATGTGTCTAATTGATAATTGCAATTTTTCAAACACTTTTCGGTGAAGGAAAACATCGTGAGGAAACCTGCATATTTCTAGAGAAATCTGGGGATATGTGTAACCTACCAATCCGCATTGGAGCAGCGTGGTAGGTCTTAGCTCCAACCCTTCTCACCAGGAACGGAGGCCGTTCCTGGTGAGAAGGGTTGGAGTTGGATATATAAGTATATCTCTTACACTTAATTTAAACCTTTCTGGAGACAAGTCTAGTATAGATTGCGGAATTTTATTCTAAAAGCGAATACTGAGACCATCGAATGAGTTGCTAACTCTGCTGAGTCGCCAGCTTCACAATCACAAGCTTTTTGTGACCTCTCGCATGTCTATGATATACATCAAATTTCGTCTTATACATATATACTTTTCCGTGGTATTTTTCAAAGTAAAGGGCTTATTTTTTTGGGCTGAAAAAAAAACTTATAATGCGCCCACTTCACCACATGCCAACACTATCTCGAGATAACATAGGAGACAAGACTTAGCTCATCAAGCCTTATCATTAAGGCATTCCTTAATTATGACGTCACAAGCAGTTTTCGAATATTTGCTATAATCAGCATTTATGGAAAATCACTGTAATGGTAAAAATAGAGTGTAATAACCATTTTAACACTTAAAGCAAAATACTTCAAACCACATCTTTCGATCTCCATCTTTTTTTTCAAATTTCGGCTTAATCGGACACCGGAAGTGGGTCAAATGTAACTTGCAAGATTCAAACTTCACATACGAGTACAAACAAGTTAAATAAAAACTTTTAAAAATGTAACATTCAATGAATCGCACCAAGGTTTCCAAACGCGACGAATTTGACCGAAACAATACCGCTTTTAGAAGTGACTTAGGAATTTCGCCGACACAAAAAAAGGCCAACAATGTTTTTGTACGGGCATTGTTCACTGACGCGCCTTGTCTATGCTTTTAAAGTGATTATGAGGTGATTTATTTGTCTATGATAGTCTGTTTACTTTGTGCTTATCTCGAATTAGTATTTTTCAATTACGAGTTTGCATTGTTTTATTTTTAATAATACTATTAAAAATATTACTGTTAAATATAAACATATATAATATTACTGTTTAATAATAGTTCCTGGGTGACCGAGCTTTGATCGGTAATTTTTATTAAATATATTTAAATACTCGTATATATTTATTTAAAAATATATGATAAAAAAATAAGAAATAAAAAAACCGATTTTATATTGAATCGATCCTGGTATTCAGAATTTCGAGACCGCCCGTTACCCAAACTATCTCTCGCAACCCCGTTTAACCTCAAGATATCCCTAAGCTATCATGACTTTCCATTTCACAGCGTTCATCCTTTACTTTCTTATAAAATTATATCAGTTTTTTTAGTGCTTGAAAAAATGGATAAAACAACATTTTTTAAAATAAAACCTAGCTTTATCGAATTCTAGGGATATGTGTAACCCACCAATCCGCATTAGAGCAGCGTGGTCGGTCTAAGCTCGAATCCTTCTCTCCAATAAAAGGAGACAAGAGGTCTATGGCAAGCAGTGGGATATTAATAGACCGTCACATAACATTACAATATCCTTGATACTTTTATATAATCAATATCGCAAAGTAACGCCTAATTCTATAAATTACGTAATGATAGATGATGTTACTTTACTTAATGTGTTTAAGTCTATAAATGCAGATTGTTAAGTAACTCCATCGTGTTTATTTGTCAAATTATTATTCCTTAAGCCCACCTTACTATAAATTATCTTCATGTAATGGCAAAATCTGATATTAATTAAGGCATTTTTCATATTCGTATCGCTAATAGTATCGTTTACCAAAACAAACAAACGAGTAAAATAATTTTGTAAAGCGTAGAAAAGAAAAAATAAAACAATACAAATTCAAATTCAAAATATTCTTTATTCAAATAAACTTGTAAACAAGTGCTTTTGAATCGTCAACTCTACTGCTGTTTCGGAAAACTGTTCCTAACGAGAAGAGCCAGCAAGAAACTAGGCGGTTGCTCTTTTAAAAAATATAATTCTCATTACTAGTTATTTAGTCATTAGTCTTGTACAGAGTCGAAAAGAAGCTATATCCACATATTCTTAGAAAATCTAAGTAATCCTGAACAGTATAGTACGCTTTCTGTATCAGTCTGTTTTTAAACTGCTGTAATGGCAACACTAAAATAGCAATACACTTGTTTCCCATAAAATTTAACTTTGTTACCTTCCAGAGGCTTTATTCAAATTTAACGATATGCAAACAAGCGAGCAAACATAGATTAGATAAGTTATAGTTTATTGCACGAACAATAACATAAATAACAGACCAATAACACATCGCTATCATCTGTAAATGCAATATTCAAAACAGGTGATGCTGTAACATATAGAAAACTGATATATTACAAAGCAATTAAGTTTATTTTTGAATAATCGCCGTTTATTAGTGATGTACCTTATGTTGTCGATGGAATACCAGAAATGTAATGGTTTGGTATTACAGAACAGAGTCACTAAAAAAAGTGTATTTCATTAGACTTATCTAAGTGGGGACGGCACATGTTATAAACATGTTGTCGCATGATTTGACTACGTATTTTACGACCTGCCTGACGTCAACTTACCACCTTTTACGACACCTCGGTAAAAATGAGGGTGGTCTATTCTACTCAGCCGGATACCACACCGCGTGTCACCTTACCTTAGTCAGTTTTTATGACACCTTGGTAAGAAATGGGAGAGGATTATTCTACTCTGCCGGATATCACACGGCGAGTCATCTTACCTTAGTTGGTTTTATGACACCTCGGGAAGATTTCAGGGTGGTGTATTTTACTCAGCCGGATACCACACGGCATATTTAAAATCACTAAAACACAAGTATATTTAAATAAATATTTAAACTTATAGAATTAGGCGTTACTTTGCGGATGTCTATAATACAAAACTAGTATTATTTTGATATAATTATTATAGAAAAAAAAATATTCTCATTAGTTTCATAAATATATTGTAAATAATTTCATTTCCAATCGTGAATACTCTACCCATAGACATCACTACTGCCCACGGTTAAAACGAAACCACCAAGGTGCGAGCAATAAAATAAATCCCGTGATCAAGTGTAAAGCGCGAGCGTCGTCTTAACACTAAAACATTGTAATAAACCAAAGCTATCGCGTCCAAATCAAGTGTATCCAGTTTAAGGTGTGATTCATGAGAACTATTTAAGAAACCACCCATTTTATTGTAAACTTAAGCGTCACAAAAAGACAATTGATTAATTTTTCCTCTGTTTTTATTTCTTCGAAACTTGGGGGATTCATTTCTACTTTCAGATTCAAAAGAATATGGCATCAGAATTAACAGCGAGTACTCGTAAATTCGAGTAGAGTAAATTCGTTATCTTATGCAAACTTTTTTGGATTGGTAAAGTAGTTACCTGTTATGATTCCACTGCTGGGTAAAGGACTCCTCTCTCTGTTTTTGGAAGAAGGGTTGGAGCTAAGACCACGCTGCTACAATGCGGATATGTTACACATATCTCCAGAATTCTTCTGAGATATGCAGGTTTCCTCACGTGTTTTCCTTCACTGAGAAGCGTAACCTGCTAACTCGCATTGGTGCAGCATGGTTGATCTAAGCCCTAATCTTACTCTTTTGGATCAGGAAAGATCTTTCTTAAAAACTGGTGAATTTCGGGGCGATACTTTATATTTGATGTTAAGCTTGCGATAGCCCAGCGGTGCGACCCTGTGAATCTCATGATCATGGGGTCCCGGGAAGACACCAATGAGTTTATCCATTAAAACTTATGTATCATATTGATAATTACAATTTATCACACGCTTTTCGGTGAAGGAAAATATCGTGAGCTTTTTAATAATAAACATTAGTTCTTTTGTTTGTCTGTTCTTATCGATTATTGAAACATCAATAAAAGTTAATCAATCAGAAATTGTGGAATCAGAAAAGCTGTGGTAGCCCAGCAGTAACACTGTGCGGCTCTTTCGAGGAGGTCAAGGGTTCAAACCCGGGCAGACACCAATGAGTTTATCTATTAAAACTTATGTGTCTTATTGATAATTGCAATTTATCAAACGCTTTTCGGTAAAGGAAAACATAGTGAGGAAACCTGCATATCTCTAGAGAAATCTGGGGATATGTGTGACCTACCAATACGCATTGGAGCCGCGTGGTTGGTCTTAGCTCCAATCCTTCTCTTCAAAAACGGAGGAGGCCTATGCAGTGGGATAGTATCAGACCGTTTCTTTACTTTACTTTTTTACTTAATGATAAGAAAAACAAAAAGAACTTCAATTTGACTATTTACAAATAGTCAAAGTCAAGCATCGTCGCTAGTCAATAATCGAATTAGTGAGCCTAAACATGGATTATCTCGTGCACTCCAGAAAGCAAATGTCTTCAAAAAGTAATTTGATAATTTATGATAATAAAACCCGCCGGCTACAAATCATAGAGATGCGTGGGCGCAGATATCGGCTAGTTTGTTACCCTCATTGTTATGGATTGGGCATAGATAATTCGTTTTATGGGGAATGAAGATAAAATATAAATTAGTAGTATTAGGGATGTGACTTACAGTTGAGAAAATCGATTACAAAAATAATAAATATAATTCAATCGTTTTTTTCTAATATTTGAAACTTTTTGTTTATCTTTAATATTTAAATGAGTTAATCTTATATACATATGTATGTATGTATGTATATGTATATATATATGTATATATATATATATATATATATATATATATATATATGTTTGTGTTTTTGGGAAACCTACTAAAATAGGAACAGAAAGCAATAGATATTTGAAGTGTTAAGGCAAAGCTGTGATAGCCTAATGGTAACGCGCGAACAAAAAAGTTCAAAACATAGGATCGATTCCCACAAGTAACCTGCACTTTTTTTCTTTTTTAATTTTTTTATTGCATTATTTTATATCTTCAAAAAAATTACTGCGCAAAGCTCTGTGACCCAGATATTAATAATAAAATTATCAAGTCAAAATAAAAATTAAGTATGTATTAAGACTAATTAATATTAACATCGATGTGTTTGTAAAATTCGATTAAAATATTCAGTTTGGCTACATTGCTTTCATCCAACAACATACAGTGTCTAAAAAAAGAAAATAAATATAAAAAAAGGAAACAGGGCAATTAATATGACCGATTGATTAAGAATCGATTTATAATATTTAGCAAAGCGAGTATTTGAAATCGATTCTTTAAAAAAATAATCGATTAATAAAAAAATCGATTATTCTTTCCCATCGCTAAGTATCTGTGGCTTCAATTAATGTAGTTCCTGACGGCTGTTATTATGGCCGACTATCGAATCAATTTGCTGTTAGATCCAATGGATTATTATTTATTATCTATTGTTATATTTAAATGTAATACTTGTTCATGAAAATTTTAAGCTCTCTATAACTTTCTTTATATTTATTAACAAACTGTACCCGAGAATACGTTTGCGTCAAGTAAATATAAAAATAAATATGGTTTAATTTTACAGTTCCTGATTTTTTTTATTCTTAAGTTATACCAAATCACATGAACAAAGTTTTTGTGAAAACGCTAGGACAAACAGATTGTCAGAATGACAGACCCTCCCCTTATAATGTCAGTATAGAAGAACAACCTTAATTAGGATAGAATTAATTTATAGCCATTTTCTTTCAAAAATGGGTATAAATTAATCCTATCCTATCCAATACTACTAATAATATAAATGCGAAAGTTTGTGAGTATGGATGTATGTATGTTACTCTGTCACGGCGAATTCGCTGAACCAATATTGATGTAATATGGCACAAATTATCCTTATACACCAGGGTAACATATCGGCTATACAAATCCTGTAAATTCTACAGGAATTGTATATATATAAAATTAAGGATAACTTTAAATCAATGTAAAGTCGCTGGTGACACGTGCACCTACATAATTTCGCAATTACGTATTTAATTCATGGTAAAGGGTTTTTGTGTTATACTAAGATACCAGTATTAAGATATTGTAATAAGATACAGATCTTATCTTATATTTTAAGCAATTTAATTTATGTACATAGAATTATAAAACGATAGGTGATGTATACAATAGACAAAGCAGGAACCGACATAAGCTTGCGGCTCCTGCTTTGCGCCTTGCAAAAGTACGTAATTCGTTTGTGGGTTTTGGTATAAGATTCTATAATAAAATTCCGCAATCAATTTCAGCTTTGCCATTACAGCAGTTTAAAAACACTGTTAAAAAGAGGCTAATACAGAAAGCCTACTATACTATTGAGGATTACTTAGATGATAAAATGCCTGGATGTAGCTACCTTTCGAAACTGTACAATATAGTAATAACTAAATAAGTACATAATAATAATTATATTTTTAAAAGAATAACCGCCGAGTTTCTTACTGGCTCTTCTCGGTAAGAACAGCTTTCCGAACAATAGAGTTGTCGATTCAAAAGCACTTGTTTACAAGTTTATTTGGATAAAGAATATTTTGAATTAATCAGAATAGATATCAGTCAGGTCTATTGATGAATAGAGATATAACATGTACCTCCCATGGAGAGATTCAATATCTCTATATGGGAATCACTCAATTTGGCCAACGGAGTTTGGACAGTTGCATATTTAGAAGCGTCTGGTATAATGTTTCGTAATTAGTGTGGGCGGTGATAATCGTAGACTTTTGGTCCTCGGTGGGCGTATAGAGTTATCCATCGATAGATTATTTGTGGATTTGGTACATATAATGTCTGTCTTAAACATTTTACACGTGCAGTCTGTGGACGGGCTATACGCAGCGGGCATATAGCGCTCTGCGTGTTCAGTACAACAATGTGCTGAGGGCGGTGCTGGGTAAGCCACGTCATTGTAGTGCATCAGCCATGTTTGCGAATGCTCGCATAGACGATTTCTACGCTATCATTCGCAAACGTGCTGCTTCTACGATGCACAGTCTCGTAGGTAGCACCAACTCCCTCCTCAGCACATTTGTTTGTAAATGGGATAGTCCTCTCTGGAGGACATTTAATAATATACAATTTAATAAGTTATGTAAATTTCCATTTTAAATACTAACCTATAATATAAGTAATCTTGTAACTAACAATATGGACACAATGTCTGAATTAAAAATAAATAATAATAATAATAATAAACGCTTTCACTGCAAAACCGCTGGACCAATATTGATGAAATTTGTAACATTTGAAGGCTTGTAGTATCCGGATGAATAGATAAACCAGCCTCTTTCTTACCGAAGTGTTCTAAAAGGCGACTAAGGTAAGTTGACCCGCCGAATGGTATCCGGCTGAGTAGCATATACCACCCTGATTTCTTACCGAGGTGTTTTAAAGGGTGACTTAGGTAAGCTGACCCGCCGTATGTTATCTGGCTGAATAGAATAGGCCACCCTCTTTCTTACTGAGGTGCCCCAATAGACGACTAAGGTAGGTTGACGTCAGGCAGGCGGTCGGTCGTTAAACACTTGTTTAAAACATGTTGTGCAAGCCCACCTAGAGTGGTATAACGGCAGCTGACTACAGTGTCAGTGTTTTTTTTTCCTTCGAAATTCAACAATACAGTTAACGTGGCTACTTTTATACCTATTTTACGCGAAAACAATTTTCTACGTGCTTTTAGCAGATGCTGTATTTATTATATTTAGCTGTAGACTGTAGACAAAAAACCTAGCGAGATCGATGGTCCTCTCCCAAAACCCTCTACATGCTGAATTTCATGAAAATCGTTGGAGCCGTAACCAAAATTCAGAAAAATATACAAGATTATCTCATCTAAATATTAAAGATAAAGATAATTCTTTAATTACAATACCACTGCTTAACTATACTAACGTCGTAAAGTTTCGCCAAATTAAACAAACAAATAACAAAGTAGTAAGTAAGTAACGGCCTGTTACTATCCCACTGCTGGGCATAGGCCTCCTCTCTCCATTTTTGGAGAGAAGGGTTGGAGCTCAGACCTACCACGCTGCTCCAATGCGGATTGGTAGGTTACACATATCCCCGGAATTCTCTAGAGATATGCAGGTTTCCTCACGATGTTTTCCTTCACCGAAAAGCGTGTGATAAATTGCAATTATCAATTAGACACATAAGTTTTAATAGAAAAACTCATTGGTGTCTGCCCGGGTTTGAACCCATGATCGTCTCTAGAGATTCACACGGTCGCACCGCTAGGCCATCACAGCAAATAACAAAGATTAATGTAAAACTAACAAGATGAAAGGATATATATAAAAACTACCTTAGTTAAATTAAAGAATGTAGAGTCACATTCAAAATAAAGCCAACACTATCATTAGGGTCGTACCCACAAAATATACCAGATTCACGGCACAGAACTAAGTGCTGGTTGTATCTCATTATAGTAATGGATAGTTTTACGACTACCCTCATTACAGCCATTATAACATCCGCTGGAGGTTCGCGCGTGGAATGACGGAACGTGGGCTGGGAAGCTGTAAAATCTATATTAATATATAAAGCTGAAGAGTTTGTTTGTCTGATTGATTTTTGAACGCGCTAATCTCAGGAACTACTGGACCGATTTTAAAAATTCTTTAAGTTAAAGATAGCCCATTTATCGAGAAAGGCTATAGGCTATATAATATCACGCTCAGATAAATAGGAGAGGAGCAGCAATAAAAAATGTTACGAAGAGTTTGTTTGTTTGATCGTTTGAACGCGCTAATCTCAGGAACTAAGAGACCGATTTGAAAATTTATTTCAGTGCAAGATTCATCAAGTAAATTCATTTATGGAGTAAGGCTATAGGCTGTATAATATCACGCTAAGATGAATAGGAAAGGAGCAGCAAAAAAAAATATTTTACGAAAACAGCAAATTTAAAGCTTTCCTTGTTGGTAAAAGTTATTCAAAAATCATTTTTTTTTACCATTATAAAGAACAACCAAAGGGGAGTACTTTATTGATATTGCGATCTAGCTAAGAGGCTTATAAGCAACTTAAAGATTACCTAAACTTATAAATTAACTTATATCTAAGAATAGGTCCAGTGACTTATTTCTTTCTTGCTATGCGAGACACTTTGTTCTTGTGTTCTTTCAAGCAGCACTAGCACTACACTACACTATCACTATATTAAACTAACTCAAAAGGTTTTGTCCTTTTCAGTCTTCTTACGAGTCCAGTGTTATCGAGAAGCTGGATGGCCTCGTGATGATGAAGCCTTTGCACGAAGGCTTCAGCGTACTTTTTTATTACTTTATTAACAAACTCAACCTGAAGATGTTGATGAATATGTTCATATTCAAAAATTATGTATTACGAAATTATTCTCCTATAAAAGTTCGAAATAAATGTCCGCGACAGCATATGTCTAGCCTTCAATGTTAAGCCACTTTAACCATTTTTATGGTTATCAAACGACTATATTACGTTTTTAATCTTTCCATGCGGGCGGAGCCGCTGGCGATTGCTAGTGCATCTATAATAAAATCTTGTCTATTTATTGCTCTTAACAAGTTAATCAGCAGCATCCATGAATTAGAAATCGTAAATTGTTTATTTGCATTTTCATTGCTTCAAGATTTTATCGCGCAGTCTATCTCCTGATTATGATTCAGTTACGGGGCGAAATAATCGGTGAGGTACTGAATGTGTGCAGTGCTTATGTATAGTTGTGTTATTGGTGGCGGGTAAAGCATAAGTTTTTGTGAATTCTGCATTTACTACTACTTTATTACTACATTTAGCATTTCATATATTGTCTTTTATCGTCAACTTTAGCAAAATAATATTTTCATTAATTTTTAAATCTAATACCTTTAAACTAGCAATTCTTGTATATATAATCACTTTCTATACTGCCTTTAGCTCCATGGGTCGCGGGTTCGATTTCCGTCGAGGATCAACATTTTGTTGGTTGGTCGAGTCCGGACGGACGACCGTGTGTGTAATTGTCCCATATATTTATTTCATTTATTTTTATATACTGGACTGTCATATATAATAAAAAAACTATTTTTTCAAAAAAAATAGATAAACACTACATAATCGCGGGTAGTTAAACATTTTTTTGACATGAAGAAAGTCGCAAACACAGCTTGTATATAAATATACTGTACAGAATGTTCCAGTTAAAACTAAACTTTTTTAATAAATAACCAGCCAAACTTGTGCACGCGAATATTTAAAGGAGGTTACAAATAAAAAACTTGTTTACACATAATAGATATTTTATTACCTTTTTTATAACAGCACAGCTATTATAAAAGTTTTTATTATTTCCAACAGGTTTCTAAACTCCGTTTATAGTCGAATAAAATATTTACACTGTTAATATCTTCGACAAAACCTGCATTTCACCAGATTTTAATCTATATAATTAAAGACAGTATACCTTATTTACCATAGATATTTTTACGGTATTACACAAGTTTCTTGTCTATGGTTACAATCAACATATAACATGTTTGTCCACCACCGATTTTGAAACTAATTTCAGTTACCGTGAAGTATTTTCTCTCTTTCAAAGTTTGCTTTTAACGTGTAAGTATAAATTTTACATTACAGATTCAAGTCTCAGAAAGTATGAGTTACCTTTAAAACTTTTAAATTGCGAAAATATCGTTAGGAAACCTGCATATTTCTACATAGTTTCTGATGACCTACCTATCCGGATTGGAGCAGTGAAATTTTAATTCAAAATGTTCAAATGAAAGCAGCGGCCTTTGTCCAGAAGTTTTTATAATTATCCCAGGCCGCTTTGTTAGAAAAATCAAAAGCAGTTGCTGCGCCTGAGCCTGCTATTCCCGATCTCCACATTTTTTTCATTCAAATAAAGTAAACGTTTAGTAACGGTCTGTTAGTATCCCACAGCTGGGCATGGAAGCTTATCTCTCTTTTTTGGAGAGAAGAATTAGAGCTTAAACCCACGTCGCTTCGATGCGGTTTCCTATTCATATATCCAGATTTCTCTGGATATATACCCAGGTTTCCCAACGATGTTAATTATCGAAAAAGGTGTGATAAATTCTCAATATCAATTAAGCTAATTA
The DNA here is from genome assembly GCA_029227775.1 of Morpho helenor. Taxonomy (NCBI): domain Eukaryota; kingdom Metazoa; phylum Arthropoda; class Insecta; order Lepidoptera; family Nymphalidae; genus Morpho; species Morpho helenor. Next base: position 807,539 of record JARGCU010000034.1, on the reverse strand, counting down.
ATAAGTTAGTACCTTTTTTAAAAGATATAAAAAATATAAAACTTGAAAAAAAAAGGAAAATAATTGGGCAGGTGGTCCTCGATCCGGGGAGATACATACATACAAACAAGATTAAGGGCCTGTTTCACAAGTTACTAATAAATTGTCGAATAGTTGACCGACACTACTAAGTAACAGATAAATGTCTCTAAAAAGAGACTCTAAAAGTGAAAAATTTTAATAAAATTCGCCATTTTTAAATAAGTATTTGCTATATAGCAGCTAAACAAAATAACAGCCACAATATCTACCTGTTAACTTATTAGGGACTTTAAGTGCTGAATAAGCCTATCAGAAACCTGAGAAACGCAAAATTCCGAGATATGTGTCAGATATGTTCCGAATAAGCTAACTGACAGTTTATTGGTAACTTGTAAAACAGGCCCTTATTTAAATATTAAAGATATACCTTGTATATTTTCGATGTAAATAAATATTATTGACGCAACTCTAAAAAGGATATAAATATTTATATCTGTAATGGACGTATAAACGATACGTTTGTTTGTAAACTTAATTTGCTAATTGATACCTAACGTCAGATTTTAATTAATTTCTTATCTAAGTGACTATAAATTTTAATTAATTTAGGATAAGCGGTGATTTATACGCCGTTGAACGGATTTAACGAAAATTGCACCGCTCTGTTAAAATTGTTTACGTATCTTTTAATTTTAGCTTCATTTAAAATATGCTTCAATTAAATAGATTAATAGACACAATTTACAAGTTTAATTTAGTAAGGAATTTACTATAAATATGACAAACTCTATAGATTTATTCATATTGATAGGGCAAATACTGTTTTATATATTTTTTTTATTTTATATTTGACTTCTTTTTTAAATTTATACGCATATAAGAAGCAAATATTATTTCTCTACGCTACATAAACTTTATTAATCATGTCGAATTTTGCAATTTTGAAAGTGCATTTTTTGATGTGTATATGTGTATTGTCTGTATATTTTTTTTTTTTTTTTTTATTTATTTAAAGGAACTCATCATTCTATTTATTGGTTTATCTTTGCCCAAAACTGTTCAATATCCAAAATATTCGCCGTGTAGTATCCGGTTGGGTAGAATAGACCACCCTCATATGTTACCGAGGTGTCGTAAAAGGCGACTAAGGTGAGACGGTTATTATAGCTAGCCCATGCGATTATCATGAGAAGCGAGGTGTTTAAGGCATCCGTTATATCAATGTTTTGACAGGAATCTTATAATTGCAGGCATTAATTGCAATTTCTATTCGCGGTAACGATTTTTTTTTTATTATAACTACTTATAAAATAATACGTTATTTTGCGGAGATCCTTAATAGAAAAGTAATAATAAAAATATTTTGCTAGAATCGGCGATAAAATCAATATAAAAGATAAAATGTATACATGCTTAATGTAGACTGGACGACCCGTTTTCATACCCGATACATGCAGAATTTGTAAAAACACACGCACAAATCGCCACCACAATACACAAGCATTACACACGTTCACTATCACAAACTCAACAATCGTTTTGCCACGCAACCGAAGGATCATCAGGAGATAGACAAAACTTGCTTTGCGATATGTTATACATTGGATTATAGCAAAATATAGCCTTGTCTCCGGCTTCCGGCTGAGTAGAATAGACCAACCTCTTTTCTTACCGAGGTGTCGTAAAAGGCGACTAAGGTAAGTTGACCCACCGTGTGGTATCCGGCTGAGTAGAATAGACCAACCGCTTTTCTTACCGAGGTGTCGTAAAAGGCGACTAAGGTAAGTTGACCCACCGTGTGGTATCCGGTTTAGTAGAATAGATCACCCTCTTTCTTACCGAGGTGTCGTAAAATACGACTAAGGTAAGTTGACGTCAGGCAAGTCGTTAAACCACAGCCAAATCATGTGACAGCATGTTTATAACATGTTGTGCCGACCCCACTGAGTGGGATAAGGGCAGGAGGATGATGATATAGCAAAATAATTTTATTATTACTTTTGTATTATAACTCCGCAAAGTAACACCTAATTTAATAAATTATACAATTGTACATTACTTCTTAGTACAAACTTAATTGATGAAAGATAGTAAACAAGATATAGACTATTGCGTTACGACATACCCGGAAATATGTATTTTACTTGTGATAAGAGATAAATAACGATGTAGTTATATTTATCTTCCAATGTGGATAAATACAGAAAGGGTGAAGATAAGGGCGGGAGATTTATAATAAGTTGAAAGCAAACTATGAGACTTTTATTATACTGTGTTAGACGCTATTTTTAAGGTGAGAATTGGATCTAATCTATGCTTTCTTATCGATTAACTAGCTTTGCACTGCGGGTTTACATGCAGTGTAAAGGATATGAAAAGTTAACTAGTATATATTAATTAATACTCTCAATTGTCTATTGGTTAAACTATATGTTAGGCCGGTATATAAACTTTGATTGTGCTTAATTTCATCAATAATGTTCCAGCAGATTAGCAGTCTTTCAAATATATAGTATTAGTATTGGATGTATTGGAGACGTTTTTAGAGTAACGGAATTATAATAGATGAACGAATCATTTAAAAGGTATATCACAGTGTAGTTGTGATTATAGATAAAATTATCACTAGATATAAACACAAATGGCTTGTCGTGATATTCCACGTAATCTAGCTTAATGATTAATTAAATCAGACTATCAGTCTCCAATGGATAAGACGTTGGCTTAACTTGCTATACGTATAAACAAAACAGCACATACCTTTGCATTCGTTAGCATCGCGGGCCGTCGCGCGTCCCCACGGCCTGTCGAAGTGAAACGGCTTGCACCGTTCACAGTCTCTCCCAGCCGTATTATGCTTGCACTCGCAGGCCAGTTGCATCTGGCTCTCCTCTCCTTTAGCCGGTATACATCTCGACGCGTGGCCGTTGCACTTGCACCGACCGCCGACCGCGAAATCGGACACCGCGTAGTGCTGGGTCCCCGCCGCTGCCTGCTTCTTAGTGTCTACCTCGTCACCCTCGTTCACCATATGCAGCCGGTTGAACACCACCCTAACGTCAGTCGCCGTCACCCAGTCCTGCAGCACGGGCGATATGTCGAAGTTCGCAGCGCTCGGACGTCCCTCCAAAGTGCTAAACGCCAGTCTCGCTCCACCGGAATTCTCCCCAGTTAGTCTATGAGAGTCAGAGCATCTGGCTTCCTGCTCGTTAGCCGCTGTGACTGTGGCTTTGTTCGGTCTCCCGTAAACTCGTCTACATTGACTCGAATAGAACTGAAAGGGTTGCCAGGTGGAACCGTAGTCCGCGCTCTTGTATATAGCCACGGAGTCAGGACGCGCCGCTTTCGGACAGAACTGTAAGCTGACGTAGGTCAGCTCGTACTTCTTCCCCAGGGATAGAGTTAGGGAGACGTTGTCTGGAGGGGAATCGTAGGAAGCGGGAGGTAGCGCGGCCGATCGCCAGCAGGTTATGTCGTGGGGATTGTTCAAGTCGGTCAGATGGGTCGGAGGATGGCGGCGATCGGAGCGCGCGGCGTCGCATACTCGGCAGGAGTTTTCGGGGTTCTGGTCTCCGGGCGGGTCGCAGAGTCTTTCAGGGCCTCGCCTGCCGCATATGGAGGAGGCGACGACGGGGTTCCCGAAGGCGGCGTTGACGAAGTCCGGGATGCAGCGGCGGGGGCGGCCGTCCTCGTAGCAGGGGTCGGGCGGGGCGGCCGCGAGCGCCAGGGCGGCGGTGGCGAGGAAGGCCACGGCGCGGGCGGGCATCTCACTCACTCGTCACACACTCGCGGGGCTCTCGGACGGGCGCTCCGGTCGGAGGTCGCCGGCGGACTAAACGCGGGGAGCTTACGCCGAGCTTACGGTACGCGGCGAGTTTGTTAGTGAAAGTTTTTTCACCGAGCGAGCGCGCGGACTTTATCTCTATTTATTATTTCACTATAAAAACAGATCGTTTGTGTTTACAACCTGCAATTTATAACTTGGTTACGAACGGAGTAATTCACGTGCTTAGCTATGAAAATAGTTAAGGCTCGTTAACCGCAGACTGTAACTAGGCGCTTTTAATCACTACATAATTATTATATAACTAAGTATACAAGTTACAATTTTTAAAATTACAATCCGACTAAAAATCGAAGCCTTTTTGTCTGTTTCGCTTCACAGCTTGCTGGATTAATATTGTTAAAATATGACACCATTGAAGAATATAAACTGAAGTATTATTTAGATTAAAAAAACCCCGTCTTTAAGTCATCCTTATTCTCGTACCCGTATCCCACTCCTAAGTGGGGTCGGCACATCATTTTTATCAATGTTGATTTAGCAACATATTTTACGACAGGACGTCGACTTACCTTAGTCGCTTTTTACGACACCTTGGTAAGACTTGAGGGTGGTCTATTCTACTCACGCGGATAACACACGGTACAGGGGCGTTATATATTGCATTAACTTTAACCGTTAAGTTTACGCGAACTTTGTCACGTGTATTATTAGTATTTTGTTTAAGACCATTACAAATACGCGCAATTAAATAGGTAATGAAAAATTAGGAACGGACGGTAATCAAAGCTATAGGGGCCCCTCGATGCAGTCCCGTAAAAAGCCAAACAGTGTAAAATGAATTACACGCAGGTATGAGCGCATTTTTGCGATTGTTGTGAAAGGGTCTGGGCTCACGACGGGCCCTCCATGGGGGCTTAGTTGAGGGCTTTATGGAGACAATTGTATTCTGTAATTTAGATTTTCGTACATTGCAGGCCTTGAGCAAGACTTATCAAGATTAGAGCATGACGGATATAATTTCGCGTTCATATATTCCGCTCAACCTTAATGCTGAAATTTGTCTGTCACGGTTTCACAGCTAAAAAAAGTAAACGGCCTGTTACTATCCCACTGCTGGGCATGGGTTTCCTCTCATAATTTTTTTTTTTTTAATTTAATTTTAAAGATATACCAACAGCAATCATAACAATAAATTACTAATTTAGATAAACAATTGGACAGGGACCGTTACAATCACTTATTACAGGTATACACAACATTAAAAATAGGTCTCTATACATGTAAAAAGATTAATCAATACAGTTATTACAAGGTAACAATATAATTTTAAACGTTACTAAACTCAAACCTTCACACAAACAATAGCTAACCAACAAAAACAACAAATAATTCCAAGTATGCAAAAAAAGTTGTTGGAGAAAATATAAACCTTAAATCAATGAAAATGAACGAAGTACAAATTTGAAGAAAAAAAAAATATAATTAAATAGAAATATTTTTGAATACTTGCCAAAAAACCAAAAAAAAATCTTGCTAGATCTAATTACTCATTAAATAAGATTGTTTTAATTATTTTTTTTTTAATTTGATTTTGATTGGGAATTCACTCGTTTGGAACCAATCCTGACAGCATCAGGTCATGCTTATCATAAACATGCATTGTCATCGGGACTGGACAAGTATATAAAACTTCAGCGGTTCAACTTCAGCTTGTCAAATTTAACTTGCAAGATTCCATCTTCACATACATATATTGCAAGTTGAATAAAAGCTTTAATAAAAAAAATGGGTGCAGTAAAACTAAAAGTACAATAGACGTATGAGGTTGTTATATCCTTGAACAGAATTTAAATAGTGTTAAATTTATAATTCTTAAAAACTAAGAGGATGTGTTGCTAATAATAAATGTTTTATTGGTAACACCTTCCTCCTAGACTGTTTAGTGGCTCTTATTGTATGCTAATATTTGACGGAGGTTTAAAGTTGAGTGTTGCTCCTTAGTTATCCCCATTTTCAATACCGGGAAGCAGCTAAATTTACCAAAAAAACTTAAATTTCTAACTAACCAGTGGAAATAGTGGCAGCATTCACATAGAAAATCAATAAAGAATGTCATAAAAAAACTATCGAACTTTCGGGTAGGCCCTGAAATTATTATTACGGTTTTTTTCTTACAATTTTATGCTTTTATTAAGAGCTGACATTTCGATTAAATAAAGTCCCCAAAAGCTCTGTCTGTATGTGATCGATTTTTTCAAAATCTATTAAACGAATTTTCGTACGGTTTTTACTTTTTGTTTCAGTAATAGAACATTACGATTTAGAACATTATTCTTTTTATATTAATTAATGCAATAAAGAGATTACAAACAAACAAACGGTTTTATTTAAATTGTGTTGAAGAGATCGGGAAGTTGTAAGACACTCGCCTGCTGGAAGCTTTAGTCGCGTGCGCTATAAACCAACAGAGATACACTAAAGTAATGTACTAGAGAATTGTAGATCTACAAAAATACTACAAATAAATCTAGGACGGCATGTCTCTATCTCTTATAGTTAACTCACAATATAACTAATTTTATGATCAATATTTTCATTCGGGAAAAAATTGTGACAAATAAATAAATAAAAATAAGAATAACGAAAGCAATAAGATCCGCCTTCAGAACTTTACTCCTGTTGGCCCGTTTGCTGTTTATAAACGATGCAAATTATAAATGGAGATTTGCAAAAACATGGATCAGCGAATTATTCTCAACAAGATAGATACTCCACGCATCACGTCATAGTTTAGCCGCGAGCTACGTACAGGCACAAGCGAAAGTGAATTAATTTCCTTTTAAATGTTTATTATTGAAACTTAGATATAGAAAGTATAATATTTGTGATACAGTACTTTCTCTTAATTTTAAGAAATAAAGTTTATATGTTTAGTTTAAACAGCAAAGCAAAGCAAAATGGCAAACCTTTGCAATAATGTCATGGAGCGTATCTTCTGACGATGTTTCGGTTACGGGGCGAAACGATCTTGAGATTGTCTTTGTGAATGTGTGTAGCGCTTTTGTAGTGTGTATTATTATTATTTTGTGTGTATTATTATTTTTACGTATTTTGTAGTGTGTATTGTATATTTGGTTTTGTAGTGTGTATTTGTCTTGTGATACGTGCGGTAACTAATCCTGCATTTGTAATGTATAATCGATTATTTTTTCAATATAATCGATTTTTATTAATCGATTATTTTTCCTTTAAAAATCGATTTTTAAGGAAAAAATCCATTTATGATGATATAATAATCGATTGTTAAAAATCGAATGTTTATTCATCGCTAGTGTGTACGTTAAGTTAACATTTGTTGACAATTGTGACTACTACGCTATCGAACACTCATTAATAATATCAATAAAGTCATTAATAATATCATTTATCAATAAAATTATATACATAATAACATAAATTCATATCAGCGCGACAGTACCTAGGGAAAATGTTATTACAGCTACCCTTATCTGGGCGGTAATTAGTCACTTCCGGCTACACCACTGACCCCCGGGGATGCTTCAGACAACCCGGATGCTGTGGATTTGTTACAATTGTTTTTCTTTTAGATATTCCTTTAGAGACTTGAAAAAAATTGGTATTAACTATGTAATATATATTTTTTTGGAAATTAATGGTTCGTTCAAAAACTTCCCGCAATTTTTAAAGATTTTTTAAAAGATACAAAAACTGCAAAAAGGGAAAGCGCCGGAACAACGTGGGGATTCGATTCCGGGTTTTGCAATTTTTTGGGCCGGCCATTACCCATTGAGCTATCAGAGCATTACGTTTGACAGCTCTAATATTCTGTTGTACAATTTAGCATTTTTTAGTGCCTGAAAACAGGAATAAAGAATCTTTTTTCATTGATGAATTAGAATAGAATAGAATAGAATAGAAATATACTTTATTGTACACCATAATCCATACAAAAGAAAAACAGTTAGAACATGAAACATTTTTATAAATATGATTAAGATATACAATGGGCGGCCTTATCGCTAAAGAGCGATTTCTTCCAGGCAACCCATGATTAAAGGACCAGGTAAAAATCACAAAAAGGGGGTGTACGTATACATATAAAAATATAAATGTAAAAAAAAAAAAAAAGTATACATATAAAAAATAAGCTGTAAAAATAAATAAATAATATTGAGTACATGAATTAATTAGCAACAATAAAAAATATTACGAAAACAGCAAAAAGCTTTCCTTGCGTGCGCTAAGTAAGCGGTGAAAGTTATTTAAGAATCATGTATTACAAAATTGTTTTCCTAAAACTTCTAAATAAAAGTCCACGATAGCATAAGTCTAGCTTTTAAGGTTAACCCACTTTAGGGTTATCAAAATACTATATTACGGTTTAAATCTTTCCACGTTGGCGATTGCTATTTGTTAGTCATTTATATAAGTAGGTAAATATGAAGAACGAATAATAAAATGTCTATTCATTAAAAATAAGGAAGACATTTTTGTAATATCGTCCTTATTGCGAGAAACAAATTAACGTTTACGCCAAACGAGTCTCTTTGTTTTCGCGAAACAAAAAGCGGCGGCGCAGCACCAAGACAAAACACAATTAATACTTAAGGCGCATTTCTGTTTCTGCCAGCTTACATTGTCAATGAAATCCTTGCCCTCTTTGTTAATCCACAACGGGCTGCGCCATAACTCGGTAACCGTCCGCTCCCCGCACAATGTGAAAGTCAACGAACGCACACGTGTATATATTAAGGTCGGTGCAGACATGAGACAAGGCTCCGTGTCATCATCATTCTCTTACCCTTATCACACTCTAAGTGGGTCGGCACAATATGTCTTCTACTTCCATTCTCCTCTATCATTCGTCAACTTTGGTGTCACTCCTTTAATATGCATATCATTTTTCACACAATCCATCCATCTTTTTTTCGGCCTCCCCCTAGCCATACATCCATGCACATTCATATTTAAAACTCTTTTGATCACATGAGACAAGGCTCTCTGTATAGTCAGGAAATCCTCTTTGGGTACCACTTACCGAGGAAGGTACCAAGAATGCGGTTATGCGTCACGAAGTAGCTTAAACCTGAGTTTGCCTGATCTGGATGGTGGTAGGGTCAAGGCAATACTGTAGGCATAATTCGAAGCCAACCAGCTCTATAACGGAAAACTCTTAAAAACAAGATGAAGCTTATTTTCCTCTTCTCGACACTCCAGTTAGACCAAAGAAGGACTTCATCTTATCAGGCAGATTCTCATCAGGAGTCTATTTAATAGGCTTAAGCTGAGAAGGAAGTGCCTCTGATTGCCCAATTGCTAAGCCTCTTTATTTTGAGAGAAGGGTCGGAGCTACCCACCACGCCAATGCGGATTGGTAGATTACACATATCCCTCCTCCTCACGATGTTTTCCTCACGTGAAAAGCACGTGATAAATGAAAATACAAATTAAGCACATAAGTTGTAAAAGACAAACTTTTTGGTCACTGCCAGAATTTAAAAACCTATAGGTTTAAATTTACCAGCAGTAGGTTATTTAACAGTTAGTACTTCTTAATGATTACCATCACTATTGACACTTTATATCCATAGGGAGACATTTATTTGTTTTCTAAGTACTATGGCGTCCCAGGCAACCAAGTCTACTCCAATAGCTTAGAAACAAAAATCACCAGATTTAGACAGTTTTGACGAATCTCTGCGCAGTCTCCACTTGTATGGAGCACATCTTACAATGGTGTAATGGCAGTCATTACGCAAATGCGCGGGAAGACAATGCGCGACCTACGATACCAAGGTCTGACATTTGTAGCGCCGCGCTTAAAGGATACAGCAATCGCTGAAATGTGCATAAAAGGGAGATATCCTTAACACATAGACTGCTTTGACATGACAAATTCTTGTAGATGTAGGAAATGATACAGAGTAAAAATATAGCCCATAATAATATCTATATCTATACTTATTATAAAATAAAGTCATTAAAAGCCGTCGGTCTGTTTGTTACCGATTTTCTCTAAATCTACTCAACCGATTTGTGTACAGTTTTTACTCAAAGATAGCGCTATTCTTCCGGAAGGTTTAGATAAATAGTAAACGTTTTCATGTAAAATGTGTTGGAAGAAGTCGCGCATTTGTAAAAATAAATTATCTGGGGACTAATTCCATGGGGGTAGATTCTATGAACACAGAACAATTATCAATCAGAAGGCCCAAATCCATAACGAACATTGACTTAAAATTGAAATTACAAATATAAGTTTTGCAAATTTGCTTTCACCAATACTTTCGAATCGTCAAATTATAAAGAAGTTTCTTACTGGTTTGGTAAACTCTTACTGAGATGAACCAGGTACAACCTCGACGGTCACTCTTTTCAAAAAAATAAAATAAAATTGATCTCTTACACTTGTCTAGGCAAATTTTAAAATTAAACTTCACCCAAACAAGGCATATAATATTCATATTGAGTTAACATTTAGCAAAAGACCGAATTTAATACATGCAAACTGACTAGTTGCAAACCTTATTTCCAGTTTTAAACACCAAAACATAATAAATATCGCTTGACTTCGTCATTTCCGGCATAAATATTTATGTAATTTAACAGCAACGACAATCAGAACTATAAATGGTTCCATAAAGAAATAAATTTTTCCCAGGAGATTTAAGCAGCAATTACATCATAGAAAAAACTGACAAACATGTCCATTTAGACAAATTATTTTATTGCTCGCAATATGCATTCCCAATGCTAATTGCAAGTCAATAGATTGAGATTGCTATAATAGGATAATTATTATGGCACGGTGTACGTGGAGCGGTATCGGACGGATTGCGCGCAAAAACTGGCAGCCCGGCGACTAATCGTTGCCATTACCCCTGTATGGACACCGGCCGCTTGTGCACAGAGCAACTGAAACCAGAGGTAACATAAATCATAGAGTTATTTTATTAGAAACCTGGAAAAAATTATACTGGTACTAGTTGTATATCGCGATATAAACGTATAGTAATACTTAATTATATCATATAAATATGTTGTTTTTTTTAAAGCCGTTCAACTTGCAATGTATGTATGTGAAGGTAGAAACTTGTAAGTTAAATTTGATCCATTTCCCGGGGTCCGATTAAGCTGAAATTTTACATACTGGTCCAGTTCTGATGCCAATGCATGTTTATGGTGAGCATGATCTGATGCTAATGCTAGGACTGGCTCCAGACGAGTGAACTTCTCAACAGTTAACATTAGGGAAACGAATTTTTTTTAAAGCTTTTTAAAAATATTTTTACTTGCCTTGTTATAACTAGAATTATTTTTTTATTATGTACGTTGCTGGTATATAACCTTAATTTATTTTTACCACAATAATGCTAAAGGCATGCATAATATGTTTTATAATTCTAGTTTTAAATCATTTTAAATTACCGAGTAGAGAAATTATTTGGGTGATATGCCCAAATATTTACAAAATTGTCAAAAAAATATATAGAAATAGACGTTACTTATCGAAGATCCGTAATACAACAGTAATAAAAAATATATTTTACTAAGTAAAAATGTAATAATTTTAATAAATAAAATTTATCGCGGATTGTAGCTAAATTTTACTATTACTTTTGTATAAAATTGTCACCTCTTCGCCCAGCTAGTCTGTACCCGTCGCACATTTAAGGCGTCTCGATCGAGCCACAAAAACTTAGCAGTTGTCCAGTCTATACAACAATTACTTACCAACGCCTCTACAAGACCATCTACGTTCTTTAATGTTTTCACTGAGCAATGAGCCGACGCCATACTACTAGAACCTAACAGGAAAAAACTTTGTGAGCTTAGTTTATGTCGTTCGGAAGAATTGAACGTATGTGCTGCCGTGGAGGATGAAAAATGTTTGAAATGTTACGTACGCAGAGATCGAAACAAATAGCTAGATTTATCCATAGAAACTAGTATAACTTCTTTATTGCTGGATATATATTGAAATTCTGCTGCGACTGCTATTTGGACTTTTTTTATATACAGGAAAAAACCCCTTATGAGTACCACCGCCCGACGGGGACAGGCGGCGGTTATGTCGGACTCGCACCGACTAAAACGACCTGTGTGCTCTACCACGCTGCTGTTGGCTAGGATAGGGTATCGTTGTACATTGCCCCCATCCCCGCCGACAGCTTTGATCCCAGAGAACACCTCCTCCGAGTAGGGACCCCTCGAAAGAGAAGCCCTCTCCACTAATCGGTGCATCGGGAGTACCAGATGCACCAACCGCCTCGGGGACCTGTGAGCCAGATGTCCCGATTTACTGCTGCCTTAACTTAAGTTTATAAAAGCATACACACTTTTAACGAAACTTATTAAATTATGGATGCTTACGTTAGTGATAACAAACCTAGGTGAAACGGACTTTAATATGAAGAGGCGGTTGCGGAATGGTTCTTCTGAACCATTCCTTCTGAACCTTTCAGAAGAAGGGTGTGACGATACGTAAATGATTATAAAAGTCACTATGAACAAAGATTTTTTGAAATCAATTTACATTTCAGTAGTACAGCTAAAATTGGAAGTTTATGAAAAAAAAGTAGAGTCTATCCTAGAATAGGGGATATACCCATAGAGTCGTTATATTAGATAGGGGAAGCCAGCCTAAAATGTGTCCACCGAAAAAAAACAGGAAGCAAATATGGCAACACGTGTGTCTCTTTTTTGACGCATTATCTGAAGACTGTATTTAATTGAATTGGATTTTGGAAGTTACTAAATAATTTACCTTTTGTGTAAAATAAAAATTGTTTGATTGTGTGTTAAAAATGTTTATCATCATTCTCCTGCCCTTATCCCACTCTAAGTGGGATCAGCACAACATGTTTTTCTCTTCCATTCTGTCCTATCATTCATCAACTCTGGCGCTACTCCTTTTAAATGCATGTCATACTTCACACAGTCCAAAGCCGAGTCAAGTTCAAGCCATGTTTCAAAGATAAGTATGGGTTTGTCTTATTATTTGTTGTACATTTAGAGCCACAAGGTTGTCTATGGCTCCTTGTTTTAATTCAGTGGTGTAAAAGTAATTTAGACCACTGAATTAAAACAAGGGTATTTTATTTTCCTAGTCATCTACCTCCTGCCCTTATTCCACTCTAAGTGGGCCGAAAAAACATGTACGACCAGCCGCCTCCCTGACATCAACTCACCTTGTACGACACCTTGGTAAGCTGGTCTATTCTACTAAACTGGATACCACACGACGGGTCAACTTACCTTAATCGCCCTTTACGATACCTCGGTAAGAAATAAGGGTGATCTATTCTTCTCTACTAACTAAGGAGTTTTTATTTTCCAAGTACACTAAATTTACTGTTCCTGTTTATAATAAACTACTTTTCAAAACGATTGATCGCAACACTATAAAAACTTTACACGCAAGCTTAAAGATTCAGTGTTAGATAATAAAGGTTATGGCTCATACTTGCAATCAGATTCCACTGCTTGTTATAGATAAGGCACTTGTTTTTGTGCAGAGCTTACATCGATACCGTATAGGAATGTTGTAGGCTATGCCGTGACGTCACGACCCTCATTTGGTTTTGAAAGGTTAGGCTTTGCTTCCAGTGCAGGCTATAATCCGCGATATCGCGTAGTATAGCAAAGGAATGTTTTCTTTACTTTTGCATTATGGACCTTCGCAAAGTAATCCCTAATATAAATTACGAGTGTAGGCTATAATTTGCTTGGGATCTAAAATTTGTGCCAAAAATCTCTTTAAGGTAACCAGACTATTGTATAAGGCATCCATAGTATTGTAAATATAAAAGTCTGTCTGAAAATAATGCTTTCAAAGTTAATCTGCTGTCCTAATATAACTGAAATGAAACTTATGTTTATTTATACTTATTATAAAACAAAGTCCTCAAAAGTCTGTATGTGATTGATTTTCTCAAAATTTACTAAACTGATTTTCGTACGATTCTTACTAAAAGGCAGTGAAATTCTTCCAAAAGGTTAAGTTTAATAGTATATTACGTTTTTATGGTAAATGTGTTAAAAAGGTCACGCAGATGTTGAAAATCCGCCTGCCGGGGTGTTTAGTCGCGTGCGCCGCGTAAACCAAACTTAAGTAGTATACTAGATTATTGTAGATGTACAAAAATACTACCTAATACTTATTTCCTTAAACTTCTCTTTTTTGTAATACAAAAAAATTTTCAACGTCCCCCATAATCCCCCAAATATTCCATAAGAATGGTCAAAGGTCAAAAAAAATCATAAGCAATGGTCAAAGTGGTATTCAGCCTTGCGGCCAAGTATAGATACTACTTATAAGAAGAAGTATATATATATACATACATAATATTTACTTTTTCATATTCCACTACGACATCTCTCCTATTAGGAAAAACATCGCAAGCATTAGCGCTGCTTCGTATGGACGCCCAGTATTAAAACTTTCGCAAAAAACTCTAAGTATCATGGATGCGCTTAGCATAATAATAACTACGTCGTGGAATTTTTATATTCAAATGTTCAGACCCACTTTAAAGGTAAAAACATCACTATGTTGGCCATTTTTATTCATAACAAACATGTGAAAAATAAGCTTTAGTACCCGGGTTATCCGACCTTGTTCCGTAATTTTATTAAAACATAAAAAATGTCATAAAAAAGATCGAAAGAGTTTGTCAAAACTGAAGCTTCATCCCGGGTATTTTCACAACTGAAGGCTTCCATTTGGTTTTGGCGAGAAAGTTTAGACCACAATAAGTATTATAACACACGTCACAAGAATTTGGAGGTTTCCACGCAAAGTTGTATAATTTAAATTATGTATTTTTGTAATAATTTACGTATGGTACCCCTTGTAAGCATGCTAGGTTCACATCTAGAAGACAACAATTATTGTAAGCCAATTATTATATTGAATTTTTGTTATCCTCAATTGTATGTCAGTTTTGTGAACTAAATAAAAAAAAAAAAAAAAAAAAAAAAAAAAAAAAAAAAAAAAAAAAAAAAAAAAAAAAAAAAAAAAAGTATTTCGTTTCCGAAAAGCATATAAAAGTAAAGTAACGGCCTGTTAGACACCAATGAGTTTTTCTATTAAAACTTATGTGTCTAATTGATAATTGCAATTTATCACACGCTTTTCGGTGAAGGAAAACATCGTGAGGAAACCTGCATATCTTTAGAAAATTCTAGGGATATGTGTAACCTTGGAGCACAATCCAAATACCAATCCACATTGGAGCAGCGTGGTAGGTCTTAGCTCCAACCCCTCTCTCCAAAAATGGAGAGAGGAGGCCTATGCCCAGCAGTGGGATAGTAACAGGCTGTTACTTACTTACTTACTTACTTACTTACTTTAACGGCCTGTTTTTATCCCGTTGCTGGGCACTCTCCTTATTTGGAGAGAAAGATTGGAGCTTAGATACTTCTCCAATTCGGCTAGGTTAGACATATTCTGGAAATTCTCCAGACATATGCAGATTCCTCACATTACCCACAAACGGGAAAATATACATAGCATAATCAAATACATTTTAGCATACATTCTAATTAGTTTACTTCCTAATTTGACCTAACTTTAGTCGCGGCTATAGCTTGTTCAAAAAAACACATAAACACCTGTTATTTTGTTCTAGTAGATCTAGATATAAGAAGCAACGTGATAAATAGACGCAGGCTGGCTAAGCTTGTGCGTAATGAACACAAAGCCGCTCTAACGAGATGGCGCTCGAGTGAGGGTCTTAGAACGTATACTGTCGCGTTATGCCGTGTATGGGAATTTGAATACTGAGGCTATTTAAAGGAAGGTAAAGTGTAACTCACCTATCGAGATGAATTCTTCCTTGGGGTTCCCCTTTTATAGTTTTACTAGCCGTGCCAGCGCCTTCGCCCGCGTGGTAATCTTTGTCACAAAAAGTTTCCCCAATTGAAATTTTGAACATAAAAGTAGTTATTGTGACTTAATCAAAGAGATAGAGAAATACTGTCGCAGACTTTTTGTGGAATATTTATAGTGGAATATCTACAATTGTGTCATACATTACTTTATTGTATCTCTGCTGGTTTATTCGGCGCACGCGAGTAAAGCTCACGCGGCTTTGCCCATGTAGAAATCAGTATGTGATCCGACCCCGTGGGAATCAACCGTAATGTTCTTAATGTTGTTCGTAATGATGTTCTTCGTAAAAACTTCAAAACAACGTAATGTTGTTCTTCTATTAACCTAAACTTTCCTTTAAAACTGCACTTCCTTTAAGTAAAACCGTACAAAAATCCACTCATTAGAATTTTGAAAAATCGATCACATACTGACAGGCAGCTTTTGGGGTCTTTGTTTTATACCGTGCATAAATATGCGGATAACCTAACTTTGGTTTTAATTTGAAGAAAAAAAAAGATTCAACTTAAAAATAAAAGGAAAAGATATTTGGGCTGGTGATATCTAGACTCGTACTAGATTCGACTAGATTCTCACTTTGTAATTTATCACAACAGAGCTATTGAGTTATTGATTGAGTATTCTTATAATATTGTGGCAGTTTTTTATTGCCTAACGGATAAAATAAATTTTAAAGATACGATATAATTTCAGGATAAAATTTTAAAATTTAACCAATTAGATCAATTTATCACCATAAAAAACCTCGTGCATGCATTTCCTAAATTTCAGGAATATCGTTGAAACTAGCTGTATTCCAAAATTCAGATTACATATGTACAAGGATTGTTCACTTAAATGTATTGATACAATTTAAGTGTAACGTTACGTTCTACAGCAAGTAGAAAAGGCAAACATATACTCAACGTGACTCCACGCTAAATGTTTGAAACATAGTGAGACGAAGTTACAAAATCACTGCTTCATATCCTCCTTTTGACTCCCGACTCTAGTCTGTTGAAACTAGATAATGAGGGTTAACTATGGGATATTTTAACCTTATCTAAAATATACCTTACTAATATATAAAGCTGAAGAGTTTCTTTGTTTGATTGATTGATGAACGCGCTAATTTCAGGAACTACTGGACCAATTTGAAAAGTTCTTTGATGTTAGACAGTCCATTTATCGAGGAAGGCTATAGGCTATATAACATCACGCTAAGATGAATAGGAGAGGAGCAGCAATAATTTATATGGCAAAACGTTTGCCAGTTTAGGTAGTATTATATAAGATTCATCCATATCCATAAACGAATCCATAGACACCCTAGGAGCGTACTTGCCCGGATGATCCCATCATTACCGCCTTCGCCAGAACAATGTATTACACACAGACACATATACAAGGTCCTCGCCGGCGATGCAGAGGTCCCCTTTTTCTCACGTCTAACCATGACATCAGGACTTTCCTGCAAGTCCAACATTATCCTCCACACCGTCACTTTAAGCTGAGGTCCGGCGACGCTTCTACACAGCCTCGCCTCCTCTCTCCGTTTTTGGAGAGAAGGATTGGAGCTAAGACCTACTACGCTGCTCCAATGCGGATTGGTAGGTATCATATATACCTAGAATTCTCTATGCAGGTTTCCTCACTATGGTTTCTTTCACCGAAAAGCGTGTGATAAATTGCAATTATCAATCAGATACAAGTTTTAACAGAAAAACTCATTTGTGCCTGCCCAGGGTTTAAGCCCGTGACCCTTCGAAAGAGTCACACAGTCTCACCGCTAGGCTATCAAAGCTACTCTATGGTATTTGCTGTTAAAATGTTATATGGTAAAGGAAGTATCATCGAGAGAATTCATTATCTGTTACAATAATTGGCTATTAGTAGGTGTTTTACGTGTCGCTGGCACCGCGCCAGTGTAATCAGGTGCGACCGAAATACGCACTAAAACAACCTTTTAAACATGAACAACAGAACGAGAGACATTTTAAATTTTACCTTGCAAACATGGAAAAGTAAAATTATCATATACAAGCTGTATCCGTGACTTCTTGCACGTCAACATAAATTAAATTAACGTCAGTACAAAGTGTATTTTTTCAGAATCCGAAGGAAAAACTTGAATTTTCTTATCATATATATTATCGCGGTATATGAGACTCAACGGTACTGAATTTCATAAATATTGGTCCAACACATTATTCATGAAAATATAACAGACAGACAGACTTTAGCATATATAATATTATCATGAATGTCAATAACCCGTGTAGATCAACCAGCCTCGTGGTATGCGATTAAGAAAAATAGACCACCCTCATTTCTACCACTAATAGCGAGGTGTCGTAAAAGGCGACTAAGGTAAGTTGTCTCGCCGTGTGGTATGCGGTGAAGTAGAATAGACGACGCTCATTTCTTACCGAGGTGTCGCAACAGGCGACTAAGGTAAGTTGACACAACGTGTGGTATACGTTTGAGTAGAATAGACCACCCTGATTTCTTACCGAGGTCTCTTAAAAGGCGACTAAGATAAGTCGAAGCACTGTGTGGTATCCGGCTGCGTAGAATGGACCACCCTTATTTCGCCGTTTACCAAAGTCTCGTAAACGGCGACTAAGGTCGGGTTGGCGGCCGGTTGTAAAATAGCTAGCCAAATCATGTAACATGTTTATAACATGTTGTGCCGACCTTTAGAGTGGGATAAGGACTGGAGAATGATGAATAATGACATAAACATACTGGTGAAAATATAAAGCGTGTAAAAAAGAACCAATGTGGAATTCACTTAGAAATCGGTTATTTGCCTCATCAAGTGACAAGAGTGCTGGCTCATTTTTCACACAAAGAATCAGCTCAGCTATTTAGCACTAAAACGCTGCCAGCATTCTTGGGACCATTCCACGTGGGCATGATTTGTATAGTCCTAGCGTGTAAGTAATTTAAGATAGATATAACGTACATTTTTGCTGTAAATAAAAATAAAAAACTTATGTAGAAATATTGTTATACAGAATAAATAGAAATATTATTATATAATTGAAGCTATCGCAAGTACTCGGCGTCGCATTTAAAGGTAGATTGTTCCGATCGATAAAGTACCACATCACCAAGTCATCTCTAGACGTCCGAGTGGGTAGTGGGGAGGTACTCTCGTATAAGCGAAACTATTAAATTAATACACGGCTCGCATGTAAGGTAACAAGATCAGCGCCGACAACTTAACTCATCAAAGGAGTCTTAAGTGCCGAACCGGAACGACTTAAAATAATAGCTTTACGTAGAAGTAACCTTAGGAATTTCATTACAAAACCATAAAATCAAAATCATCATCCTCCTACCCTTATCCCACTCTAAGTGGGGTCGGCACAACATGCTATAAACATGCTGTCACATGATTTGGCTGTGTTTTACAAGCGGCCGCCTGACATCAACTTACCATAGTCTTAGTATTTTACGACACCTTGGTAAGAAAGAGGGTAGTCCATTCTACGTAACTGAAATCCATAAAATCAAAATATCAATAATTAATAAAAATCAACAGGTTGCACTCTAGGAGTGTCGGCCGAAGTGAAAACTTGAATATAAACGTTGTACTTTTTTGATTATTGGTATGGTTAGGGAATAACTTTGCACGAATTTTTTCAATTAAGTATAAAAGTACTATCATTAATGGCGCAATCGTTTATGTGGCGCCGTTAAGTGGTGCCATCCACCCCCTGCCCTAGTCCCACTCCAAGTGGGGTCGGCACAACTTGTTATAAAACTGTTGTCACATCATTTAGCTACGTATTTTAAGACCGGCCGCCTGCCTGACGTCAACTAAACTTAGTCGTATTTTACAATGACTCGGTAAGAAAGAGGGTGATCTATTCTACACAACTGGATACCACACGGTGGATCAACTTACCTTAGCCGCCTTTAACGAAACCTCGGTAAGATACAGAACGGTCTATTCTACCCAACCGAATACCACACGGTGGATCAACTTACCTTAGTCGCCTTTTACGACACCTCGGTAATAAATGAGGGTGGTTTATTCTATACAGCCGAATATCAAACGACGGGTCAACTCATGGAGTAATATATTGGATAAAAACTTATCGTATTCAAATTCAAATTCAAAATATTCTTTATTCAAATAAACTTGTAAACAAGTGCTTTTGAATCGTCAACTCTACTGCTGGTTTTGAAAGCTGTTCCTACCGAGAGGAGCCAGCAAGAAACTCGGCGGTTGCTCTTTTAAAAATATAATTCTTAATACTATTTACATTAAGTCGTTACTGTCTTGTACAGGTTCAAAGAGAGCTATATCCACACATTCTTATCTTCCAAATAATGTTCAAGAGTATAGTAGGCTTTCTGTATCAGCCTCTTTTTAACAGTGTTTTTAAACTGATATAATGGCAAAGTTGAAATTGATTGCGGAATTTTATTATAGAATCTTATACCAAAACCCACAAACGAATTACGTACTTTTGCAAGGCGCAAAGCAGGGGCCGCAAGCTTATGTCGGTTCCTGTATTTGTCACATATCTATATAAATAAGGTTTTATAAATTTTATGGGATCTTTTGATTGGCTTGCTCCTTCTTTGTATCACTATTTGCTCTATGGTTCCGAATGCCTACATCATAAAGCAAAGGCACCGACGCATACCGACATAGTTTAATTATCACTCCCTAAAATATCCCTAATACATAATGCTACGTTATTAAAGTTCAAAATCGGAAAGATATAGATTTTATAAGTAAAAAGAAGTTTGTACAGTACAAAGCAAGGGGCTGTCAAATCAATGACCACTCGAAGCCGATATCTCGATACATCTCAGATTTATTTCGATTCTCGTATATTGTGAAGTGGATAGAAGATCGAGGGTAGGTGTATAATATGCGAATAAGTTTATCAAATGCGTGGGTAGTCAGTTAAAAATAAAGTTTTGTTTTTTTTTTCAAAATCAAAATAATCTTTATTTAAATAAGCTCTTTCAAGCACTTTTGAATTGACAAGGATCAATATGATTAATGAAGCTACAACTGGTTCGGAATGTTGCTCTTACCGAGAAGAACCAGAAAGAAACTCGGCGGTTAATCTTTTAAACATTTTCAATTTTACATTAATAAACAGTCTTGTATGAAGCTGATAGGATTTTTAAATCAAGCCTTTTTATCATCCAAATAATCTTAAATTTTATAATATTCTTTCCTTATACATATATCTCTTACTCTTAATTTAATCCTATCTGTAGACTGGTCTAGTATGGATTACGGAATTTTATTGTAGAAGCTAATACCGAGACAAGCGAATGAGTTGCTAACTCTGCTGAGTCGCGACAGAAGCTTTTTGAGACCTCTCGTATGTCTATAATATACATCATATATGATCATATATGATATATATCATATATAATATATATCATATATGATATTATTGTATGAGTAAGCAATGAGATAAAGTATTTTGGGTTGACATAGAACAGATTTAAAAATACATACGTACAATTTTGAAACCTATTTTTGAACAGTTTGATGACATCGCTTCATAATTTTTCGTAATTTGCGTTCACGGCGAGTACACTGAACCAATATCGATGAAATTTGGTACAATTATTCCTTATACACCGGGGTAACAACTAGGCTAGAAATCCTGTTAATTCTACAGGAATAGGATGAAAAGCGCCGTCTATTATCAGCCTATCACGCGACAACAGACCACGCGAACGAAGGTGCTGGTAAAAGCTAGTAATATAAATAACATACACAAATGAGTAATACAGAAAGCCTACTATACTATTGAGGATTACTGACATGATAAGAATGCGTTGACATAGCTACTCTTCACTTCTTCACTTCTTCCTGTCATCCTCCTGCCCTTATCCCACTCTAAGTGGGGTCGGCACAACATGTTATAAACACGCTGTTACATGATTTGGCTGCGTTTTTACGACCGGCCGCCTGCCTGACGTCAACTTACCTCTGTCGTATTTTACGACACCTCGGTAAGAATGAGGGTGGTCTATTCTACTAAACCGGATACCACACGGTGGGTCAACTTACCTTAGTCGCCTTTTACGACACCTCGGTAAGAAATGAGGTTGGTCTATTCTACTCAGCCGGATACCAAACGGCGGGTCGACTTACCTTAGTCGCCTTTTACGACACCTCGGTAAGAAAAGAGGGTGGTACTATTCTATTCAGCCGGATACCACACGGCGTGTCTTCACTTCTTCCTGTATAAGACAATAATAACTAATAAGAATTATATTTTAAAAATAGCAACCGCCGAGTTTCTTGCTGGCTCATCTCGGAAGGAACAGTTTTCCGAACCAGCAGTACACCGGGGTAACAAATAGGCTATAGAAATCCTGTTAATTCTACAGGAATGGCATGACATGGAAAAGCACCATCTATTATCAACCTATCACGACAACAGTTCACAAAAGCTAGTATACTACAGTTCACTCTAATAAAGAATGTTTTGAATTTGAATTAAACCTATTGAAAAAAACTGCTTCTACTGTAGGTAATTGAAATTTCCACAAACGTATTGATGGAATTCAAAGTGACCTTACATTAATGCATGTCATTTTAAATACGCCGTACCTAAGAAGCGATTGAAAATATTTATCGAAGAAAACGCTGAATCACTACCGCTTTAACCTTGGATCGCATAAAAAAATGTTCTTTTCATTCCATGAACAATACATTGCCAATATTAATACGGCAATAAAGCATAAATAGCCTTACAAATCCATCGATGTATGGTACATGAATCAGCTTTCGATTTTTTCCAGAGAATGAGAAGTAAATGTTGCGCAGTGACACGCTAATCGACAGGAAAAAGAGGATTATAGCGGCATGAGCGCGACGAACAGGGCTGGCAACAAAATATATATTAATATTTAAAAAATTAAAAACTCAGATAAATAAAAGGTTATGTGCAAACAACTAAAATATATATAAATGATTCTGGAATGAAATACTCCAATCAATTTTAGCTTTTACATTACAGCAGTTAAAAAAACTATTTGAACGGAGACTGATAACAGCTTTCCGAACCAGCAGTAGAGTTGACGATTTAAAAGCACTTGTTTACAAGTTTACTTGAATAAAGAATATTTTGAATTTGAAACATTTCTTTAGTACGGTTTAAGACATGGCATATACTAAAACGGTTTTCTCTATACGCATAGAAATACATAAGAAAAGTGCTTACAACAAATGTAAAGGAATGAAATGAGCATATACATAATGTTAAATAAAAGTCCGTCACCGCGTCTGTGTGTAGGTTAGCGAAAAACTCGAAAATGTCTGAATGTATTTTAATGGGCTTTAACCAATAAACAGAATAATTCCCAATGAAGGTTTTTTATCTTGCTTTTATGGGCTAGCTAGATTCACTCGATAGAATAAGTATTGAATATAGCCGGTTTCAGCTATGAATACTTCTCATGAAAGTTTAAAGTTAAAACAAGTTACGTAATATTTAACAATTTTTTATATACCTATTTTGATTCAATTCTTCTTTTTTAACAACTGTCATAGCAAGGTGAGGATAATTTAATCAATAAATGAAAAAATATATAGGAAAATGTATTTAAAACGAACGTATGTGTAATACGTTCGTTTAAATAAAATTTTAAATACATATATGCAGCTTAACTTGAAGAACCAACCCGTTGTTGGTAGGTATGGACCCCCGGAGTTTAAGACAAGGTCACTGCACTAACATGCTAGTGAAATAATTAATTTGATTTAAATAGTATATGACAACCCTATCTCTTGTTTTGTCATTCGGTCCGCACCTCTTATTTTGTGCGGGCTATTTATAATGTCCTTACAGCTCCGAGCGAGCTCAGTGCTGAAAGCGCACCTCAAAATATGCTGGAATGTGAACTTGTCAACTAATATTTATAACTTTGACATCGTACTTGCCGATTTAATTAATCGTTACGTGCTAAATTCGAATTCTTAATTCCTATTTACTCGTAAGCAGGTGCTTTAAATCGTCAACTTTGCTGTATGTCCAGAAAATTGCTCCTACCCAGCAGAGTTCAAGAGAATCTCGGCAGTCGCTCTTTTCGAAAACATAATTATTTTATAATTTATTTAGGAATTAGGCGTTACTTTGCGGAGATCCATAATACAAAATTCTTTGGGACTTTGTCGTGGAGACTATATCTTGATGATGCGGGGCGAAACTATTGTTGAGTTTGTGAATCGTGATGATATTTGCAATATATCACAAACTTTACGTTGCATAGAAATATCGTGAGGAAACCTGCATATTTCCAAAAAATTCTGTTTGTATGTGTAACCAAGCAATCCGTATTGACGCAACGTGGTAGGTGAAATGTCAACAAGCCGATATTTTTTTCGCGATGAGAGATTACTAATCAAAGATAATAGGAAAATAATTTAACCAATACTATTTTCTATTATGGGTACACCGTGTGGTATCTGGCTGAGTAGAATAGACCAACCTCATTTCTTACCGAGGTGACGTAAAAGGCGACTAAGGTAAGTTGACCCACCCTGTAGTATCCGGTTGAGTAAAATAGACCAACCTTTTTCTTACCGAGGAGTCGTTAAATACGACTAAGGTAATTTGACGTCAGGCGGGCGGCCGGTCGCAAATAGCCAAATCATATGACAACATGTTGTGCCGACCCCACTTAGAGTGGGATAAAGGCAGGAGGACAATGACTATTCTATTATGGGTCTGCACAAAGTAACGCCTAATTCCATAAATTATATAAATTTTGAACTACATTTTAATTTAACAAATACTCAGATGTTTATTGTCTGTGGAACGTTATTTTACGAGGTGATAAATTAAACAAAGACCCGTGTGTCCGCTGTTTGGAAGTTCTTATCGAACGAAACGGGTTGTAAATTTTATAGCCCCCCCTTAAACAAACTAAATATGGTGTCTGGGAGACACGGCAAACAAGACGGCGCGTTAAAATATAATTGTGACTCGTTAGCTCAGTGGTTAGAGCTCGCAACTATAGCTGTTTCACAGACACTGAGAACAGAAACTTGTTCGGACTCATTCGATAAAAAATGACGTGAGTATAGCCGGTTTCTTATACATTAGTTATAAATACCACTCACTATGGTTTAAATTAACAGATAGCTGATTTCTTCGAATTGACATTATGCTGCTAGCTCTAAGAGCTTTTAAACGTCACCAGGTGAAATGGGCGAGCGTGTAAGGGTCACTGATGCTGCTAAAACGGGAGAGAAGAGCTCAGAAACACTACTATGCTATGTGGAGTGCGTCACTTATACATAACTACTTATAGTTTCCTTGAATAATGAAGAAATACTATGCGCTGGCGCACGTTTGATATTTAACGAGTGCCGGTAATAGAATAATAAGTTTGCAAGGGTAATTTAATAATGATTTATTCCGTTCAGAAGGTGAAATTATGTTCATTTTTTGATGTACTTCTATATAGTCATTTGACATTTGGACGTTGCCGATTAATTATTTCACATAAGTTAAAATGGACGCTTTTTTTGGAATAAACATGTTGCAACAACTATTTAACCTCAGTCGCGTATTTTTATTAACATTATCCAACAGTTAACGCACACTATATACAATAACACGATATAATAGGAATACCACAATTCCGTTCCGAGATGCACTTCTCTTGAATGACGAACAAAGACTGAATGTTACTAAAACGTTTTATTAATAGGAAGACTGTATCGGAAACACTAACGGTACAGTGTTGCCGCCATTTTAATCAAAAAGGTCGCGATACTCTTGTTTCATGACGGTTGGACATGCGGGCGTGGGGCCCGGTGCAAAGTATTACTCCGAGCCTTAATAAAGTGGACTGTATTTTTTGTTATTGCTGATTCGCGGAAACCCCCAAAATACTTGCAAATAACAAGGTAGGATATGGCAGCCGTCTGGTACTGGGCGGGAATAAAATAACTGCCAAGAGGGATGGAGGCACTTACTTGTGATGTCGGATCCAACACTTTGTCCATTCACTGCTGTTAACACTATTTACACTACACAAAAGTGCTAGCGGTGCGGTGCGAACTTATAGCCAAAATTATGCGCGTGCGGCGATAGATCACATACGGCGTTGATGTGCGACGTGCGACGACCGTCTTGCGACTGAAGTGCGTGCGGAAGGAAACGGGAAGGATGCTATTGCAAGTATGATATCAAACATCCCCCCGGCCATGAAGTATCCCTTCATAAATGCGGTATAAAAAATAAACAAAAAATAATCTACAGAAGAACCTAAAACTACTTATTCATATAATTTGTGCGTAATACATTAAAAGTAAACTAAACCTAAACAAATTATAAATAACTATTGCATTGGCAACGGGCAGAGTTTAACGACGGGCCTATCATAAGTACCACTCTTGGTCTTAACTTGAGCGACTCGAATTACTCCATTTTTACCCGGGAAAACCTTAGTTATAATGCCTAAGGGCCACTGCAACGGCGGTGCGTTTTCTACGTTAAGTATAACGATGGTTCCTACTGTAAGCGGGTGAGACGGTGTATTCCACTTTTCTCGCATTTGCAAGTTATGCAAATACTCCGTCTTAAAGCGTTTCCAAAATGACTGGACAAGAGAGTCCATTAACGAATACCTAGTTAAAAGACTAGTACGTTCACAAATGTTAGGTGCGGGAATAAACTCAAGCGGTATAGCGGAAAGAAAATGTGAAGGTGTAAGCGCGGTTGGCTCAGAAGGGTCTGAGCTTAAAGCGTACAAGGGGCGGCTATTAAGTAGCGCCTCTATTTGATTAAGTACAGTGAGCATTTCCTCATATGACAATATTTGTTTTCCTATAACACGGAATAACAAAGTTTTGACGCTCTTAATATTAGATTCCCAAATCCCTCCGAAATGACTTGCGCTGGGTGGATTTAGTTGCCACGTGATGCGATGTTTCGTCAGTTCAAGATTAAACATTTTATAATAGTCATCTGACTGCAAAAAGTTATGTAACTCATTAAAGTAAGCCTTAGAGGCAATAAAGTTTCTCCCGTTGTCACTGTAAAGAAACTTACAGGGACCACGGCGAGATATAAACCGTTTGAAAGCGTCTAAAAAGGTAGCGGAACTCAGATCAGATGCTAATTCTACATGAACTGCCTTGGTGACTAAGCACACAAACAGACAAATGTATGCCTTTTGACTACGTATTCCACGTCCTCTACTTGGCGTTACATATAAAGGTCCTGCATCATCCAGGCCTGTATGTAGAAAGGCTTTACATTGCTCCAGCCTACAAGGAGGAAGATCTGACATAAGAGGAAATGTCGGTTTCGGATTAAGTCTGAAACAAGTATTGCACTTATGAATGCGTTGACGCACTAAGCGTCGTGCGGACAAAATCCAATATTTTTGTCGTAATATTGACAGTAATAATTGCGGACCTGCGTGTAAATTATTGCGGTGATAATAATCGATTAAAATATCTAATATATGCCCCTTTTTGGGCAATAAAGCGGGATGCTTATGTGAAAAATCTAAAGTAGAATAGGACAGACGTCCACCTACGCGTAATATGCCGTTAGAAACGAAAGGGAATAACTTTCTCAAAGCGGGCGAACATGATTTATTACTTTTAATATTATTGAGATCGTCACTAAAGGCTTCGCGTTGTATCGCTTGAATTATAGCTAATTCTGCCGTATCCATATCCTCAGCTGCTATTGTTTTATTACGCGGAAGTTTTCGCAAAAACCGAAGGATATAAACGGTGCAGCGAATAAATTTGGTCCAAGAAGAAAACTTGGAACCAAGCGTTACGATAATATTTTCATCGTGCGGTCTTGGTACATGAGAAACGGTTTTCTTCTCAGGCACTGCGGTTTTATCACTAGGTGAAAAGGTATTTAAACACCATTCTTCAGAGCGAGACGAAAGCCAAGGCGGGCCTCTAAACCAAAGCGTGTGCTCTAAAAGTTGTGTAGGCATAAGCCCGCGTGAGACACAATCCGCAGGATTTTGAGTTCCTGCGATGTGATAAAAGTCAACCTTTAGAGTTGATAAATGCGTCTGGATTTCTGATATCCTATTATTTGTTCCGATTTCGATATCCGGAATCCATGTTGAGTCAAGCCTTCCGTTTTTCGTGTGTTTTAGTCAAATTGTACCCCCCACTTCTTCGTTTCCGCTTCCTCTTTTGGCCCCACTTACGTTTCCGTATCCGCTGTCTTTGAATATGGCGTCGGAGGTGAGTCCATTTGGTTTTGTCATTATAGCATCGTTTTTCGTAGTGTTCGGACGTAACCATTTTATAAAGTCAGTTTCAACTTGCTAATGGTTAAATAGTGAAATAATACTTTTTAAGTAATCCCCTCACTTCATGATGGAGGATGGAAAATCGTGAAATAAGCGGTCGAGAAAGGTAAGCGAGCCTAAAAAGTGGTATCGGTAGCGTCAAAGTCAACGAGGAGCGAGATACGTTCGGTGATTCAAGTTCCGGACTAAAACGGGCACAAAGGTTAGTAATCTGAAATTTTAATTTTATTTCCACAAGCTGCGTATTTGACAAAAGCTGTGATTACCTAATGGTAACGGGAGAACAAAATGTTTAGAGCCTGGATTCGATTCCCACATGTCACTTGGCGCTTTCTTTCTTTTTAATCTGTTTACTCGATCAAGCAATAAAGTGAACGCTAGTGATAAACTGTCTCTTACAACAATCTTGCCAGTAGCTAGTAGCTTCGATCAGGAAATTCTTTAGATAATCCTGCCGGTTATTACTGCCGAAAAGATTCGATTAAATATTTCAGAATATTTAATAATTTTTAAGGATTCTATTTATCTTATTTATTCTTTTTATCTTAATTCGGAGTTACAAAGTTTTGAAACCTACAGAATGGAATTCAGTGAGGTTTTCTGAGAATAATATTTTGCAAATAACATAACACAGGGACAGCAAAAATGCATCAGAATCAGATGAATTTCAGAAATGCAGATTCCTATTGTTTATACTAGAACCACAACTACTTTTTTACTTTGTTACTTTTTGACAATAATAGACAAGGCCCGTTGGCGCATTCAGCAAAATCCTGGCCTCAGCTCCGCGAATCGCGATTTCGATTTCCGCTGAAGGCCAACATTTTCTAGTTATATTCAAGAAATTTGGGGGGGGAGGTAATCATTGCTCTCCAAAACAATAGATTTCTAATACAACTCAGACAAGTACACGTTGCGGTTATTTCAAGAATTTCAGCGTCATTCAGGCAATATAAACATAGATCCTATCATTCCCATGGCTTCCAGAGGACGAATGCAGGAGATAGTGCTTGCACAAAAGCCAAAAATCAGAGAAAGGGTAAAGCTTTCGTTCTCACTCCCCGCTCAAATATAAGACCCGTCGGACATGATCAAAACGATTTTGATACGGCTGTCAAAAGCGATTTCTGCATATCTGGCGAAATTTAAGTGCTCCAGAGCTACTTTTGCCAGCTTCTGAAAGGTCCTGACTACCTTTCCACATTCTTTCTGATTTCCAAGTATAACGGTTCCGTTCATCTAATTTACAATTTGAAACTTTTAAACATCCTTAAAACCAAAGTTTTCAGTTAATAAGTCGTTTCCGAATATCACCTTTTTTACAAAGCAGATACTGGATTGTGAAACGAGACTTGAACCAAACACATTTCCAAGTACCAACAGCAAAACAGCATCTGCGATTACTCAGGACAAGTTACGCAGGTACACTTCACTAGATGACTTGTCTACATTTCGTCGTCAGCACCAAAAACCTTTTGCGACAGTTACGAATTGGATGGCGGAATACCTAAGAAATAACAACATTTGATGGGTATAGTTTCTGGACGACTATGCTGTATGCTTTATGACAAATCAATCGTTCCAGCAGCTTCGACAGCAGGTGGCGTTCACGATAAGCTTCTTAAGACGCCTTGGGCTGACAATAAACTTCGACAAATCTGCCTTGGTTCCGACACAACGCCTAATTCGAATTCAAATTCTTAGGTGTGACCTGGGATACGCGAGCTAGCTCGAAATCCCTGTCGGAGCCAAAATGCCAAACGCTACGCATGGCATTACAGAAATTGTCGAGAGGCAGTTGGTCCCTCAGACAGGCCCAGTTCCTAATGGGGAGACTCAACTTTGCCTCATTCGTTGTTCCCCCAGGGAAAGGCTACATTGTCGAACACTGCAGCAATACAGTTGACAATTGCCGAAATCGCAGCCCCACAACCAATTCAAATTTTCAGAACCGGTCTTAACCGAAATGAATTGGTGAGTGAACATGGCATACAGCTCAGTGCCTACATGGATCCCATCTCACACTTGTTTCCGAATTAGCCTGGGGATCAATTAGGCCTGTCCAAATCAGCAGGTCAGTGGACGGTTACTCAACAGGCCTGGCACGTAAACTGCTTGGAGCTATTTACTGTACATGCAGCAGTATATCATGAGCAATAACAGCTCAAGTAAGACTCATGTGCTGTTGCTAACCGACACAGTATTAGCCTATATAAGCAAGGGAGGGGGAACACGTTCGAAGAAGCTATTTAATCTAACCAGACAGCTACTTGCTCTGTTAGATCAGTTGAATCTCCGGTTGACGGAGCAATACTTTGCGGAACGATTCAATACGGAGGTACCCTGTCGTGTGGCACGATAGCTCTGTGAGTGGCATCTTTTACCGGAAGTTACGAAGATTCCCTTTCAAATGTTGGGAACGCCAGTAGATCTGCTTGCACCCAGATCAGCTCACGTAATGAGAAAGTATTTGTCGAGAGACCCGCAAGATGGACAGGCAATATTCCACAATGCATTTCTTCATTGTTGGAGTTACAGTTTGGGTTGGCTCTTTCCTTCGCCCAATCCAATACCGCAATTTCTCGCTCACCCGGATTGTGCTCAAGGTCGATAAGTGCTAATATCTCCAAGGGCGATAAAGCACTTTGGGCAGTGGACGTTCGGCATGGAGATGTCCAGAGTCTGTACTTAAATCAATATCTTGCACAAATATTGATAGACATGACTACTGGCTGGCATCCACAAATTCTGAACTTAATTTTGGAGGCATGACTATTCAAGGTGGATTGACTTAAGGAACGGTCAGAAGAAGCGCAATCTTTGCTGCTATCTTGCTGGAGAAAATTTACTATTCGTACTCATATACCAGCTAGATTCAAATGAAACATATGCTGTGTCTGTCATTCAGTACATTTTCAAAGTGATTTTCAAATTCAGATCAATATTGGTTTATAAGTCAGTTATGGCTATTTTCACAAAGATTAGTGAACATGACGTATCTTTTAATTTCCTAGTAAAGCAGATTCTGCGAGATATATCGGTTACTAGAGTGAAATAAGCAAAACCCTCTGTTTATAATTCCTAAGTGCTTGACAAAAGCCTTGATAAAAATAATCTATATTAGAATTCAACACGTGCTGCTATTTCGCTTTTGTTTGCCTCTGATCAGAGGTTAAAAGATCTGAATCTACCTAGAACTGGCCCTGAATATTTGACTGATAGAGGAATAGTATAGACATGTAGCCAGTTTTTGGTTCAAAAATAGCTTCAGCCAAGTATAGGCCATATGGTTGGAAGATAATGGAATATCCCAAAAGAAATCGTAAGGCGGTTTATTGAATCCGTCGTTGGAAAGCAATATCACGACAAAGGCGTAACTGTAATAATTTGTTAATTGATTATTACGACTAAAAGACAATATAAACCCGCCAACAGGACACAATTATTGGATGGATTCAAAATATTCTTCGAGAAGCGGGAATAGGAGCATCACCGCGATTAGTAAGGTCTGCGGTTTCATCATAAGACTGATTATACGGTGATTATAAGACAGATTATACAGTCGATCAGATTTATGAGAACAGGAAAATGTAAGCAAGAACATAATTTCCAAAATTATCAGAAACCGATCAGTGATTTTAATAAGTCGGAAAACTATGGAACGTTTATCATCTTCCTGCCCTTATCGTACTCCAAGTGAGGTCGGCACAACATGTTATAAACACATGATTTGGCTGCGTTTTTATGACCGGCCGCCTGCCTGGCATCAACTTACTTTAGTCGTATTTTATGACACCTTGGTAAGTAAGAGTGTGGTCTATTCTACGTACTAAACCTAACTAATGAACGTTTATCATTTTCAAAATATTTTAAATCTGTCTAAAGTTAGTTGATCAAGCAAAAGTGTTATAAGGACTAGAATTCGCAATTGAAGTAGAAAGCAGTAATAATTAACTAGTCAATTATTTAATTTTTGCATTGTAATGTCTTATGAAGCACCTTAGTTGGCTCCATTCAGATCAACATATGTATATTATACACATTATAGCATTAATTGGTGTATACCAGGAGAAATCAAACAAATCACTCAACATGGATTCCGGATATCGAAATCGGAACAAATAATAGAGAGTTTTACCTACCAATAAAACTTACCTATTATTTTTCCTGAGATATCCGGAATCCAAGGAATTCCTACCTGGTATTTTCGCTAATAATGACAAAACCAAATGGACTCACCTCCGACGCCATATTCAAAGACAGCGGATACGGAAACGTAAGTGGGGCCAAAAGAGGAAGCGGAAACGAAGAAGTGGGGGGTACAATTTGACTAAAACACACGAAAAACGGAAGGCTTGACTCAACATGGATTCCGGATATCTCAGGAAAAATAATAGGTAAGTTTTATTGGTAGGTAAAACTCTCTATTAGCTACGTAAGTATTAAATTTATGCGGTGAAGAAAGTGCCCAGCACAGAGCAACTTCTGAATCAGAGAATACAAGTACCTCTTTTATAGTTATGCGCGTAGACAAAGTGTCATAAACCGATCGAACTAAACGAGCGAGCAGAACTAAGGCATTTAGTTCGAGTCGAGCGAGTGTTATCTTTGGCTTTAAAGGTGCCACGCGAGACTTAGAACAGACTAACGTAACTATAGGCGGAAGATTAGCAGTCTCAGTGTGTAAATATAGCACACAACCATAAGCCTTCTCACTAGCATCTGCAAAAGCAAGAAGTGTAACTTTATAAGTTTTCTCAATTCCCATATAGCGGTTAAATTTAAGTTGAGCGATAAGCGGCAACTCAAAAATATAGTTTTGCCATTTATGAACAAAATGTACAGGAAGAGAGTCATCCCAACCTATATGAAGTAGCCACAATTCTTGTATAATCAATTTAGCGTATAGAATGACAGGACCAATAAGGCCTAAAACGTCATAAAGACGAGCGGTAGTGGAGAGGATAGCTCGCTTAGTACAAGCTGTTGGCGGTTGCGTTACGGTAAATACAAAATCATCAGATGCAGGTAGCCAGTGCAGACCGAGAATTTTAAAAGTGCTATTAGGGTCAAAAGATATAACCTCCGATTGGCGGTGAGATTCTGGGACGTGTTCCAACAATTCATGTGAATTGCTGGTCCACTTCACCAGTTCAAATCCACCTGCCTTGAAGAGATGGATCAATTCATCCGCTACCTTAACTGCTTCATCGAGCGTTGAAGCAGAAGAAGCCAAATCGTC
Source organism: Morpho helenor (assembly GCA_029227775.1). Lineage (NCBI taxonomy): Eukaryota > Metazoa > Arthropoda > Insecta > Lepidoptera > Nymphalidae > Morpho > Morpho helenor. Next base: position 774,293 of record JARGCU010000034.1, on the reverse strand, counting down.
CATGTATACATCTCTCTCGAGCACGGCGGCTGCAAGAGGCCATCTTTGCCTTTCGTCACTGGCTAACTGGCGTAAGGTGCGTATTGCCAGAAATGGCGAAGAGCGGAGACCGAATGTCACTCGATTAAACTGATATATTTCGAGCGGTTCGTCAGGAGAAAACCGGTATATAATTTGTTGATATTTGCGGTGCGGGGGATTTACATTAATACACAAGTACATTTGTTTTACGTCGGCGAAGAATGCTATGCGGAAAATGCGAACATTTAATAAAATATTAAAAATGTCTGTTTGCAAATTGCAACCAGTATACAAAATGTCGTTAAGTGACAACCCTGTATCGGTACTAGCGCTGCCATCTAATACGACGCGTAATTTCGTAGTCGATTTATCGTTGCGTACTACAGGATGATGCGGGAGAAAGTAGCCTGGCAAAAGACAATTGTCAGGTGACACGCGTGATAAAATACCCGTAGCAAGATAGTCGCGGATAACGTCATTATATTTTACGTGAAGCTCAGGTTCTCTAGAAAACTTCTTCTCTAAATTATAAAACCTACGCCGAGCGGTGATGTAGGAACTACCTAAATTATTAGGGTCCTGTTTAAAAGGAAGATTGACAGAATAAATACCATCCGGACTACGTGCGGTTGTTGAAATATATATTTCTTCACACCGTTGTTCGTCAGGACTCAAAAACTTGCGAACAGGTGTTTCTTCAAGTGACCAAAATTTTTCTATTAATTTATCTAATGGTTCACTTGTGAGCGAACACATAGTGCGTGTCTGACAGGGCTTAGAAATGACAGGGGCGTCACCCATTACAATATAACCCAAAGAGGTTTCAAAAGCGGAAGGCATATTATTTTTACCTATTATTTTATCATATAATAATATCCTGCAATAAATATTCACACCGAGTAAAACATCTATTGGACCCGGTTCACAGAACGCGTCGTCCGCGAGCGGTAAGTTGCGAATATAATCTATCGATGTTAAATCGACGTTCGCGTCAGGTAAGTGTGACGTAATGCGTTCTACAACCATAGGCTGTATACAATATTCCGACAAACTGTCAAAGCGAGAGTTAAACTTGAGGTCAGTATAACCCAATATCTTCTGAGAGGTTCCACCGAACCCTTGAACCTCAGAGTAGCGGTTTTGCGGCGAAATACAAAGTGAGAGTCGTTTACAACAGTCGAAAGAAATATAATCACTTTGCGACCCTGGGTCTAGAAGACATCTCAAATAATGCGTGCGGTTATATTTATCGGTGACCCTTATCTTGGCTGTGCCAAGCAAGGTAGTGGTTGCGGTGCGGTTTAAGCGGTCATAATGACAGACAAGAGCATTACTTGTATTTAAATTGGCGAGCGCAGAAGCATCGTCAGTGCGTTCTATACGCTCGGCCGACTCATTGCGAGGCGAGTCGTAAGCGCGCGAGTGAGTCATACGAGACGGCGAGTTACTACGCTGCGCGGGCGGTTGTATCGCGGCAAGCTCCTTAGCTTTGTTGTTTTTAATATTAAAATGTAATAACGAATGATGTCTTGCAGAACAAAAATTACAAGTATGCTTTGATGCACAAGACATAACTTTATGACTAACACTCAAACAATTGCTACAAAAAGAATTATTTTTAACGTAATTGTATCTTTGTTGCGGATTTAATTTCATGAAGGAAGAACACGAATACATATGAGAATGTTGAATATTCTTACATAAATTACAGTTAATTTTCTTATTTGAATTGAATACCGAGTCCGTATTAACAAAGGTTTTCGTTGACGGAACTTTCGCGGGCGAAGGAATATTTTTATTACGATATTTAATCGGCTGCGGGTTAGAAAAATTATTAATAGAACGCGACAATACTTTATTTTGTTCCTTTACAAATTCGATAAGATTTTTATATGATGGAATCTTATCTTGGCGGTTCAAAATTTCAAACATTCTTACTGTATCCGAATCTAACTTTTGCGTAGCCAAATGAAAAAATATAAAATCGGTTAAATCCAATTTTAATTGCTTAAGCGCTTCGACCGAAGAGTCGAAGGTGTTAATGAAATGATCTAATGCATTTATATTATTACTAGCGAGCGGCTTAAATTGTAACAATTGATTGAGATAAGCGCTGGCGAGCGAGCGGGGGTCGTCATACTTTTGTATCAGGGCCTCCCATATAATAGAATAATTTTCAGCGGTCAGCGGTAAGCCCGAACAAACAGACGACGCCTTACCAGACAATTTACCGACTAAATAAAATATCCTTTCACTATCAGATAGATTAGAGTTGTCATGAATCATACTTTTAAACTGCTGGTAAAATAAAGGCCATTTACAGACATCTCCATCAAAAGATAGTAAGTCTATAGGCGGGAGGTGCGGTTTTAACTTAGGTATATGCGAAGATGATTGCGGTTTACTATTAGTAGTTTCGCTATTCAGCGCCAATATTTGCTTAACGAAACAAAACATTTCCTCAAATGAGATCCACGACTGGTAATTAATATGCTTTTTAGGATATAATTTCAGATTTAGAACATTAAATGAATCTAAATTTTGCTCAAATTCCTTCCGCAAAGTATCGATATTAATAGTGTTTGAACTCAAAGTTGAAAACTTACTAGGATCTTTTTCACATAAGACAGCTGTATCATATATACTTTGCATCCGAGAAAACATGGCATCGCGTTTCGATTCCAATATTAAAAGCATATTAATATCTTCATTGTCAGATAAGGTTTTTGTATCACTTCTACTCATTATGAAGTAATAAAAATATCGTTATTAGAACGCGCGAGAGTATACCTTATTCCCTAAGTAATACGAGTCAACCAGCGTTTGATAAATAATCCGAGCGGGTGGTTTGAACAAAATGCAACTAGCGAGCGGAGCTGCACAGCGACGTCGTGACCTTCTAACTTAATATCGGTCGAACGAAATAATACGAAGTTAATAATTAACTAAGTACAAAGCGAAACGAGTGGAATGCACTAATATGTATGCGATATATGATGATGTTATAGAACTAAAACAGTTGCCAATGCGGTTTAACAAAAAAATAGGATGATTTTAACAACTATTTAGTATTACAGCACAAATTATCTGTATTAAATAAATAAGTAGTCAACTGCAGTATGCGGTTTATTTACGATAAGAACCGATTTAAAGTATAAGACAAATTTTAATGAATTTGAATGCGGTTTAACTATAATATGCGGTTAATAATTACGGTTCAAATCGAACAATAGACAAAATGGTGGACCGAATGACTAAGAATATTAATAAATTCGGTTCGATGTGACCAAAAAATGGACATGCGGGCGTGGGGCCCGGTGCAAAGTATTACTCCGAGCCTTAATAAAGTGGACTGTATTTTTTGTTATTGCTGATTCGCGGAAACCCCCAAAATACTTGCAAATAACAAGGTAGGATATGGCAGCCGTCTGGTACTGGGCGGGAATAAAATAACTGCCAAGAGGGATGGAGGCACTTACTTGTGATGTCGGATCCAACACTTTGTCCATTCACTGCTGTTAACACTATTTACACTACACAAAAGTGCTAGCGGTGCGGTGCGAACTTATAGCCAAAATTATGCGCGTGCGGCGATAGATCACATACGGCGTTGATGTGCGACGTGCGACGACCGTCTTGCGACTGAAGTGCGTGCGGAAGGAAACGGGAAGGATGCTATTGCAAGTATGATATCAAACAACGGTGTTGCTATAAAATACAAAGCGAAGGTCAAAGGCGACAACACAACATATTGCCATAACACAATACTTACATAATTGCAACAACATAATGCCAATATAGGTTAAAGAAGATCCAAATAGATCAAACATCGATATGTCAATGTTACATCACTATGCCTGCCGTGAAGTCCCTAAGTGCGACAGAGAGCGCAACAGAGGGCGTCTTGTTTCCACGTTGTATTAACACGCGGGCAGCGACTTTTTAATACTAATATAGCCGCTCGACTTATCGTGGATTATAGCAATAAAGAGCTATAATTACTTTTAAATTTATCATAAATCTTAAAAAAAAATTTGTAAATATCACAATTGTAGATATTGTGGAAAATGATTTCCATTTCAAAGTTAAAATATAGTTTTTATCAAGATTCCGTAACCGGAGATGGAAAAGACGCGACGTTTGATGTAGAAAATGATGAAGATATTTTAACTAATGGAAGATATCGACTGACAAATGGCAAATACACGAGTTATAATCGAAAATGGCAAATACACGAGTTATAATTTTTAATTTGCCTCGAAGAGAATGCAGTAAATGAACTAATTAACTAAAATAGTACAAATCCTATCCTATCCTATTTCCTACTAATATTATAAATGTGAAAGTATGTGAGTAGGGATGTATGTTTGTGACTCTTTCAGGGCTATTCCGCTGAACCAATATCGATTAAATTTGGCACAATTATTCCATATACACCGAAGTAACATATAGGCTATAGAAATCCTGTTAAACTAATATTATAAATGCAAAAGTTTGTGAGTAATGATGTATGTTTGTTACTCTTTCACGGCAAATCCACTGAACCAATATCGATGAAATTTGGCACAATTATTTCTTATACACCGGGGTAACATGTAGGCTATAGAAATCCTGTAAATTCTACAGGAATGGGATGACATTCAAACGTGCAATCTTGCCACGTAAACGAAGTTGCGGGTGAAACCTATTTTATAATATTATTAAGGATTGAATATTGCGTTCTCGATTTGTTAATAAAGTTTTTTCAATTTAAATGAGTTCCAAACTTAAATTGACTGTATCCGAGATGTAATTAGTCCGGGCATTCCTGAAAGGCGACAAAGAATGTCCAATTTGAACAGAACAGGGATGGGGGGAATCCCCGGTGTTAATTAAATGTTTTGAATACGTGCCGTTATACCCCGTTTGGGGAGAGATTTCTTTAGATTAGCGATTGCATGCGTTTATCACACGGAACATAAAAAATCTGCGTTTAGGACGCTGTATGTTTTTTGAAGGCATCTTCTGGTTTATTTCAAAAATGGTGTACAAATTGGACTATTTAGTATTATCCATACTGTTAGAAATCCAGATATCTAAGCTGTGACAGCCTATGTAAGACAACGGCTGATTCACTCTCTTTTGACGTGCAGCATTCGTAGAAGGTAGATGTGTTATTAGAATCTAACCTCCAATAATCGCTATTCGTGATAAGAGCGACCACTGAGTTTCTTGTCAGTTCTTCTCAAGTTGATTAGTGTTCCGAACTGGTGGTAGAATCATTCCGTCGTTGGATTTTGTAGTAAAAAGTGCTGGTGCACAGTAAGGTGCCCGGCGTGATTACCTAAACGCATTTATTTATGTTTTTATTATTCATTTTAAATTTAATTTAGACTTAATTTCTAACAATACTATTATGATACACTTTCACTGTCTGTCTGTAGATTGTATGTAGGTTAGTCGTGAATTTCGAAACATTCGCGACTAATCTAACAAAAAAACATTGATTTTTGATCGTGAAATCGAAAAACATGAAATTTGATCGTGTAATAATATACGTAGGTTAACATTAAGATTTAAAAAATTGCTTTTTTCTTACAGGAACAGGATAATGACACATATTGCATTATTGAGGGTAATGTAAACGCTTAATTTGGCGCTAACAAAGTCAGGGTAACGAACTTGTTAATCTAAAAAAAAAACAAACGCGCAATTATAAAGAATTACTAACCTTTTCTTTTCTTTTCGTTTCCTTCTCTGTGTCTCTAGAAAACTCTAATTTCTTAACATGGTGTCGTAAAAAGCGACTTAGGTAAGTTAACATCAGGCAGGCGGCCGTTCGTAAAATACCTAGCCAAATTATGTTACATATTTATAACATGTTGGGCTTATCCCACCTAGAGCGGGATAAGGGCAGGAGAATGATATTTAATTGTCAAAAAGATATAAAGTAATCGCACTGTAATATCTACTCGTGTGAAACGCCTTTAAACTTCTCAATTTATATTAAAGGCTATGTCTATTTCCGCAACAATACACCATACAGTAACTTATCACAAAGGGTCTCCGACTTTCCCCATTGTTGTTAATAATGGTTTTCCCTAAATTATAACAATGATTATCCTCTTATAACTTTCTAAAGGAAATTGGAGACTTTAAAATGAATAAGCGGTTACAATATATTCATTATGTTGAAATTTATTTTATTGTATTGAGTATAAAAAGAGTAATAAAATTATTACTTTGCTAGAATCCGCGATAAAAGAATATAATATTAAATGTACAGTCTACTATCCGTTCTCTTAACTGATACATCCAGAATTTGTAAAACTCACCAATAGCACAACAATACACAAGCACTGCACACATGTACAACGACAATCGTTTCGCCCCGTAACCGCATCGCATAAATTCAAATTCAAATTCAAATTCAAAATATTCTTTATTCAAATAAACTTGTAAACAAGTGCTTTTGAATCGTCAACTCTACTGCTGGTTCGGAAAGCTGTTCCTACCGAGAAGAGCCAGCAAGAAACTCGGCGGTTGCTCTTTTAAAAAAATATAATTCTTAATATTATTTACATTAAGTCGTTACTGTCTTGTACAGGTTCAAAGAGAGCTATATCCACACATTCTTATCTTCCAAATAATCCTCAAGAGTATAGTAGGCTTTCTGTATCAGCCTCTTTTTAACAGTGTTTTTAAACTGCTGTAATGGCAGTGCTGAAATTGATTGCGGAATTTTATTATAGAATCTTATACCAAAACCCACAAACGAGTTACGCACTTTTGCAAGGCGCAAAGCAGGAACCGCAAGCTTATGTCGGTTCCTGCTTTGTCTATTGTATACATCACCTATCGTTTTATAATTTTTTATATTTTTATGTACATAAATTAAATTGCTTAAAATATACTGTGAAGCAAATGTAAGAATACCTGTTTCCTTAAACTTCTCTCGCAGGGAATCACGCGGTCTTAAATTATAAATGCCACGTATAGCTCTTTTTTGTAAAACAAAAATTTTTTCACTATCCGCGCATTTACCCCATAGCAATATTCCATAAGACATAATGCTATGGAAGTAGGCAAAATAAACAAGTTTTGCTGTTTCGACGTCTGTGAATTGTCTTATCTTTCGAACAGCGTAGGCCGCTGAACTCAGTTTCCCTGCAAGAGTTGTTATGTGTGTGCTCCATTGGAGTTTTGTATCCAAGGATACTCCCAAAAATACAGTTGAATTTTCTGTTTTTAGTGGTACATTATTTAAAGAGAGTCTATTTGCTGTTTTTGCAGCATTAGGTAATGCAAATTCAATACATTTAGTTTTATTCGAGTTCAGTACCAAGTTATTTAGCCTGAACCAATGAGCTACTTGCGATAAACCCCTGTTTACTTCGTCAATATTATTGTCATGCCTATTTACTTTAAAAATTAATGATGTATCATCCGCAAACAGTACAATATCGCAAATATTATGAATAAAATATGGCAAATCATTTATATAAACTAAAAACAGAAACGGACCAAGGATTGATCCTTGAGGCACACCCATAACTAAGGCCGTTCCAGATGACTGCACATCATTAATGCACACTCTTTGAATCCGGCTGTGAAGATACGATGCAACGAGACGAAGTGCATTGTCTTTAATGCCATAATAGCCAAGCTTTAGCAATAAAATTTCGTGTTGAACGCAATCAAATGCTTTGGACAAGTCACAAAATACCCCTATGGCATTTTGTGAGTTCTCCCACGCATCGTAGACATGCTTCAACAACTTTACACCCGCATCCGTTGTAGACCGACCCTTAGTAAACCCATACTGCTCAGGATGAAGTAAATTATTTAAATTAAAATGCTGGAGCAGCTGCTTTAAAATGATTTTCTCAAAAATCTTGCTTAGAGTTGGCAAGACCGAAATGGGTCTATAGTTCTGAGGGTCGCTCTTATCACCGGACTTAAAAAGTGGGATCAATTTACTATGTTTCATTAAATTGGGAAATATCCCTGTGTCTACAGATTTGTTAAAGATCTTGGCCATAATCGGGGCGATAATATCAATAATATTATTAATTAATTTTACGGACATTCCCCACAGATCAGTTGTTTTTTTAATATTTAATGTTTTAAAAGTTTTGACGATATCGTATGGGGAAATGTGTTCAAAGTTAAAATTAACACTGCACTCCGTGACGCTGTCCTTCAAAACATTAAAAGCTTCCATTGGGGATGAATTTATTGAGCCAGTGGTAGAAATGGGTATATTCTGAAAGAAATGCTCAAAAGCACTAGCTACTGCTGTATCAGAATTAATAAGTTCATTCCCAATTTTAAGCTCTATGGAAGAATTTTGCATTTTACGTCTACCTGTTTCATTTCCAATAACATTCCAGGTTGTTTTTATTTTATTTTTGGAATTAATTATTTTACTTTTAATATGAAGAGATTTGGCCTGTGTGCAGACACTTCTAAACGTTTTTGAATATTTTTTTACATATTCAAGCCCCCGTAATCGCAATGTGCAATAATTAACCTGTTAAAATTACGAATTATTAGGTGAAATCTATTTTTTTTTAAAGGGACGTCGCTTAAAAACATTCTTTAACACACTCGGGTCGTTAATAACTTGATGAGATTGTCAAAGTACAACAAACTATAACACGGACTAGGTGCTAGGGCATTTAATAGTTGTAACAAATTAACGTTTAGAATAAAATCGACTTCAGAAACTATAACTGAGCTATTCACACACTATTATAAAATAAACTAAAATTTTTGAGCTATTTACAGCCTCAATTTAATTATTGATTATTGAATTAATTAATTAAAGAAAAGAGAGAAGAATTTTCCAACTGATTCCAACATATATTCAGAAATGAGTTTCGGAAATTATTATCCCGAAGTCAAGTTCCGTTCTAAGCGGAAAACTTTGTATGTGAACAATTTTCCAGATAATAACAGAATGTGAACACTTTGAGCGACGACCGGAAATTGCCAACGGTTGCACTTCCGGGCTCTAACACAATATGAATTTAATTATAAGCCAGACTGAAATTTTGCCTACTGAACGCAGTGTAAGCTGAAAAATTGATATAAGTTATTACTCGGACCGTAATTAATCCTGCGATGCTTTTAGATCAGTGCTTCTCAACCTTTTATAAAAAAAAAAGTAAGTAGCGGCCTGTTACTATCCCACTGCTGGGCATAGGCCTCTTCTCTCCGTTAGTGGAGAGAAGGGATTGGAGCTAAGACCTACCACGCTGCTCCAATGCGGATTGGTAGGTTACACATATCTCCAGAATTCTCTAGAGATATGCAGGTTTCCTCACGATGTTTTCCTTCACCGAAAAGCGTGTGATAAATTGCAATTATCAATTAGACACATAAGTTTTAATAGAAAAACTCATTGGTGTCTGCCCGGGTTTGAACCCATGATCGTCTCTAGAGAATCACACGGTCGCACCGCTAGGCCATCACAGCTTTTATACATAGCCCTAAATGCTACTTTATAAAACTATTATTTATGAGTAGACTCCCCTGATAACTTACATACCCCTAAAAATGTGCCTCGTAACATTTGGTGTCAGAATGTCTAGATCGTTTATTATTTTTTATATTGTGGAACTCCACAAAGTTAATTCAATAAAAAATTAATGCATAACTATCGTAAATTTAACTATAAAGTTATTACTTAAAAGTTTGGTTTTGATATCCTGCATATCTCTAGAGAATTCTGGGGATATGTGTAACCTACCAACCCGCATTGGAGCAGCGTGGTAGGTCTTAGCTCCAATCCTTCTCTCCAAAAAAAAAAAAACGGAGAGAAGAGGCCTATGCCCAGCAGTGGGATAGTAACAGGCCGTTACTTTTTTTTTTGGTTTTGAATTCCGCATTGTAGAAATAATACATCATGCCACCATTGGTAGTTATTGTAATGTATAATCTTATATCGAATTTAAAGTGGACAAATAAAAATGTAATAGTTTTTATATAAGCCTAATAAAACGATATGTCATATATATCTTAAATAGTCATAGTAACACGATAGTGGTATACAAATCATGCCCACATTTGGTCACAAAAATGCTGTGAGCATTTCCACATCGAATCGCTAAGCTGAATATTAGTGCAAACAATGAGGTAGCCTTCTTGTCAGAAACAACTAAAAGAGGTGTTAGTATATACATATATCATCCTGCCCTTATCCCACCCTGAGTGGGGTCGGCACAACATGTTACAAACATGCTGTAACATGATTTGGCTGCGATTTTACGACCGGCCGCCTGCCTAACTTCAACTTACCTTAGTCGTACTTTACGACACCTCGGTAAGAAGGAGGGTGGTCTATTCTACTAAACCGGATACCACACGGTGGGTCAACTTACCTTAGTCGCCTTTTACGACACCTCGGTAAGAAATGAGGATGGTCTATTCTACTCAGCCGGATACCACACGGCGGTAAAAGAAATGTTAGTATAGAATATAATTTTTTGCACGTCGATTCCATGGCTTTAGGGTCAACTTCGAATGCTACAAATATGTAACTCTAGGCTACATGCATACTTTAAATAAATAAATAAATATATGGGACACTTACACACACGGTCGTCCGTCCCCAAAGTAAGTAACTTAATACTTGTGTTATGGGTGACAGACAACTGGTGAATATATATACTTATATATTTTTTAAATACATACTTAAATACAAATATACACCCAGGCTCAAAGACCAACAAATTCATTTATTGAAAATCTTGGCCCTCGGCGGGAATCGAACCCGCGACTCGTGGTGCCGAAGGCAGGGTCACTACCCACTGCACCAACGAGCCAGTCAAATTTTTATAAGTTTATTGAATTTCTAATCCCTTTTCACATCCCTTGGACTACACGTACCACAGTTTGGGCATCGTTGTGCTAGACAAACGGTTTTAAATTAATTAAATTTGTTTAATGAACAGAAGTCGTGACGGACACACGGTGAATTCGCATAAGAGTTTCTCTGCTTTATTATTATAAACAAAAATTTTATAAATTTATAATTTAAATTTCATTATTGATATACAATTTGTTGTCGCCATTGACTTCCGTTTTGTATTTTATAGCAACACAGTCATGAAACAAGAGTATCGCGCCCTTTTTTATTGAAATGTTGTGGCAACACTGTGCCGTTGTTGTTTCCGGTGGAGTCTTGCTATTGATAAAACGTTTCAGTGACATTCAGTCTTTGTTCGTCATTCAAGAGAAGTGCATCTCGGAACGGGAATTGTGGTATTGTAAATATGTGTGAGTTTTTGATATTTTTTTAATAAATACAAACATTTTTTGATAACTACAAATTGATATTTTTTTTTCGAATCAGTAGTATACTGTTAAGATTTTTTTTTAGATCGCATTCCTCCTTCCCTTGTACCTCTCTAAGTAGGGGTCGGCAAAACACATTATAAACATGTTGAAACTTAATTTGGCTAGGTATTTTACGACCGGCCGTCTGACTTCAACTTACCTTAGTCGACTTTTACGACACATCGATAAGAAATGAGGGTGAAGTTACTCAGTCGGTTACAATACGGCAGGTCAACTTACCTTATTCGCATTTTACGATACCTCCATACTCCAGACGAGGGAACTCTGCAAATTACTTAAATACGGGGACATAAAATTTTGTTAAAAGCTTTTTAACTAGACTTGTTATATAAAACTTTTCAGTAGAATAAAATAAGCAATAGACTTAAATAATTTATAGAATTAGGCGTTACTTTGCGGAGATCCGTAATACAAAAGTAATAATAAAATTATTTTGCTATAATCCGCGATGAAGTAAAAAAAGAAAATATATATAATGCTAAATGTAGAGTGGACAATCGGTTATCATACCTGATACATGCAGGATTCGTAAAAAACACATGCACTAACCTCCACCACCGCCACCACAATACTCAAGCACTATATACGTTCACTATCACGACCAAATTGCTTTGCGATTTTGGTCGTGGAGTCTATCTCCTGATGATGCTTCGGTTGCGGGGCGAAACGATTGGTGAGTTTGTGATAGTGAACGTATATAGTGCTTGTGTATTGTGGTGGCGGTGGTGGAGGTTTGTGCATTTGTTTTTTACGAATCCTGCATGTATCAGGTATGATAACCGATTGCCCACTCTACATTTAGCATTATATATATTTTCTATTTTACTTCATCGCGGATTATAGCAAAATAATTTTATTATTACTTTTGCAATAGATATATACATAGCAACTATACCAAGAAACCTATCTACCCTACATTAGCATACAACCTAGATATGTCCGTAATAACAATAAACATATATTTCAGAAGCACAGTCATTACACCGGCGCAGAGTCACGACTCGCCGGCGAGCTTCTACATGACAGACTCCGGCGATGCGCGCTGCATTATTCAACGATCTATTGAAATTGCCGCTCCATATATCCATACTAATATTGCTAATGCGAAAATCTGTCTGACTATCACGCCGATCTCTGGAGAAATAGTCCGGGATTAAAACACTCGAAAGCGCTAATGAAAGCCTTTAACAAAAGAGCTACTTGTAAAATCTTAGCGCTTAGTAGAACCAATTTAAGTAAACTAGCAAGGGCGCTTACAGGGCACTGTGGACTAAATAAACACATGTTAAACCTGAAGCTGTCAGACACAGGATCGTGCAGACTCTGCCTAGAGGCGGAGGAAACACCCATGCATATCCTGTGCGATTGTCCTGCGCTGGTTCACATTCGATACTCTCTCCTAGGGTCGCATTGTCTACGCCCAAAAGAGGTGAAAGATCTCGCTGCCAAGAAGATCCTGGAATTTCTGGAGATCACCTGCATTGGCAGCGAACTGTAGTCAGTGGCGATCACAATAGATCAGTAATGGTCAAAGTGATACTGGGCCCTATGGCCCTGCAAAGCCACTACTCCCAGAAGAAGAAGAAGAAGATCACGCCGATCAGCTATATAGCCCCAATATTTATGAAATTTGGCGTTGTGATTTTGTCGTAGAGTCTATCTCCTGTGAATTTTTTTCAATCCCTCTGCTTACGGTATGAAAAAAAGTGTTCTACTTTTAGCATTATAAAGGTATTCTCTATTTGCAGATCATAGCAAAAGATTTTCATTATTTTCTGTTTAAATTGGTTCTGTTACATATATGACATAAGTAAGTAAGTAAGCGGCCTGTTACTCTCCCACTGCTGGGAATAGACCTCTCCTCTCCGTTTTTGGAGAGAAGGGTTGGAGCTAAGACCTACCACGCTGCTCCAATGCGGATTAGTAGGTTACACATATCTCCAGAATTCTTTAGAGATATGCTGGTTTCCTCACGATGTTTTCCTTCACCAAAATAAGTCATGAGGTCTGTCACAGCTTTATAAGAAATCTAATTAAGAACACCGTAATTAATAGAGGGTATAAAATTTCAAAGCTTATTTTAACGCAAGCGAAGTCAAGGTTATGGCTTGTATTAAATATGACATGCAAAAGGGTGTACTAGATGACAGGTTAAACGCTGAACATCGTGCTAGAACCTTCCTTCTCATCAAAATCGATTCGAGTTGTATAAATGACAAAGGATTTTATCAAAAGGTTTTACTTAAGTGCTAAGCACTATCGTCATATCGCATTTGATTCAATTTAATGCAAAAAAAAACAACGAAATGTGTAAACAATTGTTTTTGAATCGTCAACTCTGCTGGTTCGGAAAGCTGTTCCTATCGAGGCCAGCCAGCAAGAAACTCGGCGATTACTCTTTTCAAAATATGACGTGTTGCATTTCGTTATTACTACCTTATGCAAGCTTGAAGAATTCATCATTTTCATGACGTGTAGGGGGTTTTGGGGGAGAAAAATCGATTTAGCTAGGTTTTATTTTAAAAAATCCTTTTATTCCTGTTTTTGGGCATTTAAAAAATACTAACATTTAAATTTAATATGAAACACTATTTTTGCCGCAAAATTATCAATTCAGTGTAGCGTAGAAATTTCTTTTTTTTAATCTTGTTAAAAAAATTACCGAGCAAGGCTCGGTCACCCAGATACTAATTTATTAAAAGGTAATTAATATATAGAAATCGGCTATACTCACGTGTTATTTTATCGGATGAGCCCGACTAGTTTCAGATAAGAGCCCCGTATGGGCTTGAAACTAGTCGGGCTCATCCGATAAAATAACACGTGAGTATAGCCGGTTTCTATACATTAATTATGAATTCCACTCACGACAGTTTAAATTCAAAAATTATTAAAAGGTTTTATTGAAGTTTCCGTATATGTGAAAGTAGAATGTTGAAGTTAAATTTTCACTTCCCGATGTCCGATTTAGCTGAAATTTTACATACTGCTCCAGTACTGATGACAATGCATGTTTATGATAAGCATGACCTGATGCTGCCAGGATTGGCTCCAGACGTGGTAACTCCTCAACGGTTAACACTTTTTTAGGTTAGCTTGACTTGTTTTACTAGTAATAACAGTTGTCTTAATAGTATGATAATTGTCCTTTCACAGATTATAAAATCCCAAAGTTAAGTCTCATTTCAACCGGTCAATTTACCGTATCCCGAAGAATGCAATCCCATTTTCCTGTAAAAATAATATTCATAACCGTCGAGCTAAAAGCGTTTCAATATAGTTTGCATTTTATCTCAGCCCCGCTCAGAGCTACCCCGCGAAAACACCCCAGTTATAAATGTCTGCATTTTATTATAATTTAACTTGGATAATGCATGACTGGAAATGTGGGTTCGAACCCCCAACAGGCACCGATGAGTTTGTCTGTTCAAACTTCTATATCTAATTGATGATTACAATTTGTCACACCCTTTTCGGTGAGAGAAAACATCTTTTGGAAACCTGCATATCTTGCAACTTGGTTAACCTATAACACAATCTTTTAGTTACACTCATTGGGGAATGACGACTGTGTGTGAAATTGTCCCATATATTTTTATCTTATGCTAGTAATATCCCGCGGTTTCACCCGCATACCGATCTCATGGCATTGCAAGTCTACTAAGTCGGACTATAGATTTATTTCTGTTAACATTTTTTATTTTTAAGTTAATTTTTAAATTAAGTTTTATTTCTTATTTAATTACACTAACGTTCATAATCTAATGAATATACAGATTTTTATTACTTTTTTATTACCTTAATACATTTTTATTACGGATCCCTATTTTTTTTTTAATATAATATAGTCTATGTTGCTCAGTAAAGATGCAGCTTTCCAATGGTTAAAGAATTTTTGAAATCGGTCCAGTAGTTTATATATTTACTGTGCCAAATTTCATCAATTACTCCAACTAATTCGTTGTAAATACGTGTTATGCAGAGAACAGATATACAGACTTTCCCATAAATAATATTAGTATGATATTAAATTAGTATACAATTCTTTGTATTTATTTTGTAGGAGCTTAATATGAAAATTGATTCCTTCGGTTTCATATCCCATTCTATCCGCAGACACGTTATGTCGCAATATTTCAATATAACATAAACACGCCTTAGGGGGTTTATGGCGGCATTGGAAACACGTGAGGCGAATCTAGATAGAAACATAAAGTCTAGACTTTATAGACACTAATCCTGAGTGTTGCGATAGCGCAAAAATTTCTATAACAAAACTTCTGATATTGACGCATATCGTACTAATATTATAAACGCCGTGTGGTATCCGGCTGAATGGAATAGAACCCTCATTTCTTACCGAGGTGTCGTTAAAGGCGACTAAGGTAAGTTGACGCACCGTGTGGTATCATAAAATACGACATAGGTGAGTTGACGTCATGCAGGCGGCGGGTCAACAAGCTGTGATGGCCTAGCGGTGCGACCATGTGAATCTCTAGAGACGATCATGAGTTCAAACCCGGGCAGACACCAATGAGTTTTTCTATTAAAACTTATGTGTCTAATTGATAATTGCAATTTATCACACGCTTTTCGGTGAAGGAAAACATCGTGAGGAAACCTGCATATCTCTAGAGAATTCTGGGGATATGTGTAACCTACCAATCCGCATTGGAGCAGCGTGGTAGGTCTTAGCTCCAACCCTTCTCTCCAAAAATGGAGAGAGGAGGCCTATGCCCAGCAGTGGGATAGTAACAGGCCGTTACTTACTTTTTTACTTTTAGGCGGCGGGTTGTAGCAACGCAGCGACATCTTGTGACAGCATGTTTATAACATGTTGTGCCGACCACACTTATAGTGGTATAAGGGCAGGAAGATGATGATGATCGTACTTATATTGTAAATGCGAAAGTTTGTGAGTAAGGATGTATGTTTGTTACTCTTTCACGGCGAATCCGCTGAACCAATATCGATGAAATTTGGCACAATTATTCCTTATACACCGGAATAACATATATGCTATAGAAATCCTGTTAATTCTACAGGAATAGGATGTGATTGAAAAGCGCCAATATCAACCTATATCGCGACAACAGTCCACGCGAACAAAGTTGGGGGTAAAAGCCAGTGACACATAAGTTTAATTCTACTGATATTTTAAGGGTATAAGTTTGTCGGTTAGTTCGTTACGCTTTCACGGCTAATCCGCCCTTATCCCACGATAGGTGGGGTTCGGGCACAACATGTTATAAACATGTTGTCACATGATTTGGTTAAGTAATTTACGACCGACCTGTCTGACGTCAACTTACTTTAGTCGTATTTGACGATACCTCGGTAAGAAAAAGAGTGTTCTCTTCTACTCAGGCGGATACCACACGGCGGGTCAACTAACTTTAGTCGCCTTTTACGACACCTCGGTTAGAAATGAGGGTGGTCTATTCTATTCAGCCGAATAGCACACGGCAAACTATTTAACTACAATTTTACGTTAGATTTTTTTGATATACCCAAATCAGATTTCAAGGCGTTCGCAATATTTATGTAGATCAAAAATAGGCTGTGCGAGCTTTGGAGGCTTGAAATATACGATACTCGTATAGATCCCAAAGCGGGGCGAAAGTCGTGATCAAAATCCCAATAGCCAACAAATAAAAAGCGTATTTTCTTAAGATAACTCTAAGTAAAGAAAAAAAATATGATAATATTTGGACCATCATCATTCTCCTACCTTTATCCCACTGTAAGTGGGGTCGGCACAATATAAGTAAGTAGCGGCCTGTTACTATCCCACTGCTGGGCATAGGCCTCTTCTCTCCGTTATTGGAGAGAAGGATTGGAGCTAAGACCTACCACGCTGCTCCAATGCGGATTGGTAGGTTACACATATCTCCAGAATTCTCTAGAGATATGCAGGTTTCCTCACGATGTTTTCCTTGACCGAAAAACGTGTGATAAATTGCAATTATTTATTAGACACATAAGTTTTAATAGAAAAACTCATTGGTGTCTGCCCGGGTTTGAACCCATGATCGTCTCTAGAGATCCACACGGTCGCACCGCTAGGCCATCACAGCTTTTTTTTTTGACGCATATCGTACTAATATTATAAACGCCGTGTGTTATCCGGCTGAATGGAATAGAACCCTCATTTCTTACCGAGGTGTCGTTAAAGGCGACTAAGGTAAGTTGAACTACCGTGTGGTATCGTAAAATACGACAGAGGTGAGTTGACGTCAGGCAGGCGGCGGGTCGTATCAACGCAGCGACATCATGTGACAGCATGTTTATAACATGTTGTGCCGACCTCACTTAGAGTGGTATAAGGGCAGGAAGATGATGATGATCGTACTAATATTATAAATGCGAAAGTTTGTGAGTATGGATGTATGTTTGTTACTCTCTCACGGCGAATCCGCTGAACCAATATCGATGAAATTTGGCACAATTATTCCTTATACACTGGAATAACTTATATGCTATAGAAATCCTGTTAATTCTACAGGAATAGGATGTGATTGAAAATCGCCAATATCAACCTATATCGCGACAACAGTCCACGCGAACAAAGTTGGGGGTAAAAGCTAGTGACACATAAGTTTAATTCTACTGATATTTTAAAGGCATAAGTCTGTCGGTTAGTTCGTTACGCTTTCACGGCTAATCCGGTGGACCGATATTGATGCAATTTGGCACAATTAAACCTTATACATCAGGGATAAGGGAACTGTACACTCTAGATTTTACATTTCATCATTATCCTTCTGCCCTTATCCCACGATAGGTGGGGTTCGGGCACAACATGTTATAAACATGTTGTCACTGATTTGGTTAAGTAATTTACGACCGACCTGTCTGACGTCAACTTACTTTAGTCGTAGTTGACGACACCTTGGTAAGGGTGTCTCTTCTACTCAGCCGGACTACCACACGGCGGGTCAACTGACTTTAGTCGCCTTCTATGACACCTCGGTTAGAAATGAGGGTGGTCTATATTGTATTCAGCCGAATAGCACACGGCAAACTATTCAACAACAATTTTACGTTAGATTGTTTTGATATACCCAAATCAGATTTCAAGGCGTTCGCAATATTTATGTAGATCAAAAATAGGCTGTGCGAGCTTTGGAGGCTTAAAATATACGATACTCGTACAAAATACTCGGGCGAAAGTCGTGATCAAAATCCCAATAGCCAACAAATAAAAAGCTTATTTTCTTAAGATAACTCTAAGTAAAGAAAAAAAATATGATAATATTTGGACCATCATCATTCTCCTACCTTTATCTCAATATGTCTTCTTCCATTCTCCTCTATCATTCGTCAACTCTGGTGCCACTTCATTAACATGCATGTTAATGGAGTGGCACCATGAATGCTACACAATGGAGCTACGAAATATGATATATCTAAAAACAGATTAGGCAACATTTTTGATTAAATATTAGGCGACTTGATTTTATCAGAAATGTTCAAAATAACACTATTTAATCATTGAAAAAACCTACCAAATTATATACTAAAAGCGAGAAAAGTAGAGAAAACCGCACGAAAATCCGTTTAGTAGGTACTTTCGCGGACAGTCAAACAAAAAGACGCGGCGTTTTAAGATCCTAATAAAATTATACTCGTAAAATACCACTCCTGCCTTTATCCCACTCTAAGTGGGGTCGGCACAACATGTCATAAACATGTTACAAACATGTTTTTACAATGTTTAACATGTTGTCACATGATTTGGCCTCGTATTTATGACCAGCCGCCTGCCTAACGTCAACTTACCTTAGTCGTATTTTACGACAACTTGGTAAGAAAGAGGGTGGTCTATTCTAGTGAACCGGATACTACACGGTCGGTCAACTTACCTTAATCGCCTTTTACGACACCTCGGTAAGAAATGAGTGTAATCTATTCTTCTCAGCCGGATACCACACGGCTATTAGATCCTTATAAAACAATTATATTGTTTTTAGATTCTTGCTGTTGATCCTTGAATTTTTTAGATTTGTAGTGTTTTTTAATATAATAATAAAATACAACATAATCGTTTTATAAGAATCTAAAAACAGCTATAGTAATTTGGTCACATTTATCGAATTTTCCCAGACAAATTTGTCTTGTAAGTTAATGAAAAAATTCTTACAATTTAGTTCTTACTTGTAGACAATTTAGCGAACATTTTATCACAATTTAAAGTGACAATGGCATTTTTATTCCGGCCATTACACGTGTATTAAGACTTTCAAATGGTTCTACTGGGGAAAGTTTAATGAACCGTGGAAAGAAAGAAAGAAAACGCGATGATTTAATTTAAATACTATCTATATAAAAGAGGAAAATATTACGTCGCAGTTTTTATTAGAGGCTAACCTTATTTTACGAGTATTTCTATGGAGGAGCGCAAAAGCACTTTTGGACGGTGCAAAATGCGGAAAATACAGAATGTCCACTATTGTTGGGGGAACTGGTGATAAAAAGGTTATTCAAGCAATACTGCTTAAATATGTGTAACAGAACATTTAAACTCCGTTTTAAATGTTATTTTAGGCAAACTTTACGTTTATACTTAACTGCATCTGAGTTGAATAAAATTTCCCATTATTAATTCATTTGAGCACGGTTATAGTAGTAGGCGTTACTTCGCGGAACTCCATAGTACAGAAGTAATAATAAAATTACTTTTCTGTAATCCGCGTTTCTGTTAAGAGAATACATTGTCCCGCCGGGAGTGAAAGAAAACGACTCACCAGTCGGTAACAACAATTTATTGGGTCGTAAGTCTACTGCCCGTCAATGCTATGCTTCGTAAGTAGGTAGGTGTGCGCTAGGTACTGCCCTGGCTTTGTCTAGCAGCGGAGTGGACGTGCAGCGCGCGCCCGGAGAACGGAGAGCTGACCCGAAGAACGTCGGGCCCAGGCTCAAGGTCACTAAAGTCCGGCTCTGGCTGAGATGGGGGTAAAAGGTGCCTTTTCTAACCCCGATATGACACCCTGAAAATGACGTCCAGCGTGTTACTTCATGAATGCCTTCGTCTCCTCTGATTGCGTGCACGGCAGTGTAGGCAAAGCAGGGCTAATGCGCTAGTGAAGTGATGATGTGCATGTCGCAATCAGAACGGAGAATAAAGCGAAGAACAAAGTAAAGAAAAATGTAAAAAGTGAAATTTAAAGATACAATGAAAAAATAAATTGAAATGATTATAAAAACATGTTAAATTTAAAAGAAAGTTAATAAAAAAACTACAAATGAAACTACAATGAACTACTATGAATGACAATGGAAAAATACTGAGGTTAAATTAAGGACGTTTGACAATGACGTCGCTAAGCAAGATGCAATGTTAGAAATTCTTCAGCACTTACCCAATACGTGGGGAAATAAATACACAAAATACTAGATATGAAAAAGGTAAAAAAAAAATAAAAGATATCTAGGCTGTTCGTCCTCTTCGAAGAAAGGGGCACGCACGATTAAAGTCACAGGTCATCATGCCTGTGAACGTGCGCACCCCGTCGACTCAGGAAACGAACAGGCCGGGCTGACGGGCTAATGCGCCCGCGCCCACCTATGGCGAGACAAGAGGCGGGGAGGAGCGGGAGGAGGGCCCGCGTCGTGTGACTAGGAATGAGTCACACGATTCCGCGGGTTAGATTATTGTTTAAATAATAAAATATACATAAATACGTTTAAATAAATATAAAAATACATAAATATACGTTTTTTACGTTACAATACCCCCTCGCGCAGTGAAGGATTTTATCCTAAATAAAATCCGCTTACCAAATGCCTAGTACTCGTTAAACACTATCATACCTCGCTATCATACTTCTCGCTTTCACAAAAACGTCAGTAATTGAAAGTAAAGAATGACTGACGCACAATTACAAAAAAATAGGTAACCAGTTAAACGAACTGAATTACCCTACGAATACTATAGAGACAAGAGATAAGAATAAAACGCTTAGGAGATTGAAAACTAAAAAAAAATATATATATGAAGCTAAGTTAACAAAAAAAAATCAATGAAATAAATGATAAAAAAATTAACCAAAATAGAAAAATACTAAGAAAAAAATCAAAAACAAAAATGATTGGGTAAATGCTGAACAAAACGAAGTGAAAAAAAAAATTCTCCGTCTGTTACAAAAAAAAAATTAAATTGAAATAACGTTTCGGTTGAATGAGTTAAGCAAAAAAAAAGCGTGAAATAAAAATCTAAATGCAACAGAAAAAAAAAATCAACGAAAAAAAAATGAAATGAAAAAATGATTAAGAAAATTAAAATTAAAATGCAACTAGTGTGTACGGACCCTTACAAATAAAATAATGAGTGTACAAGTCACGTCAAAAAAATAAAAAAATTATATATATGTATTGTACAAAAATTAATTTGCTGACTGTACTAAAAAACAGGTCAACAAAGGTTAAAGAAAAAAACAGATTTTTTAACAGGTTTAAGAAAAAAAAAGGTTTTTTTTTGGTTAAAAAAATTTGAACAATTAAAAAAAAAAGTTAATGTGACCGCACCTTTATGTAAATGACAAGTACGATATTTAAAAAAAATATTAGTATGTGCGTACACCTTAGTTGCTGGCAACCAAAAATAAATAAAAAAACGTTTCACAAAAATAAAAAGACAAAGCACAAACACTATTCAGTTTCACTACCTTCTTAAGAAGCAAAGCATGACCATGATGAAACCACGACAAGGGCGCCAGTGTCCCGCCGGGAGTGAAAGAAAACGACTCACCAGTCGGTAACAACAATTTATTGGGTCGTAAGTCTACTGCCCGTCAATGCTATGCTTCGTAAGTAGGTAGGTGTGCGCTAGGTATTGCCCTGGCTTTGTCTAGCAGCGGAGTGGACGTGCAGCGCGCGCCCGGAGAACGGAGAGCTGACCCGAAGAACGTCGGGCCCAGGCTCAAGGTCACTAAAGTCCGGCTCTGGCTGAGATGGGGGTAAAAGGTGCCTTTTCTAACCCCGATATGACACCCTGAAAATGACGTCCAGCGTGTTACTTCATGAATGCCTTCGTCTCCTCTGATTGCGTGCACGGCAGTGTAGGCAAAGCAGGGCTAATGCGCTAGTGAAGTGATGATGTGCATGTCGCAATCAGAACGGAGAATAAAGCGAAGAACAAAGTAAAGAAAAATGTAAAAAGTGAAATTTAAAGATACAATGAAAAAATAAATTGAAATGATTATAAAAACATGTTAAATTTAAAAGAAAGTTAATAAAAAAACTACAAATGAAACTACAATGAACTACTATGAATGACAATGGAAAAATACTGAGGTTAAATTAAGGACGTTTGACAATGACGTCGCTAAGCAAGATGCAATGTTAGAAATTCTTCAGCACTTACCCAATACGTGGGGAAATAAATACACAAAATACTAGATATGAAAAAGGTAAAAAAAAAATAAAAGATATCTAGGCTGTTCGTCCTCTTCGAAGAAAGGGGCACGCACGATTAAAGTCACAGGTCATCATGCCTGTGAACGTGCGCACCCCGTCGACTCAGGAAACGAACAGGCCGGGCTGACGGGCTAATGCGCCCGCGCCCACCTATGGCGAGACAAGAGGCGGGGAGGAGCGGGAGGAGGGCCCGCGTCGTGTGACTAGGAATGAGTCACACGATTCCGCGGGTTAGATTATTGTTTAAATAATAAAATATACATAAATACGTTTAAATAAATATAAAAATACATAAATATACGTTTTTTACGTTACAACATGCAGGACAAGTTGCCACACGTTTCACAAGACGCCGCCAACACCACCAGTCCATACAAGCACTACACACACTCACTACCACAACCTCAAGGTAGTGTGGTTGACGTTGTGATAGTGGAGTGTTTGTGTTGGAAACGTCTTGTGATACGTGTGGCGACTTGTCCTGCATGTATGTATGTGATTGTTGCCTGCTTCATACACTTAGCATTGCATGTATTCTCTTGACAGAAACGCGGATTACAGCAAAGTAATTTTATTATAACTTCTGAAAAATACGTATTAAGTTATTTTGTATTTTTCCCGTGATGGACACGTGATGTCGGACCTCTATCATTTTATTCACATAGATACATCAATAATGACAGCTATTTATCTCGGCACATCGAGAATCAAATTGAAAAAAACGTAAAAATCTCCAAATGTCCGGTCGCGGTACGACTGTCGTAAATTTATCAAATCCGTGAATTACCCCACTCTTCCCTAAAACCTGTAGGGTTGTCGAAATTATAAAACCATAATTTGATTAACCTTTTCCTGATTCGTCATTTACATTACCTATATATCACTAGCAATTGCCAGCGGCTTCGACCGCATGGTAAGTTTAAAACCGTAATATAGTATTTTGATAACCTTAAAAATAGTTAAAGTGGCTTAATCTTAAAAGCTAGACATATGCTGCCAAGGACTTTTATTTAGAACTTTTAGAGGGGAACAATTTTGTAATACATGATTTTTTAATAACTATCACCGTTTACTCAGCGCACGCAACGAAAGTTTTAATTTTGCCGTTTTCGACTATTTTTTTTGGCTGCTATCCTATTCATCTTAATGTTATATATCCTATAGCCTTCCTTGATAAATGGACTATCTTACAGTGTAAGAATTTTTCAAATCGGTCCAGTAGTTTCCGAGATTAGCGCGTTCAAACAATCAAACAAACAAACTCTTCAGCTTTATTTTTTAATTTATCTTTACATTATTAAACCGCGTGACGCTACAGTAAGTATTTTAGTATTTTTCTATATCGGCAGCTTTGCCCCACAGCATTATTATTATTAATATGCCATATGACATAATGCTGAGGATATAAGCAAAATAAACAAGTCACGCTGTTTCAACATAGCTGTCATGGCCTATCAAAATAGCTGTGATGGCCTAGCGGTGTGACCGTGTGAATCTCTAGAGACGATCATGGGTTCAAACCCGGGCTGACACCAATGAGTTTTTCTATTAAAACTTATGTGTCTAATTGATAATTGCTATTTATCACACGCTTTTCGGTGAAGGAAAACATCGTGAGGAGACCTGCATATCTCTAGAGAATTCTGGAGAAATGTGTAACCTACCAATCCGCATTGGAGCAGCGTGGTAGGTCTTAGCTCCATTCCTTCTCTCCAATAACGGAGAGAAGAGGCCTATGCCCAGCAGTGGGATAGTAACAGGCCGCTACTTACTTACTTTTTTTTTTGCTGTTTCAACATCGGTTATATGTTTTATTTTTCTAACAGCGTAAGTAGCGGAACTAAGTTTACTTGCGAGAGAAGATATATGGGTGCTCTATTGGAGCTTATCATCATTCAAAACAAAAATAGACCTGTGAGATATTAAAATACCTCATTGGCAACCCTAAAGATATTTAAGGGTCTGTCAAAGGGCTCTCAGTAACGTTCAATCGAATCGACAGACCAGTGAATGAGGACGTAGGTACGGGGATTTACTTTTTTATTACCGTTCGTGTATTGAATTGAGTTAACGAAAATTGTTTTCATACATTATGTATTGCCAGGCCCGGATCCTCCGGGAGATATTACGTTTTAGAGCATTACAAATGACTATATGGACTATATTTTATAGATATATTAAGTAGAGTAGAAACCGAGACTCAAGTGACTATTAGATGCCTTAATAGCCCTGTATATAAACTTAAGTTTTTCCGGATTATCCCTGAAAGCTTAACAGTTAGCTAGACTTAATTTTCATATATTTTTAGCTATGTTTGCCGCTTCGCCCGCATGCAAATTGGTATGTTACAAAATTTTTCCTGTCTTAGGGTTGCTAGTTATTCCGATGTATAAGGAATAATTGTGCCATATTTCATCGATATTGGTTCAGCGGATTCGTCGTGATAGAGTAACAAACATACATCCAAACTCACAAACTTTCAGTATTATAAATGCGATGTTTATAGTGGGATATTTATAATATTCTTATGGATTGACAATTCAAATTAAAATTCAAAATATCCTTTATTCAAACAAGTGCTTTTGAATCGTCAACACTACTGCTGTTTCGGAAAGCTATTCCTACAGAGAAGAGCCAGGAGGAAACTCGGCGGTTGCTCTTTTAAGAACATAATTGTTATTACTAGTTACATTTAGATACTGTCTTGTACAGAGTCAAAGCATAGTTACGTCCAGGCATTTTTATCATCAAAATATTCCTCAGTAGTATAGTAGGTTTTCTGTATTAGCCTTTTATTAATAGTGTTTTTAAACTGCTGTAATGGTAGAGCTAAAATTGATTGATTGACAATGAAACAATACTATAGTAACTATTGTTCGCGTTCCCAGTAAAGCAATGGCCCGCTATCCGTTAGGCTGGCGTCTAAAAGTGTCGCTATCCGATGTGAGCTGGAGCAAGCGATTCCAGGAATGGCAGGAGCTTTGCCAATTGTGTTCGCTTCTCGATAATCGTCAGCGACAATTGTGTTGTCGGCACATTGGATTACAAATATCGCGAGAGGATTATTTTTAGCATCGGCATTGTGATCGATGAATGCGTTCGAGTTCATTCTTATTGAAAACTAATAGAGTGTCGATTTCGTTCGCGCGTTCGTTTTAGGCTTAGTAATTACTTTCATCATCTTCCTACCCTTATCCTATACTCTAAGTGGGCTCGGCACAACATGTTATTAACATGCTTTAAAATGATTTGGCTGCGTTTTTACGACCGCCGTCTGCCTGACGTCAACTTACCTTAGTCGTGTTTTACGACACTTCGAGACTTTACGTTTATAATATTGTGGTTATTTAATGAGTGTGCGTGCGTGCTGGCGTGCGGGCAAGCATGTGCGTGCGTGTACGTCCGTGTGCGTGCGGGTGCGTGCATGCGTGCATGTTTATGTGTATCTGCGCTTAAAGATATGACCTTGAGAAGGTCTAAGTTTCTTTAAAGCGACCGCTGCGTTGTTTAAGATAGCGACAGTTTTATAAATTAGGGGATGATCCTTATTTAAATAAAGTCACTGAATTTGAATATTAAATAGATGCACGTCTTAAATGGTTTTAGAGATAACAGCGGGATGCTGTCGGGTTAATTGCCCCTTCTTTTCTTATCTCGAGCCTATTATTCTAAACGAAAATTGAATTAAGCCTGTCTTTGATAATTTACCGCTTTGTATATTAGTCTGTTATCTTTCACAAATTACACAGTTCCGAAGTATCTTACAATTTAAAATAATTATTAAATAAACAACTTAACTAATACTTTCAAACTAATATTATAAATGAGAAAGTCGTTCTTTCAGTATGTCTAGCCCGCTAAGGCGATAAAGATGTTTCCTTTCGGAGTTTTAAGAACAGGAAATTAATTCTTTTTGTTTGTGTATTATATTGTTTCACCGTGTGGTATCCGACTGAAAAAGAATAAATCACCCTCTTTCTTGCCGAGGTGTCGTAAAAGGCGACCAAGGTAAATTGACCCGCCGTGAGGAATCTGGAAACGCCGGTCGTAAATAAAATACCTAGCCAAATAATGTGACAAAATATTTGTTCGTTGTTTGTGCCGATTCCACTTAGAGTGGGATGAGAACAGGAGGATGATGATGATATATACTATATATTTTTCTGTTTGTTGTCGTCAATAATTTTCGCTTTGTATTTTATAGAAACACAGTCATCAAACAAGAGTATCGCGCACTTTTGACTGAAATGGTGGCAGCACTGTGTCGTGTTGTTTCCGGTGGAGTGTTCCCATTGTTAAAACGTTTCAGTGGCATTAATTCCGTGTTCGTTATTCAAGAGAAGTGTATCTCGGAGCAGGAATTGTGGTATCCCTACTATATACTGTTATTGTAGAAAGTGTGCGCTAACATGTTGCCGAAAAAGACTGGATTTTTTTATCCTATATGAGAGTCTTGAATGTTAACTTCAGTTGCACTAAATTACATCAATATTGCCGCTTCAGCCATCAAAGCATACAGACAGACCGAAAAACAAGCATTTGGAATATTAAGTATAAAAATATGGATTCCAAATAAAATATCTACCCGCTGTACATCTTGACAAAGATCTAATTTAAACTGTTCCGCTTTGAGATAAAATGCAGGCTGTCCGGCTAAAAGGATCAATGTCCCGATTATTCAAACTGCATTATGTCGGGACGCTTCCAGCCGCTACTGTCAGAGACACCACGTCAGCGGCGTGTCGCATTATCATAAATTACATTTTCACATCTACGAAACGTTTGTCAAGTAATTTTTAAGCTGCTTTTTAGTATCCCACTTCTGGAAAAAGCCTCTCGTCATTTTAGAGTGAAGAGTTCGAGCTTAGACTCACCACGCTCTTCTAGTAATGGGTAGGTAACGCATATCCTTTTTTTCCTCCAAATATTTCCCTTTGGCGATAAGCACATAATTTTTTCTTTAATATTAAAATGAGTTAATCTTGTATATATATATTTTGTAAATTTTAGAAACGGCTCTAACGATTTTCATGAAATTCAGCATGTAGAGGGTTTTGAGGGAAAAATCGATCTACCTAGGTTTTATTAGGAAAAAAGTTGTTTTATCCCTGTTTTCAGGCAATGATAAAACTGCTATAATTTTATGAGAAAGCAAAGGATAATAACGCTGTCAATGTTAGCTTAATTGGACGTTGTCCAATTCTCGATCTCGAATACTAGGATCGATCTCAGATAAAATGTTTTTTTTTATGTGGGTTTTGGTATAAGATTCTATAATAAAATTCCGCAATCAATTTCAGCATTGCCATTACAGCAGTTTAAAAACACTGTTAAAAGAGGCTGATACAGAAAGCCTACTATACTCTTGAAGATTATTTTGAAGATAAGAATGTGTGGTTATAGCTCTCTTTGAACCTGTATAAGACAGTAACGACTTAATGTAAATAGTATTAACAATTATATTTTTAAAAAAGCAACCGCCGAGTTTTTTGCTGGCTCTTCTCGGTAGGAACAGCTTTCCGAACCAGCAGTAGAGTTGACGATTCAAAAGCACTTATTTACAAGTTTATTTGAATTAAGAATATTTTGAATTTGAATTCGTATTCAAGTAAAAGTAATTTAACACAACGGCTTGGAGGAGAGGAGTCGAAACTTCTTCCCATCCTTTTATTAAATCCTATTGTTACTAAGGTGTAAAAGATTACTAAGATAAGTTAACGTCAGATAGGCGGTTGGTCGTAAAATAACAAGCCAAAACATGTAACAACATGTTGTGCCGACCCTACTTAGAGGTATAAGGGCAGGAGAATGATGATATAATATGTAGGGAGTTTAATTTCGATTCGAAAGGATAATGAATATGAAAACTCCGTAATCGATTAAATCGAGTGAATGCAGCCATTGATTATTGCCGGCTCATCAAGTTAATAGATAGACGATTAAAAACGGTACAATATAATCGATAGCGTTACTGTACACTTTCATTGTGTTAATGTGAAACAGTGATGATAATTTATAAAACTAAGCGTTACTTTGGGAGGTCCATTAAACAGAAGTAATGACAATTACTTTGCTGTAATCCGCGATAAAAGAAAATATACGTAATGAATATATAGTATGCGTAATGAATAGCTTTTATCCGCAACTTCAGTCGCGTGGACTGTAGTCTTGAAATTAACAGTAGCTTCTGTCACTCTCCAACCATCTATCTATCTATCTATCTAATTTCGGGGACGCCTGTCGGTGCAGGACAGGTGATCAGCTCCTATTCCGGACTATTCCACCCATTTCCCCATGTTGGGACAAGGGTTTCACTGCTGTCCCGACAGTGTCACCTGCTCTAATCTACCCGTAGCTTTTACGAACCTGATAATATCCCTGAAGGAGATATTTGTCAGATCCTCAACTTCAATTTCATCCTTACCTAGTCTATCTCCCATCTTACCAGCGAGTACATAGGGCACTCAGCCATAAGGTGAAGACTCGTTTCTTCCTCTCCACACTCTGGGCACGCAGCATCTTCTGTTATTCTCATTATTGACAGGTGTCTGTTTAACAGGCAGTGCCCAGTTGTAATGCCTGTTACAATTGCTAACACTCTCCAACCATGCAAATATCTCCATCATAAAAGTGAGATCCGACTTAGAAAGATTTATCGGTATATCAAGACCATAGTTCGATAATTTTAATAAATAGCCCGTATGACTTAATGAAATATATGTTAAAATAGCTCAGTAAAAGGAGACTGCCAAGATTGGGCCTGTTACAAAAACCCCATATCAATCATCAATCATCTTCCTGCCCTTATCCCACTCTTAAGTGGGGTCGGCACAACATGCTGTCACATGATTTGGCTGCGTTTTTACGACCGGCCGCCTGCCTGACCTCAACTTACCTTAGTATTTTACGACACCTCGGTAAGAAAGAGGTTTGTCTACTCTACTTACTTACTCTAAAAAATAACTAGCCAAATCATGTAATAACATGTTTATAACATGCTGTTCTGACCCCAGCTGGAGGAATGGGATAAGGGCAGAAGGATGATGACGAGTATTCTGATAAAAATATACAAATATTTTTATTGCAAATCATATTTTAGAATTTGTAAATCAATTGCGAAAAAGGCGACGTTGCAACTCCCAGATTAATTGCAAAGAGTCATAATTTAACAATCGCTAGTCTAAGCGAAAGTTTTTTAATTGGACCGTATAATCGCGTTCAATAAAAAATAATACATTGATGAGATATTAAATCAGGTTATTGAAGGAAAAAATAATAGCATCGAATCAAAAGCGATTTGTGATGGGGTCTAGATGAGGCTGACGGCGGGCGGCGCGACCACCGGCAGTGGGCCGACAAAAACTGGGCAACGAACAGTTAGAGATGTGAAAAATAATCGATTTTTATAATAATCGATTATTATTTTAAATATTCGATTTTTAAATATCGATTATTTTTTCATAAAAAATCGATTATTATTTTTTTTTTTAATCGATTATTAATCGATTATTTTTCATAAAAAATCAATTATTTTAATCATCCTTTTTCTCGTTTCTCTCTTTTTTCTAGTTATTTAAGATGACATATGCACTGTCGGATGAAACCAATGTAAGCAAACGACACATTTTTAATAGAATTTCATAAACAGCTCATCTGTTATTATTGGTAGTTATCCACTTTAATAAGGCTTTATTCTAATTAATTATTTATATTAAAAAAGGCAACTTTTCATATAGTCAGAAAAAAATCGATTATTTTGATACGAAAAAATCGATTTTTAAAAAATCGATTACTTAATAAATGATTTTTCTACTCCAAGTCACATCCCTACAAACAGTTGGGCTCAAGAGTGGAATTTAATAACCGTACCGTTATACAATCGAAACGCATTTCGGTATTGAGATATCGAATATTTCGTTGAGACATGACTGAAAACAGACGAAAGGAAACGGGGAGTGAAAGGAAATTAAGTAACTAGCAGCGATACCTCGGCAAGAAATGAGGGTAGCTTATTCTACTCAGCCGGATACGACACTGCGGGTCAACTTACATTAGTAACCGTTACGATACCTCGGCAAGAAATGAGGGTGATCTTTTCTACTCGGCTGGATAACACACGGCGTGTCAACTTATCTTAGTCACCTTTACGACACCTCGGTAAGAAATGAGTTTATTCTATAATAAATCAAGATACCAACAGAGGGCCTACAGTTCAAAACCCAAGTAGACATCAAGAAGTTTTTCTACTAAAACTTATGCGTCTAATTAATATTATATTGAATCCTTTAATTATTTACATTTGGTCACTGATATGCTAGATCCGAAAAATAAAAAAAACGTTAATAATAATTAAAATATTCTTCTTTAACTTCACTAAAATTTTTATCCGTTAACACCTCGGTTGATTGCCTCTTCAGGTGACAAGAGGGCTGGCTCCTTTTTCGCACGAAGAATCAGCTTAGCGATTCAGCGCGGAATCGCTGCCAGCTTTCTTGGGACCATTCCACGTGGGCATAATTTGTATAGTCCTAGCGTGTAAGTAATTTAAGATACGATATAACTTGTACATTTTTGCTGTAAATAAAAAAAAACTTTACTTTATCAGGATTTTTATATCAGCTCCCGTCTGCTATTTATTTTAATCTGTTTTAATGATAAACTAGTTTATGGTGGGCATATATTATAGTAATTTAATTCCAAAATTCAAATTCAAACAGTCTTTATTCAAGTAAACTTGTGAACAAATGCTTTTGAATCGTCAACTCTAAAAAAAAGTTTTCGTTTCGTTCGGAAAGCTGTTCCTACCGAGAAGAGGCAGCAAGAAACGACGATGGCACTTTTAAAATTATAATTCTTATTACTAGTTACATTTAGTCATGACTGTCTTTACACATTCTTTCTCATCTAAGTAATCCTCAACAATATAGTAGGCTTTTTGTATCAGCCTCTTTTTATCAGTAATTTATTAACTGCTGTAATAGTCAACCCACAAACGACTTACGTACTTTTGCAAGACCCAAAACAGGTGCCTCAAGCTTAATAAGAAACCAAAACCCGCTAACGATTTACGTATAAATTGTGGAGACAATCGTTATATTCACGCTGACAGTATTGCGGGCAATCTGCTAACTTAATAATAATCTCTACCCTCCCCTCAGCTCATATCGCGACAAATATAGCGCCCCAGCCACCGACACAACAAGATGTTGATATGAAAAGAGACGCGTGCCGCACTAAATCCAATTTTTAATAAACTCACCCCCACACAGTTACTCGCGCGTGAAGGGTGGACATTTTAAAAGAAAATATAGGACTAAGGATTATAAAATAAGTAACTAAGTATTTGTATTCCCCAAGGAGAAACCGAATTCTTTTTCCTTAACCGTTTGTTGACTGTTTTTATACCATCAATATTTCTTTAACGGATTACCCGTGAAGGAAAGAACGACAAAGAGACTCCTAGATTTATGATATTAGTATGAAAATATCTCGTATAACTGCTTTATAATTTAATCACAATAGAAAGAATTAAATTATACTGTTGCGTGGATATAGCTAATTTACCTTGCACAATGTAACAATGACTAAATGTAACTAGATATAAAAATAATAATTTGAAAAGAGTAACTGCTGACTAGCTGACTCTTCTCGGTAGGAGCAGCTTTCTGAGCAAGCAACAAGTTGACGAGTCAAAACCACTTGCTTACATGTTTACTTGCATAAAGATTATTTTAAATTTGTAAGTAGCGGCCTATTACTCTCCCACTACTGGGAATAGGCCTCTTCTCTCTTCTCGTTTTTGGAGAGAAGGTTGGAGCTAAGACCTACCACGCTGCTCCAATGTGGATTGATAGGTTACACATATCTCCAGAATTCTCTAGAGATACGCGGGTTTCCTCACGATATTTTCCTTCGCCGAAAAGCGTGTGATAAATTGCAATTATCAATTAGACACGTAAGTTATCAATTAGACACAACTTAATTAGCTTATTTTGAATTTAAATGGAACCTTGTCATCCTACAGTTTCCCCCATCCAAAGTGGAATTATTGTTTACATTACTAGCGGATTATACGCGCCGTGGATGTGTATCATTCCTTATTTCAGACAAACTACATTCTGGTACCTCCCCCGACCACCCTGTATCACTCTCGACGGAGAAACAATATAATAAAATAAAGAGCCTCACACATCATATTATTATTGGAAATTTTTCTTGAAGACAATGTTATAAAAATAAAAGCATATTCGCGCGTAAGTATAAAATTTAATTATGTCGAAGACATCGGGCGAAAAGGTCTGACAAATATAAAATTGTCTTGTTTTGAAGGAAATCTTTATTTCCTTGTGTATCACTACATATTATAAAACAAAGTCCATATTTCCGTATGTACGCATAAAACTTTAAAACTACGCAACCGATTTAGATGCGGTTTTTTTTAATAGATAGAGTGATTCAAAAGGAAGGTTTGTACGTACATTCAATACGGAGTAGAGAAATACTGTAATTTTTGAGGTTTCTGTAAATAATTACATTTTTGTCCGCTTACATTGCAAACGCAGGCTAAACCCTACGAGATTTATCAAAATGATGTACTAAGTATTTGTACGCCTTGAAAAGGTCTACAGAAAAGTCCGTGATGGTATATGTCTATCTCTTATGGATAACCCACAAAAGCATTTTTTGTCATATACTTTTTACGAAAAATAATGCCTTATGTTCAAAGCAATTTTTATACAATACAACATTAATCCATATGCAATTAAGTACCTTAAATAAATTGTTGATTTAATATAGGTCAATATGGCCGTTTACAGTATGTAATTTAAGTGAACATTTTCCGAGATATTACAGATTTAAAATGCCGTGAGGACGCCGCGCTTCACCCTATAGCACTTCGAATCTTTTAAGAGTTTGTTTAAAGACATTCTGTAATTAATTGTAAAAATAAAATACATAGGTAAAATGTAAAAGTAAATAAGTAAAAATGTACTATATGAGTTTAGATATTCCAAAGATAGCTAAAAAAGATAGATAAAAGAGGAGAGGAAATTGTTATTCTCCAAATTTAACGCTTGCGGGCCACGGGCAGTAATAAATAAATCAAAACTACTGGATCGATTTTAATCATTTTTTTACACTGAGTGACATGGGATATATATTTTATACCCGTGCGAAGCATGGGCAGGCCGCTAGTGTATCTATAAATCGAGCTTTAGACAGATATTTTTTGTCGTATCCTTTTCACGAATATACTAAAAAATTAAGTGTCTATTAAATTATTAAAATTGCAGATTACTGGTGTACAAATAATGGAGAGATTATTCGTAATTTTGTTTAGTTAAGGAAACAATTTGTAAACAATAAAGGATTTTTATTTTGATAAAACACCATAAATTAACAGC
This sequence comes from Morpho helenor, assembly GCA_029227775.1. Taxonomy (NCBI): domain Eukaryota; kingdom Metazoa; phylum Arthropoda; class Insecta; order Lepidoptera; family Nymphalidae; genus Morpho; species Morpho helenor. The sequence continues at coordinate 740,106 of JARGCU010000034.1, read as the reverse complement.
TAGTTCTATTTTTATTTGCTAAATAAATAAATATATGAGACACTCACAGAGAAGGTCATCCGTCTCTCCTGCCCTTATCCCACTCTAAGTGGGGTCGGGACAACAGGTTATAAACATGTCGTAACATGATTTGGCTTCGTATTTTACGACCGGCTGCCTGTTTTACGTCACCTAGATATCAAATACTACACCTCGGTAAGGAAGAGTGTGGTATATTCTACTCAACCGGATACCACACAGTAGGTCGACTTACCTTAGTCGCCTTTTACTACAACTCGGTAAGAAATGAGTGTAAAGTAAAGTAAGTAACGGTCTGTTACTATCCCACTGCTGGGCATAGGCCTCCTGTCTCCATTTTTTTTTTTTTTTTTGGAGAGAAGGGTTGGAGCTAAGACCTACCACGCTGCTCCAATGCGGATTGGTAGGTTACACATATCCCTAGGATTCTCTAGAGATATGCAGGTTTCCTCACGATGTTTTCCTTCACCAAAAAGCGTGTGATAAATTGCAATTATCAATTAGACACAAGTTTTTAATAGAAAAACTCATTGGTGTCTGCCCGGGTTTGAACCAATAATCGTCTCTAGAGATTCACACGGTCGCACCGCTAGGCCATCACAGCTTATAAAATGAGAAATGAGAAAAGAGTGTGGTCTATTCTAATCAACCGGATACCACAAGGCGAGTCTACTTACCTTAGACGCCTTTTTCGACACCTCGGTAAGGAATGAGGGTGGTCTATTTTAATCAGCCGGATACCACACGGCGAGTCGACTTACCTTAGTCTCTTTTTACGATACCTCGGTAAGAAAGAGGGTGGTATATTCTACTTAGCCGGATACCACATGGCGGGTCGACTTACCTTTGTCGCCTTTTACGACACCTCGGTAAAAAAAGGATGGTCTATTCTACTCAGCCGGATACCACACGACTTGAATTTATAAATGCTCCATACGAGATAAATTATGTACATGAAACAGATAACAAGGCAAATATTGTATCCCAAACAAGCGTAATTGCATAACACAATAACACCAAACAATACATCTAATTGCCCGTTGTATACGGAGAGAGCGAATTATATTTGCTCACATTTCAACGTAGTGATGTGACAGATCGTTAGTATGCAAATCTCAAATCGATTGTTTAGATTAAAATTTATAACTTAGGTACTTATCTTAAGTAATTATATATTAGTAGCATAATTCATCTATTTATTTTACCAAAATTAATTAATAGACTAAATAGTTAAATTTATATGAACTTTTCTTTTTCTCTATATGACCCGTACTCTTTCTTCTTCAATTCTTTTCCTTTTCCTTCTATTATTCAAAGGTTGACTGGAAGAGATCCCTTTTAGGGATAAATCCGCCTTTATACATGTGCTTTTTTTAATTTTTCAATCTCTTTTCTAAATGTATGTATACAAAGAAATAAATAAATAAATAATACTTTAATTGAAAAAACCACCCACGACTGTGATACCCAAAGTAACTATGATAATACTTGTGTTACGGCGTACATACAGCTGGCAAATATATAATAGTTATATTAGCTTTAACCAGCAATTTCGTTTGCGTGGAATGTTGTCCCCTTTTATTAAGGTATCAACCTTGGTAAGAGATGAGGATGGTCTATTCTACTTAGCTGGACACCACACCGCGAGTCTACTTACCTTAGTTGCCTTTTACATCACTAAAACTCTCATTTAGAATTAGGTACATGTAATTTTAATTTCGCCGATTTTCATATTTAAGTGGTAAACATTTAATGACATATAATGGAATTATTTTTAAATACGAAATATTAAAATATGTAACTTTCATCATTTAATGACAAATAATGGAATTTATAGTTGAATGTTTACCACTGAAATACGAAAATCGATGAAATTAAAATTAAAACTCTTCGATTTAACAAACGTTATCGCATCACTATTTTCATGTTGCCAGCATGAAAATTCTAATTACCCGCTATTACTGTTCGGCTCGGAGCTCGGTTCTAGGCTAAATTTGCATAGATTTACGTAATCTGACCCTGTGTTATCTCCGCCATGGCTACATAATATAATTGTTATCATCATTGCGTGGCACCGCTCATGCTAACATAACTTTTGATATTTCTCACTACATAGAATCACGAGTAAAGTAAATCAAATCAAGATAATGTTGTGATAATCACCACCGTCTTTGACACGTTCTGGGAGCTACCATTCCCAGAACTCCCTACCGAATCAGAGATCCCGTAGGTCACCTAGGTGGCCTACGGCCTGAACACAGTCCAGGCCTGCCTGTGAGGACCGGCCCGACCAAAGAGGTTGTCCGTACCCCGCCTACCTCTCAAGGTTATGCGAGAAGACCCCTGCTGCATTCGTCACAATTAATAATGGGCCATTTTTATACAGGCGTAATTAGCATACTAAGTTCGCCTGAAAAAGGTATAAAAACTTACCTCGATTTATCCAATTCCAAAGTTAGCCTTAGGCATGCAAGAGTTAACAGCATCATTTCTACAGTGGGACAACATTCAGAGCCTTTTAAGCCCGCGATTGGCTTTTACCCAAATATCTACACGGATGTAGAAATGTTTGCTACAAATTTTTTAAAGAAAATTATTTAATTGGTTGTTTTATCCTCGTGTTCTTTAGCGTTAATTTGAATATCAAAATATCGTAAATTTTGAATTGTTTTTTTTTCTATTCCCAAAAGAAAAACAGTACTGTTTCAATAATGAAAATAAAGTAGGATGCGGCGTGCTCTGAGTATGGAGAGGAAGAAAAGAGTCTTCATCTTACGATAAAAACCCCATTTACCCACTGATAAGATGGACACCAGGTAAGGATGAAAATTGAGGACCTAACAAACCCCTTTAGGAATATTATCAGCGTTGATAAGGCTACTGTATGCTAAGTGCGAGTATTTTTTTATCAACTCAATCGCGTTAGCGTAACTTCAATTTGTATGACGCTGCTATAACGACATCTAGTGACTGCTTTTCCAGCGCCCTACAAATTGCGTTACGCTAAAGCGATCGAGTAGGTTGAAAAAATTACACTAAGCACACTGGTAGGTTGAAGCAAGTGACACTGTGAGGATCGCATTAAAATTCAAAATATTCTTTATATAAACTTGTAAACAAGTGCTTCTGAATCGTCAACTCTACTGCTGGTTCGGAAGGCTATACCTACCGAGAAGAGCCAGCAAAAACTTGGCGGTTGCTCTTATCAAAATATAATTCTTAAAACTACTTACATTGTTTTATTTCCATTTTGTACATTATCAAAGAGTAGCTATATCCTCACATTCTTATCATGTAATCCTCAACAGTATAGTAGGCTTTCTGAACATGGGGAAATTGGTGAAAGAACCCGTATTAGTAGCCGACAACTCGTCCTGTACCGACAAGCATCCCCAAGATAAATGGGTTTGGGTCAATTTCATATTCAAAATATTCTTTAAATATATAAAACAAGTGCTTTTGAATCTGCTGGTTCGGAAGGGTGTTCCTACCGAGAAGAGCCAGTCAGCAAAAACTTGGCGGTTGCTCTTTTAAAAATATAATTCTCAAAACTAGTTACATTTAGTCATTACTATCTTGTACAGGTTCCAAGAGAGCTATACCCATACATTCTTATCATCTGAGAAATACTCAAAAGTATAGTAGGTTTTACTGTATCAGCTCTTTTTAAAATTGTCTTTTTAACAGGTCAGATCTAGTAACCTATGTCCATGTAAGGGCGGCAATTTGGCAATGTGCTAAATAGGGCAGCGGTCGTAGCCAGCGGGCATCTTATCTCAACGCGAATTGGCGCGCGACCCATCTACGGTATATTACGGAAAAAACGGACATCAAATTATGGATAGTACCGTTTGATGCTACTAAAATCTATTGTGGAAACTATTGTGGAATTATGCAATATATCGGTCTTTTGGCAATAGGAATTATAGCTAAAAAAGAACTGGATGTGCCACATAAACACTCTCAATGCGATAAATCTAAGTACATATTTATTTTAATACGTAAAAAATAAATTCAAATTAAATGCCTGCTTATTTCTATAAATAATAGAAAAACGTTAAGTAACAAGGGTATATTAATATGCTAAATGGATAAATGTTACAAAAAATAAGCTATGTAAATAAAATCGATTGTTTTGGAATCGAGTCAGAGACGCAATTACTTTAGCTATCAAAAGTTAAATGATTGGAATGATTATTGTACAGATAATCTATGGCATGGATCACGTCTGTGTTGCCAACCCCAAGAAACTAAAAAAACAAGAGCTTACCAATATAAAAAAAAAATAAGTAAAGTAAAAAACAAGGCAGATTTCATATATACTGCACTCATATACTATACTTTTATTATTGCTCAGGAGTCCCCGCTTAATCAGTTTTTTTAAAATGATGATATTGAGATCAATGAAAAAAAAACAAATAATTACACATTATTTTTTATTACAAAAACACGTACATCACATAATTCATCCAAATAATATCAATCATACCCTCAAATCCATATTTTTGGTACAATAAAAAAAACCATAGGTCAACGACAGAATTAATGTAAAGAAATAACACTAAATTTTATAGACGAGACACTTAATACAAAACTCTATCAGAGCAAATTAAACAAAATATTTTAATTATACTAATGAATAAAATAAAATTATAAAATAATATTCTAATGTGAAAAGGAATTTGCAATCTATACATATTATAAAAGTCCCGAAAAGCTTCCACGGTCAAATATAAAACATAACTACCTAAGTCAATTAAAAAAAGAACTTACTTTTGGCGGTTCTTTATCAAGCACTTTGAAGCGCTTCGCAGCACTAATCACGGCGAATAGACGAAAATAGGTTATTTTTAAACTTTATAATATTTTACTAATAAGTCATAGAACCAATTAGCAAGACAAAAAAAATTAGGGAAATTATTCTATCCGTTCACGAGTGTTGCGATGATCAAAGGAAACAGATTCATTTTATATATTTAGATATAAATACATTAATAAAAACAATCCCCACAAAAATTATAATAATATAAACATTTTTGTCTTTTAATCCGGTATATTTAAAGAAAAATGGAAGCTCTACGAACAATGGTTTTTTTTGAGGTAAGTTTATACTCTGCTTTTATTTAACGATTATTTTAACGATAGGGGTCACGATTATATAAGTAGAATTGCAAGCCAGCACAGAAAGAGTAAGCTAAATTAGTTATTATATAATATGAAAGATTATAGATAGAAAAATACAAATTAATTTCGCATGTTTAAAATATTTTATGGTATAGCCTCTACGATATATTAAAAATGCAAATCTATATGTCTATGAATACTTTGTAGCTAATCTGTGGAAGTAATATTATTGAAATTTGCTGCGTAAGGCTTTTATATATAGCCTACATAACATAAAGGTTTTAAAATAAAACATTGTTATTGCGGAAACAGGTTAAAATGTACAATAATTAGTGAAAACAAATTCAAATTTAAATTCAACATTATATTAATTATATCATATTATAGAGATGAAAATTTAACTGAATTTTTCATACCCAACTAACATTTTATTTACTCCACATAATATTCATAAAAAGTCAAATATTTTCTAAATCTATACTAATATTATAAAGAGGAAAAAATTTGTATGTATGTTTAATGTTTTCACACAAAAACTATTGGACCAATTTCAAAAATTATTTCACCATTGGAAAGCTGCATCTTTACTGAGAACCATAAGCTATACCTATTACATTTTCAAAAAAATAGGGATCCGATATAAAGATGTTGTAAGGCGAAAAAAATAACAAGGACGTGAAACCGCGAGATATTACTAGTATATTATAAGAAGATATTACTAATACATGAAATTATAAAAACACTAAGATAAATTATAACCTGAACAATATAATTTTGAACTATTGCCGTATAAACAGTTTAAAATTTTGATTTTGGAATGGTTAAGAAGTATTGAACCCATCATAAGGTTAAGGCCTTCTAACATCTGACCTTATCTTTAACAGTGATCTCTTACTAAATATAATTCTTTCTTACCTCAAGGAAAGTAACGCCATTTTACAAATTATACGTGATCTAATGTCTGAACCATAAATAATATCTGAATCTTGACTAAGTCATGAATTATGAACAAAGACTAAACCAGTGTTTCCCAACATTGTGTCATGACCCATCTTAAAAATTATTTTGGCGCGATTCCCGCCAAAATTTTCTACAAACAATTTGTTAGTTCTTTGAGTCTGGGCCTATATATGTAATTAAGTATTTATTTAAAATTATATATGTATATATTTACCAGTTGTCTGTCACAAAAAACACAAGTATTAAGATATTTACTTTGGGTACAGACAACCGTGTGGTTTTGTCCCATATATTTAATTTATTAAACGTTCATAAATATAGTATCACAAAAATTAATTGTTTACATAAGAAATTTAAACGATAGGGTTTAGGAAGAATTTGTTTTTTCATTGAATTTGGAACCGAAATCCAGCATTGTATTAATATAGCAACAGTTTTCCGAACCAACGGTAGAGTTGACGATTCAAAAGCACTTATTTACAAGTTTGAATGTATATTTTGAATTTGAATGACCTGGAGCGAAAGGGTCAAACTCGTCCAATCCAAGTCCAATTCGAATTGCCCCTTAACAATCAAATCCCTTTCGGGCGTGAGAAAACACGTTGGGAAACACTGGTCTAAAAAAACAAATTTAATTTGAAAAAATAATCACAATTTTAAATTTATTGATGGTTAAAACCAAAAAAAACCTGTAATGTAACCTAAAAAATGTAATTATCTTTATAAATATACATAAAGTGAGTTAAAATTATGTGATTATAAAATTGAAACCAAAATTACGTCCAGGCCAAAAATAAAAAATTAAAAAGTTTTATTACGATACAGGTCTTGTATGGACACCTGTATCATAATATAACTTTTTAATTATAACGATTCACCTATAAAACCTCCAGCTGGACCAAGGAGGTTGAACCTCTACCTTAAAAAAAGGTTTCAATGAACGAGTCCGCGGCGACGCAACACACATGCGCAATCGACGTTTGCGTCTTGGCGCTAACATTAGATATTTAAAAAATCTTTTCAATATTTAAACAAAGTTTGGTTTTTATTAATATTGTTTTACGTATAGTATGAGAGTAAATAAAGTAGTGTATGACACTGTACATAACTTGGTCTTATAACAATCGTGATACACAATAGGTGTTGTGATACACAATCGTGTGATACACAATAAACAATAGGTGATGTATACAATATACAAAGTAGGAACCGACATAAGCTTGCGGCCCCTGCTTTGCGCCTTGGAAAAGTACGTAAGACGTTTGTGGGTTTGGGTATAAGATTCTATAATAAAATTCCACAATCAATTTTAGCTTTTCCATTACAGCAGTTTAAAAACACTATTAAGGAGATTCTGTTACATAAAGCCTACTATACTGTTGAGGATTATTTAGATGATAAGAATGCGTGGATATAGATATTGTTCGACCCTGTGCAAGATAGAAACGATTAAAATGTAACTAGTATTAAGAATTATATTTTCAAAAGAGAAACGGCCGAGTTTCTTGCTGGCTCTTCTCGGTAGGAACAGCTTTCCGAACCAGCAGTAGAGTTGACGATTCAAAAGCACTTGTTTACAAGTATATTTGAATAAAGAATATTTTGAATACTATAAAACATGTGTTATAAGAACCCTTATTAAGCAACAGTATCATAATCTACTAATATGCATCACACATTTTCACTTAACTTGTTCCTTCGTCTCCTTGATCTAACTGGAGTGGTCTCCACTTCAACGTCGATTACATGCACAGTTTTTCTGCTGTGGGACCTCCTGACTTTCTCCATGGCTGGAGTCTTGATGCTCCTGCGCCTGCTCCTTGTCATGATCATGGCGTCCTCATCTAAGGCCTCTTGAAGTAACAAATCGATTTCCCTTGTACGTCTATTCTCCTTTCCCTCTTTCCTCTTGACCTCCACGAAGGGGCTGTCTCTAAGTGTCTCTACTCCAGATATATCAGATTCGATACAATTCTCGTTTGTCTCTGAACTAGTTATTGTGTCATTGAACAGAACTTTTACAGATTTCTTTGGCTCAGTTTTGCAAGAGTTATTGTTAGCTTTGAGAATACTACGTCCAGGAGTGATGGCTAAGTTTACTGGTGTTAACGACATCTGATTGTCCTGTGAAGATAATAATAATCTTAAACTTGTGGGTCTGGGTATACATACATCCTCCTGCCCTTGTCCCACTCTAAGTGGGGTCGGCACAACATGTTAGAAACATGATGAAAAAAGTTTTACCACGAAGATATCTAGGGATCGAAATAAGTGGTTATCCGAAGGGGCTATAAGGTGGATGTAACATCAATTCCCAAATAACGTCCATCAATTTTTGCTGTAATATGATTTGGCTGCGTTTTTGCGGCCTGCCTGACGTCAACTTACCTTAGTCGCCTTTTACGACACCTCGGTAAGAAATGAGGGTGGTCTCTCTACTCAGCCGGATACCACACGGCGGTTGTGGGTCTGGTTATAAGATTCTATAATAAAATTCCGCAATCAATTTCAGCTTACATCAGTTTAAAAACACTGTTAAAAGCAGGCTGATTCAGAAAGCCTAATATACTGTTGAAGACTACTTAGAAGATAAGAATGTGTGGATATAGCCCTCTTAGACGCTTAGATAAGACAGTAATGACTAAATGTAACTAGTAATAAGAATTATATTTATAAAAAAGCAACCGCCGAATTTTTTGCTGGCTCTTCTCGGTAGGAACAGCTTTCCGAACCAGCGGTAGAGTTGACGATTCAAAAGCACTTGTTTACAAGTTTATTTGAATAAACAATATTTTGAATTTGAATTTGAAACTTGACCGGCCCGTTGGTAGTGGGAATAGAAACCGCGACCCGCCGGTCGCGGTTTCTATTCCCGCCGAGGGCCAACATTTTCGATAAATGAATTTGTTGTTCTTCGAGTCTGGTGTCCCATATATTTATATATTTTTAATAATAAACTCACCGGACACCAGGATGTTTCGTCTTTATCAATATTTTTGCTTATGGACGATGCCCGCAGCATCGCAAACGAACTCTGTAAGAAAAAATATTACATTGAGAGACATCAAATGTGTGTTTAAATTTTAGTAGATGAGCCTGCGTCGGTATATTTTTAAACATATAAAAAAATTGACGTCACGAGAACTTTTATATTATGTCACGTGACGTCACATAATATAAAAGTGTCTTGCAATACCCACGGGAAAGGAAGAGGCAGCCTCTGACCTTTCAGCTTTGCCATTACAGCAGTTTAAAAACACTGTTAAAAATAGGCTGATACACAAAGCCTACTATCTCTTGATGATTATTTAGAAGATAAGAATGTGTGGATAGAGCTCTCTTTGAACCTGTACAAGACAGTAACGACATAATGTAAATAGTATTAAGAATTATATTTTTAAAAGAGCAACCGCCGAGTTTCTTGCTGGCTCTTCTCGGTAGGAACAGCTTTCCGAACCAGCAGTAGAGTTGACGATTCAAAAGCACTTGTTTACAAGTTTATTTGAATAAAGAATATTTTGAATTTTGAATTTGAATTTGACCAGCTGGTTGATGACTGTCTAAAGGGACATGATGCGATTTTATTTTTTAAAATTTTTACTTTTTAGTCTCTTTTGAGCCGTGTGGTATCCGGCTGAATAGAATAGTACCACCTACTTTTCTTACCGAGGTGTCGTAAAAGGCGACTAAGGTTAGTCGACCCGCCGTGTGGTATCCGGCTGAGTAGAATAGACCAACCTCATTTCTTACCGAGGTGTCGTAAAAGGCGACTAAGGTTAGTCGACCCGCCGTGTGGTATCCGGCTGAGTAGAATAGACCAACCTCATTTCTTACCGAGGTGTCGTAAAAGGCGACTAAGGTTAGTCGACCCGCCGTGTGGTATCCGGCTGAGTAGAATAGACCAAACTCATTTCTTACCGAGATGTCGTAAAAGGCGACTAAGGTAAGTTGACCCACCGCGTGGTATCCGGTTGAGTAGAATAGATCAACCTCATTTCTTACCGAGGTGTCATAAAAGGCGACTAAGGTAAGTCGACCCGCCGTGTGGTATCCGGTTGAGTAAAATAGACCACCCTCTTTCTTACCGAGGTGTCGTAAAATACGACAAAGGTAAGTTGACGTCAGGCAGGCGGCCGGTCGTAATAACGCAGCCAAATCATGTGACAGCATGTTCATAACATGTTGTGCCGACCCCACTTAGAGTGGGATAAGGGCAGGAAGATGATGACTTTTAATCTCTTTTCAGAGACATTTATCTGTTACTTAGTTTATTTGTCGGTTAACTATCCGACACTTTATCAGTTACTTGTGAAACAGACCCTTAGTATAATAAATAGTACCTTTCTAGAAGACACTTTCTGCGCCTCACTAGACAGCACTGCTTTGAGCAAACTGGGCTTGCTGCTGACAGGAGTGCTCACTACGGACTTCACTGGAGACTTAACGCTGAAGAAACCAGCTTCAAACGTCTTTATTTCTGTTTCTGGTGGTCCTTGTACTTCTACTGCTGGCTGTTGTTCCTTCTTGGCCTTTCTTGCAGCTAGAAACAAAATAATTTACAAGTTACCATTCTTAGGGCCTGTTTCACAAGTTACCAATAAACTGTCAGTTTGCTTATTTGGAACATATCTGATACACATCTCAGAATTCTGCGTTTCTCAGGTTTCTGATAGGCTTATTCAGCACTTACAAGTCCCTAATAAGTTAACAGGTAGATCATATGGCTGTTATTTTGTTTATCTGCTGGATAGCAAATTCCTGTTTCAAAATGGCCGTGATTTTATTTTTTTATTTTTCAGTTTTTAGAGTTTCTTTTAGAGACATTTATCTCCTGCTTAGTTTATTTGTCGGTTAACTATCCGACACTTTATCGTAACGTGAAACAGGTCCTTAAATTTTGAATATATCTTAATACAAAAGTAGTGTGAATAATGACGGGTCCGTTGTAGCAATGAGTTGCGGGTTCTATTCCCGCTGAAGGCCTACATTTTCTATAAAAAAATTGTTGGTTTATCGACTCTTGGTGTATTTATGTATTTAAGTATGTGTTTAAAATTATATATGTATATATTTACCAATTGTCTGTCACCTATAACACATGTATTAAGTTACTTACTATGGGGAGCGATGACTGTGTGTGTAACTGTCTCATATATTTATTAATTTCTTTATCTATAACTTAACTTAAATTCAACTTGAAAAATATTTCAAGTTCAAGTAATATTAGAAATATTTTTATATTATTATATTATTTGAACTAGAAACATTTTTCAAGTTGAATTTGTTACATGTGTCCGGAGGAAAAATAACTGGTGGGGGGTTGAACCAATTACTATATAACTATGTTTGCCCGGGTGATGCGTCGCTTTGACGTCGTGGTGTCTATCTCCAGACGACCCTTCGGTTGCGGGCCGAAACTCCTGCATGTATCAGTTATGAAAAAGGGCTGTCCACTCATCGTTTATTATTATATCAATTTTCTATTTATTTTATTTAATTACAGCAAAATAATTTAATTATTACTTTTGTATTATAGATCTCCGCAAAGTAAAGCCTCATTCTGTAACTTATAATACTAGCTATGCTTGCGGTTTCATGTTATCTGCATTTCGCTTTTTAGTCATATTTTATAAAGTGGAAACACTTATATGTACGTTTGTAATGTTTTCATAGAAAAACTACTGGACAACATATGCGTATATTTTCAAAAAAAAATGGGATCCGTAATAAAAATAATCTCTAAATGAAAAAATGTATGCGAAAATTATTGAAGATAGAACAAATAAATGTTCTACGGTATTATAGAACGTATCAACATCTACAAAAAAATCTGCGATAACATATGTCCAACTACTATAGTTATGCCAATATAACTGCTTTTAGCGGACTATCTACTGGCATGAGATCGGTATGTACGCAGGTAAAGCCGTGGGCTATTCCAAGTAAAATATAAAGTAGGGCCCTAGGCTCACCAGCTATGAGGTCCTTGAGGCGGCTGGTGGCGGCGGGGCGCGCGGCGCGGGCGGCCGGCCGGGGCGCCCTCCTGGCGGTGGGGGCCGGCTGCTCCTCCGCCCAGCCGCGGTCCCGGCACTGCTCCAGCTTCTTGAACCGCAGGTCTATGTTCACCACCTGCAACAGGACAATACTGTAAGCGACGCGATTATCTATACTTTGAATTTGAAAAATAAGAAGAAAGATTTAGGATAGAGATTATGTTTAGTACTTCCATTTATTCGAAATTTCTACCATTCGATCAGGGGAATAATAGGCAACACAAGCCTCATCCCAATGACAGTTGCACTCGACGTCATTCGGTTACTGTCACTGCACTTAAACGGTAACGGTCGAATTCTTTCTACTCGCACGACTCCGAGCTCCCTTGTTAATAGACATTTTACGTGAAAGAGAAGTGAAGTTAAGTGAAACAAGCCAAAATATAGTAAATGCACCTGTGGACATCAGCAGACGGGGCCCCGCAACGCGTGACTGTTCTGGATGCTGGTAAGTGTTCGCTTAATTACTCCCCTGAGAGAGATCGAAGGAACTAAATATTCACAACATCTACTCTTCGAGCCGGATATACCGCATTATATTTGGTTATTTTCATTTAACTTCGCGTATTTTAATTATTTTTGCAATAACATTTTCAAAATTAATTAGTTTTCGTCATATAAAGTTGTTGCTTAGCGCGGGTTCAACCGCCGGCCATCAAACTTTAGATTCAAATTACAAGCATTTAGCGTGTTATTTTACGATAATACCGATGTGTACAGTGTAATCTCGACGAGTACTTTCTTATTATATATAGATTCGTTATTAAATACGCATATTTGGTTAAATTACATTTCATCATTTTTTTGAATCGTAACGTAGGTAGGATATTAATTCTTACGCTCGGGCTTCGGAGTCTCGGCATACGCCGGCGAATAAAATAAGGCTAGTCACATACTACGCTTTTATTATTTTTGTACAACGTACATAAAATATTTGTACTTAGTATTTTCGTACTAAGCTACTATCTTAGGTTTAGGTATTACGTACCAAACCTATTTTCGAGGTAATTGTATTTTCGTACTTTACTCATCTAGCTGTTCATGTATTTTCGTACTGGACACATACTACATTATTGCATTTAACACAACGTGTTAAACATATATTTTTTGTGACTTTCCTTGAATATTTTTATTTTAACGTTAACTTTTACATTTAAATTTTAATTTGTATACATTTATATTTAATTTTATATAACGGTTATTTAGTGACAATGGAACTAGAACAATTAGTTTTCGAACGTGATCTTTCTTTAAACAGTATGCAACGCATAGTAGACTGTTCAAATAATCCAACGGAGTTTCGTGTTCGTTCCAAAGAATTAAATGCAATTAAGAAAACATTCTTTCAAGTCCAAGCTAAAATAGAAAAACTTTCCGTTAAATTTGAAAATTTCTCCAAAGAAGAGCATTTAGCCATACGTAATGAATTTGATTCTTTATACTTTCAAGTTCAAGTAACATTAGATAATATGAAGGAGACTCGTAAACAAAGTATCGCTAGTGTGTCGCCTGCCTGTGCCCTCGACGGCCACGCACACTGCAGCCGCTCGCAGCAACACATACGCCTTCCGCAGTTATCATTACAAACGTTTGACGGTAAACTAACCGAATGGAATGCTTTCTATGACTTGTATAAATCGCTCGTACACGATAATGACTCCTTAACAAATGTCGAACGGTTTCGTTATTTGTTATTATTTTTAAAGGACGAACCTTATAATCTAATTAAATCGATACCGGTCACTGAATCGAATTACTGAATCGAACATATTCCGCATCTAAAAGAACTTACTTTGGCGGACCCAGAATTGCGTTCTGCGCGTCCCGTTGAACTTCTCCTAGGGTCGGACTACAGTGATAGCATACTGCTGCACGACAACATCAAGGACCCGCAGGGAACTCCTGTGGCCATTAACAGTATTTTTGGCTACCTACTAAACGGTAGAATCTCGCATTCTATTCCGGGACAGGTTTGCACTAATCTTAGTACATGTCAATTAGACATCCAACTACAAAGATTCTGGGAACTGGAGTCAGTACCTGACTCGACACATCTTTCTAAAGATGAACTCCGCTGTGAGTCGATTTTCGTCGAAACTCACAAACGCGACTTAAACGGGAAATATACTATTTCCCTTCCGTTTAAAGAGAACGCACCTCCCCTCGGCGATTCACGTGCCGTTGCCCTCTCTCGTTTAAACAAACTGGAGGTCAGGTTGTCACGTGACCCTGCTTTACGAGCAGATTACAATAGGTGTCTCCAAGAGTACCTAGACTTGGGACACATGGAGCCTGTCACTGCTTCTACGAACAGCGACACGCCTCCGTACTACATTCCCCATCACTGCGTGATCAAAAATTGTGCTACTACCACTAAACTCAGGGTAGTTTTCGATGCCTCGTGCAAGACGACATCGGGTCGTTCGTTGAATGACAATTTACTGACAGGTCAGAAACTCCATCAAGGCATTACCGAGGTTCTTCTCAAATACAGACTACACAAGATAGTCTTCACTGCAGACATCAAAATGATGTATCGTTTCATTGATCTATGTAAAGAGCATCGCGACTTTCAAAGGATACTCTGGCGATTCTCTCCTCTCGATCCTGTGCAGGAATTTCGTTTATGCACAGTAACCTTTGGTGTTGCATCAGCACCATTTTTAGCTCTTCGGACACTTCGTCAATTAGCGATTGACGAGTCCGTTTCTTTCCCACGTGCTGCACAAGTGCTTCTCAACGAAGTATTCGTTGACGACATTGTTACTGGTGCCGATACCCTCGAAGATGCTGTAGCTCTGCAACGGCAGCTTACAAACATTTGTAAGGCGGGTACATTCGAACTCCGTAAATGGACCAGTAACAGTGCTGAGTTCTTTACTCATCTGAACAAGCCAGATTCACATGGCGACGATGCACTCATACTTTCGGCGCTAGACACAGATACTTCCGTGAAGGTCTTAGGGCTCAAATGGCATCCTAACCCTGCAGACCCAGTCTCACGGGGTGTGCTACCATCCCAGCTGAATCTCCAACAGTGGATCAATGGCCCTTCCTGGCTCACAAAGCCGCAATCGGAATGGCCAGTGTCGAACGTTCCGTGTCATACTGACGAAGAACGTCGAAAACATACTCTTGTTACGCAACAGACCGAACCTAGTTCGAAGTTCCTGGAGCGATTTTCATCGCTGCCAAAAATGTTACGCCTAGTATCACTTGTCTTTCGATTTTGCCATAAGTGTCGAAAAACCAAAACTTATCCGACAAGCTACATTACGGTTCCAGAGATAAAACATGCGCTCAATCGAATCATTCTCCTTGTTCAAGCTGAACATTTTTCAGAGGACCTTTCGCGTTTTAAGGATGATGATAGGTGTACCAAGCGTCTACAAAGGCTTAAGCCTTTCCTGGATGATACAGGTTTACTCAGGGTCGGCGGCAGAATAAACTGTGCTAACGTCCCTTATGATGCCAAGCATCAAATTCTTTTACCCAAGAAGCATCACTTCACCAATCTACTTATAGATTTTTACCACACTACTAATATGCATATCGGTCCGCAAACTTTACAGTATACACTCGCTCAGAGGTACTGGATACTAAGCGCCCGCGATGCAGTGCGTATGCGAACACATCGCTGTGTCCCCTGCGCTCGCGCACGTCCTATAGCGCCACAGCCGGTAATGGCTCCACTGCCAGCAGTGAGAGTCCGCTCACTTCGTCCATTTCTGCACGTAGGGGTAGATTTCGCTGGACACTTCTATCTGAAATCAAGTCGTGTTAGGAATGCGAAAATATTCAAATCGTACGTCTGCGTTTTCGTGTGCATGTCAACGAAAGCAATCCATTTAGAGCTAGTACCCGACTTATCCACAGAATCATTTGTTAATACGTTACGGAGGTTCATATCCCGCCGCGGTTTATGTACCGATATTTATTCCGATTGTGGTCGCAATTTTGTCGGATGCGATCGCTATCTATCCGAACTTTACTCGTTTTTACGAGACGAGTCAAATCAGTCCTTTGTAAACAAAAAATTGTCTGATCTTTCCATTACATGGCATTTCAATCCTCCTTATGCTTCTCACTTTGGAGGAATTTTCGAAGCAGCGGTAAAGAGCATGAAAACTCACCTTTATCGCGTCATAGGTAAGCTTACACTTACACATGACGAATTTCAGACAATACTTTGTCAAATTGAGGCGGTTCTTAATTCTAGACCGCTCTGCACACTCAGTAGTGATCCCGGGGATCCACTACCACTTACGCCCGGTCATTTTCTCATCGGGGAACCATTAACCGCGCTACCGGAATTCGACTTATCAAATGATAATCCAAACCGCCTTGTTCGATGGCAGGTTATTCAGCAAGCTGTCCAACATTTCTGGAAACGCTGGAGTGTTGAATATCTTCACCAACTCCAACCACGCGGTAAATGGTTCCATGATACTCAAAATACAACCCTTAGCGAGGGTTCTGTAGTCGTGTTGGTCGACAACGCGTTGCCACCGTTGCAATGGCGCTTAGCGCGCGTGCATCAGCTGCACCCGGGTGCCGACGGCGTTACTCGTGTCGTATCTGTACGCATCGGTAATACGCTCACCAAGCGACCTGTAGTTAAGGTTTGCCCTCTGCCTGTTCAGTAGGCAGTATTTTTTAGTTTATTTAGTTTTACTCGTAGCTTAAGTTTAGTTTTTTAATAAAATAAAAGATTATTTTATGGCCGGCGGCATGTTTAGTACTTCCATTTATTCGAAATTTCTACCATTCGATCAGGGGAATAATAGGCAACACAAGCCTCATCCCAATGACAGTTGCACTCGACGTCATTCGGTTACTGTCACTGCACTTAAACGGTAACGGTCGAATTCTTTCTACTCGCACGACTCCGAGCTCCCTTGTTAATAGACATTTTACGTGAAAGAGAAGTGAAGTTAAGTGAAACAAGCCAAAATATAGTAAATGCACCTGTGGACATCAGCAGACGGGGCCCCGCAACGCGTGACTGTTCTGGATGCTGGTAAGTGTTCGCTTAATTACTCCCCTGAGAGAGATCGAAGGAACTAAATATTCACAACAGATTATATTTTACTGATACGGTATTCAACATAGAGTAAAGGATAAAAATATTATACCTTACTAACATAACAAACAATTTTAAATTTTTGGTACGCATATTAAATTCAAATTCTTCAGTCCATGAAACCCAAATCCATGATTCTAAGTTTTTTAATGTGTTTCTTTTTAAGCAAAGACAATGTGAGGGTTGCCATTCCTGTAAGAAAAGTAAATAACTACCGATGACGTAATCATCTAGACTCCCCTACCCCCAATGTCATCCAAAATAAACAAAGACCCGGCCCCCCATAGTGCTCACGTAATACTTGCAACGGTCCCAGAGTGGCTGTGGCTGGTATCGTTTGCAAACAAAGAGCTGATCAAGCTCAATGGCATTGTGACGGAGAGACCTATGTCCAACAGTGGACAGAGACAGGTTAATGATGATGATGGTGATGAAGATGATGAAGGATTATGATGTAGTGCCAACCTGCATGAACACCATGTCCCAGAAGCCCTGCAGGTCCTGGGGGGTGACGAGCGCCGCGCCGGGCTCGGGGCGCTCGCAGCGGCCCAGCAGCGTCGCGAACTGCTGCATCTTCTGCGACATCAGCAGCCGCGCCTGCCCCACGGCGGCCAGCACCGCCTCCTGCGAACACACCACCACCACATTACTTAATTTGACCACATTAATTTGACTGGCTCGTTGGAGCAGTGGGTAGTGACCCTGCTTTCAGCTCCGCGGGTCGCGGGTTCGATTCCCGTCGAGGGCCAACATTTTCTATAAAAAAATGAATTTGTTGGTCTTTGAGCCTGGGTGTATATTTGTATTTAAGTATATATTTAACAATTATATATGTATATATTCACCAGTTGTCTGTCATCCATAACACAAGTATTAAGTTACTTATTTTGGGGACGGACGACCGTGTGTGTAAGTGTCCCATATATTTATTTATTATTTATTATTTTATTTATTTATTTATTACTTCACCTTATGGCTGAGTGCCCTATGTACTCGCTGGTTAGATGGGAGATACTAGGTAAGGAGGAAATTGAACGCTCATTCATTAGGGCTCGGTGTAGATATGACGATCGCCGCGAAGATCAAACGGAGCGGTGAAATACAAAGGTCGCGGCGCGGTGACCGCAAGACCATTTTTACATAGTACATTTTTGATAGTGTATAATATTGTTTATAGGGTTTATTTTTGTATGGCATGCTGCTATCGGTCATTAATCCATATACATCTTGAAATTTAATTTCAAAATGAAAAATAATATCCTGTGGCTAAAGTACTTCATTGAATTAGCTGAATTTTTTTATGTAGGCTACTAAGGTGCGTAGCTATCTAGGATTAAAATTAATGTCGTATCGTCGGTACTAGGCATGGACAGAATCACCAATCACTTAATGATCATGATATGAAAAACTTTTCATATAGCATCATCTGCTAATGAGTTTTAGAGTAACTGCTATACTGCTATACAAAATTATGGATAGGTATTCTATGAAAAAGTAAAATAATTAATTAATACTGAGACTAACTCACTGATATTGAGCAAAATTATAGTTAATACAAACAAATGTAATTCTTAAATCTCATGTAATACGGTCGATAATTCGGGAAGATTTAAATTTATTTACGGAGAAGAAAGCACTTTTACGTTATTCCAACTGAAACTATATCCTAGAAATATCAACCGTATTGAATATTATTTAAAAAATACATTTGTTTGTAATAGCAATCGCTTTATCAAGTAATAATATTATAGCGAATAGCTGAATAATATAATAGCGGATAGCGTTTTTGCTAATCAATATTACTGGGAAAAATCATTATTGATTAGCAAAAACGCTATCCACTATTATATTATTTACGTTAATGGACTAAATGATTGCTTATACGAGCAAATGTAGTCTTTATGTCCTATACACTGCATACGACATAAAGAATACATTTGTTTGTACTCCAATAGCATTAGCAGCATTAGCATATCTTATGCAAACAAATGTAGTCTTTACGTCCTATACACTGCATACGACATAAAGAATACATTTGTTTGTATTCCAATAGCATTAGCAGTAGCAGGTATGATCACGTGATTAAAATCGATCATATCGTGGAACGAATATGATTCTTATATAGCAATCAAAGAAGACTAAAGTCTTCGAACAGTGCGTGTTGCCAGTGATGACCTATGGCTCTGAATCTTGGTCGCTGACTATGGGCCTCATAAGAAAGCTCAGAGTCGCTCAGCGGGCGATGGAGCGAGCTATGCTCGGAGTTTCTCTACGTGATCAAATCAGAAATGAGGAGATCCGTAGAAGAACCAGAGTCACCGACATAGCTCAGCGGGTCGCGAAGCTGAAGTGGCGATGGGCGGGGCACATAGTGCGGAGAACCGATGGACGTTGGGGTCTCAAAGTGTTGGAATGGCGACCCCGCACCGGAAAGCGCAGTGTAGGAAGACCCCCTACTAGATGGACAGACGACCTCAAAAGGGTCGCGGGGAGCCGCTGGATACAAGCGGCACAAAATCGTGTGTTCTGGAGATCCCATGAAACGGCCTTTGTCCAGCAGTGGACGTCCATCGGTTGAAGAAGAAGAAGAAGAAGAAGAAGATAGCAATCATACCCAAGCCTAGTCGGTACCAATCTGTATAAACCCTACCTGAATGGTTTCTGGTAAAGTCAGCTGGTCCGATATCTGCGACCATTCATCACACATTTGTGTCATACGTTTAGTCTCAGAATCGAGTTGCCTTCTGAAGTGCTCTACGGTCATATCGCAGACGTCGTCATCCAGTAACCCTGTAAAATACAAATGATCTGAATCATCATTTATAACAATTTTTTAGTTCAAATTCAAAATATTCTTTATTCAATTGGACTGTGTTCAGTACTTTTGAATCGTCAATTTTATTTTAAAAAAGCCACTGATTCAGATGTGGGCTTCTACATCTTTTCAACAAAAAAATAATTACAATTAGATGGTTACGAGTTAATTTGTTAATTTGTTTAAAGTTGCAGCTTATGTTGATCTGGCGGGAATCCTTGAGCATGCAGGAGATTTTGGGCAAGAAAAATCGATATAGCTATTTTTTTAAATCTTTTTATCCCTGTTTATGGTCATTAAAAAAAATATTTATGTTTATATTGAGTATATAAAACACTATTTTTGCCGTTTAATGTCATGTCAGCGTAACTTATTCGGAGAATGCAAGTTCGCGAGAAATGAAGATACCTAGGATCAAGCCTCACCTACCTTATTACTATGTTTTGTTTAGAAGTTTCTTTTTTTTTATTTTGTAATAAATTAGCAAGGCTCGATCAACCAAGTACTGAAATACAACACACTCTTACCTTCATCAATTCTTTTCTTCATTTCATTTCGTGCGTTGTCCTTCCCGCGTGATATACAAACGCGTGGGCTTATTTTCCTAATTTCCTCCTCCATTTGTTGAGGTGTCCTAACCATATCAACTTTCGGTGAACGTAGCCTTTCTTCAGAGCTGGATTCGCTCTTTGGCACTGGTTTTGCTGGAGTGAAAGTAATAAAATCTCCAACACTTACGTTAATTTCTTTTGTACTGTCAATTGATTTTTTTCTCCTGTTTGATTTTCGCGTTGGTGTTTTCGTATTTACATCTGCATCCATTAATAATACATCAGGTGAGCTATCAATAGATATAATTTTAGAAATCTTAGAATTACGAGTTTTACTTGGTTGCTTAGATTTCTTAACATTTTTTGATTTAGTTAATTTTTCTTCTAAATCTGTCCCAACATTACTTGTAGAAGGCATGGAATCTATAATTGTATTTTTTTTGGATTTACTTTTTGTTAAATTATTTGTAATGTTTTCTTTACCACTATCTACTTCATATCTTTTCATAATATCATTTCGAGCACTGTTCATATCTGTATGTATAGGCCTTGTTTGTTTATTTTTAACGTCCACATTCTGTATCTTTCCTCTACTTCGCAAATTTCGTTGCATTTCTTTTGGTCCATTGTTTTCTGTATTTGACATATCCTCTTCAATTATTTGATCGAGGGTAGGTTTATTCAGATCTTTTAAATCAGGATTAAACATTGCATTTTTGGGAGCAAATGACTGTGAAAATATTTTTTGTTCTTTATTACTTCCACTTTTCTTAACACATTTATTTGTCTTGGCAGTCTGTGATCTGGTAACTCTTCCAGACTTACTCGGTATAGGTTTAAGAGGAGGTGGTGGTACATAATTCAAAGGTAGCTTGGGAATACCTATGACAAAAGGTATTTTTCTATTTGCCATAGCCTCTTTCTTCTTCCTTTCCTTTTCTTCTTTCCATTTCTGTAACTGCAACTTCCTTTGCTCAACTTTGTTCAATACAACCGGTGTTGGGGACTCACAGTTTGGTAAATTTCGGAAATTATCAAAAACTGATAACCTTGTCAATTGTCTATTCTTGACATTACTTTCTAATCTTCTCTTAATCTGAAACCAATTATAACTGTAAGTATACTTTTATATTTTTAATTATAGTAGCACATTGAAAATGACTATTTGAAAGTTTTCTGTGATAACGTTTTTGTGATTTTCTGTGATATTTCACACATAATGTTAAAACCTTTTTAATTAAGCTTCGTAATTTGTTATTAGTTATAATTCATTTCTATTGTAAATGTTTCTTACTGTTTTTTATATACTTAACTATATCATGTGTGCATTTTGGCTAGATCTATAAGTGTACATGTGAAATTTGATAATAAATAAATAAATAAGACCATTGGCCTCCTCCACAAAGGTCACTGAATCACACAAGGAATGAAAAGAACATTGTAGTTAAATTTGACAGTATTTAATATGAGCTGTTCCTTATACTTCTATTTTACTATGTTTGTCTATTTTATTTTATATTGACCTTTTCTATTTTTTTTGGTATTTGAAAAATATTAACAACTCTTGCTACTCAACCCTTATACACATGCATTACTCATCAATTGGTTTAGTTTATTATATGATTATGTGGCTGTGTATAATCAAATCATGATTATATTTATTACAACTTATAGTAAACATAATATATAAACATTAAACCCTTACCCCTCCATCTACACTGACAAATTGAGAGGGTTTGATTTTATGTTTGTTTCCGTGTCCCTGCATTTGTAATAAAGCACTAAAGCTAAAGTTGTTATCTGAAAAAAACAAAAATTCGAATTGTTTGGTTTTGCTTCAACTCTTTGATTGCCCGATTATACTTGCTGTAGATTTATACGGAAATTTTAACAATAAAAGAACATTGATGAATGTAATTCAAATTTTATAGCAATTTAATATTTCTCACCCATTTAGAAAAAAAAAGAAATGAAACAATGTTATTATTATCCTCGTTTATGGCCTGTCCAGCGCAGCTAACTACCTAAAATAGAAAAAAATACGTATAAGAAACAATGTTTTACGTTATTTTCAAACTATATAACTGACTTTTTGAATAAAGCAGAGACAACAGAATTGTAAGCGTAGACTAATAATTAGACAATAATATTGTCACAGTACCTCCTTATTAGTAATTATGAACAGAACTGTTCTCATCGATGCTGGAATAAAAATTATGTAAAAGCAATAATAAACCTTCATAAATTAGGAGAGTTAATGATAATTAATCGAAGTCTATCTTGCCAAAACTATATATTTACTTATGGTAATATGGCAATCGTAGATGTAAACAACACCTTTTTATACAATGGCAATATTATTTATTGCTTCCGGCTGTCAGCTGATAGACTCATCGTAATTGCTTTTGCTTTCCAAAACCTATTTCGATTTTCCCAGAGAAAACGTCAGGCACCATTCAACATGGGCTTGAAATACGCTATTAAAAGCTAGTTTTAGCTGAAATATTGCTCTAATTGTAGTGTTATTGTTATTTTAGTTTCATTTTTTATGTACATTGTGTAACTCATAAATTAGTTGAAAATGGATACGTTTATCTTAGGATACTTCGGTTATGGCGTTTGTTGATCATACAATAATTTCGTTCGGTTGATAATTTTCTTTCCGTTTGATGTCTGCTTTTCGTTTCTAACAGTCTTTTTTGTTCGCGTTAACGTGTTTTATCGAAATGGTGAAGGAGAAGCCCAATTCTATACGGATATACGATGACGAGGGCTTCAGGCGCCGCGCGGCTTGTATATGTGTGCGGTCGGACGCCGAAACGGAGGTTAGCTAATCATTTACACGCAATTAATAATATTATTGTGCTAAAGTGTACGTGTTAGAACACGTTCTGTGTACGTTTTCGTGGTTAACGGTGTATGTTATTACGCGTTTGTGCGTAGGTGTTACTCGTGACGTCCTCCCGGCGACCCGACAATTGGATAGTGCCAGGTGGTGGCGTGGAGCCGGAAGAAGAACCATCAGTTACAGCGATGAGGGAGGTCCTGGAGGAAGCCGGCGTCATCGGAAAGTTGGGAAGATGCCTGGGGGTGTTCGAGGTTAGACTATCATAACCTCTTTATTATTATAACAAAAGGATTTTAACTTTAGGCAACAGGCTTATGTCAAGCACAAGCTGATAAATAAAAACTATTTTTAATGCCTAGCTTAAAATTATTATCCAAGACTCATAATTGTCATAATTTTTGTAACAGTGTCAGTAATAACAATAGACTAAAACTCAGATTCTCAATAAGATATTATAACTAAAATTAGTGTCTTTTAGTAGCAGTAGATGTAGTTAGTAGACTTAGCAGTTTTAGGTTCCATTATTTATAAATTTTAACTATTTCACATAGTGTGCTATAACCAAATCATTATTAAATTGTTATCTGTGTCTATCCAATTGTTAGTCAAAGGTCTCCTTCTCTTATAACCAAGGTTTGTATAAAGTAATGATAGTTGTATAAAAATTACTGTTTTTGTCTGATTCTTTTGAAGTATTCAGTTAAAAAAATATCGAACACTGCCTTCCATTGTGGAGGACAGCAATGATGCCATACTTCTCATTGACAAAATAATTACAGTTACAGATAAAATTATCATTTTGTTTTCACTTCAGTAAACATTAAAAGAGGATATTGCTCGCTGTAATCTCATATTAGCTTTGGTATGTAGTGATTGTAATCCATTTAATTGCTATAAGTTAATTAACATCATGTCTTTCAGCAATTATTTTCAGACTTTCTATTTTTTATTGAATTTGAAACCAATACTTGGTAATGTGAACATTGTTTTACGCTGCTAATATCAACATTCCTTTCTATCAGTGATGACCATTTGGGTTATAAAATTCCCATAATTTTATTACAATAGCTAACAACTTTAGTCAACTTTCTTTTAAACACTTGTTTTTTAATGAAACTATGAAAATCTGGTCAGTTTATCGCAAACTGACAGATGTGACAGAGGACTTTGTTTTATATGTAGTGATAAATAAGTTTACCAAAATACCACCTTATCTATCTTATTTATAAATACAACCTATCTTATATCAGCCCGCCTGTCAACAGGTGACCTATTGATGAAATATTGTGATCCAAATGGCTAAATCCCAGTCAGGCACCAATATTTTTGTGAAACTTGTGTTCCTAATTGATATTTACAATTTGAGAAAGATTTTAGAGAAAAGCTGCATGGAGCATTGTCTGGACTGCTGAATAAGCACCTGGAATAAGTGTAACCAACCTATCTATATTGGAGCAGCAAAGTAATATTTTGACAAGCAATGAGATAATACTGGACATCTACTTTGACTTAAAAGTGTTACACGTGTGTTTTACTTTATCTTGTCAGCAAATCCATCATTTTGAACAAATCACAGTCTTACTGATAAATTTTGACTGGCCCGTTGACACATTTGATAGTGACCCTGCCCTCAGCTCTGCGGTTCGTGGGTTCAATTCCCACTGAGGGCCAACAATTTTAACAAAAATTTGTTGGTTCTTCGAGCTTGAGCGTATATATGTATTTAAATTATATAAGTATATATTTACCAGTTGTCTGTCATCCAACACACAAGTATTAAGTTACTTACTTTATGATGGATGACGAAAAAAATTAATATTTTAAAAGTTCCTTCTCTCATTCTCTTCAAATTAATACCATTGTTGAATTTGAATATTTTTATGTCTTTACAGAATCGAGAGCACAAACATAGGACTGAGGTATACGTCATGACGGTGACTCAGGAGCTGGCCGAGTGGGAGGACTCGAGGCTCATGGGCCGGAAGCGGCAGTGGTTCTCCATCGAGGACGCGCTCGCCCAGCTCGCACTCCACAAGCCCATCCAGCGCCACTATCTCCAACAGCTGAAGAGGTCCAAACAGAAGCCAGACGACCCCGGCAGCTAAGCTCTGTCACCAGCTAGGCTAAGATCAGATTTAACGTTGCACTGCGTCTTTAGGCTTTAGATCTATGCAGTGCCGTCTTCAGCTCACACCTTAACTGGGTACTTACATATTTATAAGCTTAAACTCAAGCTCAACCAATTTTTATATTTGTGGATGTCTAAGGTCCTAGTTTGTGTACCAAAAATTTATATTTGAACACACTTTTAGCAGTAATTTGTTGAAATTTTATTTTCAATTCACTCCATAATTACACTGTGTGATAAAAAAAAATGTCATTGATTAAAATAATTGATTTTTATTTAATATGACCAGTGTACAATGAATATAAACGTAAATTTCTTGTGCTATTTTATAAAATCAGGTTTAGTAAACAAATAAAATATATAAGTTTCAAATTCAATTTAGATATGTTTATTACCAAAGACTAATAATATTTGGTATTCATTAAAAAATAATTATGTCCTACAATTTTTTTTATTAGAACTATCTAATTTTGGTATTTATTATACACACATTGTATGTATTTGTTTGAAAATATCACACAGTGTTATTGAAAGACATATTGTATATTGATGGTTCTTTTTATTATCTTTAACTGTGGAAGCTCTCATACAATCCCTTGTCTATGGTTTAGCATGAATATTTCAGCTGTTTTGTCTTTTTTTTAATACCATTTATTATAACAAGGTTAATGAAATATGGCATGATAGATTAAAATATCGCTACTATGGGTTTAAAGTGATTATCTTTGTTTATCCAGCTTTTCTATATGAACTGGATTTATTAACATGAATTCATTATGACTAAATATATTTTATTAGTCATGAATAATGTATATTGTGACTAACAAATAAAATATTTTAATCCAACATGTACAGAATAAATAATAAGTCCAACCCATTATAACTGATAGTGCTCTATAAAATATTGCTTCAAAGAAAGAGCTACTAGATGTGTATTAAAAAACGGTACCATTTAATACCTTTTAAGTAATAAAAAAGTTCAAAAAGACACTTTAATTTCAGAGATATCTTGAAATGATATTTGAAATTTGAATAGGTAAAAGTATAGTTGAGTAACACTAATGCTCAGAACCATTTACTTTTAATTATTATTAATTATAAAATATGCTTTTTTATATTCAGGTCTAAGGTTCTGATATGAGAGACAGAATTTGTGTGCAGTATATATAAACTGCTGTAATATTCATGAAGTAATAATCGTAGAGATATATTGTGAAACTTGTTTATGCTTGGGTTGGTTGTGTAAACTGTTTAATTTGAATATATTATAGAATTAGATGTTACTCGACAGATTCCCATAGTACGAAAGTAATGGTGAATATTTTATATAATTCTAACATAGATAATTATATCAAACGTTGTATTTTTAAATACGATGTTTAAAATCAAGTTGGGTTAAATTTAAATTATTTTGCAATTTACATGTTGGATTGTAATGTATTTATGTTAGCTTTAATATTTTTTCAATTATTATACATGTAGATGTGCGCTGGAATCTAGTCCTTTAAGGCGCAAATAACACCAACATCTTTTTATTTTATTCATAGACAACCACAGACAAAGTAATAAACTGCGCTACGGACTAACATCTCAAATTAACTATTTACGGATATGTTTGTAATTGAGGGGATCACACGGTTCGGGTTAAGTCACACGTGACCATTTCAAAGTTTATTTTGACGAATTTGAAACTGACGATGACGCGATAATAATATGACATATTCATGTCGAGAATTAACCACAGAAAATTGTTCAGAGCGGAAATTACTCGCCAGAATTCTAAATTGTCCCTTGATAATTGATTTTGAAATTCATACATTCCCAAAGTGTTCTATATCGGACACTAGGGGTTCAACCAACTGATATGGACTCAGTTCAGAAATCGAGTTATAGAGAGAGAAAACGGATAGAAAGTAAATAGAGATTTACAATCCAATACTACTTTGAAATTTTCTGAAACTTGATTTCATCGCCCTCGACTAGTCCAATTTTACTAGTTATTGAAGAGAAAAGTCTTGACTAAAATTTTTAATCTCTCATAACATTTCAGCATAACATCACATATAGATCTAAAGGAATTTTATTCTAGCTTTAATCTCGAAGATCAAATCCATTTTGAGTTTGTATTGTAACAATGCATATATTAGCGATGTAAGAAGAGGATACGGAAACAAAAAAATGATTGGCGGTCGTAACAATTGTATGCTTGAAAATTATAAATATTCCAATTTTACACCATATTTTGAACAATACTCTAAGGAAATGATCTATAAAATTAATAAATTAGTTTTGCTGTATATGACTGACGTTTCAAATGTGAAAATTTTCTATTCTGCCGTGTGGTCTTTAAGCTCTAAATTTTTTTGTTTATGTGCAACTGGAACTAAAATTTAAGATTTTAAGCGCTTATCTAGTCGCCAATCGGTCCGGAAGTGACTTATTAGGATGCTACGGATAAGCGTTGATTGTAATTTAGGAATTGAAGGTAACTTAATGCGAGTGATTGTATCTATATGTGTCCTTGAGTGCAGAATGTTATATACAATAGTATAGTTTAAGCAGTATCGAGCGATTAAAATGTGCCTCTCTCCTTAGATAATAGTAAAATTATAGCGAGTGATTAATTGTACGAAGTAGCACATTAGGATTAAATATTTTCGGTATAACAATGCCTATATTTACTTTTTATACTCGAAACTTGTTACATTTGCAAGCAATCTCTAATTCTAATCGATATATATTGCGACTAAGAAATTAATTTGTGTTGTCAAAGTTTCAGTTAAATTTTATGAAAAACAAAATTGGTTTACATATTATGCGCCTTACAATTTTAATAATAGTAAATTTGATTGAAAGATTGATTGAAATTTGGCTAGATTTGTTTTAGACAAACTTCTATGTTATAATAAAATTGATTTTAGTCATTTTATCATTTAAACAAACTTTTTTTATATGCCTCAAAATCGGCCTCTGCAATTCGAAAGGAACCTGAACACGGAGAAAAAACATTTTTGTCCTCTGATAGAAATGTTTAGTTTGGGAACCTGTGTGAAATTCCGATTATAAATGTAGGTTGCATATGGAGACATTTCATATTTATAAAATTATTTTTATTGAGATAAACTTATACATTCGTCGTTATATCCTCGACTCGTTAAAATAAGTTGTATCCATCTGCAGTTTTAAGACTTAAGAGAAACATTTTAGAGACATGTCTTATAAAAACTTTTATGTAGCTGAAAGTACTGTTATCTGTGTACATGTTTTATCTTTGTTTGGTATGGCTTAAGAATTAAATGGTAATAAACTTGAATTTTAACATTGTTATTTAAATATATGAAAACTGTCAAAAAATATTTTAAAGTATCAAATGTAATTTTATATGAAATGATTTTTATTAATTTGTCGTGAAAAGAAAAACAAATTTTCTTTGGAAAGTTTTAAAAGTGTGGACGCTATTGGCCCGATACCTCAAAAATGCGGTGACTACTAAAATTTTAACATTGCTACCCCATAATAGGTTTTCAAATTTTTTAATAATTGATATTTGAAAGTCGAATACGTAATGTGTCTATGGAATGAAATGTTGCCGCTGAATAAATTTTATTTTCTTACTATATGCTTTAGTCGTTAGTATATTTAAAATTATTATATATAGTTAATGAAATATGTTTGTTTGACCGTTTGGTTTCGAATTAATGCGCGAAAAAATATTTGTATGTACCTAATTTATTGTGTCGAGCTTTTCGAGTCTGCTTAAGCAGCTTCGATGAATTGTAAGCCCATCGTTATGAAAATTTCCCTTATGGTTGGAAACCCGATGAACTGAACAAACATATTACACGAATCGTGTGACTAATTAAAATTATAACGGTTGTTTTGAGCCAAAATTTCAGGAAATTTAAAAATTAGATTAAAAGACCAACAAAAATATTTTATTTTTGAATGCTTCATTAAAACTTATTTATAGAAGATAAATTATAGTAACTGCCTATCTGAAGTATAAGTATAAATCTTTACATTTTCAACATAGTCATTTGAGACTTAATTGTTACCTACAATACTCAAAGCATATTTTTTATGTATTCGGCGGTGAGTCAATTTTTATTACGAGCCGGAAAAGTATGTTTTTTTTTCTCAAAAACAATGTCTTATCACTAATTATTAACATAGAGTAAGACGGTACTGCAAATTGTCTATGGCTTTTGGTTGTACGTCGGCTTGGCGGGCAACTTTACTGTAATCGCTAGATACACGTAACTCTTATAACATCCCCTTTTTTCTATTTTACGTATATTTTTATACAGCGATGGAATAAATGTTAATTTTATTTTGTTAGCATTAAAACAAAAAGACATACAATCTCTATTTTTTATTTAAATTAATTTGGTTTTTTAAGATTCCTGAATGAGTTTAAAGAATAAATTTTATATTGCTCTTCTGAAAGAGTTTCGTTTTTTTTAATTACCTTCGTTCTTTTGCTGAGAACCTGTTTCTTAATACAGTTTTTTTTTAAATAGCTATGAAAAAGATGGTATCTGCAATTTATAAAATGAGAATTTAAAGAAACCTCTTTTAAATGTTTATCTATCTGTCTATCCATGAAAGTAATTGTAATTTAATATTTTCTTGTAGTCTACAAGAAGACAATATTAAGGAAATATTTTATACGTTTTTACAAAGGCTTTCCTAATAATTTTGTTCACAAGACGAACTTTCAATTTTGCCAATATTGCTGTTTTTTGCAATTTTCGTAGCAGGGTTGCTATTTTATATCAATGTTATTATTTTTATTCCCTTACATATGGCGTCGGTTGGATAAAATTGGATGACTTTCAGTAGATTTTGGCATCTTTTATGACAGTCATCCAATTCGTACATATTCCTACATAAAATGCATAGACTATCATTTTATAATAAAAATGATACCTAATCGGTCACTTTAATAAATGCGTTCATGCAAGCATCAGAAAAAAGACAAGCTAGTGTTATTAATCTCTAATTTATTTATGTGGGCAACATTTAACACGTACGATTAAAAGATCTGTGTTACCAGAAACGTTAATTAATTATTACTCATTAAATCCTACTAATGTTAGCTAGAAACACCCAAACACTTAAAACATTATTAGGGTAAGCGTAGATTTCCACGCCTAACCCAAATTCCACGTTAGGGTCGTCGTTGACATGGATTTCAGTTGGTTTGATACGCGCGATAATGTGCTTCGCATTTAAATATGACATATTTAATGGAAAACCATATATCTGAAAAAAAAACATTGTAATTAAATTATGGTTGACTTAATAAGAAACAACCATTATTATTTGGTTGAATCTCAGCAATCTGATCATCATTCTTCTCCTTCCCTTATCCCACTCTTGGTGGGGTCAGCACGATACGTTATAAACATGTTGTCATATTTTATGGCTTGTATTATACAACCGGCCGCCTGCCTGACGTCAACTTACCTTAGTCGTATTTTGTAACACCTCGGTAAGAAAGAGGCTGGTCTATTCTACTCAACACGGTACCACGATGCCAACGGGTAGGTCAACTTACCTTAGTCGCCTTTTACGACACATCGGATACCACGTGCATCAATGGTACAATCTAAACTAAACTTTGTCGCCGATTATAACAAAATAATATTCTCATTAATTTTGTATTATGGACCTCCGAAAAGTAGCGCCTAATTCTATAAATTAATTATACGTCATTTATTAAACTTTATTACTTTTTAAAATCACTACCTAAAATTATGTCAGGTGAAATTAATTTCATAATAATTTTAATTTCTTAGAATACGCCCGGATATTCATTCGATTATGATGCCATAGGCTCAGTTTTGCGTTAGTTTTTTTTAATCCGCATAGATGGAGCTGGGTTAAATCTTTTAAGTTTTGTTCACATTTTTTATGGAATTGTGAATAAAGTTATAAACCACAGAGTATCATATAAGCACCTTATATGTAGCCATAAGCTGTTTCAAACGGTGTCCAGCGCTAGGTGGCGGTGTTGTTGGATTAAACGACCAGTATTCCCAATGTGGCAACATTTCACGCAACAGATTGCTGCAATACCTAAATAAATAATATTTCTCAATTAAATCATCGATATTAATGAACGTACCTATATTAGTGAAGTAAAATATTGTGTTAGTAATAACTGTAGCCCTTCAAAAAGATATTTGTCCCCAAGGTAAAACGTATCCTATGAAAGCAGTTGCCATTAATAAAAATAAAATAATAATTCCTACTATTCAAGTATAAAATAAATTAAATGATTCATAATAAATATTTCGTCCAATATGAAAATAAATACAAATAAAAAAAAAGAAGCTCCATTGGCATGAAGAGTTCGAATTAATCATCCATAATTAACATTTCGGCAGATATAATTAACTCTAAAAAATGCTATTTCAATATTAGCCGAATAATATATAGTTTGGTCATTGTCAATGACCAAATGCTTTCTCTTTTAGACCTAAACGAATAAAAAGGAGAAAAAGAAAGCTTTCTTATCTCAAAGTAGCTCGAGTATAATTTTTTAAATAAAACAATTTACATAGATTTTTTACTGAACTGTTGTAATGGTAGTAAGTTTATTTCTGCTTTCTGATAGTGAATATAATTTTATTAATTATGATTGCAGACTACAGCTACTGATAATCATCAGCTTTACAATGTTCAAATACAAACAAATAATAATTATTTTATTATTTTATACTCACCTATTCCAAATAGTCTTAACGCGCGATCGCCATTTTTGTATCTTAGCCCTGATTTTCGTTTCTAATGTTAATCGTAAATTTTCAACATCTTCAGGCTTACTGTATAAATTGTCGTTAATGGTTTTGGTATAAAATAAAGGTTTGTTGAAAATCTTAAACAAGATATTTCATTATAAGTGTAAATTATAGTAATTCTGATTGTGAGAAATCCGTGAATAATCTACTCGCTTTAATATAATTTATTATTTTTTGATACCACACGGTAGTCGCCTTTTACGACACCTGGGTAAAAAAATTAGGGTGTTTTTTTCTATTCAGAGGGATACCAAACAACGGAAACTATTAGGTACAAAAAAAACTAACTGGAATCCTAACAATATACCTAATCTCTTTGCTTAACAAATAATGTTCTTACGGTTCGCCAATCTGCTGATTTGGAAAGATCAAATGATACACATTCACAGTCCTGTGATGTTTGGACGTTGACCCAAATCTGAAAACAAAGAAGCGATAACGAGTAAATCAAGAAGGAATTTATTTACAAACTTTAACGGCCAACCATCTCAATTAAAAGTACTTTCGATTATCCGGCTGAGTAGAATAGACCACCCTAATTTCTTACAGAGTTGTAGTAAAAGGCGACTAAGGTAAGTCGACCCGCCGTGTGGTGCGTCCTTGCGTGTGCTGAGTAAACGGTAATAGTTAATCAAAAATCATGTACTACAAAATTGTTCCCCTCTAAAAGTCCGCGACAGCAAATGTCTAGCTTATATAACGTTAACCCACTTAATCCATTTATATGGTTCGCAAAACACTATAATACGGTTTTAATCTTTCCACGCGGGCGGAGCTGTTGGCGATTGCTAGTATAGTATAAAAACATTTGTACGCCTTAAATTTTAACTAGTTAAATAAAGAAGTGATACCCGCATACTTACGTTTTCTGAATCGAAGATGTAACAGACTGTTTTTAACGGACATCCGTTTTCTCTCAAATCGTATTTCTCTCCAGCAACTGCGTCATATATGTACCAAACAACTCCCTCAGTCGCACTACAAATCCCCCGACTTGTCTGCACTTGTTCGTTGAATTTTATTAACTTATTTTGACGATATTGTACCAATACATAGCTGCTAAGACCCCGCGGTAAGGCATATCCAACGACAATCCAACATTTTATCTCTAAATACAGAAAATAACTGGCTAATAATATTGTATGGTCCAATGGAGAACCATATAAAACCTTTAGAAGTTCCTGAAATATAAAATATTTATCATCATCATTCTCCTGTCCTTATCGCACTCTAAGTGTGGTCGGTACATATTGTAACATGATTCGGCTAGGTATTTTACGACTGGCCGCCTGCCTGACGTCAATTTACCTAGCCATCTCGGATAGAAATGAGGGCGGTATATTCTACTCAGCCGGATACCACGCGGCGGGTAAGCTTACTTTAGTCACCTTTTACGACACCTCGTTAAGAAATGAGGGTGGTCTGTATTCTTCTCAGCCAGATTTCACGTTGCGAGTAAACTTACCTTAGTCGCTTTGTACGACACTTTGGCTAGAAATGGTTTATTCTACTCAGCCAGATACCACACGGCAGAAACATAAAATATTTCTATACTAATAAAATATCAGATAATTTTGTAATGTGAAATATTCTAATAATGTTTGCGAGATGGAAATTGTAACTAAAGTTCTAATTATTCTGTTACTGTGAGAATTAAACGTAAGTGCCGTTTGAATCAAACATATCCCAGAGTTTTTAAGGCCATATGTTCTCCTAGCCCATAAAGTTAAAAACATCACTATTTTGCTGGCGCGGGGTTGCCATTTTAATACCTTGATTACCCAATATTAATCATATAATTTATGCCCTAGACTTCACTAGTAAAAAGTGTTGCCATACCACACAAATTTTACCGTAAAATGTTTTATATAAAATACTGTTTGCTTTTTTGCATTATTTTAAAATTATATTATTAAACATTACCACTCCTGTTAGAGTAACGGAATATGATTCCGTCATTTCATATGTAGGTATCAGCGATACATATCTGACTATTGCATCTATATATTTCATCACACTCTCGTCATGTTTCCAACTCTGAAAACTTATTGATTCTCTATCCTCTATCAGGGACTTTCTTCTACTGCTCCTTGAAGAACTTCTTGAATATCCTGAACTTCTAGACAAAGCAGACTCAGTCTTTTTTGGATCCAATGGAAAGAATTTAAAATCCGGTACTGGAATACCTTGAAGAAATTCCGATACACATTTATTTCTTCCCGTACTATCAAAGAATGTTAAAGAAATGTTTCTTGAAGGAAACTCATTGACATAATCCGTTAGGAATTCATTAAGACGCCGTACAATATAATCATTTTCAGATTCATCTGGTACAGGTTGTCGGTACGTAAGTGATCCTCCAAAATGCGATAGACTTGTTGATACTTGGAGCGCCAAAAATGGTGTTTCATTCATCATCAGCTGTCTCACTTCTGAATAGGTGGTCTCAGATTGTTTTTGTGTAAAATTTTCGTATCCAAACAGCAATGGCGGATTGTTTAACTTAAATGTGCCTCTAATCTGTAATTAAAGGATAGCAATTCATAGAAGAAATTAAAAAAAAATGATGGTTAAATTGAGCGAAAACAACTTATTGACATCATATATATGTCTTGTCGGTTGACAAATACAATTATGTTTGTACTCCATATATTATTATTTACAAAGTAGATCTTACATTTCCTAAACTTAATATCGTGTGCATCGGGATATTAACGGACCCAAGCCACTTGTTATATTTTCTGTAAATAACTGTACTCTGTGCTGATTTTTCATCGGAGTAAGTGTCGCTTATGTTTTCTTTGCATTGATCGTAAATGTGTATGTGGATTGACGACAATGGTTCTAATCTGAAAATATTTAAAAAAAAATTATGTTAAGGTTTCTTACATACATATCTCGAACATCGTCATTGCAATTTAAAAAAAATCTAACCTTGTCTTTATTTTAAGGGGTAAATTCCAAGTTGGATGGCGGCCTATAGCAGTAGTAGTCCGGACAGATTCACTATGATAACATACTTGTGCAAATGGTCTAAGAGGATGTACCTTAAATCCTGCGAAACGACGATATACAACGTTAGCTCTTTTTCAGAATAAAAAGAAATTACGCCATTGTATACAAAATGAACGATTTTTATGACTAATACCGAAAACTGGTTTAAAACCTAACCTAACTAAACAAGCAGAAAAAAAGTGTTTTAAAATGAATTTTCATATAAAATTTCTTAAAACATATTTGTATGATTTTGTTGAATCATGTTGAATTTTTTCTGTTCTCTTTTTAGTGGAAAATTGACTAAGCTAGTAACACTACGACGCACGCACTCATAATACAATAGAACGTTTCAAAATGCTTCACCACAATTGTTCAGCAGGACGCTATCTCCCTTTTTTTTGCTCTGAGATAATAAGAAGTAATATTTAAAATAGGATAACTAGTTTGTGTCAATTTATTGACCTTTTTAAGAGTCGTTATACTTAATTTCGTTTTACCTCTTTAATGAAATTAATTACACGGCGACGCAAACCTTTACTTACTTTAAAACTGTAATCATTATTAAGATGTTAACTATACAGAAAATCATGTCATTAATAATAATAATTTAATCGAGTTAGTATATGATACGATACTTTAGCTTTTACGTCTCTAATATGCTTTATACAAATATGAAATTTAATTTACCAGCAATATTATCACTATCATTTTCATTTTCAGTTATAATAGAAGCACTTTTGTCCATTAAATTGAAAGCTCTAAATATTGTCACATAAATTTCTTGTTCCTTCATCAAACAATCTTTGAAAAGCTGTTTAGATAAACTTGTAACGCCCATTGTCGAATTTGGATGTGTTGAAAATATATTTCTAAAAAATCAAAAATATATTGGAAACATTCAAGTTTAATACATCATCACTATTTTATCTTTTTATACCTTAGGCTTACGTCTTCGTAGTCTCTTACAACGTCTTTATATGTCACCTTTAAAAGATGGTCGTTTACCTTCTTCATAAGATTGTTATTAAGCTTTTGAATAAACTTACCACCTATAAACCTTTGTACATCAATCAAATGATTTTCGCTTTCTTTTTTAAAATTATTGTAGTCGCCATTTTGTTCCTTACTTTCCAAATAACCTAGTAATTCCGTAGACATTTGCGAAGTAAATAAAGGAATACATTTATTTTCTAAATCTAAAAAACCACCGTTATTTCTTAAATGTAGTAGTTTAAATCTTATAAATTCTGAACTGTTTTTATCTAGATTAAAATAACTGTTTTCATTTATTGTACTTTTGCAAATATCTTTCAATGCGGTCATAATATTTTGGTTCTCTTCTATATTATTGTCATACAAATGGTTTATAATTTCCTTCACTTCATTTATACAAGGTATGTTTTTATTATGATGCAACTGTTTAATTTGTCGTCTAACGTTCATACATGATTTTATAGTCTCTAATTGATTATCGTTGTATTTTTTATTCCAATGTAACTGTATGTTAACTTCACATCTTGTCCAAAGTTTGCCTTTGAATATATTGGCAGATTTTAATCTCACTTTATTCCTATTAGCTATTTCTTTGATGTCGTATCCAGAGCCGATATATTTAGTGCTCGGCTCCACAATCTTATTGAACACAAAACACTGTTCTAAATCCATATTGGTAGCGTTTTTCTTAATACCTGATAGTGGAATTTTAAACAAAGACATGTCTACGTCGTTCTCTAACAATACAATGCTTAGAAATTCATTGTGTGGTAAGATTTCTATCGACATATATTCTGTAAAAACTACTTCAAAGTGATCATCTTTAAAAACGTATTGATCAGATTCACAAACGAACACGTCATCTACATAAACCTTGAAGTAGTAATTAGCAATCGATTTTCTTTTGCTATTTCCATTATTAATTATACTTCGATCCCTTTTTAATAATATATCGGTCTTATTTTTCGTTAAAATGAAATTAACCAATGACTCTACATCAATTTTTAACTTATCATAATCAATCTCTAATTTTGGCTTTGCAATTACATTTCTACTATTGTGAACTCTCTTTAACTCTTTATATTCTAGATACCTATTTATAAACTCGTATTCAATTTTTATGATCATATCAGAATACTCAATTTCAAATGTATGTTGCCATTGATTTTCAAACTCATGTTGTTCTGTTTCCCTCTCAATAATTTGAATTACGTAATCTGTTCTTGTCACACCAGATTTCTCTCGTATTAATTCAATATCTGCCCACAGTGATTTGATTTTATTAATAATGTCTTTCTGTTCTTTTATAATACGATAATATTCGTCTTTAAGCTGCAACATGGCTTTCGTGTATTTCAATATATTCTTATCATATCTTATATCATCTCTCTTATTTGGATTTATTTCAAGCAACCTTTCTCTTAAACCGTCCCGTGTTCTTCTGTTAATATCAATTTCCTTAATCATTTGTTGTAATAATTTTGTAGTATGATCATACTTTTTTAAATATTCAATTAATTTCAAAGCACATAATTTTTCAAGGGAAAAATTATGATGGTGCTGAAATTTTATATCTTTCAAGATGATATCTAGGAATTTAGGGGCGGGTGTAATGCTACTTTCTAAGTATTCTGTAACTACGTCGCTAAATAACGATGGTTCTATATATTGAATTGGGATACTAGTTTTTTTTGTTATATTGTTTTCAAGGACACGAGGAAATATTGGGCTGATAATACTAGATTTACACTCATTTAATCTGTAAAAAATAATATCGAATTAAATATTTATCGTATTAAAAGATTAATTTCACGACGTTTCTAGAGTGATAATATCGATGTTGGCGACATTGCTCTTAAAGAAAAAGGCGGCATTACTTAATTCAAATATTTATCTGAAAAGTATAAAATATGTAACTGTTAACACATCGATAGGACACAGTTGAAGAGTTGAACATATCAATAAATTTTTTCGTCTTTCTCTTTCCTCTAATGGACATCCAATACGCATAAATCTGGTAGGCGGATTTCGACACCACACAGGTTCATTTACCAATACGAAGGTGTGGGGTATCCATATGAAAGAATAAGTTTCAATTTTATGAAAAAAATATACAAAAAACAATTTTAAAAAAAGTAAGAAAGGGTCAGTAACATTTGGGGCTTGAAACCGAAAACAGGCATAAAAGAACATTTTTTTGTGATAAAACCTAGCTAGATCGATGTTTCCCCGTCAAAACCCCCTAAATGCTGAATTTCATGAAATTCATTGGAGCCGTTTCTTAAATTCAGCAAAATATATATACAAGATTAACTCATTTAAATATTAAAGATTATTTCAACTGTAGATTAACATATAAAAAATAATAAAATATATAATATGTTGAGTTAAATAAAATATAGCACCTATTATTCTCTACGTCTAAACTTCGAGATCCTTTTGATTTCAATATTTGGCATATTCGGAGTTTTTTCTCCAAACAACTTGCTCGCTCTTTCTCATAATTTATCATCGTAATATTATTCTCAATGATAAATTGTTTTCCTGCTAATTCAGAACTTACTACATCTAACAAAGTTTTTGGCTTTTTTTTCTTTTTCGATTTTTTCTTATGACTTAATTGCTTTCGTTCTGTTACGTTGTCATATTGTGTAAAAAAATCATACTCTTTTACTGTTGTGACAGGACGTTTAGGTGAAGATAAAGTTTCTTGCAAAGCTTCATTACTTATTTCATGATACTCATCTGAATCGCTTTGATTACGTTGGATAGTTTCCAGTTCAATATGATCGCTCATTTTAGGAAAAACACAAACTTAGTGGGATTTGTTATTTTTAACAAAAGTTGCTATGTACTGCTTTTCATCTATTAGTTCAATAATATATATATATATTAAGAGTTATCAAGCCTATGTTGTTCTTTATATTTAGGTATTTTTTTACTGTGTTTATTGGAAAAACGTTACTATAGTAACACCATTATGTACATTATTTCATTATGTACACTGTAATCTTTGAGTAACACAACCAAAATATAAATCATAGAGACTAAGATGTACTGAACCACTTTAAAATTAATAAAACATGAGTCTTAAAATATTTTAGTCATTTATTATTAAATAATGATATATTAAATAAATTTATTTGATACTCCTTAGTTTTTTCTTATGATTAATTTTTCATTCAAAAATGGATTTTACGATTTTTGGGTAAAAATGAAACATTACCTTTAATTGAAAGTTTAATTTGTTGTTTTTAAATTTTATCACATATGGTCAAAAACTACAGCATGCATAACAAAAATTACGAAGTATAATACAACTATGATAGTATGATCATGACCGGTCCATAGACATGAATATTCTACAGCAAATGTCATTCGTCTAAAGTGTACATGTCAAAACATATAACTTATTTTTTTTATACAATTTGTTTTTAATGGATTATATTAAGTAATAACATGGCGAGATTTTCGTTAAAAGACTCAGTTAAATACTATCTATCGCTCTCAGATCAACCAAAAAGATTTGATGCGGATAGTCCCGTCACAAATGTATTTTTTGATGATACAAATGGGGAGGTAAGATAGGGGCTTTATAAAATTAATATATTTTATTTTATACTCAGGAGTGTTTTATTCACTGTTTATAAACAAGAAAACTTAACACAAGTTAATATTAACAATGTTTTAAATATTTCTGTATAATCCATACTAACATAATAAGTGTTAGTTTGTTGCACTTTCACAGTCAATCTGCTGAACCACTATTGATTGATATTGTAGAACTAAAGAATAAAAATAATAATATAATTCCACAAAGTTATGTTACTACATCTATAAATTACAAGTGTAGCAACAAAATTACAATTAAATTATATTCTGGAATATGATAAAATGATATCTACTTTACATAGCAGGTATTTTAAAACAATTGTTGATAAACAAAGTTGCAGATAAAGCTTGTGTTTAATGTTTTCCAGGTGTTTACTGTGAGATCAGGTGGTGTAACAGGTGTCACTGTTAATGGGATGGATGAATCTAAGAATGCCTCCTTCAGAATGGAGGACAAGGGACCTATAGTTTCAATCAAGTTTTCACCGGATCACAAAATACTTGCCATCCAAAGGAATCTAGACGGCCAAAATGCAACCGTGGAGTTTGCCAACTTCAAAGATCTCATACCAACTAATGTTGAATACTCCCACACTTGTAAATGGAAGAATGCTAAGATATTAGGCTTTGTGTGGCCTAGAATTAATGAGATCGCTTTTATAACTGACCATGGTATAGAATTATTACAAGTGTTCCCAGAAAAGAAACAGTTAAAGACCCTTAAGAGCACATCTTTCAGGTGAAAAAAATATTTGTGTATGTATTTTGAATTTGGTCAGTTTAATACTAAGAGTGTGACATTTATTTAAAAAGGTAATAAAGGATATCATATTAATGAGACCTCTATTACCTCTTTGTTAATATTGCTATAAAAAAGCTTTGCGATTTTGTTGTGGAGTCTATCTCCTGACGATGCTCCGGTTACGGGGCGAAACAATTGTTGAGATTGTGGTGGTGAATGTGTGCAGTGCTTGTGTATTGTTGTGTCATCGGTGTCGGGTAGTGCATGAGTTCTTACAAATTCTGCATGTATCAGGTATGAGAACGAATAGTACACTACATTTAGCATTACATATATTTCCTTTTATCGCAAATTATAGCAAAATAATATTCTCATTACTTTTGTATTATGGACCGCCGCAAAGTAATGCCTAATTAATATTGCTGTTTTACAGTTTGTGGGTTATTTTCCAACCTTAGTCACAGTTAGACCACCATTTTGCCTGAGGGTAAATGAGCTGTTTATTCCAGCCAAGCTCTTAATCCATTAACTACAACTTGGCTATGTATAGCTTTACGGATATTGTGCTACACTTTTATTCATACAGTATATTGAATTTCAGTGGTGCATGGTTTTCTTGGTGTGCGCAAAGCAGTATAGTCTTACTAGCTGGCAACAATGGGGCTCTGCTACAACCATTCTCATTGAACAACTCTACAATAACAAAGTTGCAGAAACTGGAAGGTAAGCTTCTCAGTTGTATGTTTTTCTTTTCTTTTTTTTACTTAACTGTTATGTGGCAATCTTCCTTAGGCGTAATATAACAATTACAACCAATTATAGGATGATATATTCCGCTGTGTGGTGTCCTACTGAGTAGAATAGAACACCTCATTTCTTTCTGAGGGGACGTAGAAAGCCAAATACGGGACAGTATGGTAAGTAAAGGCCTGTTGTAAAATACCTATCCAAATCATGTAACAACATGGTTAATATTCCAACCTCACTTAGAGTGGGATAAGAGCAGGATGGTGATGATATAATATGATATTTCGCATGCCTTAGTATTAAAGTTTAAAGTGAACTAATTCAGAATTAGGCTCGGAATAATGCGGTAGGCTGCGGAATCCTCGGCCTCAAACCTACGCGATGGTCCCAGCCGATGCGAGGCTCGCATCCTTCGCGGAGCCCCCGACTTATGTGGGACCTCAGCCGATGCGGGGTCCTCATCTAATATGTCTCCAAATAATGCTGTACTTCCTGTTTTTGCGGGGCCGATAGTTGTGGGGCTCCGGCTGATGCTGGGTCTCTTTCCATTGAGTCCTCAGCTATAAGCCTCAACCCGATGCGAAGGCCCCAGAGCGAGGGCCCAATAGACCTTCGGCTAATGATTGATGGTTGCTAGTGGAGTGGTCGCGGCCCGTGATGGAGCGCGACGTGTTCGTGCTGCGTCTGTGCGGTGCGGCGTGGT
The DNA here is from genome assembly GCA_029227775.1 of Morpho helenor. Taxonomy (NCBI): domain Eukaryota; kingdom Metazoa; phylum Arthropoda; class Insecta; order Lepidoptera; family Nymphalidae; genus Morpho; species Morpho helenor. Next base: position 697,926 of record JARGCU010000034.1, on the reverse strand, counting down.
GCGCTCTGTTCCGGCACGCCGCCGCCGCTCCCACCGTCACCGGCCCCACCGAGGTACGTTGGAATGATGGGCTATCCATCCATTGACAACAGACCGATAAGTAGGTCCTCCTTGTGCCGTGTGTTCACTGCAACCATCGTCATGGTGGTATAGATGCATACGCACATTCACACACAAGTAATCATACGCAACAGCCGCACTTCAGTCACACACCACACTCGCAAACACTTCAGTCACACACCACACTCGCAAACACTTCAGTCACACACCACACTCGCAAACACTTCAGTCACACACCACACTCGCAAACACTTCAGTCACACACCACACTCGCAAACACTTCAGTCACACACCACACTCGCAAACACTTCAGTCACACACCACACTCGCAAACACTTCAGTCACACACCACACTCACACACACTACACACATCCACAAGCTCCAACACACGCACGGACGCGGTGCGTTTCCTGGTGGTAGGTCGCCATTCCAGCACCACTGGAAGTCTATCGGTTCTACATTATTAACTACTAGCAATCGCCAGAACAATTTTGTAATGCATGATTTTTGAATAACTTTCACCGTTTACTTAGCACACGCAAGGAAAGCTTCGTAAAAATTTTTATTGCTGCTCTTCTCCAATTCCATATATATATGGCATCATAGCCTATGAACTTTTTTGTAAAATGTACTATCTTACACTGAAAGAATTTTTCAAATCGGTCCAGTAGTTCCTGAGATTAGCACGTTCAAACAAACAAACTCTTTAGCTTTATATAGTATAGACTAGCGGCCTGCCCATGCTTCGCACGGGTATAACATATAAATCCCATGTCACTCAGTGTAAAAAAATGATTAAAATCGATCCAGTAGTTTTGATTTATTCATTACTGCCCGTGGCCCGCAAGCGTTAAATTTGGAGAAAAACATTTCCTCTCCCTATACCAAGACGATTTCCTGCTATCTTTGGAATATCTAAATTCATATAGTACATTTTTACTTATTTACTTTTACATTTTACCTATGTATTTTATTTTTACAATTAATTACAGAATGTCTTTAAACAAACTCTTAAAAGATTCGAAGTGCTATAGGGTGAAGCGCGGCGTCCTCACGGCATTTTAAATCTGTAATATCTCGGAAAATGTTCACTTAAATTACATACTGTAAACGGCCATATTGACCTATATTAAATCAACAATTTATTTAAGGTACTTACTTGCATAAGGATTAATGTTGTATTGTATAAAAAATGCTTTGAACATAAGGCATTATTTTTCGTAAAAAGTATATGACAAAAAATGCTTTTGTGGGTTATCCATAAGAGATAGACATATACCATCGCGGACTTTTCTGTAGACCTTTTCAAGGCGTACAAATACTTAGTACATCATTTTGATAAATCTCGTAGGGTTTAGCCTGCGTTTGCAATGTAAGCGGACAAAAATGTAATTATTAACAGAAACCTCAAAAATTACAGTATTTCTCTACTCCGTATTGAATGTTATTATACGTACAAACCTTCCTTTTGAATCACTCTATCTATTAAAAAAAACCGCATCAAAATCGGTTGCGTAGTTTTAAAGTTTTATGCGTACATACGGAAATATGGACTTTGTTTTATAATATGTAGTGACTAGACCTACGTGCCTTACTAAAAAAGTCGTATCGAGTCCATGTTCAGAACGGATCAAAGTTCTATAACGAAGCCATCGATCTCGCCACTTCAAGTAAGATCTGATTCCAGGTGTGGCTGATGCCGATATCGGGTGGCGGCAGCACCCAGCACGTGCTGAAGACCGGGCTGATGGGACGGTTTGCTGTCAGCGTGGTCGACCACCTGCTGGTAGTGCACCATCAGGTAATACAGATACCACCACCAGCTCCACAGTGGTTCATAACTGGGACTTCTTGTCAAGTTAACACCATCGTTTTTCTACCCTTAAATATTGATCTCACGGAGAAGAACTTATAAGACACTCGGCGGTCAATGTTGCCATCTATTAACAACTGCCCAAAACCTCTGAACTGTAGCACATTGTTTAATTAAAATTTAATATTATTAAATAATATTTTTTTGGGCCATTTAAATATTAAAGATTCAGCTTCAAAAATATCATTGTGATTTCATTTTATTCACAGTCAAGCCAGACGTCTCAACTATTCGACATAATGGAGGAGTCGAAGCCTGACAACAATGTGGTCATCCACGTGCCTCTAGTGCAGGGCATATCCATGGAGCAGGCTCTGGTTGATGGGCAACACTGCCCTATGTGTATCCTTTGTGTTGCCACTTTAAACTCAAAATATATACTAATATCTTTATCACTACATAGTATAAAACAAAGTCGCTTTCTGTATTTGTCCTTATGCCCCTATATCCCTATGTATACTTAAATCTTTAAAACTATGCAACAACTTTTGATGCGGTTTTTTTATAGATAGAGTGATTGAAGGAAGGTTTATATGTATACATTAACGTGTTAATTAACGTGTTGTATACATTAACGGTTTATGTGTAACATTCAATATGGAGTAGAAAAATATTGTAATTTTTGAGGTTTCTAATGTGATGACGTAAATAATTACATTTTTTTTCCGCTTACATTGCAAACGCAGGCTGAACCCTACGAGATTTATCAAAGTGATGTACTAAGTATTTGTACACCTTGAAAAGGTCTACAGAAAAGTCCGCGATGGTATATGTATATCTCTTATGGATAACCCATAATAGCATTTTTTCGTCATTTATTTTTTACGAAAAATAATTCCTTATTTTCGAAGCAATTTTAACAATACAGCATTAATCCTTATCCAGTTAAATACCTTAAATACATGGTTGATTAATACGGCCGTTTACAGCATGGTATTTAAATAGAAGAAGATATTGCAGGTTTAAAATGCAGGGGCACAGCGGTTTTTGTTTTACTCCAAATTTAACGCGTGCTGGCCACGGGCAGTAATAAATAATTCAAACTAATGGGATAGATTTCACATTTTTTTCACTGAGTGACATAGGCTACATATTTTATACCCGTGCGAAGCCGGAGCGTTCCGCTAGTTTCCTATAATATATACCTATTCCCCCTGTAAATTACAAGCTACACTAATTAACTTCTATATTTTGTACCTTTATTAAAAATTGTTGTAATATTTATTTAAATCTTTGTCGTGTTCGAACATTTCCTTACGTCCACGGTTCAGATTCCGGTAACTGGGTGATGTTCCAGCCGGACTTCATCATCGACGCTCGTCTCGGCTGCCTCTGGAGGGTGCGCCTCGAGCCGGCCGGGCTGGCCCACTCGGTAATTTGACCACCATCACACCTGATTCACAGTTTTTTTACTTAAAGCTCACTGATTTTAAGTATGGCTTTGTTTATTTTACTTTCTTCCATAGCTTTATGTCTTATGGAATACTGTTATGAGGTAAATGCAAATATTTGACGTGCCAAATAAAATTTAAGTTACTGTGATTCTCTGCTACAAAATTTTGAGGGAAAAAGGTTTTATAGTGTATTTTCAGCAATATACATATGTGCATAAAAATATGCAAAATTATAAACAAATTGACGATGTATATAGTACAAGAAATTGATGCAACTTCATTCGCGTCAACTTAATCGCCTACTTATCACTTAACGATAATATTATTTCACTATTCTTGAAAACCAAATGAAAGTCTTACAAACAAGAAAGCTATTAAAATTGGTTCCGAATGGTATATATTTTCCTCAAATATGAAATCTGTGGATCTCTGGTCCGACATTGGCATTCTCGAAAATTTATCCTTCTAAAATCAGGATTGAGCAAAACGTACTATGAAAAGAATAGATTTGATTTGAAGAGAGAATTTGCCATTCCGCTCGCTGACCAATATATATCCTCCTGCCCTTATCGTGGGATAAGGGATAAGGGATCTAAGTGGGGGGAGGGGGGGTTATAAACATGCTGTAACATGATTTGGCTGCGTTTTTACGACCGGCCGCCTGCCTGACGTAAACTTACCTTAATCGTATTTTACAACACCTCGGTGGTCTATTCTACTAAACAGGTTACCACACGGCGGGTCAACTTACCTTAGTCGCCTTTTACGACACCTCGGTAAGAAATTATGGTGGTACTATTCTACTTAACCGGATACCACACGGCTAACCGCTCGCTGACTAATATGGGAATTAAAATGTTATTAAGTAGTTAATCGTAGCTCGTGCAAGTAAGAACTATTGTCGGTGTTATTTGATTGGTTGTTGAATTCAAACTGTAATTCGATTAGTTAATTAATAAACAGGTACCAAAAGACGAAGTGGCCAAAATTGTAGCCGTGCTTCTAAGGAGGAAGAATGGCAAAGAGACGATATACAGGATATTGAACCAGCTCGTGACGGACGCTGGGGAGTATCTGGTCCAGCTGACACAGGCTTTTGACGAAATCAACTCCGTTTATAGGTATTTTAAATCAAACTATTTCTATAAATCCGTTACGCTTTAATGCTGATACCGCGTAACCCTTACCATAGAGTCGATGGTTGCAACTATGAGTTGTCTATGAAAACTATATAAGAGAAGATATATTAAAAATTTTCAACCTTGCTTTTCTTCATGTGTGATAAAACAACGATTTTCTATCTCTCATTTTCTTCATATGTGTGATAGAGATAAAACAATAAATTTGTATTTTTTTTTCAAATGTACGATACAGACAAAACATAACGGTTTTAAGATATCAAGTTTTAAAAAAATTAATAAATGTTAATAAAATTTGTAAAATTCATTGAAAATTGCAGTCGGATTTACTCTTTTATATGTCGAAAATTATTGTTTTCATTACAAAATCTATACAAATATATATATATATATAGAAAGGTTCGAGGTCAAAAGAGGGGAGGGGGATTAAAGAGGCATGTCTAGCTATGCCACTGGTAATCTGTGATAGCCCAGCGATAACACAGTGCGACTCTTTCGAGGAGGTCACGGGTTCAAACCCGGCCAGACACCAATGAGTTATTCTGTTAAAACTTATGTGTCTAATTGATAATTGCAATTTATCATACGCTTTTCGGTGAAGGAAAATATCGTGAGGAAACCCGCATATCTTTAGAGAATTCTGGAGATATGTGTAACCTACCAAGCCGCATTGAAGCAGCGTTGTTTTAGCTCCAACCCTTCTCCAAATAACGGAGAGTAGAGGCCTATTCCCAGCAGTGGGAGAGTAACAGGCCGCTACTACTACTTTAGCTTAAAATAATTTCACAATTTGTATTTGCAGCTCTACATGGTATGGTTTATTGTTGATGGCCTTTTAAAATAAATATATAGAAAGGTTTGAGGTCGAAAGAGGGGAGGGGGTTTAGGAAAGAGGCATTTATGTCTAGCTATGCCCCTATCTATCTAATCTATCTAATTTTGGGGACGCCTATCGGTGTAGGGCGGGTGGTCAGCTCCTATTCCGGACTATTCCACCCATTTCCCCATGTTGGGACAAGGGTTTCACTGCTGTCCCGACAGTGTCACCTGCTCTAATCTACCCGTGGCTTTTACGAACCTGATAATATCCATAAGGGGATATATGTCAGATCCTCAACTTCAATTTCATCCTTACCTAGTATCTCCCACCTTACCAGCGAGTACATAGGGCACTCAGCCATAAGGTGAAGACTCGTTTCTTCCTCTCCACACTCTGGGCACGCAGCATCTTCTGTTATTCTCATTATTGACAGGTGTCTGTTTAACAGACAGTGCCCAGTTGTAATGCCTGTCACAATTGCTACATTTTCCCTGCTCTGAGACATCAGCTGTTTAGACTTCCTTGTATCAAACGATTTGAGAAACAACTTTGCTTGTCTGAGCATTGTGTTTCTCCATCTTTAGTTTGATTCTATTTCTATTCTTTTTTCTATCACACACTTTATTATCTTACTAGCGGCCTGCCCATGCTTCGCACGGGTATAAAATATATATCCCATGACACTCAGTGTAAAAAAATTATTAAAATCGATCCAGTAGTTTTGATTTATTCATTACTGCCCGTGGCCCGCAAGCGTTAAATTTGGACAAAAACGATTTCCTCTCCCTATACCAAGACGATTTCCTGCTATCTTTGGAATATCTAAACTCATATAGTACATTTTTACTTATTTACTTTTACATTTTACCTATGTATTTTATTTTTACAATTAATTACAGAATGTCATTAAACAAACTCTTAAAAGATTCGAAGTGCTATAGGGTGAAGCGCGGCGTCCTCACGGCATTTTAAATCTGTAATATCTCCGAAAATGTTCACTTAAATTACATACTGTAAACGGCCATATTGACCTATATTAAATCAACAATTTATTTAAGGTACTTAATTGCATAAGGATTAATGTTGTATTGTATAAAAATTGCTTTGAACATAAGGCATTATTTTTCGTAAAAAGTATATGACAAAAAATGCTTTTGTGGGTTATCCATAAGAGATAGACATATACCATCGCGGACTTTTCTGTAGACCTTTTCAAGGCGTACAAATACTTAGTACATCATTTTGATAAATCTCGTAGGGTTTAGCCTGCGTTTGCAATGTAAGCGGACAAAAATTAAATTATTTACAGAAACCTCAAAAATTACGGTATTTCTCTACTCCGTATTGAATGTTATTATACGTACAAACCTTCCTTTTGAATCACTCTATCTATTAAAAAAAACCGCATCAAAATCGGTTGCGTAGTTTTAAAGTTTTATGCGTACATACGGAAATATGGACTTTGTTTTATAATATGTAGTGATGTGCAATTAGGAGGTTCTGGTCCTACGAATGTTTGACTAGCTCCCTATCTTGCCAATTCGTCAGGTTTTTCGTTCCCTGCATGGCCACGATGCCCCGGAATCCATGCAATTGTTACTTCTCCCTCAGCTAGTTCGTTTAGTACACTAGCTATGCCCCTGGTCGTAGCTTACAATCACTGTGACCCCCAGGAGGTGGGCGGACCTGGAGGTGGCGCGCAACACGGCCGGCCAGACCGTGGACGCGGCCAAGCTGAGCGCGCACTTCCCCGTGCTGGTGTCGCAGGCCGACGTGTGCACACATGTGCTGCAGGCACACGCGGATGACAAGTTCTTGGTGCAGGTCACTATGTACTAGGGTCGCCACCTTTTTTTTTTAAGAAAAATAGTATTTTTTGTAATTGGAAAAAATATATAGTACTTTGAGAAATTCAGAAAAAAAATAGTACACATCTAGTTTGTAATATTGGTATAGATGTAGCAGGTTCTAATGATTTAAACTTTTACAGGTGGTTACGGCATATCTCGCGTCCCTCTCCCGCCACGACATGTTGGTCCAGCATCCGGTGGCGGAGCTGTGCGTCAGGACCTTCGTGACCAGGGGGGCTTGCGGCAGACTGAGGTCCCTGGTCCGGAGGGGCTGCCTGGGTGACTCCAGGCCGCTTGCCTGCCAGCTGCTCAGCTTGGGACACATTGACCCGGCGGCGGCGCAGATCGCTCTCGACATGATGTGGAGGTTGAAGGCTTACGGGGTATGTTTGTAAACCACGTTAAATACTACTTCTAATAAGTGAAGACCTTTAAGGATATAGTTGATAAGATTGATACGTAGGATAATATAGATAGGGTAGGAATACAGGAAATTATAGTTAGTGTAGATAAATAAATAATATTTGGGACACTTACACTCATGGTTGTCCGTCCACAAAGTAAGTAAGTTAATACTTGTGTTATGGGTGACAGACAACTGGTGAATATATACTAATATAATTTTGAAATGCTTACTTAAATACAAATATACACACAGGCTCAAAGAACCAACAAATTCTTTTGATAGAAAATGTTGGCCCTCGGCGGGAATCGAACCCACGACCCGCGGAGCTGAAGGCAGGGTCACTACCCACTGCGCCAACAGGCCAGTGTTTAGCCTTCTCATTTCGTCCCATCAGGAGATAGTGGAGGTGCTGCTCAGCTGGAACGAGCCGATCAGCGCGGTGGGCGCGGCCAAGCAGACGGGCAGCACGTGGCTGGGCCTGCCGCCGCGCAAGCTGCTCGCCTCGGCCAAGCAGCACGCCGAGGAGCGCGGGCAGCCGGCCGCCTTCCTGGCCGTGTACCACGCGCTGCTCGCCAGGAACGAGAGGCTGCGGGGCTCGCCGCACTTCGTCAGAGGTATACCTGATGGCTAAAGCAGGAAGTTCCAAGTCCGTTTATATCTCTCTGTGTGTGTGTGTGTGTGTGTGTGTGTAACTATTTCTCTGTGTGTGTAACTATTTCTCTCTGTGCAACTATATTTCTGTGAAATTATCTCTTTGTGTAGGTACACACAAAGAGAGTGTGTAGGTACACACAAAGTCGCACAGAGAGAGATAGGTATCTCTCTCTGTGCGACTATCTCTCTCTCTGTGACTATATCTCTCTGTGTACCTATCTCTCTGAATACCTATCTCTTTTTGTGTTCCTACCTCTTTCTGAGTACCTATCTTGCTCTGTGTTTCTACCTCTCTCTGCGTATCTATCTCTCTCTGTGCGACTATCTCTCTCTCTGTGTGACTATATCTCTCTGTGTACCTCTCTCTCTGAATACCTATCTCTTTTTGTGCATCTATCTCTCTGTGTGACTATATCCCTCTGTGCAATGGACAGCGATATAGTTATATCGCTGTCCATTTATCTCTCTTAGTATCTATCTCTCTCTGCGTGACTATATCTCTATATACCTATCTCTTTGTGTACCTGTCTCTCTTTGTATTCCTACCTCTCTCTGATTACCAATCTTGCTCTGTGTACCTATCTCCCTCTGTGTGCCTATCACTCTATGTGTACATATCTCTCTCGTGTGTCTCTATATCTCCCCATCTCTCCAACGCATTAAACACCAAGCTTACCAGAAGAGTTAATAGTCGCTACAGACTGCCACAGATAACTATTCCGTTAAAAGGTATAAAACATATTATAAGTAATCTTTCAGTTTAGCAATTTGCTGTTGAGGTTGGCTAGTAAAACACATTGGGATGTGCTTCCTCTATACACACCTATTATTATACCTTTTTGTAATTATTTTATATCTCACAATGATAATGACGTGCGATCTACCGCACCTTATCTAAATGTTTTAATGGAATTTTATCGTAACATAATCCTGTTAGATAATTAAGTGTAGTTTTTACTAAATATTGACATAGTTGAACAATTATACAAGACAAACTATACCTCCGGCTTCGTCCATGACATTATAATATATATACTAATATTATAAAGAGGAAAATTTTGTATGTATGTTTATAATGTTTTCACACAAAAACTACTGGACCGATTTCAAAAATTCTTTCACCATTGGAAAGCTCCATCTTTACTGAGCAACATAGGCTATATTACATATAGCATATGTTGCTCCGATCCGTATCCATAATTAAAAAGTAAACAAGGTGTAAAAAATTAGTCATAAAAATCTGTCATCGCATGCGCTGCTGAAACTATTGATGATATATTTAACAATAATAAATCTATAGTCCGACTTAGTAGACTTTCCACTGCCATGAGATCGGTATGTACGCGATTAAAACCGCGGGATATTACTAGTTTGTTATAATTTGTCTTTAAGTTATGTTCTTCCTCTGTCTAGAAGAAAAAGTTTTTTCCTTTTATCTTTTTTACCTGGGATATAGCAATAACATCATCACCTGCCCTTATTCCACTCTAAGTGGGGTCGCCACAACCTATTATAAACATGTTGTCACATGATTTGGCTACGTTTTTACGACCACCCATACAGCCACTCAGCCCTATCGTTTCGTTTTACATACCCTGTATTAGTATTCTAACTTCATCTTCTTTCCTTCTCTCACTATAGCAAAGTTAATGCGTATATTTTATTACTATTGAATGTGATTTTTTATATATTTCAGGTGAACAATGCGACATTTACATAGAATATTACAAGCAGCTTACTTCTGAATCATAATAATGAAGAAAAAATGGTTTAAATATATATGAAAGACAACAGATTTATTATTTATAACAATTTATATTATATTAAGCAATAAATAAAGAAAATACCTATAAGATTTAGATTAGATTATTTATATACTTTAATTTTTATACTTCTAACATTTATTTATTTATATATCACTGACAAAAACAACACCTAACATTCATTAAAACTAAAAAAAAGTAGTATTTAAATTAGAGGAGATAACAACTCAAATTTAGTTAGTATCTATTTGCTTAATGAGGCAGGCGACCTACTAAACTAACTACTACTAAAATACCTAGACAAATCATGTAACATGTTTAAAACATGTTGTGCTGACCCCACTTAGAGTGGGACAAGGGAAGGAGAATGATGATGATGAGTAATAGAATAAACATGTTCTTTTAATATTTGGGATAAAATACTCTATAATGAAGCAAAACTTGTATTTTCCTTTAATATTTCCTTATATAATCCTTTTTATACAGCATACATATATGTATAACTATTGCAATTTGTTAATCACAGTAACCTAATATTTTTCTCATTCTTACATCAAACTTTGGTATAACTGTTTTAGAATATTAAATTGATAACACATACAAAAGAAATTATACTATTATTTTGCTATTATCTTGATTAAATCAAAACAAATGTAATAAAATAATACTATTAATACTTTTGTATAGTTGACCTCTCATATGACATAATTAAACAATCTGAATACTATAAACCGTTTATTTTATAAATAAACACCACCTTCAAATTATTAATATACAAAAACATATGTAAATAAGACAATTTAACATCTCACATTTCCTTAGATATATTACATCCTTAGTTTACTAGAACTCGACAACTGCACGAATAGCTTTGCCAGTGTGCATTAAGTGGAACGCTTCATTAACTTCATTGAGTGAAACTTTGTGAGTAACAAAATCATCCAAAGGCAACTTCTTGTTGAGGTAGTCGTTTACTAGTTTAGGAACACTGTCACGACTCTTGTAACCTCCAAACGCTGTTCCCTTCCAAACGCGACCCGTTACCAGCTGGAATGGACGAGTGCTGATTTCTTCTCCAGCCCCAGCCACACCGATGATCACAGACTCACCCCAACCCTTGTGAGCTGCCTCTAAAGCTGCACGCATGGTATTCACGTTTCCGATACATTCAAAAGTGTAATCTAGCCCACCGTCAGTCAGATCAACGAGCACCTGCTGGATTGGCTTATCATAATCCTTGGGGTTGACGAATTCAGTGACACCAAACTTCTTTGCAATTTCGAACTTATCAGGATTGATGTCGACACCGATGATACGCGTCGCACCGGCGACTTTGCAACCCAAGGCTACAGCCAGACCGACAGCACCTAGGCCGAATATAGCGCAATTAGACCCCGGTTCTACTTTTGCGGTGTTAAGCGCTGCTCCGTATCCTGTTGTCACGCCGCATCCGAGCAAACACACTTTATCTAACGGTGCCTCGTCGGCGATTTTACATAACGAAATTTCTAGAACAACCGTGTACTCACTGAACGTCGAGCACCCCATGAAATGGAACAATTCCTTCCCTTTGCAGCGGAATCTTTTCGTGCCATCGGGCATCACACCTTGTCCCTGAGTTATTCGCACTTTCTGACATAGGTTAGTCTTCGGATTGAGACAGAATTTGCAAGTCTTGCACTGCGGGACGTATAAAGGTAGAACATGGTCACCTGGCTTAACAGTCGTCACACCCTCGCCGATACTTTCTACGATACCGCCTCCCTCGTGCCCTAGGATAACCGGAAACACACCTTCCGGATCTTTCCCAGATAAAGTGTAAGCGTCGGTATGACAAACTCCGTTTGCTAGAATTTTCACTCTTACTTCACCGGCTTTGGGTGGATCGACCTCAATTTCTTCGATAGAAAGCGGTTTTCCAGCCTCCCAAGCTACTGCGGCTTTGCATTTAATCACTTGACCGGCTGTCGACATTTTGTCTATATAGGCAACAACCGATTTCAACAACGGTGAAGAACAAAATGAACTAACCTTTAGTCGATGTACAATAATCACCTTTAAGATAAATTAAAAATGACTTATATTTTGTTCATATAAAAAACTAAGATACGAATTATCACTGTTGGTGTGATATCAGTGAAGTCCAGTATCTATTTGACATTATTATCATTATTATTACATCACAAACTTAAAGTAAACAAGAAATAGAGAGTATTGTGTGCTAGAAAGAGGTAGACACAGTAACCAAATTCGGATTCGCATTTAATAATTCTACTATACGTGACCTTGAACATGAAAACGCATAACCTTGAACCCGGATCAATTGGGTTTTTTTGAGAGGCCACATAGGAGAGACACCTCAAGTGTTACGTTTTACGCTAGTGGACTCATTTATTAATATTTTTAACAATACATTTTTTACAACCAAGTATTATTACTCCATAAAATTAATATTATATCACATACTCGTTTTACAGTTCTCCGTTCTTTACGTAACGGTTAAAATTACTTATTATGTTTCTATAAACCGCATAATATTTTTATTTTATTATTAATTTTGTATTATGCATCTCCGCAAAGTAACGCCCTATTCTAAAAATTATATAAAATAATTCCTTAAAAGACTAGATCTGGAGATTCACAATGAAATTTTAAAAAGAAGTTTTCTGTAATTTGACAATAGCCTAAAGTTTAAAATAATCGATTATTATAAAAATCGATTATTTTACACCTCTGCAGAGTGCAGGCAATATACGTCAATACCATTTTTTATAGATTAGTAATCTATGGTCAATACTTTAAAGTCAATATTTTAAAGGTTATGTGACAGGTGACTGTTAGTATTTTAGGTTATTCGAAAGTTTAGATACATATTTAATGTATATTGTATAAGTAAAACTTAACGTTTAAGTGTGATTTGGTCAGGAATACAGGAAAATATATAGCTAGATTATTCATCCGCATTTCTTTGTCGAATATTGGTGACAGCATTTGTAATTTCATTGTTTAGGTTTTCTTTGGATCTTTGTAATGTTTTAAGAGTAGTCAAATGGCGAAACTACATAATTACTATGTATTATGCCCATTAATTGATCAGAACAGTTTCCTAGGAGTGTCACAAGATCGAGAAGATGAAAATGTTATTGTAACGTTAGGGCGAAATGTCGTCAACAAATACAGAGTAAGTTAGTACAGACATTAAATGTGATGACTTAATTCTGTTTAAGTGTATATAAATATTGTGTCAATAACTTTAGATACGGTAACCTTCGAAATTATAAAGAATGGTTTTATAAATTAAAATGATCTTTTTATTATACTTGAATAATATACTTATATGTAGTACCTATATTTTTTTTCTTATTCATGATATATTAATAATAAATAAATTTTCAGAAGAGAGAGCAGTGAATTAAAATTCTTGCGAATGCTTGGTTTAGCCTCAAATACAATAATACATGATTCACTAAGGGAACTTTGTTATATTATTTAGAACAGGAAATGTTTGAAGTAATGATTAAAAAAGCCCTGTGTGAATTATTTCCATATTCTTCTTATTTTAAATATTTAAAAGTAACATATTACTTGTGTTACAAATAACCATAAATTCCCATAGAAAAAATAGACAGCAATGATGGATGATGATTAAAACCTATGGTGGGTTAGGAGTTACCTCAATAAGGATTATTAGGTTGTTGTCTATTATTTCTTTAGACATATCCAGATTTTTTAAAGATATTTTTTTAATTTATTTAATAAGAAATATTATGGTTTAGCTTTCAGATCAGAAACAAATTGGCGGCTGGACATCCAAAGATCACCTCACTTCAGCTGTAGTATTTGATAAGGATCAAGATGCTTATATTGGTGTATTCAATAAAAATACTATCAAAATTTGGAAGGATGATTCCTGTAGTCTGGATAAGAGTAAAAAGTATAAGGTATATATTTCAATTAATATAATTATTTACCACAAATTTTCACATCACTCAAGAATGATAGGAAAAGGTTTTAAGAGACTTTGTTAATGCTGCATTCAGTTTCAATTCCATCAAACAAAACATTTGCTGTATAAAATACTTAATAAGGTTTCATTGAAAATAGACTATGTGGTATAAAGTCTTCATATAAAAATAAAGAACTCTATCTTCTCAATTTTCTTTCTTATAGCTTCTTATTAGCAAAGTAATAGATGTCCTCCATGGAGTACAGGCCTCCCCAGATGATCTATTATAGCATATAGCTTTGCCTAGCTAGTTTCACCCAGCTTGCAAAACTGCATAATCCAGTATCCAGATATTATAAGATCTTAGAAATATCAATGTAGCAACTTTTATATTTATTTGATATAAATAAATGTATGTGTAATTAAATTGTGCATGTTTTCCAGTTTTCAGTTAACATCATGAAACTTATACTGCGAGATAATCAACCATCCCTTATAATATTTGACAATGGCAACTGTGCTTCTCTTCCTTACGCATTAGATAATAGAAAGACATATGAAAGTAAATTACTTATTAAAGAGTCTGATACAATAGTTGATACTGCATGTTATAAAGTACAAAAGACAGACTATATCTGTTATGTTATAAAGAACAACAAAAATAGCTATGAAATCATGTCATGCCCTCTAAGGGAAGAACTGGGTGACATGGAAAAGTCTAAATTAAGTAGAATAAAGGTTACTGGACTTGAAGATGCACACATTGTCGGAGAACTCATTAGTGTGGATGACAATTGTAGTATATATTTTATGTGTGAGTAATTTGGTTTTGTTATGATAAAAGTTAATTGTATATGGTAATAGGATTATTGTTTAAAATGTGAGTAAAATAGCTTGTTAGTATCCCACTTCTGGACAAAAGTACACTTTCTCCATTGGATAGTATTGGAGCTGAAGTGATCTATTCTGTTTAATGCAAATTAGTAGTTAATATCCCAAAAATTATCCAAAGATGTTAAATTTGTGTCAAAATTAATCAATTGTAATTGTAAATATTACGCACAAAAGTTTATATTGAATATAGATATATACCATGTCTATCGCTAGTCCTAGTCACATAGATGTTCTAATATAAAAAAGTAATGTTATGTGAAAAAACCAACATGGAGTGATATTGGTTTGTCTTTTATATTCTATTAAATTAATATAGACAAGATAAATTAATATAAACTTTCATTTATTCAGGATCTGTGTGCAGGTATAAATAATTCTTTTTATTTTAGGGAGTGATACTAGGGTCACTGAATTTGATCTAGTCAAAAAATCCTGGAAAACTGTTGGAACTGTGCCGTGGATATCAACAATTACAAGTGTTTCCATAGCTTGGATGGGTAAAGATCATCTGATATTATTTGGCAGTAACATTGACCAAGATGGCGCTATAATTGTTGCTTACAACATTTTACTGGGAGTTGGATCATGCAGATACCCAATGAAAATGTACACAGAATATGCAAAACTATATTGTATTAACAACCGAATCATCCTCGAAGCATCAAATCACATTGGAATGTTACCGTATGTATTAGAGGCAAATAGAAATTTGTCTAGCCTCCTGGGATCTCATGAAGTTGTTGAAGACAATTGTACAGAGATAGCAGATTGGGAAACTCCAGTAGAACCCTTATTTAGTGTCCCCAATAAAATGAAGAGCCTCCTCAAAGCTGGTTTAACAGAGAGAACTATGTGTGCAAAAGTCATACCAACGTTAGTTGAAAAAAATAATGTTCAGAATATACATGAAGTTCTCAAAAAGTTGAAAGATATTCCTGAATCTGTTTTGGTTTTGTTACTTAATTATGCTATTAAGTGCATCGATCCAAGTGATATTGATATATCAAATCATGAGGAATTTGTAGAATTTTGCAAAAGTAAAAAGGAATATTTTGACCTACTGAACTCTCTGTTTGATATTACCTTCAGTGATGTGTTGTTGATACCATATTTAAGAAATGGTCTCAAACTGGATGATGCATTATTCTTACTGACTTATATATCATATCTACTTGTTGACTCTGATGATCAGATTGATACAAGTTATGAGAGTAAACTATTCGATTGGTGCACTTTGCTAATGGACTCTTTTTATCAACAGTACTTGTTAACTAAAGATAAGAAAGTTACAGATGCTCTGAATAATATGCAGAATGTTGTTGATAGCCTCATAGGTCATCTAACAGCAGTTGATAACACTTTACCCTTATTGCACAAAATTATATCTGGTAAATATTTGGATAGTGATAGCAAAGAATCATTATCTTATACCATTGAGCTGATAGAAATATAAAGCTTTGTTGAAATCTGTCTTTTTTTTCGAAGAACCAACCTTATTTGTAGTTTTCACTATACTTCACCATGGCTCAGTCTAAAATGTCCTAATATCATGGAGTTTGTTATATGGATTACTTATTAAAACCATGTAATCACCTCTTTCTGCAAATAGACATTGTGCAGCCATGGTGAAAAGAGTACTATATTGTCTTGGAAATGGCTATAATTATGAATAAAACTACAAAGTTATTATTCGATAGATTTTTTTTTAGCAACTCTAGCAAATTGTACAACCATTGGTTTATCTTTCAGTAAATATCCATTTGTTTCATTTAAAGCATTTTCAGCAATTCTTAATGACGGAAATGTAACAAACCCTTGACCTTTCATTCTACCTTCTTGCATTACCCTCACATCAAAACCTATTTGTTCATCTTCTGATATATGCTCAACGTAACGCCTATAGATCCTCTTAACGTCTTGTTCGGTAACTGTTTTGGCCAGATTTTTTATGTACAAACGCATAGATGGCTCTCCAGGATGGTAATTTTTAAAAACTGGTAGAATTTTCATATCTCTGTATGAAATTCTATTCTTTAATAATTCCCTTCTAGTTATAGTTGGCTGATCAGGCTCGATTGGTGTCTCTGTTGCTTCTGGAGATTGATCTTCTTTCTGGAACTTGCCGAGCTCACCAATAACTTCAGGCTCCTCTGACTGCTTTTGCAATGCATCTTGTGACACCACTAGAGATATTTTCTTTGTTTCTGATGGAATAACAACATCGAATACTTCTGTTTGGTCTATTTGGACTTTTTTTGGTTTAGGTAATGTTGCCATTGAGAGAACAGCTGCAGGTCGTTTTCGTGTCTTTGGTAAGGTGTGTTTCCGCTTTAACATTGAGGGCAAAGGTTGTTTCTCTTTATCAGCAGTTTCATCACTTGATATCTCTGATTCATAATCGCTTGGAGGAAGTATAGGTGTTTTATCCAAAAAGTACTCTAAGAAAGTTTCTTTAAAAAAATCGATGGCAGCTTTATCCTCCTTGAATGGCGTTTCCAATGACATCTTATTCATTAAATGCAAAGTTTGTATATAAAATGGTTTGTGTGTAAACAATTTATGAAGCAAGTTTATGGTTATTTTAGGGGTTATACTTGGGTACATATATTTAATATGTACAGGTGGTGGTTGATAAAAGTCCACAGTGGGATTCCAAGCGTTAATAAGACGTAAGAACTCTTTAATTTCATTTGTCGTAATGGAGATGGTAACATCTTTTTCTATTGTTTTTTCTACTGGTATTCGCTCATGAGCATATTCGACAACTAATCGCCGATGTGCTATTTCAAGTTGATGAAGACGTAATAATGACGATTTAGCTTTTTCCAATGTGGAAAAAGAAGCAAATAGGTAGTCGCGTTTCTTTTTAGTTTCCCAGACTTGTTCAGCTCCAAAATGCTTTAACAACTGCTGCTTGTCTTCAAATGATAGCATTGATGGTAAATGTTTTATAATTAACACTTTCGACATATTTGATAACAAATAAAAACATTCCCTGAAAGGTAATGTTTACAAGTTTTTATTTTTTATTACATTAACCATAGATTACTTACTATAAAAACTTGGAATCGAGTCTTTTAAGACAGATAAATAATCAGAATTGTTGGAATATAAATGTTTATTATAACAACTATATTTTCACTTTACACATTATTATTATCTTTTTTATAGCCTGTATTACACTTTTTAATAAATAAGAAGCAATTATCTCAAAAGTCAACCCATTTATTTTTATCTAACAACTCAATGTGACATTGATGGCGAAAATATTTTTTTTATATTATTGACCAAGTATATGAAAGAGGTTGTATTTGAAACACGTTGTAACTATGTAATATAAAAATTATCATTTAATATACGAAATCGATATTTTTTTAACATCCTTATTTGGCAGTTGGGACCATAGATTACTACTAATAAAGTTGGCACTTGGCAATTGTCAAAAGTTTGTAAACTTTAGGATTTACAAATCTATTATTATAGATAATCAACTTTTAACTTTAGTAACAAATAAATTAATAATACAGACTTCCGAGCCATGACGGATCAGTCTGTCCAGTCCAAAAGGTCAACTGTAAAAGTGGTTGTGCTTGGAGATATCGGCAGAAGTCCGCGAATGCAATATCACGCGTTGTCCCTTGCCGGTTGTGGATTTAACGTAAATCTAATCGGCTATACGGAAACATTACCGCTCCCCGAAGTCCAAGAAAACCCTCTCATTACTATAACTAAACTTTACCCGCTAAAAGTCGAAAAATATCCAAAAATCGTTCAATATTTCCTCAAGACGTTATGGCAAACAATAAGTTTATTACTAACATTGTTTATTACTGGGAAATGTTCACATTTACTTTGTCAAAACCCACCTGCAATACCTACTTTACCAGTGTGCAGATTTTATTGTTTAGTTAGTCGTACAAAGTTTATAATTGATTGGCACAATTATGCTTGGTCTATAATGGCACTTTCACTGAAAGCAAATCATCCACTTCTGAAATTGTCGAAATATATTGAAAAATGCTTTGGTCAGTCCTCCAATAGCAATTTATGTGTAACATATGCAATGAAAAATGATTTGTTAGAGAATTGGAACATAATGTAAGTATAGTGTAAGTTTCTGACAAGATTTCTAATAATAATTGCATACTGTTCAATGGAACAGTATGCAATTATTATATGACTCGCTGAATTCAGCGAGTCATATAAATTATTAGGAAAAGTAACAGCCTGTTACTATCTCACTGCTTGGTATAGGCCTCATCTCTTCTTTTTTGAGAAAAGGGTGGCATTGAACCCTAGCATGCTGGCGCAATGCAGATTGGTAGGTCAAACATATCCCAGGAATCCTCTATGTGCAGGAAACATATTACATATTAGGAAAAAATTATAATTCTAGAGCCTGGATTTTGAGTAGCTAAAAAGAACAAGACAGTAGGTAAATGGAATTAAAATTTCTGAAACATTTACAGTTTAAATTATGTAAAATATAAAAACAAATAGTTATTTACAATTGCAACATATAATTATTATATATTTTTAAATTTAACTTATTTCAGAGCAACAGTACTTCATGATAGACCTCCAAAAATATTTCATCCAATATCACTACTAGAAAAACACAACTGGTTCATTAAAATAGGTCAGCAATATGAAGTATTTAAATTTGCGGGGGACGTAAATTATAACACTGAGCAAGGAGATTCCATAAATAGGACTGCGTTCACTGAAGTAATAAATAATACTGTAAAATATAAAGATGACAGGGCGGGCCTGTTATTTAGTAGCACTAGTTGGACTGCAGATGAAGATTTTGGTATATTAATGGAGGCATTACAAGGTGCTTTTACTGCTACTATTTTTCTATACAGATTATATGCATAACTTCATAAATTACTATAAACTATTTTACTGCTTATAAAACTAGTCACAACAGCAATTGACATCATTTATATAAATGCCTATATGAATAAAATATTGGTTTATCTTATTAATATTGGCAAGTTTTAGTGTTCTGTATAAACTGTCAGATACCAAGTTCCTTTCTAACATTGCTAGGCCTTAAGTCATATGAGCATGTCCATCCATCCATCCATCCATCAGCCTATTGCAGTCCACTGCTGGACATAGGCCTCCCCATGTCTGCGCATATGAGCATGTCATTTACTTGAAAAATGAATTTAAACTTTATTTGAACTCTGTAATGGTGGCTTGTGCATATCTCAACAAATTTCTGCATTATTTATAATGCTATGGCACAGAGAGCTGCTTAAGCTAGCATTCTTGTAGTTTGTTAAAGCCTACTTGTACTATATAAACATTACTTAATCTTTTTTTTTAGTTTATGACACTACATACAGCCTCACAAAAAAGCTTCCTAAACTTATATGTGTGATAACTGGAAAGGGACCTATGAAAGAGCACTACAAGATGCAAATAGAATCACGTGCATGGCAGAATGTGGCTGTTGTTACACCATGGCTTGAGCCAGAGGATTATCCCACCATGGTGGCAAGTGCAGATCTTGGGGTGTGTCTTCACACTAGTTCCTCCGGTCTTGACCTTCCCATGAAGGTTGTAGACATGTTTGGTACAGGATTGCCAGTTTGTGCCTATGATTTCAATTGGTAGGTATTACAAAAAAACCTAGTTATTTTCATAATTGAAAGCTTTAGATGTATATTAAAAAAGGTTGCAGATAGCCATGATGCATGATGTAAATGCATTAATGACAATAATGTGAACAGTAGATGTGTATCACTTTAAAATGGTGATATTTATAACAATACATCTCTCTGTAAAGAGGATTAAGAAAAAAAATAGTTTGGGAGTCTCTAACCATAATCATCCAACTGTTATGTTAAGCTAACTTTTTTTAAAAATATAGACTCAGTAGAGATTCATAGCTACAACTTATGCATCACTGTATATTGGTTAATAAGGATAACATTATAATTTGATTGAAATTATATAGATATCAATTTTTTTATAAGTGTGCTTTATTGTGATTGTTAAGCAATGGAAATCATTGTTTTCTATAATTGTCTTTTAATTTTTAGTATCAATGAACTTGTACAGAATGGTGAAAATGGATACACATTCAAAACCAGTCATGAATTATCAAAACAAATAGTGTCCTGGTTTGAGGATTTTCCAATTAATATTGAACAAAATAAAATAGCTGAGAGTATGAGAAATAATCTGATAAAGTTTCAAGAGTCCAGATGGGAGGAAAACTGGAATTTAAGAGCTAAAAAGTTCTTTTTATAAATATTTTGAATCATTTACTTATTAATTTATATTTTTTGCATTTATTTAATCTAGCAATAACTTCATATATCTTTAAGGAAATTTATTTTTATAAACATACTAGCGGCCTGCCCCTGCTTCGCACGGGTATAAAATATATATCCCATGTCAGTCAGTGTAAAAAAAATGATTAAAATCGATCCAGTAGTTTTCATTTATTCATTACAGCCCGTGGCCCGCAAGCGTTAAATTTGGAGAAAAACAATTTCCTTTCCCTATACCAAGAAGATTTCCTGCTATATCTAATATCTAAATTCATATACTACATATTTTCATTTTTCCCCTATGTATTTTATTTTTAAAATTAATTACAGAATGTCCTTATATACTACATTCACAGCTTTCTTGTCATTAAACAAACTCTTGAAACAACGTCTTATATAGCTGTTAAATGCGAAGTGCTATAGGACGAAGCGCGGCCTCCTCACGGCATTTTAAATCTGTAATATCTCCGTAAATGTTCACTTAAATTACATGCTGTAAACGGCCATATTGATCTATATTAAATCAACAATTTATTTAAGGTACTTAATTGGATAAGGATTAATGCTGTATTGTATAAATATTGCTTTGAACATAAGCCATCATTTTTCGTAAAAAGTAAATGACAAAAACTGCTATTGTGGGTTATCCATAAGAGATAGACATATACCATCGCGGACTTTTCTGTAGACCTTTTCATGGTGTACAAATACTTAGTACATCATTTTGTTAAAACTCGTAGGGTTTAGTCTGCGTTTGCAATGTAAGCGGAAAAAAATGTAATTATTTACAGAAACCTCGAAAATTACAGTATTTCTCTACTCCGTATTGAATGTTATTATACATACAAACCTTCCTCTTGAATTACTCTATCTATAAAAAAAAACCGCATCAAAATCTGTTGCATAGTTTTAAAGATTGAAGCATACATGGGGATATACGGACAGACAGAGAATGCAACTTTGTTTTATACTATGTAGTGATATTATTTATTTTTACAATTAATTAGACAATGTCTTTACATACAACATTCGTAGCTTTCTTATCATTAGACAATATAAACTTGAAAGAAGGACATATAGTTGCGCCTCCGGTCGCTGCTAAATTCGAAGTGCTTATAGGTCGAAACGCGGCCTCCTCGCGGGATTTTAAATCTGTAATATCTCCGAAAATGTTCACTTAAATTACATGCTGTAAACGGCAATATTGATCTATATTAAATCAACAATTTATTTAAGGTACCTAATTGGATAAGGATTAATGCTGTATTGTATAAAAATTGCTTTGAACATAAGGCATCATTTTTCGTAAAAAGTAAATGAAAAAGACTGCTATTGTTGGTTATCCATAAGAGATAGACATATACCATCGCGGACTTTTCTGTAGACCTTTTCATGGTTAACAAATACTTAGTACATCATTTTGATAAATCTCGTAGGGTTTAGCCTGCGTTTGCAATGTAAGCGGAAAAAAATGTAATTATTTACAGAAACCTCAAAAATTACAGTATTTCTCTACTTCGTATTAAATGTTATTATACGTACAAACCTTCCTTTTGAATCACTCTTTCTATTAAAAAAAACCGCATCAAAATCGGTTGCGTACTTTTAAAGTTTTATGCGTACATACGATATATGTGACTTTGTTTTATAATATGTAGTGATAGTGATTAGTACTTTGTAATGTATTCTATGTTCTCATTTTTTTGTATCCATAGACAATAGATAACTTTGATATAGATTGAAAATATTATTAATAGATGTTAAAGAATAAATATATATTTTAAAAAAAACAATCCTTTTGTTTTAAAATGTATTTACAATAACACCATTCATCACTTACACTAAAAGTCTTTCTATTTCTTGCTGAATACTTTGGATCTGTGGTTTTAACTGTGAACCCTCATTAATAGTGATAGAGCATGCAACAATAGGCCGAGACACACCACAGGCCCTCCCTAGAGCCTGCTTAGACCTAACAAACACATAAGGGACATTTTTGTCTTCGCACAAAATTGGAATGTGTAGTACAATCTCTAACGGCTCAGCATCTGCAGCCATTATGACAAACTCAGAGAGCCCTCTATTCAGTGTCTTGGTAGCCTCATTGGCTCCTTTACGAAGTTGCTTGTAATTAGCAGCTTGTTGAACTAAGTTCAATATCTTGGCTGTTAAGGCAGCATCAGCCAAAGGGTATGCTTTAGGGTTCACAGATGCTTCTGTCTCAGCCTGAAATAAATGTTAAAGTCAGTTGAATAATATAGGGGATAAATATCTAAAAAAGGCACAAATATAGATAGATATTTTTTGTAATAGATTTTATCTATGTTTAAATTTTATTAGATATAAATAAATTATACAGAAAGCTACAAAACTAAATATACTTATGTTTCTAAATCAGTCTCCTAACTATATTTTGTCTTAATTAATACACATCCACAATTATTTTTATTTTTAATACCTTATGTATAGAACGCTTATGTATAGAATAACGGTATCCGGCAGAATAGAATAGTACTACCCTCATTTTTTACCGAGGTGTCGTAAAAGGCGACTAAGGTAAGTCAACCAGCCGTGTGGTATCCGGCTGAGTAGAATAGACCAACCTCATTTCTTACCTAGGTGTCGTAAAAGGCGACTAAAGTAAGTTGACCCACCGTGTGGTATCCGGTTAAGTAGAATAGACCACCCTCTTTCTTACCAAGGTGTCGTAAAATACGACAGAGGTAAGTTGACGTCAGGCAGGCGGCTGGTCGTAAAAACGCAGCCAAATCATGTGACAGCATGTTTATAACATGTTGTGCCGACCCCACTTAGAGTGGGATAAGGGTAGGAAGATGATGAATATCTTATGTATAGAGTGAAGAAAAATCGATTGTTTGCACACCAATAAAAGAGTAAAGCAGACTAGAGTAAGTTAAATAAAGGCGGTATTTGATAAGAAATGCTTTCGATGTGTAAAAGTTGTTATTTTTTTTTATTAAACTTTAAAGTACTAAAATACTGGCATGTATAATTTTACCGGTATTAATGAGTTTATAACCTAACCAAACACGTGCGTTGAATAGGACGTGAGTTTGGTATATCATCAGTATAGAAAATAACGTTCTTTCTAGTTCATAGAGGAAGAAAATAAACATTAACTTACCATAATTGCTTTATGATTGCGTTACGATTCTTTAATAAATTAAACCTCTCAGCGATCACTCGCTTCACTGAGGAAAACAAATGACAATACAATATCTGGCAATAGGCAGGGTTGATAAAACCCTACAAACTCATGCAAAAGAACGAATTACGAAATATTAGTATTCGGAAATTAAGAATAATATTCGAAAACACGCTTCGTGACGCTAACCTCAAAATTTAAAAAAAACTTTGTTTGTTACGGACAATAAACTTAAACAACTTTATATTTTGTAACATAGACAACTGTCCCCTGTCTGAAAATTTTTTCATGTACTTTAAATCATAGACTAACTACTAAGATACTTTAAATACAATTTTGGTACCTATGTTTTAGTTTTATGTTAAAAAAGCAATGCATTACTTTTAAATCTTATCACTTATTTTATATTGAAGCTCAGGTTACCTGGTTATGATGAAAATATCATAACGGTCAACGTATTTATCTTAACTTACGATTAAGTGGAGGGAAAAATTAAGTTACACAAATCGAACATTGCAATTTATTTAAATTTTCTTCCTCATACTTAATTTTTTAAAAATTACCTTATTCTGCCAATTTTCTTTGTAAAAGTAAAAATATTTTTTTACATCCCAAAAACTACAGAAGTAGATCATGCACAAACTATGAAAATTATAATTAATTATCAATATAAACAACTTTATAACCTTCTCGTAAACCAAGATCACACTATCTACATACATTCACATAGTAATAATTCTTGTAAATCACGATCAGGCTTACTACATACATACACACATACATAGTAATAATCTCAAGGTCTAAAATGTAAATTCTACACTCTAGTTTCTCATATATTTTATTTCAGACATTTTATTTAAATATTTAAAGTTTATATTTGTGAGAAGTATGTATCTTTTACAAAAATTAATAAATGAGAAATTGATTGATAACATGTATGTACTATATTAAAAATTTATTTGACATTAATGTTGACACTAAATGACATTATTTTAACATTTTACACTCCACACTCTCACGTCTCAACTATGTATATCAATGTGTTGACTAATATAGTCTCTGTGATAATATTAGTCTACACTAAATTCTCTGCACTAGAATGGAGAATACAGAACCCAAAATTACACACTAACACATTGTTGCTGGAAAGTGAAGAATACATATGGAACATACAGCTACTTTACTTTTCTTTTAAATATTTCTTTTTATGAAGTTAATATCATTACTTACAATAACTTTTATGTTTGATTTTATAAAGATATTTCATATATAATAAAACTTTTAGCCCCTGAACTCTTATAGTAAATAATAATTCAGTCATCTTGATCTGTTACATTGTCCGCAAGCGTCACAACACTTTAAAGTTTTTGAAGCCTTTAAGAAGGCTTCACATACTTATACTAGTTGGGTTTTTTAAACACATGCTGGTTGTTCTGGGTTGTCTGATTTGATAGGAAGGCGAGATGACCCTTAGGACACTTGTTGGCATAGTGACCCTTAGTGCCACATTTAAAACAAGTAACCTCTTCCAAAGGTTTGTGCATCAATCTTTGCTGATTACGTCCAATTTCTTCATTATCATTAGCTGGCTTTACATATCCCAAGGCTCTGTATCTGGCTTCTTCTTGCTTTTGAACAACTTCTCTTTGCTGGAATAGAGTTGCAATGCTAAATTTGTAATTTTTACATTTGAATACTACATGTTAAATCAGACTTGCTTTATTAAAGTGTGATACAGCTCTAATATCAATAAGCCATAATATATGCATATTATGGTATCCGCTGTGTGATATCCTGCTGAGTAGTATAGACTACCCTCATTTCTTACCGAGATTTCGTAAAATACGACTAAGGTAACTTGATGTCAGGCAGGCGGCCAGTCGTAAAATGCGTAGCCAAATCATGTTACATGTTGTGCTGACCCCACTTAGAGTGGGATAAGAGCAGGAGAGTGATAGTAAGAATATTATGGTTATGTTTAATTATTAACAAATAATTGTGAGATTCTTATTGATAATTTTGGTAGTAACTTATTCCATCTTGAGTTCTACATTAACTCAGTGACTGACATAGAATCATGTATAAGAGTAAATTAGTAATATACATCAATAGAAACTAATTGCAAGAATTGACTAATTGAGATTTATCTACAATATGATTGACTTCTATTCATATAACTTACATCTGGAGGAAGTTTATTACACGATGATGCTTTATGGCCGACATCTGAGCAGTAATGGCAGACAGGAAGGCGTTTAGCATCTTTTGTCTGCTCTGGTGGTGCGGGAAGTTCAAATCGAGGATGCATATACTTGCATCCAGCACCATCAGGACAGAAACCAGTTAGATAATTCATGCATAAGACTCTTCTGACATGACGATGTCTGCAGTGTGGACCATGTCTACAAAAACCACGGTCATACCTAAAAAAATACATAGAGCATAAGTACAATGAAGAAAAAGTTTCCTTAAGTTTCCTATATCTAAAATATAATACTGACGTAAAAACTATGGACTGATGAGTTCAGTAAAACAGATTGCTAAAAACTAGCCTGGGAGAATACTGATAAAATTACGATAAAAAATTGTAATAAGAGATTTCTACATATATGGTACCATTTGAAAATAAGTACCATTTTGGGATGCATTTTCCATATAGGCAAGGTTTTGCAGCACACCAAGGCAACAAGAGCATAAAATTTTAATTTTCAAAAATTATAATTTATCAGGACTGAAAACATACTAAACACTTTCACTCGAAAAAAAAACCCCAAAACACCCCCTGTAGGCATATAAAAATTTACCCCATATCCCACAGACCACTTCTTTACAAGTCTGTTCTTGTTTGTATAATTGTGTTTACTTTAACTTTACAAAGCTTCTTGCAGATTTAAAGAAAAACATCCAAATAAAAAGAAATAATATTTGAATACTTAAGTATTCCAATATTATTTGTATTAGTAATATACTTGCTACACATAATGTTATTGCTTTTACCTTCCCAAAATACAAAACATTGCACATACTTTAATTATCACTCAGTATACTTCACCATTTATAGTTTTTCAGTTGATTTGTAAATAATTTATGTCAAAATTGTAGAAGAAAATTTTTATGTTAAGAGAATCACCCTTTTCAATTACTTCAGGACAATTAAAAGACATTTGAAGTACACACTTACTAAGCAGTCTTGATCACCATTATCCTTTAAATAAAAATAAATTCTTACCATGGACAATCTTTGATTTTACTCTCTGGATCAATGTGAAGAAATGGACATTCCTTATTATGACATGCATTAAATCTAGCATAGAAGTAGCATTCGGGCATTTTTGACATATCATATTCGTGAAGAAATTCACACTGGTCCCCTTTTTTGCAAAGGCCACGAAGCCAATGTTTACAAACAACTGTTCGGTCTCCTCTCACATGTCGGTAGGGGCACTGTGGGCCGTTGTTACAACCTCCAGGCTGACTGAAGAATTCGCAAACTGCGGCCGTAGACTCTGAAATCGTACATTTATGTGTAGATCGTAAATTAATTTTAATGTGTACATCATTTCACTGGAGGATATAAATTTAATCTTACTGTCCATGCCAGGAAAAGGCAGGGGTAAGGCCCCATATTGCTGTTCTAGCGCGTAATCAATATCAAATTTAACATGATCAACATTTGCCACTATTATTTCCATTATAATATCCTATTATTTTATAACTTATTTCTGTTATATTGTATTTTAAAAACAAATTAACACTGAAACAAGCTAGTAACAAGAATTAACTGTCAACCTATGCTGTCAACGTCATCATATGACTTTTAAGACAAAGATTGCCATTTATTCTTTAACAGATAAAATCTGTATTTCAGAGGTATGTAACGTAGACGTAACACAAAAAGCTCTACAGATGTTTTAAATTTTGTTGCTTGTTGCTGTGTAATCTTATAGCACTCTTTAGTTTTTTTTAAATTATAATAAATCCATTTAAAATCATCATTTATTTTCCTTTTAGAAAGCTGTGTTCAAAGGCATCGTGTATATCATATAATTATATTCACGAAAACTAACGCATCATTCCATTAATCTCCTCCTAATTTCAATATACGGAAAAGGTGTATATTTAAATTGTTATCCTGTGCCCTAGAACAGCTGCTAATGTCAGATGTCAGTTTTCTTGTTTGTAATTTTGACATTTCATAAAAAAGCTTACAAACAGGAATTAAATATTGATTTCTATTTATGAAAGAAAACGAGCTTAAAAATGTCTTTTTCAGATCTTAAACATTCTTTGAGAAAATATGACTTTCCTATTTGTGCAAAAGAAGCTCTCGTTAAGATAGGTAAATAGAGTCCATATCGATTAATTGTTATTAATGATTATTATTGTTAAACTCAACGCTTACTTTCTCTATGCATATTTTAGAGCAATTATTGGTCGGGCGAGCAGCTCCTACAAATAAGCAGCTTGATGTTGCAATGGACATAATATCAGAATTTGTTTTCTGTGAGACTGATAGACGCGGTAACCGGCGTGGTCTGAATCCACTTCAGGAGTTACAGCTCATTGATGTCATTTGCGATTACATATCTGCATGTAACAATGACACCACCAAAAACACTATATTTTTGAGTCTATTTGGGAGTATGGAGAGTCAGCGGAAGTTGAAGATATTGAGTATTTTAGCCAGTATGGCCGTATCAGCGGCGAGTACCCCTGTAAGCTTTTTAATTATTGTTACATACCACAACTTTATATATATGTAGTTTGAAGAGTTACATATGTTTACGCCGTGTGATATCTGTCTGACGTCAACTTACTTTAATCGTTTTACGACACCTCGGTAAGAAGGAGGGTGGTCTATTCGAACAGGATACCACACGGTGGGTCAACTTGTCTTAGTCGCCTTTTACGACACCTCACTAAGAATTGAGGGTGGTACTATTCTATTCAGCCGGATGGATACTACACGGCGTAAGTTACTGCTAAGATATGACATAGCTAAATATAATGTTTTTTTTATGATTATATTAATATCTCTAGGTATTGCTAGCTGTAGGTGTTTGGCTTCAACAAATGGGATGCTCCTCGCCACAATCATTGCAGTTAGTTGACAATGTTATTAGAGACCACTTTTATTTGAACACATCAAATCAGGATACTCTCAAGACGCTGGCAAAAACAGCACCACAGTTTGTGTCCAACTTTATCACAGCTGTGACTGAGCTTTATATACATGATGTGCAGAAGGTGAAGAAGATGCCACCAAAGAATCTGCTAGAAGTTATCACATCTTGGGTTTGTAATGCACTTATCATCATCATCATCTTCCTGCCCTTATACCACTCTAAATGGGGTTGGCACAACATGTTATAAACATGCTGTCACATGATTTGGCTGCGTTTTTACGACCGGCCGCCTGCCTGACGTCAACTTACTTTATTCGTATTTTACGACACCTCGGTAAGAAAGAGGGTGGTCTATTCTACTAAACCGGATACCACACGGTGGGTCAACTTACCTTAGTCGCCTTTTACGATATCTCGGTAAGAGATGAGGTGGGTCTATTCTACTCAGCTGGATACCACACGGCGGGTTGACTTACCTTAGTCGCCTTTTACGACACCTCGGTAAGGAATGAGGGTGGTACTATTCTATTCAGCCAAATACCACACGGCGGAAAAATATATGTTTAATTAAAAACGTTAAATAAATCATAAAGATCTGAAATTCGTTGCTAACAATAATTAATGTTTCAGATTGAAATATTAACTAACTTAATATAATAATAACATATCAATTTTAGCTTTGCCATTACAGCAGTTTAAAAACACTATTAAAGAGAAGCTGATACAAAAAGCCTACTATATTGTTGAGGTTTTTTTTAGATGTCTAATATGTTTAGAATAAAACATCAAAGATATATATATATATATAACAATGTGCTATACTGTTGAGGTTTATTTATTAGACCTGGTACAAGATATTAATAACATAATATAACTAGTTATAAGGATGTATATTGAAATGAGCAATTGCCGGTTTCTTGCTGGCTCTTCTCGGTAGCTTTCTGAACGAGTAGTAAAATTTACGATTCAAAAGTACTTGTTTACAAGAATGATGAAAATTTTGAATTTGAATATGATTTTTCAACTTAAATTGAAAAAATAATTATTCTCAAATATAATATTCATATGCAAGGAATATTTATTTATTGGAACAGTTTTTATTATTATTGAACATTGTT
Organism: Morpho helenor; assembly: GCA_029227775.1. Lineage (NCBI taxonomy): Eukaryota > Metazoa > Arthropoda > Insecta > Lepidoptera > Nymphalidae > Morpho > Morpho helenor. The sequence continues at coordinate 667,426 of JARGCU010000034.1, read as the reverse complement.
TATGTTAAGGTCTATTCAAACCCAAGCTTGTGCATGTCAGCACAGTTGAACCCAGCATCGCTGCCTAGTGGTTCCATCCCCATGGCAGCAGTTACACCACTTGCTGGCCTCATACATTGGTGTGCATTGGCACCTCTCTATATCAATGAAGGTAACATACTTTCTAACAAACTTCCATGACCCTCTACTCAAATATAAAAAAAAAACTTGCTCCTCTGCTTTAAGTTGTTAAGTTTAAGTAATAGTTTTTATCAAAATTTCCTGTTAGTGTAAGTTAATTTGTCTCCTTTTAGTAATATAAATAATTTTTTACCTAAGTACCGATACGATACGATACGATAATGCTGTATTTGCCTTAAGAAGTGTTTTACCTAGTACTTGCCTTATAAAAAGTGTATTATTAATAAGTATGTGTAAAATGCTATTGGCTTGTCATAATAAATAAACAATAGCTATAATAATAATTTCAAACTGTGATATTTTATGTGGTAAATCAGTTCTTCATTTCTTATTTGTGCTATTTAGAGATATTCCTGTAGGTTATTTTAAAAGAAAACTAAAAATGTGTCATTGATTAAAAAAATAAATGTAAGTATAATTGTACCATAATTAAGAGATAGACTCCACAAAAAAATCTCAAATTTTGTATTCCTTTTCTAGCGGTTTATAGCAAAATAAAATTATCATTACCTTTTTTTATTATGAAATTAAAGTAACATCTAATTGTATAAATTGTTGTGATATTATATAACAGACACAGAAGTAGACGAGCTTCCACTAAAGAAAATAAAGATTGAAGATGAGAAGTTGGCAATCATAAAATCAGTACCAAGGAAGCATCTTAGCGAGACAGAATTGTACATCAAGTTGCACCTGGGAGTGTTACACAGTCTGCGTGCGGGGCGACGCACTCACGGACCGCCAACAGCTGTGAACGCCCAGCATTTGGCAGCTTTGACACCCCTGGTACAAACATATGCACACCACCTATTAAAATGTGGTGTTAAGTTGCACAGTGATACTAAATTACAGGTAAGTGTACATCACTATTAATAAACAAATAATCATACTAATATATAGGATATGTTATTGAAACTTGTAATAGTATATAAATAAACTAGCGGCCTGCCCCTGCTTCGCACGGGTATAAAATATATATCCCATGTCAGTCAGTGTAAAAAAAATGATTAAAATCGATCCAGTAGTTTTGATTTATTCATTACTGCCCGTGGCCCGCAAGCGTTAAATTTGGAGAAAAACAATTTACTTTCCCTATGCCAAGAAGATTTCCTGCTATCTTTGGAATACCTAAATTCATATAGTACATTTTTACTTATTTACTTTTACATTTTCTATGTATTTTATTTTTACAATTAATTACAGAATGTCTTTAAACAAACTCTTAAAAGAGCGACATAGCTGCTAAAGTCGAAGTGTTATAGGGCGAAGCGCGGCGTCCTCACGGCATTTTAAATCTGTAATATCTCCGAAAATGTTCACTTAAATTACATGCTGTAAACGGCCATATTGATCTATATTAAATTAACTATTTATTTAAGGTACTTAATTGGATAAGGATTAATGCTGTATTGTATAAAAATTGCTTTGAACATGAGGCATTATTTTTCGTAAAAAGTAAATGACAAAAAATGCTATTGTGGGTTATCCATAAGAGATAGACATATACCATCGCGGACTATTCTGTAAACCTTTTCAAGGTGTACAAATACTTAGTACATCATTTTGATAAATCTCGTAGGGTTTAGCCTGCGTTTGCAATGTAAGCGAAAAAAAATGTAATTATTTACGACATCACATTAGAAACCTCAAAAATTACAGTATTTCTCTACTCCATATTGAATGTTATTAGACATGTAAACCTTCCTCTAAAATCACTCTATCTATTTTTAAAAAAAACCGCATCAAAATCTGTTGCATAGTTTTAAAGATTTAAGCATACATAGGGATATACGGACATAGGGACAGACAGAGAATGCGACTTTGTTTTATACTATGTAGCGATATTATTTATTTTTACAATTGATTAGACAATGTCTTTACATACAACATTCACAGCTTTCTTATCATTAGACAATATAAACTTGAAAGAAGGACATTTAGTTGCGCCTCCGGTCGCTGCTAAATTCGAAGTGCTTATAGGTCGAAGCGCGGCCTCCTCGCGGGATTTTAAATCTGTAATATCTCCGAAAATGTTCACTTAAATTACATGCTGTAAACGGCAATATTGATCTATATTAAATCAACAATTTATTTAAGGTACTCAATTGGATAAGGATTAATGCTGTATTGTATAAAAATTGCTTTGAACATAAGGCATCATTTTTCGTAAAAAGTAAATGAAAAAAACTGCTATTGTGGGTTATCCATAAGAGATAGACATATACCATCGCGGACTTTTCTGTAGACCTTTTTAAGGTGTACAAATACTTAGTACATCATTTTGATAAATCTCGTAGGGTTTAGCCTGCGTTTGCAATGTAAGCGGAAAAAAATGTAATTATTTACAGAAACCTCAAAAATTACAGTATTTCTCTACTTCGTATTGAATTTTATTTTACGTACAAACCTTCCTTTTCAATCACTCTATCTATTAAAAAAAACCGCATCAAAATCGGTTGCGTAGTTTTAAAGTTTTATGCGTACATACGGAAATATGGACTTTGTTTTATAATATGTAGTGATAGTATATAATATGAATTTTTGTAGAATCACTGTTGTGGTTGTAAAGATACATAATAGATATTCAGAATATGAACAGTTATTTTGGAAATACATCAGAATTATCTTACTCTGACATATAGAGTTAACAAATCATTAATTATAAGAATTTTTCACATCATCCTCCTGCCCTTATCCCACTCTAAGTGGGGTTGTCTCAAAATGTTACAAACATGTTTTCACACCGCCTGCCTGACGTCAATCAACCTTAATCGTATTTTACGACACCTCCTTACCTTAGTCCCTTTTACGACACCTCCTTACCTTAGTCCCTTTTACGACACCTCCTTACCTTAGTCCCTTTACGACACTTCGGTAAGAAATGAGGATGGTCTATTCTACTCAGCCGGAGACCACATGGCGGGTCGACTTACCTTAATAGTCCTTTATGACACCTCGTTAGAAAATGAGGGTGGTACTATAAAAATATATCATATGACAATAATTTTGTGGAAGCGAAAGTTTTTCATAAGTTCAATTTAAGAAAATTAACAAAATTCTTTTACAGGATTGTTTGGACAGAATAGGTCAATCAGTACAAGTCGCTTTAGCAAATGGTTGTGTGTATGGGAATATAAGCAATCTTCTTGCTGCACTGGACACATTACCTGAGAACAGGCTGTTGCAGATCATAATTAAAAGCCATCAACAGAGCATATGACGTATGCTGTGAGCTTCTAATATTAATGTGCTGAACTTTAATGAACATAAAAGAAATTGTGTTATTATTAATACATGCATTAAATTTCTATCATTCTAGGCATATCTAATATTGGATTATTTTTATTTGTAAATATTGTACATAGAAATTATAGTAAGTGTAATTTACATTCACACTATAAATATCTCATGTTCAGAGAAGGGTGCTAGGATCCCTGGCAATCTTGGAAAAATTCGTAAAAAAATGATGTATGTAATATAATAATATAAAAATTATGTATAATAATATGATTTATGTATAATGAAGATATTTACTATAATGTTTAAACAAAACATGTAGAAAAAATCCAGTGAAATAATATTTTGCATAATGCAGTTAATGACTTTATTACTGGCTTCTGAATTTCAACCCGGCCAGCAAATACCATAAACATTAATTGTAAATAAGATAAATAAAAATAAAAACTTGTTGAATGTTGATAGAATATTTAATTAAAATGGTTTAAACCTGCGACTTTGTTTTATTTGTATAATTTTCTTTTTATCTTCTTCAAACTTTTGTCGGAGTGCAACTATGTGTTTCATCTTAGATTCCCTAATTTGGAAAGTATAGAAATTTTTCAATTCTTTTCTTTTTTTGTTTCTTTCTTCTTTAGCCATTATTTTACTTTCTACTTTTTCTGTGCGAGCAAAACTTTGTACTTTCCCTCTCTTAGTAACAGTGACCCACCCTTCATCATCCTCTTGTTCTAATTCCTTCTCATGTTTTTGTTCTATATCGGTTTTCTTATCATGTTCCTTCATGAAAGTTTCTATTCTTTCTTTTAAGGCTTTAGGATGTTCTATTGAATGGTTATGTTCTTGAATCCATTTTTGCATTCCCATACAAACTTCATGACCGTTTGAATTCATAGGCCTCAACTTTTTTAATTCAAGCGCTTTATTCAGTTCAGCGACTCTTTCGAAAACCAAGTAACAAACTTTAAAAGAAAATTTGCTAGTTTCACTTTGAAAACATTTTAATTTTATATCTGAATTGGGTTTTGTTGAGAAAATTACAGAAGTAATTGTTCCAGCTTCTATAAAAGCATTTTTTAATCCGTTTTCGTCTGCATATGGAGGCACATTTACTACAAATAACGTTCTTCCCGAAGGCTTATCGATTGTGTGCTCCCGTACAGAATGTTCTTTGAAGTAAATCATTTGTGGTGCAATGGAGTCCTCAGTCATTTTTAATGCTAGGGCTGAAATATATAATAAAAATTTTATTTACTTTTCAGAAATAAGCATATCAGTAAGTTAGAATATTAAGTTTACCTTTAAAGTCGTGTATTTTGGTTTTCTTCATATTATTAGTTATTTTAAATTCACCTTTCCAGTAATTATGCCTAACAGTAACGTATATTATTCATTTTGACTTTGTGATTATTTAAAGCATAGATAATACACTATATAGGATATAGATGTGCAACTCTGTCATTTTATTGAAGTAATGATAAGGGACTGTATTCGCTGATCTGGCAGAGATGTCGCTGTAACGTTATCATAATAATCCACTAGATGGCGCTGTACTGCATTCATATAGTGACCCTTATATAAAAATAGCATTCACAAAAAAATTGTTTGGCGCTATACCACTTCAATTTGAACGGGCTTGGCATCTCCAAATTCCAGTTCAAATCAAAGAGTAGCACCAAACTATTATTCTAAATAAGGTTAATGAATAAAAGATTAAAGCTATGTAATATTTAATAATTTTTATTTTTTACATCTTTTCAAATAGTATGTCAATTCAGGAAACACTTGAAAAATACTTTTAAAACATTTAAAAAAATATCAAGCGTATACAAATAATAAATGTTCATCAGTTTACACGGTTATTTGTTGAAAACAACTAACTTTGCATACGTACTACACTCTGTAATTAGTTTTCATAATCATAATCTTCATTTGCTGTAAACCTGAAATCACACATTTGAATTTTTGTAGCTATAGTCTAAATCAGACCAAATATTTAAAATGTATACCAAAATAATGTAACCGAAAGTGTTAAAATATAATATTTATTACGAATAACCACATATTTTTTTCTAAAAAACAAAGTTAAAGGTATTGTGGCACTTATAATAATTTTATTTAGTACATTTCAGTGAAATGGCTGCTTTAACCCTTTTGTGCCGAAAGCCGATAAGTTGCTTCTCACTGCGCTCTCATAAAAATTGCATACAGTCAGAGTTAAAAAAAATACAAACAAATATAAACAGGTTTTCAAAAATCCACACGGCGCTTACTGTGTAATACCTTTACCTGTGTGTTACCTTCGAGTAATCTCTTTTTTTTTGTTATGTAGGTATTAGGTAATAGGTATTATTTATCTTGTTGCAAACTCATTTTTTAATATTGTTTGTATTATTTGTTGTGAATTTTTACTCCGATATGCTGTATGTCTTATTATTCACCGTGTGGTATAGAATAGACCAACCTTATGTCTTATCAAGGTGTCGTAAAGGGCGACTAAGGTAAGTTGACGTCAGGCAGGCGGGTGCTCGTAAAATAACTAACATGCAACAAATTGTTTAAAACATGTAGTGAGAACCCTACTTAGAATGGGTTAAGGAGGAGCAAACTTGTTCCTATTTTATTCTTAGTATATTACTTTTTGAATCGTGTAAATATTATTTCTCGTTTGGTTTTAATTGCATAAGAATGTACATAAATAAAATTTAAAAAATTCGTCTGGTTATTCTCGTGTAGGCATTTCCTTTTCGCTCGGCACTAAAAGGGTTAAAAATTCAAATTTCTGCAGTCAAAATTTCTATTGTTAGGAAAAGGTATTAAATGGTTTCAAAAACATTATAGTAGTTACTTACCAACGTTTTCACATCCAAAATAACACATAAAATAATTTTTGGACGGCATAATTTCCAATATAGACCTTTAAATAAGCAGTGATGCGTTTTTGGCAGAAAAATTTGAAAATTTATGACAAATACTTATATATATTACAGTGTATCATTTGCGACATCTAGTGAATAATGATATAAAACTAATTTTTGTTGTCCAATACTTTCTGTAAGATGACGCTCTCAGCGACCTAAAGAGTGCTTCTTAGGGAGTTTCACCCCCCTGATTTAAAGCTTGCTTTTTTAATCTTTACAAAAATTATGTCAGGTTAGTAGGCATGTGAAAAAATAATAGATTTTTATAATTTTCGATTATTTTTTTAAATAATCGATTCTATCGTTTTTTTTATTTTCATAGTTCTCTTTGTTTTTTACGCTTTTTTCTACTTTAATAAGATTATATATACATTATGGAATGAAACCAATGTAGTCAAACTTATACATTTTAATCGAATTTCACAAAAAGCGCATCTTTCATTATTTATTGGTAGTTGTCAACTTTAGTTAGCCTTTAATCTAATCAATTGTTAATATTAAAAAGACAACTTATCAGTCTCAAAAAAAAATTATTAATCGATTGTTTTAATACGAATCAATCGATAATTTTAGTATCGATTTATTTTAAAGGGAAATTGATTCATCGATTTTTTCTCTCAGGTTACATCCTTATTCCTTAAAGGTAAGTGAAAAGCATAGACTACGAAAATTAAGAAGTTTCAATAACAGCCTAGAATCGAGTCTTTCAATGCCTACTTAGAACAGTATACATTTTATACTACGAAGTCTTATACATGACAAAAAGTACTTCATTCATTAATCAAATTGTATTTTAAATATTAATCTATGCATAATGATTATGTTATTATAATAAGGGCGCCAACCAATGTGTCAATAAAAAAAAAAACATTGAACCAACTAAATGAGGCTTATATTTACGTGTGATAAGACAAAGATGAGAATGGGTCTTTTAGCTTTCCTCTCCTATTATTTGTTGGACACTCGCACTCACAGGTCGTACTTATGACTCCCGTACTCAAAGTATAATAGCTGTATGGTTATGTTATTATTTAACTAACACTGCTAATAAATTCACTTTTATAAAAATAAGAACGTCTGTTGTTTTTATTTGATTATTGCACCAGTAGTCAGTACAGACGCGGATCTGATCACTCATCATACAAGGATAATGATAATAATTCTTAAGATTAAATAAAAATGTTATTAATGTCTTACCCTTAAAAATAAATAATAGATTAATTAATAAATCAGATTAGCGATTTAACGCGGAAGCGCTGCCAGCATTCTTGGGACCATTCCACGCAGGCATGATTTCTATAGTCCTAGGGCGTGAGTAATTTAAGATTCATATAACTTGTATGTAGATGTTTATAGTAAATAAAAAAAATCATAATAAAATGGTTTTCTTTATAAACTGTCATTAATGCCTAACCTATGTTAAATATTTTATCTGTCAGTGTCTGTTGGCGAATGAACTTCGTCTATACAATATTTGTGTCTGAAAATTTTGACTGTATTATTCTTCTTATTTTACGGCAATGTGTTATTATATTTATTTGCTGAGCTTAAACCCTAGTGATGCTCTCCACCACAGCGAATAGTAAAGTGAAAAGTTCGAAATTAACGGAAAACATTGATAGTTCTGATCGGGACGATTTTGGACATGAAAACACAACGGACGATAAGGTCAGAGGTTATGTTGGTTCATACGATGGATCTTCGTCGTTCGGAGGACCTCGAGATACACGTTTCCGGTGTCGCGGGCGGGTCACCGAGTTTCGCCACTCCAGGGGCAGTAGTAGGGGTGGTCCAAGAGGCCGTGGTGGTTTCCCGCCACGGGGGGAACGAGACGAGAACTCATACAAGTATAACGAATCGTTAGGGTCAACGAATAATGATGGCTGGTCTCAAGGAAATAATAAGTTCTACGATAGATCCGATTTGGTAGTAAACCTGCCCGAGGATCCCCGTATATCGAAGCTATTGCGTCGCCTGTGTGCCGAAGTCGATGTAGAAAAATCACTTGTCATATGTAGCAAGCTGCAAGATGCCGTAATGCTACCCGAAAATGCACGATATATCCGAAGATCTTACGACATTTTAGTGGAATCATTGTTAGATGTTCTTTATGATGCACCAAGTCCTGAAACTAAAGAGAGCGCGTCTGTTGTACTGGGCAGGATCGGCTATGTTATGGGCCCTGATTTTCAGAAACATCTTGATTGGATTTTATCAACATACGCAGTTCACAATACTTCAATAAAGCATTTGTTGACATTGTCATTTTGTGAAACTTTTCAGCTCGACCATCAAACACCTAGTTTGGGTGAATTTGCAGAAGCAACATTGGAAAAGCTACAGACTATTATAGAAGCTACAGACTCTGCTGATGTTTTCATGGCTGCTATAAATGCAATGATAATGATGTCTAATTCATATCCTGAAAACTTTGCAAATCATTTTGTTGATACAGTAGACATATTGGTGGGTTGGCATGTGGACAACGCACAACCAAATAAGATCAAAGATTTTGCATTACAATCATTATTTAAATTGAGCCGTCACTGGCAGGCTGATGTTGGGTTTTCAGTCAATTTATTGAATCAGTTTGTGGAAGACATGGTGGCATATTGTCATGATTTGGATTCAGATAAGAGTGATAAAGACGGTGATGTCAACTCCCATGATGAATGTATGCAGAAAATTGCCTCGTTTTTAAATGTGTTCAATACTGTAGTAAAAAGCTTAGGAACTCTACTGAGCCCTAATGTTTCTCAGACAGTTTCGTGGTCTTTCTTGACAGATGCACTATCAAAAGTTCTACAGGTACTGACAGAAGCACTCAAAGAGGATGCAGAAACTGATCTCATTCTTTCAGGTAATGAGTGTGTCAAATTACTTATAAAATATTTACAGATGAAATCAACATCATGTCTCCCTGCACTTTTTGCTTTGATTTCTATAGAAATGAGTGCTTATTTGGGTGTTGATGAAACACTATGTCTTAGCATTATAAATCTAATATCAACAGCTATTAAAGAGATTTCATCAAATTTGACATTGGAATTTATTACACAAACCATTGGACCACAATCTCTTCTGCGTCCGTTACGTTTCTCTGAAAATACCCATATATTAACTGGGGTGATGTCAATTTATAGTAATCTACTCAATTTGAAAAATATACCTCTCCTGCAAGAGGCATATAAATATGTTCTGACTGATATTCAAAATTCTTATTCAGTTATATTGCCACATATCCACATTATAAAAGTTGAGTACACTGAAGATTTTAATGAGGGTGATGCAGAAAAAAATATTATCTTCTATCTCCAATGTTTATCAGAATTGGCCAATGCGAGCAATTCTATTATTGGAATGTGGGCCCTACAGCCAAGCATCTTAGAACTATTGGCCATAAAGATGTGCCCGCATGATGTAATTTTGATGAGAGAAAGACCTGCATTGCAGTATGCTATACTCTACTTATTGTACTCTCACTGTAAGAAGAATAATCACTTTATTGCATCAAGTGACCTGGTAACTAACACTCAACAGAGAGCAAAAGATCTTTTTGGCTTATCTACCCTTACGCTAGGCGAGGTATCTAGTTCTAGCCCTACTTCAGGGCATCTTGCTGTTATACTCAACACCCTTAGTATTGTACTTGATGACCAAATGCCCAATGAGAGTTTAATTCTTATTTTAACTTGGATATCTGATATATTTTCTCAGTTGTATAAATGTTTGCCTATTATTAATATGTCCAAAGGATTTCTTGTTTTAATTACCAACATGTTGGCCTTATCACATAGTTTTAATAGTGATATAGTCATGCTTGCTATGAAAAATACTCATTTTTTATTAAAGTACAAGGGCATAAATTGGAATATTCTTATACTAAAAACTATAGCTGTTTTATGCACGTTACATATTGATAATCAAAATAGATCTTTGGCAAACTTGTGTAAAGAAGTACTGTTTGAACTTCCATGGGATATTGTGCAACAAGAATTTGACAAGCAAACTGTTAAAATATTCACCACTCGCAAATTTAATCACTCGATTATAAACTGTGACACAAAGTTGAATTCCTTCAAAGAATACCTAATGAAAGGATCCTTCTCGATTTTGACTAATCATCATTTTCAAGCAATAATCAATTGCCTGATGCATGTAAATCTAGATAATAAAGACTTTTTAATTGATGTTTTTATTACTTCATGGCCTATACAAAGTATTGATATTGATGAAAATAATTTGAATTTCTTCAGACAGTGTGTGTCAAATTTTTCATCTATATGTGTAAATTGGGCTCTCTCAGAATTAGCACATACATGTATATCATTAAAACTTCGAACCGTATTAGGTAAGCCTCAAGAAACTTTCACAAAAATTGAAGGTATTTTAAAGGGAGTAGCACGGGAAATATCTTCCCAAGACTCAAAATTTGCTGTTGGTGAACACAAAATGTTAATAGAAGTAGTTATGGTAGAGCAAGTCAGATCTAGATGGCTTATTGAGTTTATGATGTTCTTAGAGAAGTATACATACAATGCTGCTGAAGGTACAGCTACTGTACTACCAACCGTTGCAAAGCCTGTCAAGACATTTTTTCACACAAACTGGACGACCTGTAGGGAATGGCTGAGTAGAGTGCGTCCAGCAGCACTAGCTGTGAGTATTCATGGTGGACATTATGGAGCTGCCATATACCATGCTTACCTTATATTACAAAATGCTGCTAACTCCAGCACTAATATTGATGTTGAGGCTATTGCAATGAGTGTAACTCGAGTCCTTATTAAGATTAAAGAACCTGAAGTTTTACATGGTATTTATATATGGATTAAACAAAAATTCAATCTAAAATTGTCATGGTTGAAAGGTGCAGCTGAACAAGCAAATTCACGTTTTGAATTGGCAACTGATTGTTATAAAATTTTATGTAACGAAAAGACATCTGATGATAGTAATGAATCAATATTGGCCCCATTGGACCCAAAAGCATATAAATTTGTAAATGAACAGATTTTTGAAAGTTATAAAAATATTCAAAGTTGGGAAGATATGGAAGAGTGGAAAGAAATAATGGAGGGAGGTGGCCATAGTTCTCACTGGGAATCATTAATAAATTTAAAGAAATTTGAAGAAAATATAGATATTTCAGATTTTTGTGACTGGAATATTCTTAATCCTGAGGCTACTGAAATGAATAAAAATTCTTGTTCTTACCAGGGTTTGTTTGATAAAATAGAATCAACTTTAATATGTTCAGCAGTTAATCTATACAATAGTGATTATGAAGACAAATATAACTTGTTGCTTACAGATTGTGAGAATTTGTTAAATAAAAGTTCTGAAGAATTTGCAAGAACTAATGCTATCCACTTTCTCAAAGATATCGCAATTTTGCAATTAGCAAACCAAGGTTTATTAAATGTGATTAAACATGGCAAAAAAATCAGTAACCCATTCAAACCTTCAGCCCTGAAGGAAAATACTTATGGAACGGAAATGAAAAATTTAACAAGAGTTCTATGGTGGCATCAATACTTTACTAAGCTTAACATGACTGAAGAGAATATATTTTATAATGAGTGTCTTCGATTAGATGTTATAAGAAGCGCGAGAAAAAATGTTAATTTAAAAATGGCTAAGAGAGAGCTTCTTAAACATTTTAAAAATAATCCAGCATTTCAATTGTGTTTCAATATCGACAGTTTAGCAGAACTATGTGATATACTTCATTTGTCAAATAATATGTATGATCTAGACATATGGACTTTAAATAATGCAAGTGCATTGGCAGAACTTTGCAAAGTTACCTATGCCACAGAAGATTCAAAGCTAGGAGCTATTAATCTGTGTGCTAGCATTTCTCTTGGATTTTCACAAAGGCTGGCAATGGGTGAACAAAGCTATGAACTTCGAGAAAAAGGAACTAGAATGTTATTAACACTCTCAAAGTGGGTGCAAAATGAAAATGAAAATGTTCTAGAAAATGATTCACCTTTGATGAAATTAGTTGCAGCATTGCCAGAAATTGGTTTGGTTGATAATAATATTTCTGAAAACGTTATTCCTCTTGCTGATTCTGCTGTTGGCAAATTATTGCAGTTTGGAGTTAATCAATGTCCTGGCCTAGCTAAAGCTTGGGCTAGTTTCGCCGCCTGGTGTTTCAGATGGGGTCGCAAGATGGTGGAGTTTAGTTCTAAAACTCGAGACCAACTTACGGATAATGACAAGCTTCAAATAGAAAGTGTTATGATTGGTTGTTCACCCAAAGACTTTGAAGCAGTATGTGAGATATTGTCTAAAACTAAAGCGACATGTGATGAAGAAGATATTGATTGGAATGAAATTAATACATCAGAGATGATTGAAAGTCAATTGCGCACGGTTCCATCATTGAATAACGCCTTTCCCGAACATCTCGCTTTGCTTGTTGATATCTGGCGACAGGCTCAAAAAAGAGTATTTTCATATTTCGAATTATCGGCAGATGCATACTTTAAGTTTTTGCAACTAATTTGTGCTTCAGATTACATTAACCACAGCGGAGAAAATGCCGTTGTCAATGCTACCCTGAGACTACTTCGGTTGATTGTGAAACATGCAATGGAATTACAAACTGTTCTTGAATCAGGTTTAGCTAATACGCCTACGCAGCCGTGGAAAGTTATCATTCCGCAATTATTTTCAAGACTTAATCATCCTGAAACTTATGTAAGAAAATGTGTTTCTGATTTATTGTGCAGATTAGCCGAAGATACGCCACATCTTATCACCTTTCCTGCCGTAGTAGGAGCAGTTGAAAACGAACAAAATAGTATTGCGGATTTATATGTGCCTAGATCATTTTTGTCTAATGATGATGCCGAAAGTGACGATGATAATTTAGATCTAGACGACTCCGCCAGCGATAAAATCGTAAACAGTGAATTGAATTCTTGTTTCTTGGATATGGTCGAAACATTATCAAAACAAGCTCCTAAAACAATTTTACAAGTTAAGTTGTTGGTAAAAGAGTTACAGAGAATAAATTTACTGTGGGATGAAATGTGTCTCGGAACACTTGTACAGCATCATTCGGAATTCAGTAAGCGTCTCACCCAACTAGAAGCTGAAATTGTAAAGGTTAAAAACAATACAAATTTGACTGCGGAAGAAAAAGAGAAACTTATTAAAGAAAAACATCGCATCATATTTGAACCTATCGTTTTTGTATTGGAGCAGCTTAATCAGATTATTTCTGCTATACCTGAAACTCCACATGAGATGGCATTTCAGAGCAAGTTTAAAATTATTATCGTTGATGTTATAGAAAAGTTAAAAAATCCAGTTAATCCTGAAAAACCTCAAGAATCTTGGGCACCACTGAAACAATTACAAATTAAACTACAGCAAAAAGTTAATAAAAGAACATCGTATATTTTAAAAATGTCTGATATTAGTCCTATATTAGCTGATATGAAAAATACGGTAATAACAATGCCAGGCATTTATACAAACCAACGCGCGGTTAGAATAACGATAAAGTCCATAGAAAATAACGTTGCAATTTTACCAACCAAGACGAGGCCAAAGAAGTTAATTTTTTATGGATCAGACGGCAAATCGTACACGTATCTGTTTAAAGGCCTCGAAGACTTACATTTGGATGAGAGAATAATGCAGCTGTTATCGATAACTAATACTATGTTGGCTCGGGATTCGGAAAACAATGACAACCAAACGTACAGGGCTCGTCATTATTCCGTTATACCACTCGGGCCTCGATCGGGGTTGATAAGTTGGGTCGACAACGTAACCCCTCTATTTGTTCTGTACAAACGCTGGCAGAATCGTGAAGCAGCCATGCAATCAGCCAAAACAAATAAACCTGTTAACGTGCTCCGACCATCGGAGCTCTTTTATAACAAGTTGAATCCGTTATTACAAGAAGCGGGCATATCGACTGAAAATAGAAAAGAATGGCCAGTTTCGATACTGAAGCAAGTGCTACAGGAGCTGTCGGCTGAAACGCCTAACGATTTGTTGTTGCGGGAATTGTGGTGCAGTAGTGTTAACCCGGAGCAGTGGTGGCAAATGATGCGCCGGTACAGCTACTCCGTGGCTGTGATGAGTGCGATCGGTTATATCATAGGTTTGGGCGATAGACATTTGGACAATGTGCTAGTGGATCTGACATCTGGTGAGGTTGTCCATATAGACTATAACGTGTGCTTCGAGAAGGGTAAAACGTTACGCGTGCCGGAAAAGGTGCCGTTCAGGATGACTCCGAACTTGGTGACTGCACTCGGCGTGACAGGCGTTGAGGTGAGTGAAATAAATGTCTATCCACAGTTTCTACCTTATAAATAACGAAGGTCATTTATCTTGTTCTATGTTAGTCATCTTATTTGTCTATAATATGACATGGTCATGGAATTTGACCAATATTTAAACTTTTTTGATATCTTATTGTCTCCATATTTTTTTTTTTTTTTTTATTTATTTATTTTACAACAATGCACATGTACAATTATTGTGTCCCTGGCTCCCAAGCTAGTTAAAACTGTATTTTGGGAACCAGTGCCCACCTTAACATAGTTCAACTTATAATATGTACAGGAGTAAAAAAAAAAAATATATAAATTACGATGACAAAAAATTACAATTAATAAGGAAAAAAAAAAAGGAATTTGTATAAAACTAATAAGACAAAACATTTAAATGTTATTCATCAAAAGTAAAAACGAAAAGAAAAATAAAAAAAATATATAAAACAAAAATTAAAAACTTATATTACAGCCGTGTGTGTGTGCATGTGGATGTATGTGGATGTGTGTCTTAAAATAAGTGATTTACATGTAGGTAAGGTATGAGTGAGTGTTGTGTATGATTGTGTGTATTTTAGAGTGTTTTAAATAAGGGTTAAAAGAATATTTTCAATTTGATTATAATTTCGAGTGTGTAACATATTAAAACTTATCTAAAGTTTTAAGAAGAAGGACTACCTCCGTAGTAAACTCGTGTGGCTATTTGCTACACAAATGAATGGTAATAGAACGGTTGGGTAGAATTGAATAAGCTTTTACTAAATGTCAACCTAGATTTAGTTTGAGTGGTAATCGTCTCCTATGGATAACTTTGAGACTGCCCGCTGTGATGTATTTTTTTAAACGTGGTTTCCATGATAATCAATTTAGCTAAATTTACATACGTCTTAACAGTGTATACATATATTATAGAATAACTTATTAACATAGTAATCTGATAATGTTTAGTCTGTCTGATATTGTGATAAAGAATAGTTGAGTAAAACTGTACGTTTCTTGATTAACTTTGTTATTTCCGAGTGCAGCCGAAGCTCACGACTTCGTTTATTATCTCTTATGTTGAAATCCGTGCTTCCCCTTTTACCTTTGTAGTTCCGTACGCCTTAAACAATACTTTGCATTTATGAGTACCTTCTAGTAACTCTTTTCTATTATCAATCTCAACTTTCTTATAAGATTTATATTAAACTTCTTGTTTTAGTTATACAGTAGTTTAATATATAAGTTAACTGATTTAACATCTGAGATTTAGGATTCCTAATAAGGCCTTGAGTATACTTAGGGCTGTGAATCGCTGGACTACATTAAGGTTTACCTTATTAGAAATATATTGGTTATAAAAAAGACTCAACTCCTTTCACTAAATCCATATCATTTCTGATATAAATATACATAGATTTCTCTATTCGAAGGTATCATTGAACCCCATTTCGCATTTATAATATTAGTCGAGATTCTCGAAGCTTACTGCCATTCGTAAATCCTTAAGTTAATGTAGTTTTTTTTATCCAATGTTGCATTTTCAGTACTATTATAACAATAAAAAATTGAGACACTTCAATACCTTGAATGGGTTTTTATCAAAGTGCCATCTATAGGAAACACTTTGTACGTTGGTAACTGAGTGAGATGGCATTGTAAGCAACAGATCGTGTTGAGAACTTTAATGTTCTAATATAGACATAGATGGCGACTCTTGTTTGATACACCACTTGGGTAGGTTGCTATCTGTAAGATAAAGTTTAACGAAAAATATTATTTCGTTCTTTGCAGATCTCTAACATGTCCTAGTTTAGAAAAAATGGCTAAAGCATGAGTAGAATGGCATATTTATCAAACATGATAATTTTATCATCTAGAAAGCTTATATTTATGCAAGGGATAAACAAAACTTCGGTCAAGTCAATATGTGTTAAAATACCGTAAATTTTTTCTGGAACAAGAAAAACACACCTATATGTTTTTCTTGTTCCAGAAGTAAATCGAGAATTTTTTACTTTATAAATGTTAGTTACCCCAGTCTATAAAAGGCAATTGTATAAAATTTGATGAACATTGCTCCTGCTACTTTATATTGAAAGTGTAATAAACAGACAGATTGACGAGTGTATAATGATAGTGTGGGCGAGCGAACTTCATAGATGTTATGTACAAAAATGCTATTAAAAAAAGAGCATCAGTTTACCTAATAGGTACGGACTATTTTATCAAAGAATTTTTGCATTTCTTACATTCATTAATTATATTAGGTTTTGTATTCAAAAGTCTTATGCAATGAATATATTGCTCAAAAAGTAGAAAATCGTAAATATTTAGAAATAAAACTCACGAACGCAACCTTTCATTAAATATACTTTTTATTTTACACGAACATTTTATTTATATTATCTTTAAAACATCTCAATGCAGTTGACAGATATATCTTTATAATTTATTTATTTTTTATATGGCAGAGAAATTATTAGAATTCTTCAATAAAAATCAACAATAAAGCTTTTATAAACTTGAGCGTAGATTTGAACGGGCAGGTACCTAATCGTGTAGGGGCACCCACACTCACTAACAAATTTAAATCCTAGAAGCGTTTCACGTTTCCCACTGATGTATCACACTAAACTACGTCGGGGGCGCGAGCTGTGGACTGGTGCACCGGCGTGGGTCCATCGGGAGCGTACGAGGGGTTGGTGTCCCCCCTCTCTGATTCCGCGTACCCTGCGTTCTCTATGATACGGCACCTCGCTGTATCCGTTTCGCGTTCAACATAGATAAGCCGAGCCGGTCTCCCGCCCAGAGTAGATAGGCCTGTTGGTGTTCGAGTGATCGAACCTTCGCGAAGCGCCACCGATCCTCTTTTCCTCTCTGGTGCCGGTGAGCCTCTGTACTCCGATGTATCCGGGCGCTTGCATCGGAGCAATTTAGCGAATGCGGCACGGAAACCGGCGTTCTTCCACGCGTATATGAGCGGATTTATGCCGGAGTTGGACATGGCGAGCGATGACGTGAGCCGATACGCGATCGGATTGTGTAGAGGTTCGATGGGCAGCGTTTGCGCGCACGCCACTACCACGAACGGCATCCAGCATATAGAGAATGAACCCAAAACGAGCAGAACAACCTGGAAATAAAACGTCCGGTTAGGTCTATAATATTCTTAATATTCAAACATATTTAATCACACATTCTAATTTTATTAATTGTATCATCTAATTTTATAGACATTATCTAAAATGCCTAATATGTTGATTTAGTAATCTTTAAGTTTAAACGCTCTATGTAAACATCTAGAGAAAGAAAAACACCAAAAGTAAATTACATACTCCTAGATATCTTATGCGATATTTGACAACTGCTTGCTTTATTTGGAGAGAGTCGTGAATCTAAACTTATCCCGTCCACCTAACCAGCTGGGGGATATTATCAGATTGTTACATTATTATTTTTAGACCTTGATAAAACGTTTAGCGAGAAGTTCCATACAATAAAATCTATACCTCGTTCAAGAAAAACAACCTCGCAACCGGATAACTTGGCAAAGTTATTTATACAGTTGTGTAAAAAGAAATAAGTCAAACTTGTTATTTCAATTCGACTGACTCGCTGCACGGCAGGTAGAATATTTCAGTCTGTATGAATAATTTATTTTTAGATATATACGTTCTTTAGATATATACGTATCTACATTAGATATATACGTATCTCTATTCTATGCTTGAATGTTTTAATATAGTATGTGTGTGAAAGCACGTCCGTCTTGACGCGTACTCGAAACGTCTATAAGGTACTTTGACAACTAAATGGTGGTATCAATGGTTGTTTTGCTTAGGGAAATCAATAATTTTTGTAGCATCACTATTGACTTTTGGAGGACTACGTCATAAGTGGCATCTTATAGATCTCTGATTTGTCGTGAGGTTTTATGCAATCTTACCAATCCAATCACACTTCAGTTCTTGGCAATTTTATTTCTAAATCAATTGTCAGCAAACCTGCCGAGTTTGATTAATATTTCCGACGCATATTACGTTACCTAAGTAATTGAGAAAACAGATCGATAAGGATAAAAACTAAGGTCGCGGCATTGGAAATTGCTATAAAGATATGTTTATATCTGTTATAGGTTATTCTATAAAAAGCTATATTAATAAATTGGATTTTAAAGTGACCTGAATGCTTTTCCAATCGTTTGCCCCGGTAGGGCAACATGTGTTCGCTCTCATGCGGCGAGCGTGGCACGTGGCTTCTCGCCATATCCGCCAGTACAGGATGAACATCACCATCCAGATGAGTGAGAACATCGGCGCCAGGATGCAGGTCGTGTATCTCTTGGGCACGACCTGGAATTTAAAGACAATTATTCAGATTAGCATGTCTCTATATTTCATGAATCTATGGTACTGGATTTATAACTTCAGAAAGCCATTAACCTCACTAGTTATAACGAGTGATTCAAAGTTACTCATATCAAAGTTGTATTAATTACTTTCGTCAAGTTAGATGTGCAATTATATCAAAGAAGACAAGTATCTAAATGAGAAAACTTACTTATATTTATTTGTATATTGCTATAGGAATATGAACTTAAATAGAGATAGTAATTGTATACTATTCGCTCAATGTGATTACAGGACATGACATGATTGATCTAAAGTTGAAGATAAAAGTTATGAAAATTTTGCTCTTACAGCAAAGCTATTTTGGAAACAGGTAACAGATTATAACAGTTTTTTTATTATCAATTCGATATCTTTTGTGATATTATGATGCACATCGCATGAGATAGCAGATAGTAAGTTGATAACTTTTAGTAATTTAAGGATGGACTTAAGCCGACACAAATAAGATTGGGACATAGAAAACAAATCTATTGGAATTTGTCGATGTCGGACAATGAAATATTGATGAGTAAGTCTAAAGATTTTACACAATAAACAGAACAAACTCAAAAACAAATTACTAACGGCTAAAGTTAAATACGTACTATGTTCATTTCGCAAGCCGCGCCGTCGTGCCAGTCGTTCCAGAACATCGGTAAGCAGCTTATGCAAACTGCTATCGACCATGTGGCGCTCATTAGTAACCGTGTCACCAGCTTCGTCATATACCGACTGTAGTGCAGCGGATGTACTATCGCTATGTACCTGATGATCAAAAGTAATGTTAATCAAATTCAAAATATTCTTTATTCTAAAGCAAGCTAAAATTTATTGTGGTATTTAAAATAGTCTTCATTTAATTTTTATTAGTTTAGTTAGTTGTTATAAAGTTATAAGACGGATGTGGTTCTTCGTGATGACTTTTAGAATGGTTGGTAATGCAGATTTTTTTTTTTAAATGCGGTGATATCCATAATTATCAACAAAAGTCTTCACTCAAATCGCTGTAGTTAGATAGTTAAGGGTAAATACACATATATTTAACAGGGACTAGCCCTTTAAAATGTATGTCAGGATAATAAAAGAATATCTGTTTGAAAATCTAGAAAAAAGTACGTTGAATAAAATTTATCTTTCTAATATACAAAGAAATTTATAACTAACATTGTATTGAATATATTGAATTAAAAGATTTTTTTCCAGCCGAAGGTTATTTACTTTAACTTACCAACGTGTTCACGTATTGATTTAAACTCATGGCGTGATTCTATGTAAAGTATTTTCGTGAATTTTTGGTTCCACCGACATGTTAGATTGAAATGAATTACGACAAGGCTGGTTATTTTAGGTAGTCGGGCACGAGTTGCAGGCGAATTCAGTATATTCTTACCTGTCTACAGCGATCGCGATGATGTTGTAAATGGACGCGAGGCACGCGAGTATTATGAGAATGAACCTCATCAGGCAGGACCATTTGATTTGTCCGAAGTCGTCATCGATATAGAACACGAGATGGTAGGGCAGAGTGAGCCCAACCATCAGGTCTGATATGGCTAAGTTCAACACGAACTGGTTGGAGACGAGCGAGGACAGGCGGCGGCTCATGGTGACGGCGAGGATGGTCAGGGTGTTGCCGCTGACGATGAGCACCATCAGGGCGCCGTCGATGATGCTCCACGCCCAGTAGTTGTACAGGTCCGGACCGTCCGGCCGCGACGTCGCGTTCCACCACTCGTCGCTGCCATTCCCTATTACAAAGTCCATACCATCGCTGGTCGCGGTCGCCGGCGACCACCACTCGGATTGATTCGACGTCGTGGTCGAATCTTACACGCACATTGTCTTAACATTTATTATCACTCGCATTTTATGCGCACTCACATTTAAGGTACCTTTGCACAATTTCAACACGGACAGTTCCATCTTCTATGTTTACAGGACCTGCAACAAATGTGACATTATAATTACTAGAATCTCTGGTACATTAAGTGCCGTATTGGTACAAGTTTAATTACAAATACAATTAGTTAAAAAAACAAATGTTTAAAGCTAAATTTTGTTTTATATAAAGTTAGATAAGTTAAGTCTACGAAAATTAGGTTGATCTCGAGTTTGTATTAAATTGTCCGAATCCAAACTTCTGTGAAAGTTTAATAAAATGTATTTTATCCTTTATTACTTTAACTAAATATAATATTCATAGCTGAAGAATGTATTTTTGTGAACCGGATTTGAAGTGATGAGTACAAATGAATTACAATAAAACAGACGAATAGAATTTCTATTAATTTCAGTAGACGTGCCCTGTTTCCATTTGTAGCATTTTTAAATCAATACTATAATATTACGGGGACATCTCGATGTCTTTGTTGTTTGTCGTAACTATTCAAATTAGGTCAGCAAAAGTGGCTCTTATGAATGAATATAGAATATTATTTTCAATTTTCTTTTTTTGTTTGTTTATTTTTGATCTATCTGTCTATAATATAAGACAAATACATCGTTCCTTAAGAGATAGAGTAAAATGACCATTGTAAAATGTCCGCCATTGTAACATTTGAGTGTGAAATCGTTATCAGGAAAAATTAAAGTTATAGGGAAAAAGAGAAGATTACTAAGAACGCTTCTCGGAAAAGTATTGTAAAATACTTGGCGTACATTCTAGTTCAGGTCTAGGCCCTTAATGAATACAAGGTAAATTAGGAGCTATTATTCCGTCCGCGGATCATTTATTGCTCAAATAGGCTACTAATGCCCTTTAGTTCAATGTGGCTCTGTGTTACGATCAATGACATGTCATTAATATGCAACGCCGTCCCTCGAGCGCTGATGTGATTTGACAACTGCAACGATCTGACTTTATCCCCACAAAACAGGGCTTTGAATAAGTACACACAATGCTGTTCCTTTAAAAAATATTTGTACAGATTTGGGAGCGACTCTCGTGTCTTTTGGTCCCTTTACATTTGCTGTTTATTTATTTATTTTTAGAATTTATTTAACTATAGATTCTAAATTACCTATCGGTGTTACTGCTATGGCTTTACCGACTAAGTAACCAGCATACTTAAATATTACTTTTACAGTAACATTTTAAAATAAAAAATTATGGTAAGTATTTATTGCAAGATAACTTAAATAAATAATCATTACTTTTGTATGCATCTGCGCAAAGAAACGCGTAATTCTATAAAAATTGTTAATTCTTAGATTTTATAGCTTCTTTCTGTCTTTATCTGTAATGTCTGATTTGATTTAAATACTTTAACGACTGTTTAATAGACAAAATTCGACTCAAAATCATACTTTCTTAAATGTTGAGGTGTCAAATACTCTTCCGGGCATAGGACCTAGTAAAATCTTGTTAGTAATTAAAAACCAGGAAGTAGCAGTTAAACAAAATTGTTTCAATTGAAGTAAATGATTACTTTAAACAATTGCTATTAAGTGTATAATCACCATCGAAATCATTCAAGACGTTGGTGATGATGGTAGATTATGCGATCCAGAAATAAAAAAAGAAAAATTGCAAAAGTAATGATTGAATTAATTTACTTTAAAAAACCTATATAATCCTAAGTGTGGGAAGCACAATCCGTTCTCATACCTTATACATGCAGGATTAGTAAACGCACGTCCCACAAAACACCACAATCGCCAATAGACTACACAAGCACTACACACATTCACTATGAAAATTTCTACGATCGTTTGCCTCGTAACCAATCAT
This sequence comes from Morpho helenor, assembly GCA_029227775.1. Classification (NCBI taxonomy): domain Eukaryota; kingdom Metazoa; phylum Arthropoda; class Insecta; order Lepidoptera; family Nymphalidae; genus Morpho; species Morpho helenor. Next base: position 644,679 of record JARGCU010000034.1, on the reverse strand, counting down.
CATCAGAAGATAGGCTTCATACCAAAATCGCAAGGATTTGATTTACATTCTTACCTGGATTTACCTAATAAGCGCAGATTATAGCATAATAATTCCACCATTACTTATGTGCAAAGGAATTCCGCAAAGTATTGCCTACTTCTATAAATTAAAAATGGGAAATTTATTTATAAATACATGTTAAATGATATAAAAATGAAATTGGATTACTTAATCAACACAGAACGAAAATATCTAACACGAACAGCTTTTAAGTTTGTTTTATATGTTAAAATTACAGAGATAACCATCGATTATAAAATTATGGTAAATTGTTATGGATTTACATAAAACATTAAATTTCTTATACTAAAATATAACATAAATCGTATGAAAGCTTTCCAAGTGCTCAAAGTATAATTGCAAAATGCTCCTATAGGTTTATGATTGAAGAATGCCATAAATGTTTCAGCTATCGGAATTCGATGCTTTATTGACAGGCCGCCTTGTAAAAGGTCGTATCACTATTGTCTAACTTTGTCTGTTCATCTATTATTGTATAATAGTTACGGGTCGATTCCCCTCAAGGACGGTTCTCTAGCGCTGACATTGTCAGAAAAGTCGACGGAATTTTATTGTACTCTAGTACTGATAGATCTGACGTGTTTTTATTTCAGCTACATTCTGACTTATAACAATGTCACTGAAAGAAAAAGGAAAAATTCAATGTATATTAATTTTGGATAGCTGATTGGTGGTAAATTTAATTCAAAATCAAAATTAAAATATTCTTTATTAAAGTAAACATGTAAATAAGTGCTTTTAAATAGTCAAATCTACCGCTGATTCGGTTGCGAGAAGGGTAGATTTGCTACTGCTGATTCGGATGCAAGAAATTCGGCAGTCGCTCCTTTATAAATATAATTCCTTTCACTAGTTACATTTACACAGTACTGTCCTGTACAGGGTCAAAGTTTAGCTATGTCCATGCATTCTTATCTTCTAAGTAATGATTCTGCTACTCTTGTATGTAAGTATGTATGTATGTATTTCGTCTCATTTAAACTCTTGAACCACTTTGAGCGGACAGAGTTTGTTTAAACTTTAGACACTTATCAAGAAGCAATGACAATACAATAAAATAAAAAATATGTAATTTTTTTAACAAACATTCGCACTCACATACGCTTTCGATGGAATGAATGGAAAACTGAAAAATAAAGAAAAAGATTAGTTTGTATTTAAAGAGTGGGGCAAGCAACCTATACTTTTTCGTAATAAATTTAATATTTTCCGTACTATTTAGTTTTAATGCGTGTTTTTCTCTATTTATTTATTTGGATTCTTAAATTTCAATTTGTTTTATATTATAATTGTAGCGTAGTGGCAGCCTTGATCTCAAGATTTAGCGGCGCTGGTATTCAAAGACAAAGTGGTTCTCATGTTTAGTCATTTTTAATTGACCTAACGACTATCGTTAGTAATCTTAATTGATGTGGACAGTCATTTGCTTTATGAAAGTTCCGGTACTATTTGATGGTTGTTCTGATCCAATTAAACTATGATATATACTTATTATTGCAATAATTGAGATAGCCAAATGAGGTCTCGTGAGGCTCTTTCCAGGGGGTCACAGATTCAAAACTCGTGGAGTTAAAACATTTTTTTTTATATGTTAGTCTGATATATAAACTTCAATTGTGCAAAATTAAATTCATATTGATTCAGCGGATTATCCACAAAAGTCAGTCAAATGGACAGAATTGCATTTGTAATATTAGCATATAAGATTATAATTTTTTTAACCATACTACATTTTATACCTACTATACTGTTGAAGATTACAAATAGGTAATAGGAAGGCGTAGATATATCTACTTTTCAACCCTGAACAATGTAACCAGTTATTATAATTATATTTTGAAAAGAGTTTCTTGCGGTAGGAGTAACTTTCCGACCGAGCAGTAGAGTTGACGATTCAAAAGCACTTGTTTACAAGTTTACTTGAATAAAGAATATTTTAAATTTGAAAATATAACTTTTAATAATAGCAGTTTTGTGCTATGGAGCTCTGCAAAGTAACGCCTGCTTGTATAAATTGATATTATGGATTCATAGCTATAAATTTGAAAATAATCAACGGGGAACGGTAGTTATAAGAAATTCATGTCCCGTTGGCAGACGGTTCGCGATTGGTTGATTTCTCGGCTAAGGTGGCTCGGGGGTGACGCTGTCATTACTGATTCATTGCTCCGGCTCTCGAAGGGCTTGGCATTAATGCTGCGAAGGTTGAAGCCGGAGGTCACTTGTTTCAAAGGAACTATCATAAATAAGTCCATTATGCGATTGTCATACAGCCAGATAAAGCTATACTCATATTTTTATTGCGAAAGTTTGACTATCTGCCTGTTTATGTCTGTGCTAATATGTTGCAAAAGTATTTGTGAAATTTAGTACAATTGAAGCTTATATCTCTGGAAAATATATGGCTTATACTAATTTGAACACTTGAAGTAAATAAGGCACTAAGTACCCAAAAATTAAAATTCGAACTAAGTATGCAATTTGGTTCTAAAAGCCATTTGGTTTACGTTAGGAAACAAAAAAAAGAATTGAGAACAAATACACTAAATTGAAAATCGTGTGACCAAAAGAGTTTTAAATATGAATGTGGATAGTTATGTAACTAGAGGAAAGAAAAATACGACGAAAAAGTAAAATATGACATGCTTATTAAAAGGGCTAGCGCCAGATTTGACGAATGATTCAAAAGAATGGAAGATGAACACAATATTGTGCCCCTACTTAGAGTGGGATAAGAGAAGGATTGTTTTACCGTAGATTTTGTAGACCTTTATCGTCCATTAAAAATCGATTTTTATTAGCAAAGAGTGGGAGAATAAACCACTATATCGTGCGGTTATCCAATGGCTCGTTGACATCTTTAAATGAATGAATCACACGCGGTCGTACTAATTACACCCAGTGGTTTAACGTACGTTGTTAATCCAAGCAATTATCAACAAATTGTTGTTTAAAAGCTTTTTGAGCGAAACGTTTCTAAATCACATATTTAGCAGGTCGAAAATTTGTTGATTTTATTCAGTTAAATTATATAACTTTTATTTAATTTTTGTTATTTTATTCATTTGTTTAATTTCTTTTTATACATGACTTCAATTCGTAAAATAAATGTTGCTTTTTTTCTTGCGCGTTTACTTTAATGTTAATTTTTTAAGTTTTCTTTACTCTAAATTATATAGGAAAATGAGAACTCTCAAAAGAGTTACCGACCCAACATGAATGACAATATAATCCCTCCTCTACTTTGGAAATAAATAAGAGAAAACACATAGTTAAGGGGATCTTAAAACTTAAGTTGACGCGATCGAAGTCGCGTATACTAGTTTTATTTAAATAAACACAATGATAATTTTAGTATGCATTTAAGTAGGAAATAAAGTAGCAAATCATTAACGACTATTTATATTTGTGTTAAAATTTAAATTTTAGTATGAGAAACATTATACATTTGTTCGCTTAGCCATAAATTACTTTAGATATAATTTACCGAACATTATTTGGTATCAAATTATATTAGCAATTGCGCAAAAGTTCGAAGCTTTGAGCAATAAATTACTTATTATTATGATTTTGGCAAGCTCTGTGCTATTAGAACAATTTTCGATAAATTTCCACAAAACCGAAGCTTAGATGTTTAAATTAATTGATCTAAGATTAGTTTATTACCGATTTGAGATATCTTAATTGGTGATGAGAATATAATATTGATATACTGATACAAGAAAGGATTTTCTGCCATTCATTATTTTTACTGCTACTTTGTAAAAAACTTTTTTTCAAAACTTTAAAGTAAGTTTTATTATATCTATCTATGTTTATTTGAACTTCATACGTACCTATAAGCATTTTGTTGGCCTCCGTTCTATATGGCATTGTTTAGATGACTGTTTGTTCTCTCAAACAATGTTCACAGCGGGTAAACCATTGGCCAGTTACAATGGATGTTTAACTTTTCAAATTCGTAAACGCGGTTTATATGTATCACATTTTCCATTTCTTTAGTATATACGGGTATTTCTGATACAGGTGTTGTTAAACTTAAAAGCCTAACTGAACTATGGAATAACCATAAAGTGATTTCTTTCACGGCTAATCGGCTCGACTAATATTGACATTCTTATACTGTCTCAAGCGCACCGCGTCAGTAAAACCAGAGCTGCGGACGAAAGTGGACGTGTAGTGACTTGCTGTCAGTGCGTGTTTAGGCCTTTATTAAACTCATACAATTCAAATAAACTCATACACCACGGTATTTATAGGAGCGAACGACATTACGGGTACCATAAGTTAATCTATATTTATGTAAATTATACATTCGCCTTTACGCCTGTCAGGTAGGGATTTAATTTTAATAAAACTTTGCCACGCTCCGTTGTTCAAATGTTTGTTTTCGCTCTGGAAATTATTGTACTGAAATTTCAAAGCTTTTGAGGTGTAACTGTTTTGTACAAAGGTCTCGCTTACCTTTACGAAGTACGTGAATCATTAACCTTAAAAGTTTTGTGTGCATTGTGGGATATTATTTCGCTGCATTATTCTTGTTTAGTGTTGAGCTTTAGCCTCTGTTTGCTTTAAGATTTCTTAGTTCACTCTCCGCGTAACGTTGCTTTGAATTTAATGTTTGTTCATCGTAAAATAAACTTTGTTTAACTGTGATTGTATTATACATACTTATATGATAGTTGCGAGAGTCTGTCTGTTTTCAGGCTTCTATCTATCTGTCGTATCTCAAAGTAGATAAATTACTTGTTAATGCAAATTCTATCTATATAAAATTATAAAAGTGAAAGCGTCTTTCTGTTTGTAATACTTCCTTGCATGTATTAATATTTTTTAAATTTAGTATAACTGAAGCACACTGCTATATACACCTAACATATAGAATATGATTGAGGGTGTTTTAATATTTATATTGACACGGACAGAGTCACGGTGACTGCTTGTGTTTCATATTTGCAGACAAGCCGTAGCCGCGTCTTCGTTCGCGTCAATTTTAAAATCAAATTACCTAATTTATAGAATGAGGCATTACTGTGCGGAGATCCATTATACAAAAGTAATAATAAATTATTTTACTATAATCCGCGATAAATCGTTTATAAATTATAGCAAAAAAATATTATTACTTTTGTTTCAAATTACCCTCAAAAATGTTTTTTTCCCGAAGGAAAAATGATTTTTATCCGATATTTCAGCACAGTATATAATCTTCAATTGTACTAAATTACTAGATTAGTCGAGAAAGTGTAAATACAGACAGACTGATTCTCAAATTTTTAATAATTGTAAAAATTTATGCAATCGAAATAACAATTAAAAATTAATACCACAGCGGCGGACATGAGCCCACTCTTTCGAAGATGAAAAAAAAAGAAACTTTCTCTACACTGTTATCCTATCGACCCTTACGAGTTATTATTTTACAACCCTCATAAATTCCTTTTAATCAAATTCGACTTCATAAAAATAACAACGGCTCCCACAAACCTCCAATTCATGATTTATTACGTACAATCTAATTGCTTTTGTTATAAAGGCTTGCGAAAACTAAAAGATAACTTTACCTTCAAGTTTCCAAATGACTTAACTTTCATTAAAGTTTGTACCCGGGGGAAATTCATATTCATATCATGATGTTCAGTAATGTTTTTGAATCGTTCAACCGTAAATCCTTACTAATATTATAAATGCGAAAGTCTGTCTGTGTCTCACTAATACGCTTTCACAGTTAGTCCTCGTAGAGTTCACTCTAGTGAGTGAGATAAAGTTTGATACAATTAATTATGAAACCTCATTATCCCGCCCTTATGCCACTCTTAAGTGGGTTAGGCACATGTTATAAACATGTCAAATCATTTCGTTACGTATTTTACGACTACTTGACGTGAACTTACCTTAGTCATCTCTTGCGATACCTCGGTATGAAAGAGGATGGTCTATTCTATTCAGCCGGATACCACACGGCAATACTTATTATAAAACAACAATCCCCAAAAGCTATCTGTTTGTATATGAAAAATTTTCTTAAAATCTACTGAACAGATTTTTGTACGGTTTTTGCTCAAAGAAAATTCCATTTTTAATAAAAGTTTAAGTTAATAGTACATTCTCCGGGGCGGCTACACCCATTTTAATAGGACTTTCATCGTTAGATAGAGGAGGTTGTGGAGCAATATATTAGCTACGTCGGTCGAGGTCGGTATGAGGTCGAGATTTACGCGAGAAAGACTTTGAGAAGCACTGATTTCTACGCGAACAAAGCCACGGACATACTTAGTAGGATAAATAAATTTACGTTACCTTTGGGAACATAAAACAATATCGCACATAAAAGAGGGTATTAAAACTAAAGTTGATGCGAAGAAAATTGCGGGTATAACTAGTATAAAAAGGGTCAAAGATTTTGAAACATTCAGTATTCGTTCAATATTAAATTTCATTAATATAACTAGAAAAATCTACGAGACTGTTTAGTGAATGAAAATTCATATAATGATATTTTTTAGAAGCAAGAATGTTATATAAAATGTCTATTTTAAAGACAATTGCCGGATTATGAGGGGTGGTATTGCGAAGTAAGAAGGGTCTGGTAGGATTTAGATTGAAAGGCGTCGCGTACTGACTGAAATACATTGTAAAATGCTTTATTTTTCAATGTCATAAGGGATGTTTATCACGTAACCAAAATGGGTTTTCAATATGAATGTGGATAGATATGTGACTGAGTAAAGGGAGGCCGAAAAATAGATGGAAGGATTATAAGAAGTATAACGCGAATATAAAAACAGTAGTAGTAGTTAACGAATAATAAGAAAAAATGGATAATATGTTTGTATAAACCACGTATAGAGTGGGATAATAGCAGTGGAATGTTTGTTTCTAATATATGATTACTGTTATTATTTAAAGTAAGTAAAATTTTGTCATATTTTTTGATATTTCAACGTCTACAGTCAGTATACTTGGCGTTATAAAGAATGATTTGTAAATTCAAATTCAAAATAAATCGAAATATTATTCATTCAAATGAATCGACTGTAAGTTTGTAGATGTATATATATATACATATGTGAGTATACTATAACCGCTTGGAAATTTCTTTCATATTACTTTTCGAAGACGTAAAACTAACTAACTAACTTGTTGACTGGCTCGTAGACCTTGCCTTCATCCCCGAGGATCGCGCATTCAATTCCCGCCGAAGGCAAAATTTTTCTTTAAAACAATTTATTGATTCCTAGAGTATATATTATTAATTATATATGTAAATATTTACCAGTTGTCCATCACCCATAGATCTCTTGATAGCCTAGCAGTGAGACCATACGACTCTTTAGAGGGATCATGTGTTCATACTTCGAACAGGCACCAATAAGTTTTTCTGTTAAAACTTTGTGTCTAATTGATAATTGCAATTTATCACACGCTTTTCATTGAATGGAAACATCGTGAGGAAACCTGCATATCTCTAGAGAAGTCTGGGGATATGTATAATAACCTACCAATCCGCATTGGAGCAGCGTGGTAGGTATTAGCAACAATCCTTCTCTCCAAAATGGAGAGAGGAGGTCTATACCCTGCAGTGGGATCGTAATAGGGCGTTAGTTTACAACACCCATAACACAAGTATGAAATTACTTTTGAGAAGGACGATAGTGTGTGTAATTGTCCCATATATTTATTATTATTATCCATTAGAAAACTAAGCCGTGTGGTATCCGGCTAAGTATAATAGTACTACTCTCATTTTTTACCGAGGTGTCGTAGGGGGCTACTAAGGTAAGTCGACCCACCGTGTGGTATCCGGCTGAGTAGAATATACCACCCTCATTTCTTACTGAGGTGTTCTAGAAGGCGACCAAGGTACGTTTGCCGTCAGGCAGGCAACCAGTCGTTAAGTACGTAGCCAAATCACGTGACAACATGTTTATAACATGTTGTGCCGACCCCACTTAGAGTGGGCAGGAGGATATATACATATATCTATCAGAAAACTATTTCTCTTGTCAATTGGACCGTTTATTCTAACAGGAAGTCGTTTTATGTTTGAGAATCTTTGTAGCTTACAGTTATAGCCTATTATTTGTAAGTGTCAGCCTCCATATCCACTGGGTTTAGTGTGTTACATGAAATTAAATGTGATGTAAGTTTATTGCCTTAATGCTCACAATTTCTGCAATAGTATAGAAGCTAATGTCATGGAAATATTGGGGTACAGTTCTATACGAGTTATATTTATTTTCTTATGTTAAATAACGTTTAAATTTGCCCATGTACAATTTTTCAAACAAATTTTGTATTATTTTTTGTAATATTCGCTTAATATAAAAAAAATTGTAATAAATGGGGACAATAAAAATTTCTAAGTTTCGTTTATTAGAAGGATTTTTTTAAAATTTAGTATCATAGTTAGTTTTATTATTTCCGCCGTGTGGTATATGGCTAAGTATAATAGACCACACACATTTCTTACCAAGGCGTCGTAAAAGGCGACTAAGGTAAGTTGACTCACCGTGTGGTAACCGGTTCAGTAGATAATAGACCACCCTCTTACTTACCGAGGTGTCGTTAAATACGACTAAGGTAAGTTGACGGCAGACAGGCGGCCGGTCGTAAAATACGTAGCCAAATCATGTGACAACATGTTGTGCCGACTTCACTTAGAGTGGGATAAGGGCAAAAGGAGTTTTATTATTTGTTTCTATGTCATAGATTTATAGTGTTTCTATATTAGTTTTCTTATTCTCTCTTTTAATTTAATCTAAAATTTTCAATTCAGCATAATAGTATATTAAAGACGTATCATTTAATCAAATATATTGATCTAAAGTTTATTAAGGAATACAATTGCATACGAGCGCAGTCCGCTATCTCGCCCCGAACATCTGGTCGTATATTAAAACGATCGATCCACTCAGTACGAGCCGCTCGGGTTACGACAATTATTTTGCGGATAAGTCCCCTCAAGGTTACGTTGGCCCATATCGTAAGTCGTGTACGTTTTGTTTTATTTCCCACTGCAACTGAAAACAATGGGCCACAGCAAGTGAAAAGGAAAGAGCGATTGCGGCTTGCCAAGCACATCTGTCGGCCTTGAATTTCCCTCTCAAACAAAGGGATTTTATTAATCGTCCCGGTCTACTCGCAATTTCTAACTAAATTTGAAAATTGTGATAAGGTACGGTCCAAATCGAGCGGTTACATAAGTGGGGGTGGGGGTGAAGGCTGCTGGAGCTTACGTAAGGACGTCTGGAAGTTTTACTGCGAATTATAAGGGTTGTTTTAATTTATATTTCATCAGTGGAAATGCCGCGGTTTATGCGTCGCACCGCATTAATATATTAAATGCATCTCTAAGATAGCGTGAGCGATTTAAATTGCACTCAATAGACGATATATCTTTATCTATATTTCTGTGTATTTTTATTTTTGTTTACATTATTGTATACTTGGAAATTATAAATGAATTGTTTGTTTTTTAAAAAGTAAATGTTCTTGACTGGTAGAGTTCCGTCGATTGCAAACACACGTGTATTGGACAATGGTCGCTCGGATTCCGGATTCCCGGTCAATATTTACCTCAGCAACGGTGCCATTTGTGTTAAAGCGTCTGTGCCAACGTACTTCCCGCCAAAACAATCAACAACCATCACAATAGCCCATATATATTGCGCCACTCGTTTTTAAAGGAATCCAATGACACTGCGGAAAAACTCGAACTTTTCTCACTTCGGGCGCAAAGGTTGGGGATATGGCTCTCTGTATGAGGAGCACACGGACGCTCGGCACTGCGGTCGCCTCGCAACTGACGCCGGTTGCGAGTTCTGCCGGCGTCCAAACTAGAATCCGGAGGTTTGAGGCTTCTGGGGCCATTATGGTGTACGCTAGTGCGAAAGGTCGTAATTTCGTGAAGCGAATGAAGGGGAAAGTATTGTTTGTTTTTCATCTGTTCACCTTGATTTTCATTTGTGTTTCTGTTAGTTTTGACGCAGGAAATGTATTGATTTAATGTGAATAACTTTAGTTTGCATAGTGATGAGCATCTTGATTTTATTATCAATTTTCTTATTAGTAATATGTTAAACTTTCAATATGCGTCTTCGGTTGTAGCGGCCAGTTGCTATACCAGTGTTGGGCAAAGATTTTCTATCTCCATTTTATGCAACATTTCGTTCATTAGTCAGTTGATGAGTTAAGTTTTCTTTATACTAGCATTACATCTTTGCAGCACTTTATGTAATATCAAATATTGGATTGTTTCTGAGCTTTCACTTTCTATTTATGAGCGTAGTTCCTGTGAGTTTTCATTTCATAGCTCTTTATCCTTTATTTGTAAAAACTCGTAGAGTACATGTAGGCGTGTATTCAGACTGGCTATCTTTTTCTTTTAAATAAATTCTTAGTATGTTACGGAAGATCAATAATGGAGAATACACTATTACTACTAAAATACACTTATTGCAACCTTGTCCTCACTAGATTATAAGTTTTTTAATTTGTTAAATTATTATATATTATTTAAATTTTTGAAAATTAGGACTACCGATATTCTTTCTGGTTCTGCTCGGTAAAAGTATCTTTGCAAACCAGTGATACATTCATTATAATTTGACGTTTCGAAAGTGCTTTTGAAAGCTTTCTTGAATAAAGAATAATTTGAATTTAAACTTCCTGCCCAACCGAACCCATCTCGACACAATAATAGTTCACGCATATTCCGACTTCTAGGGAAAGTGATTGTTTATTGGTTTTAGCTTAACATTGATTTATGATCCCATTATCGCGATACCGGTCGACCGCCAGTGCCCGATACGTTGGCGTCATTTGATACTGACCAAGCAATCATCGATTGGTTCGACCACCGAATCCATTCTTGTATTATAAATAGTACCTGGATGATCGAGCCTTGCACGGTAATTTTTTTTTTAAGATATAAAAATTATTAAAAAAAAGAAAGAAGGCGCAGATGATATGTGGGATTCGAACCCGGGTTGCGAACATTTTCGGTACGCGCGTTACCGCTAAAAAAATCCTTTTTTTTCAACTTTTTCTACATTTGCTGCTGCTTTCTACGTTTAAAAATTTTTTTGATGCCCAAAAAACAGATAAAATGATTTTTTTTAAATAAAACCTAGCTAGATCTATTTTTCTGCCTCAAAACTCGCTACATGCTGAGTTTCGGGAAAATCGTTGGAGCCGTCCGAGATTCAGAAAATATATTTATATATATACTTATTATTTAATATATACATACAACATTAACTCATTTGGATATAAAAGATATTAAAGATAAAATAAAGTCTTCAAAAGCTGTCAGTCTTAATGTGTATTATTCCAAAACTTTTTTCCACACGCACCGCGTATTCGAAACGAATTTTGAAATATACCTTTACGAAAATTTCTGTAAATGTTGTAAACTAGTTCGTTATCGTGAAAATTTGATTACAAACAGAGAGATCCCTAGTGGTAACAAATCCGCTTTCAAGTCCGTCTTTTTAGATACAAAAGCCCTTAAAAGCCTTGTTGTATAAAGCATTTTTAGAGAAATGAAGTTTCCAACTGTATGTGGCTTGTTTAGAGATAGCACTGACATGGGTCTGTTCGATGCGGGTAGATTTTCTCAAAGGGTACCACGATGTGCTACATTGATAGCTTTATAACAGACCTCCCATCATTTATCAACGTTAGACCCAAGATAATAACTGTAAGAGATAATAGGTGTACGTAGTTTCAAAGATTATCTTATTACTATGCGACATGGAAATTTCAGTGTCATTTAAGGCTTCAGCCTTATGTGTGATAACTGAATATTGAGACTCTTTGATTCTTACCAGGGGTGACCGGTTCAATTCCCTTAACCACATATAGGTTTAAATATCTAATTGATATTTACAGTTTTATCACGCGCTTTTCAGCGAGTGGAAATATCTAAGATACTTGAATATCTTCATTCCTGGAATATTTAATCTATATGTACTTGTAAGGTACAATTCCGTGTGGTATCCGGCTGAATAGAATAGTACCACCCTCATTTCTTACCGAGGTGTCGTAAAAAGCGACTAAGGTAAGGCGACCCGCCGTGTGGTATCCGGCTGAGTAGAGTAGAGTAGTAGACCAACCTCATTTCTTACCGAGGTGTCGTAAAATACGTAGTCAAATCATGTGACAGTATGCTTATAACATGTTGTGCCGACCCCACTTAGAGTGGGATAAGGGCAGGAAGATGATGATGGAAATTTCAGAGTCATTTAAGGTTGAAGTGATAAATAAACATTGAGACTGTTTGATTCTTACCAGGTCACGGGTTCAATTCCCTCAACCACGTATAGGTTTTTCTATACAAATTTATATATCTAATTGATATTTACAGTTTTATCACAGCGAAGGGAAATATCTAAGATACCTAAAAAAAAACAGTAAGTAACGGCCTGTTACTATCCCACTGCTAGGCATAGGCCTCTTCTCTCCGTTTTTGGAGAGAAGGATTGGAGCTGAGAGCTACCACGCTGCTCCAATGCGGATTGGTAGGTTACACATATCCCCAGAATTTTCTAGAGATATGCAGGTTTCCTCACGATGTTTTCCTTCACCGAAAAGCGTGTCATAAATTGCAATTATCAATTAGACATAAGTTTTACTAGAAAACTCATTGGTGCCTGCCCGGGGTTTGAACCCTAGACCTCCTCGAAAAACGGACGCACGGTGTTACCGCTGGGCTACCACAGCTTAACGATACCTGAATATCTTTAGAGAATTCCTAGAAAATTTAACCTGTATGTACTTGTAGGTACTATGTAAACTACAAATCATTGTGGTGGGTTTTAGCTTCAATACTTCTCTTCCAAAATGAAAAAAAGAGATCATACGTTCAGAAGTGGGATAGTAGCATGCCGTTACATTTATATGGATTAGAAATATGTATTTGATTAGGATTAGCTTGAATGATAATACGTGGATAGCGAAAATATATATCGCACTCTTAGTATTAAACTGCCCTAATTCAAAATTAGTTTTAATTGAGTTAGATACATCATAATCATTATTTCAATGCCATTCCTGACACCACGCTACGAACTATAAAAAAAGCTTATGTTTTCTTGCTCTTCTAAGTTATCTTTAACACTCACGAGTTTTGTTCGTTACGCTTTATTGCAATTGGCTACAAACAAATTTTTAGGTCACTTTAATACTAAATATTCGATATGGATAGTTTGAATGCAAGCGGTTTTCGCGTTTGCTGCGGGCTTGTTAGGCATAGAGCGAGACGTGTTTAGCGAAACGGACTAAAGAGATTCCGCTTTTCGCTTTCACTCTGAAAATTCAAAGGCGAAATGCTATTCTGTTTTCTTATTAATGTCAGTTTGGCGCTTGAGATGATATGTGATGACTTGACGTAATCTACGCTTAGCTGTATTGTTGTTTATTGTTACTTCATCCGACTAGCCGGGATGTTTGTACCCAATGTATGTGTGTATCTAAGTATAAACAAGACGTACCGGCGACATTTTGATTTAATTTTAGTGTTAAAATACCCTCAATTATGCTTTATATTATTTTTTTGTGTCCTATGGAATAACGGTTTTTTTAATCCTATATGTTAACACAGTATATATTTGATATTTAACTGAGTTAATCTTGTATGTATATATATTTTTTCGGAATCTGGGAAACGGCTCCAACGATTTTCCTGAAATTCAGCATGTAGGGGTTTTGGGGGAGAAAAATCGATTAAGCAAGGTTTAAAGTAAAAAGAAATTCGTTTTATCCCTGTTTTAGGGCATTAAAAATACTAAAATTACTAATTATTGTAATGCTAAGTGTATGAAGGAGGCAACATTCACATACCTTATTCACACAAGCACTACACACACTCACTAGCACAACCTCTACGATCGTTTTGCCTCGAAACCGAAGCATCATCATGAGGATAGGCTCCACGACAAAATCGTAATGCCGTGCTGTATAATGTCGTGGTGTTTATCCTGATGATGCTTCGCGGCGAAACGATCGTAGAGATTGTGGTAGTGAGTGTGTGTAGTGCTCGAGTAAAGTGTTTTACCGTTTTTATCTACGCGGATTACAGCGAAATAATTCTATTGTAACTTCTGTATAAAGATTATTATTACTCTAAATATAGTCACTGTTATGCCGTGTTATTATATTGTCATTATTTTTGGTAGGCAACGAGTTATTATTCCACGTGGTTGGGTTTATCGTTATCTATTTTATCCGCAGTCATTTGGCTGCCTTATTATTGATAAAAACAACTACTTATAATATATTTAGGAAACGTATTATCGTTACCAATTTACACAAAACCTTAACAGATGTTACTTTTAATGGAGAAGAACTGCATCAAAATCCGTCTAGTACTAGTAGTTTTGAGTATACCGTGAACAGACAGACAGGCGGGAGACTTAGTTTTAAAATACGAAATAAATATTTAAATGCCTTAGATCCCGAAAAGCTTTAGATTTTTTTTGGAGATTGAAACGTGTTTTGAGATTTAATAAAATACAAAAGTAATAATGAAATTATTTTGTTAGAATCTGCGATAGAGTAAATAAAAAAAAGAAAAGGGAAATAGACTCCACAACAAAATCGCACGATAAAAATACTTTACGGTTTTATTGTGGAGTCTATTTCCTGATGATGCTTCGTTTGCGGGGCGAAACGATTGTTGAGTTTTTGATAGTGAACGTGTGTAGTGCTTGTGTATTTAGGTGGGGGTGGAAGAGGTTTGTGTTTTTTCGAATCGTGCATGTATCGATTATGAAAACGGATAGTGCACTCTACATTTAGCATTATATATATTTTCTATTTACTTTATCGCGGATTATAAAATAAATGTAATACTAAATTTAGACTGTACTATTTGTTTTCATATATGATAAAACTGGACATTAACTAACACAATCTCAACAAATGTTTAGCCCCGATAAATAGCAAAGATGGTGAAGGTTTGTAGTGCAAGAGTATTTACAAACCCTGTATGTATCAGGTATGAAAACGGATAGTACACTCGACATTTATCATAACATATATTTTCTACTTAGGTACTTTATCGCGGACTTAGCAAAATTATTTCATTATTATTTTTGTATTATGGATCTGCGGAAATTAATGACTATTTCTATAAGTTACTTAATAATATATTAATTTTCTCTGTCCTTTACTACATGATCTATTCGTTTTCAATTAAAAATATTTGACATTTTTATATACAGGTGTAGTTCTATGAATCTCAACATCCTTTGGTCGAGTCGGGTCCATTAATCTTGCTTATTAATTATTTAAGCAGGCGAGATTAAGGTGCGCTACGAAGTCCGCATTTGGCATTTTACTGTTGTATTTACCACCCCTGTGAGTCGTATTTCAAAATGGCGTACACTATACGTTGACTGTCTTTGGAATTTACTAATCATGTAACGAAGTAAGCAATGTTTCTTTCATATAATTTAATATTATAGTAGAGACATCATCCTCCTACTCTTATCCCACTCTAGGTGATGTCGGCACAACATATTATAAACATGTTGTCACATGATTGGGCTAGGTATTTTACGATCGGCCGCCTGCCTGATATCAACTTACCTTAGTCTCCTTTTACGACACCTCGGTAAGAAAAAGGGAATATATTCTATTCAAACGGACACTACACGGCGGGTCGATTTACCTGAATCGCCTTTTACGAAACCTCGGTAAGAAATAAGAGTTGTGTATTTTACTCAGCTGGATACCACACGGCGCGTCAACTTACCTTAGTCTTCTTTTAAGACATCTCTGTAAGGAAAAAGCATGGTCTTTTTTACTCCGCCGGATACCACACTGCGGAATTAGGCGTTACTTTGCGTAGATCCATAATACAAGAGTAATAATAAAATTATTATAGCAAAATAATTTTATTATTACTTTTGTAATAAACACGCTATTAATTGGGCCCATTTTCCTCTTTTAACATCTTGAGCCTAAAATTGTATCAGTTTCCATTGAGTCGTTTTTATCGCTGCGCCAAACCCATATAGGAGAATACACATACACTTCGTGACAGCTTCGACAGTTTGATTAAAAAAAGTGTTAAAATCTTTTCGGTTAAAGTAAGGTTAAAGACAAAAAAATAGCGACCCGCTATTGGTACATATCCAAAACTTGGTCGCTGACTATGGGCCTCATAAAAAGGCTCAGAGTCGAGCGACTCAGAGCGAACTATGCTCGGAGTATCTTTACGTGATCAAATCAGAAATGAGGAGACCCGTAGAAGAACCAGAGTTACCAACATAGCTCAGTGGATCGCGAAGCTGAAGTGGCGATGGGCAGGGCACATAGTGCGAAGAACCGATGGGCGTTGGGGTCTTGAGGTGTTGGAATGGCGACCCTTCACCGGAAAGGCCCCCTACTAGATGGACTGACGACCTCAAAAAGGTCACAGGGTGCCGCTGAATACAAGCGGCACAAAATCGTGTGTTGCGGAGATCCAATAAAGAGACTATGTCCAGCAGTGGACGTCCATCGGTTGAAAAAGAAGAGATTGGTACATAAATTCGCGCTTATTAAACACATTCATTACTTATAGAAGCTGGTCTCCTTGATGTTCGCTTACAGAGGTTCGTCTTTCATTACGAACGCGCTTCACGGCCATACTTTCCTTTGACATTCATCTTTATAATTGTGAAAGTACCCGTCATTAGTATTAATGAGTCTGTATAATTTGGCCTGTTTATAATGCACTTCGTTTGAGTCCGCATTATTCATACTAATATCCAAAATGTATCAGTTTGTTTCGCTTTTAGAGATAACTGGCTAGATCAATCTTGAAGAAATTAGGCACAATTAAATCTTATAAAACGGGTGACTTCTATCTATTAATATTGAAATGAGTTAATCTTGTGTGTGTGTGTGTATATATTTATTAAAAAAAAATCGTTGATCTCTGTTTTTGAGCATTAAAAAATACTAAAATTTCCTTTTAATTTATTGAATATATAAAAGCTGTCTGTCTGTATGTGATCGATTTTCTCAAAATCTACTAAACGGATTTTTGTACGGTTTTTACTAAAAGGTAGTGCAATTATTCCGAAAGGTCTTTGTTAATAGTAAATTTCCGTTTTATGTAAATTGTGTTGAAGAGGTCGCGCGATATTAAAAAAACTTGGCGAGGAGCTTTCGCTGCGTAAACTAGCAGAGTTATATTTAAGTAACTTACTAGAGAATTGTGAATCTACAAAAATTCTACAAAAAGTCCACTAGAGAATGTCTCACAATAACTATTTTTATGATCATAATTTCGATTGGGGAAGAATTTTGGAAATCAATATGTCAATTGATTTCCACGCGGGCGATGTCGCCGGCACAGCTAGTACAATTATATTTTTATTAAATAGCTACTCAGCATTCCGCAGCACGCGTTTCATTACCATTTTCATTACACTTAAATATCAATACAATTCGTATTTAACCATCGGCCATTTTGGTTCGCGTGTTTTTATCGCTATGGAACAATCGGATTGGGTTCGGTCAATAAACCAATTTTGGTTGAAACTAAATCTGTATTAATAATTACAGAGTAGAAGCTAACGTTTTCCTGCAAATTGGATAATTGCGCTGAAACCCAAGCGTAAGGATCTATAATTACTTGTACGTGCCACTACCTTAACAATGAAAAAAATATCACATTTCCAGATACGAAATTCTTGGTTCTTTTATTCGTTAAAAAAAAGTCATGTCGGAACAAATTTACACTAAATTGTTTTAGCCTTTTTTTCAAAGTAGTTTTCATTTATTCTTACTTCTACTTAACTTGTATGTATGTGAAGGTGGAATCTTGCAAGTTAAATTTAATCCATTTTCTGGTGTCCGATCGAGATGAAATTTTACATACTGGTCCAGTCTCCATGACAATGCATGTTTATGATTATGTTTCCAGGATTGGCTCCAGAAGAGGCAACTCCTAAACGGTTAACAGTAGTCTTGAAATTTTGTGGAAAGCTTTTATTTAATAAAAGTTTTGAACAAAATTCTTCATATATAGCGCTCGTTTGGTCACATGATTTTCATCCCTCCTTACTATATGTCCATTCCATCTTATTGTCGCACTTCTCGTCTTTTATTTTATAAGCAAAAATTTCAAGCTTTCCCCTATATACTCATTTATATAACTACCTTATAACTTTTAAGGTACGTTTAAATTAGTTTTTATAATATCTGTAGATATGTATTGATTGTTATAGCCATCAGAAGCTATACACTACCGACATATAGCCTGCAATTACGATTTATTTGCACACGTAATTTATTGGTACATATTGGTACGATATGGCAGTGTATTGTTAAGCTACAGTATTAATACTGCGGTGTAAATTATTTCGGCGCATTGTGAATTCACGTTGCATTTCTCTTGGCCTGATTCAACATTCACGTGCTGTAAATTCAGTTTGTGATGATAAATCAAATCTATTCGCATCGTCGTTACGTCAGAGCTCTCTTTGCGTTGATTGTTAAATAATATTTTATAGCATTATGTGTTACTTTTTCGAGACCCGTAATACATAAGTAATGATTTTCGTATGGTCTACGGATTGAGAAAATCCATAGCTAGCATTACTCTACTCTAGCACTGCATACATTCTCTACAACAATAGGCCGTCAGGAGATATAGAAGACGTAAAGCAGCTTTATGATTTACTTAGTGGCTGGTCGTTATTCATGGGGTTTCTTTCATACTGCATTTCAGCAAATTAAACTATAAAACTATTTAAGGGAAACTGATATAAAAAGCATATTGAGGATTGTAGGAAGGATAAAAATAATAAATTCAACTTTTCCAGTATTGCACATTAATAATATTCTAAAATTAATTAATCATGATTATTAATTTGCTGATGATGTTATATGTCTTTGATATGACGGCATTCTAAGACAAACTAAAAACATGACCGTGCTCCACCACGCTACACATTGTCCCCATCCCTGTCAGCTGCAGCTCTGTACCCGAGCGCCACCTCAGGGTCGGGGCCTCCCTAAACAGTGGCTGTCTTAATCGATACATCGAGAGCATCAGAAACATAACTGCCTCGGGGACCTGCTCGATTCGGCATTCTAAGACCCCACCCACCCCAATCTGGGTAAGTCACCTCAGTCTGGCAGGTATCAGTGTTTTCGGTTCCATCAGATTTTCGTCCTCCTATATATGGTCTCTTCTTGTCCTGGTGCTTTTAACATTTTTAACAAGATGATATATTCCAATAATTTTGTATATTCTATGTATATTTTCATACTTCAAACATAGCATGTTGTAGTATACTTCAACTAAACTTTATCCGGCGTCTGTTTTTCGTGTCGATTTCTATAAATATAGATAGCGACAAAACGAAAGACGCAGCTTTTTAAACCTGTATCTCTTATCGATTTCTCGACGATTTTGGATAGAAACGCGATTTCGCGTGGCTCACCTGCAGCCAGCCGGTATTTGGGCTACAAACAATTTTTACAAATACATATATCAAGTAATAGTAAACTGTTTTTGATATATTTTAAAAGTATAAAATAGTTATTTAGCTGTAACGATAGTTCAAGTTTCGAAAGTGGCTCTGAAAGACAATTTGAATAAAAGAATATATTTTAATTTGAACAATTATTGTATGACTATTTCCCGAGTTGTTGGAAACCAGCTCGGAAAAATTTGGACGTCTGACAACATATGCAACTAGTGGTGGCACTGATTTATTAGCCAATTTTGGCTTCCGTTATACGATGAGTTATATTATGTTATCAAAGGTAAGTTTTTTGTGCGTGTTGCCTGTGATGAGTCATGAAACTTGCTGGCTGACTGTGGCTCTAAAACTCAGCGAGTGACCTAAAACTCACTGCATAGTGAGCTGTGCTTTGAATGTCTCTACGTGATCAAATCAGAAATTAGAAGATCCGTCGAAATCACAAAATTACTCAAATAATTCAGTGTGATGTGAAGATGAAGAGACCGTTAGAAAAGTGTCTATTTTTAAAAACCTTTAAATTTATTTTGCCTTGTATGTATGTTTGTTTGTAAAGGTAGAATCTTTCAAGTTAAATTTGACCCACTTCCCGGTGTCCGATTACGCTGAAATTTTACATAGTGGTCCTGTCCCGTTCACAATGATTATGATAAGCATGACTTGACGCTTCTGCCAGGATTGGCTCCAGTGAGGGAACTGGTATTAACAAGAAATTTGACTGCTATTATATTTGAGGAGATGTAATTAAGCAAAAGTATCTCATCGAGCCGCTAGTACCAAGCGGCACAGGATCATATGACGTGGAATCTTATAGAAATTTATTTGTACATTATAAATAGGCTATTAACTTGATCCATTGTAGGCCTTGGCATTACAGTGCTGGAGGCCGGCTGTTAAATTATTAACGCTCGAAGGAAATATCGTTTCAATGTCAACTTAGGACGTTGGGGCGCGATCAATTTATGGGTGGTCTTTAGTTAGTAAATGGTCGAACATTGACCGGTCTAAAAGCGCCGAGTATAGTCTATATTCAAGGATTATTTTTTTTTCGAAAAAAGGTATAAAAGTGCTTGAAGGACAATATGTTAATAAGGTTCTTTGAACTGCAGTAAATTTCAGACCAAGGAAACACGTTGTCATTTGCTTGTTTGTTCAGTAACGACTGGTTTACATTTCGAATATTACTTGTGCATTACAGTGCAGATGCAACACGGACGGATAGATGCGGCAGGAATTTTATTTTGTAATATGTAAGGATTATTTCTTACTTTCAAATCTGTGTTCTTCTTTTTTAACTGATGAACTTGCACTGCTGAACATAGGTTTAAGGGACGATCAAGGGTATTCCAAAGGATTTCCATGTCTTGGATTCAACCTCGTTTTGATCTTCTTGAGTTCATCTACCCATTTAAGGGAGGAGGTCTCTATCGCCTATCAGTTTGTTAAAATCTGTAAATTGATTTCTAAAAAAAATGGTTGTAGATCAGCCTAAGTAGTCAATTCATTTCGCTAATCCCGGTCATAAAATCCAAACGTTCCTAAGGCACTATTAATCCTAAAGTGAGGACATTAGGGACGTTTCCGGTTTATTGGAGCGTCACATCGCCTGTTGGGGCGCTCGGGGACTGCCCTAAAATGACGGACGTAAGACTGCTATTAGCACGTTTTCTAACAACTTGTAATTATGTTGTGATTGTTAACCTCGGCGCGATGCCAAGTCGTGCCAAAGTCAATGACACGTTACGTAATACGGTTCCAAGTAAGGTTATTTTTAATCTCTGCGATTAACCTAATCAAAATCTATTTTTTCAAAATCACAATTAAAAAGTTCAATAGATAAAACAATACGACCTACAGATTTGGATTGTTGCCAAGTAGGGTCGTTTTCAATTTCATGTGATGTAACCAGGGTTTAATCTATGGTTAAGTTTTCTATAACCTACTATACTGTTGAGGATTATTTAGATGATAATAATGTGTGGATAGAGCTACTCGTCGATCCTGTACAAGATAGTAATGACTAAATGTAACTAGAGATAATAATAATATTTTTAAAAGAGCACCCGCCGAGTTTCTTGCTGGCTATTCTCGGTAGGAACAGCTTTCCGAACCAGCAATAGAGTTGACGATTTAAATCACTTGTTTAAAAGTTTACTTGAATAAAGAATATTTTGAATTTGAATTTAAATACTGCTACAATTTGGGACAATTAAAGAACACCGGAGTAATATTCCCGTAAAAATTCCCATTCTCCCTTCGCGAACAGAGAGAAAACACACATTGTGGTAATTGATAGTACTTGAAAGCTTAAAAAGATTAGGAGTACTATTAGTAAACTACAAATATCACTCACGATAATCTAAATTCAAATATGGTTGAACTTGATTAAGTATTTGATAGATTTAAATGTTACGCTCAGATGGATGTTATTGGTTTCCGCTGGCGAGCTGCCAACTCGAGCTAATGTCAATGGCAGATGACGCAGTACAGCATTCAGAGCGCTTTATGGTGATCAAGTCATAAATTATCCCTATACAGATGGGGGCAATGTGTACAAATGTACCCTATCCCCACCACTAGCAGCGTGGTGGAGCACTGTCACAGGTTTTTAGTCGGTGCGAGTCCGACATACCCGTCGTTCGTCCCCGTCGGGCGTCCATAATGGGTTTTCCTAACATTAAAAAGGAAGATGGTGAGAAGACCAGGAAAGCCCCCGTTTGAAGACATCTATCTTTTAGCAGTACATAATTTAGTGTATTTTATTGTACTAGATGATGCGATCAAAGTCGTAGATACAGTTTGTACTGTACGTGTTGAGTCGGTGTACCTTTTATCCCTCGGTACCGACAAAATTTTAAACCCAGTATTAAGTAACTGTAAAAACGGTTATAAAATTCTAATGTTACGGCGGAAACATTAAACCTGTGGCATGAACATCGTGGATAAGCCCCGTTTATAGTAAAAGGTGTTTCCATTACTTTGTAATAACCCTTAATTTTATAGGAATAAAGTTAAAAATATCTCGCTGGAATGGTCGGCGTGGGTGTTATGGTTTTCTTTTGGCGTGTTGCCAAGTAGGGTCACTGTCAATGGCATTTTACGAAGTCAGGGTTAAAAGATTTTTCTTTGCCCCAGAACTGTTTTGTCATTTTTTTGGTGAAATAAATGTATCACGTTACACATCTGTTCACGCTATGTATAATCATTCTCCTGCATTTATCCCACTTGTTCGGCACATGTTGTAACATAATTTCGTTAGGTATTTTACGATTGGTCGATTATCTGACGTCAACTTACTTAACTCGCCTTTTACGACAACTCGGTAAGAAAGAGGGTGGTCTACTCTACTCAACCGCATACCAGACGGCGGTTCAACTTACCTTAGTTGCCTTTTACGACACCTTGGTCAGAAATGAAGGTGGTCTATTCTACTCAGTCGGATAACAGCTTCACCGCGCTATACAATGAAAAAAAATATTCGCACGAATCGGTTCGACTCATCTTTCCTTACGCTATCTATTTTATAACCTACATCGCTTTTTATACCTGTTCCCCTTCTAAACTAAAATCCCCTAGTTCTTCTAAAATCACACTAGTTTGTTTCTTTATAATGCACTTCATTAAAAACTGTAACATTAGTTTTGTGCGCAGCAAACTGACACCATTATCATCCCATATCAAAAGCAAGGTGGCGCCTGGATGACATACAAAATTTTTATGGCGGTCGATAACTTTATTGCGCGTTCGAAAAGCCATCATAAAATACGATGTTACATTCCGTTATATGGCCCCCGTATAATGCGATAGGCCTTTATTGAAAATAATTAAAATTTGAACCACGCGAATTATATATTGGGACTATCAGGTACAAAGTCACTTTGTTAAAATAACTTTCTTTATTGAAGTTATTATATCAACAATAATTTTTCTTAAACTTTATAAGTACTTCTTCTGTCGCATTCTTCATTCCTGAAGGTCGTGTCTTTGATGAAAGTCCTTCATGGTTCGTATAATATGTCTCCATTGCTATTGGCGGCTTTTCTTAGGGCGGATGTTACAGAGAGACCAGTAAGCGCGGACACTTGGTCACACCAACGGCTAGGTGATCGGCAGCGTGGTCGTTTTCCTTCGACTTTGCCCACTACTTTCAACTTATCGAGGTTTTCTGGTTGATGGCGAGCAATGTGACCAAAGTATCCTAGGATTGTAGGATAAGTACTATGTAAATTATATGTGTAATTGATAGCCTCCGTTCCCACCGACGTTGGGTTGGATAAAGGCGTCGTTCGACGAAGTGTCTTTCCCAGGCTGGAACACTATATCTCAGTTGTATGGAGTCTGGAAAAGCGGCAAACGCTGAGTAGACGTAACACGCGTGAAGAATGTAGGACCAGGTATCTGATCTAGCTGGAATGGGTGTTTGAGTGAGGAGATCTAGATCTTGTGGTTCCGGAACCGCCCAAGGTCCCACCTGACCTATTATAATCTTATAATTGAAGATGAAATTAGCCTTCGTATTGTAATAATATCGTAGCAGTTTTTCATTGCCTGAAAATAAGGATAAAACGACCTTTTCTAAAAATTAAACTTAGATCGATTTATCGTTCCCATTACCTCTTTCATACCTTTTATGAAAATCATTGGAGCCGTTTCCGAATTCAACTTGTACATATAAGATAATTTTTCGTTTCAAGGTATGGCTAAATATAACTTTTTAATCAAGAACTTTTCAAATTTCTATTTAATTAGCTTCTTTTCGCGATTTCATTCGCGCAGACTTGAGTACCGAGATAAAAGTAGACTATGACACTTTCTTGTATTTAAAAGATGTTTCCCAAATGTAATAGATGACAAAGTGACATGTTTTTTTTTATCTATGTATTATTTGCTCTATGCTGTGAGGTATCTGGTTAGTAATAGAATAGACTTCTCTCATTTCTTACCAAGGTGTCTTAATAGGCGACTAAGGATGTCGACCCGCCGTGTGGTATCCGGTTGAGTAAAATAGACCACCCTCTTTCCTACCGAGGAGTCGTAAAATACGACTAAGGTAAGTAGACCCACCGTGTGGTATCCGGCTGAGTAGAATAAATACGTCGCCGAATCCTGTGACATCGTGTTTATAACATGTTGTGCTGACCCCACTTAGAGCTTGATAAGGGCA
This sequence comes from Morpho helenor, assembly GCA_029227775.1. Lineage (NCBI taxonomy): Eukaryota > Metazoa > Arthropoda > Insecta > Lepidoptera > Nymphalidae > Morpho > Morpho helenor. The sequence continues at coordinate 619,962 of JARGCU010000034.1, read as the reverse complement.
GGAGGATAATGTATAATTTGCTCCGTAGTCTATGGCGTGGACACTAAACCCTCATTAATTCGTAATAGGATTTAGACGAATAGATTCGATGAACTTTCACCGTGTCTAAATCCCGTATTCCCGCATGCCAACCAAACGTTAGCAAACAAATCGATGACCTACAAATACTACATTTAGATTTCATCTAGCGGAACAGACGAGACCGTATGTTTCCGGTTATGAGAACAAAAGATTATGCTTCAATATTATAAAACAAGTACCTATCCGATCGCCTGTTTGTGTTTCGTGTTAAACTCAAATAGTACTGAGCGGATTTTCATGTGGCTTTCTTTCATAGGCAGATTGCTTCGTAAGAAAGTGTTAGGTGTATAATTTGTGGCGGTTTTGTGTAAATTTATGGAAATGTGACTAAAATTACAGAAAGTGTCTGCAAACGACAAGCCGTCTGGAAGCCTTCATCGATAATCCTGCTTAATCCGTTAGAGATATAATGAAACAATTTATGGCGAAAATTTTTATAGATTTAAAGAAAAGTCCGGATCTATCTTTTAAAGATAGCTTATTATTTCCAATGTTGCCAGTTTTCTGTATACGAAGTAAACTTTGTAGAACAAAAGTTTGAAGGTGTCAAAGTTTAGTTCTACAAATCTGTAAATAGTATTATTATATTTGTCACAGTTCTCCCGCTCTTATCCCACTCTAAGTGGGGTCGGTACAACATGTTATAAACATGTAGTTACATGTTGTACCGACCCAAAAAGCTTCCTTTCATAACTCTGTATTGATATTCGCCTATCCTCTTTGTTACTTCATTCAAGCGTTCAAGTCATTGAAGCGGATTTAAAGGGTTACAAAGCACCAATTTTATAGGAACACGAGAACATATATTTTGCCAAAAAAAACCGAAATGCTTTAATGGAAAACTTTTCCTGTACCCCACAAAAGTGACTAACGAGTTGTTACGGACAGACGAGATTACGGCGTAGCGTGCAATTAGCTAGATGAAAAATAAAACCTCTAGAGAGCCGGAAAAACATGTTAGCTTTGAGAAATTTAATACTTTCCACAATTATAGCATGCGCCGTGTGGTATTAAGGTGTCGTAAAAGGCGACTAAGGTAAGTTGACGCGTCGTGTGGTATTAGGCTGTGTAGAATACACCGCCCTTATTTCTTACCGAGGTGTCGTAAAAGGCGACTAAAGTAAGTCGACGTCAGGCAGGCGGCCGGTCGTAAAATAACTAGCCAAATTAAGTAACAATATGTTAAAACTCTAGTGTGGAATAAGGGCAGATGAATGAGGATGATGACAATTTCACACAAAAGTAAAAAAGTAAGTAGCGGCCTGTACTATCCCTCTGCTGAGAATAGGCCTCCTCTCTCCGTTTTTTGGAGAGAAGGATTGGAGCTAAGACCTACCACGCTGCTCCAATGCGGATTGGTAGGTTACACCTATCTTCAGAATTCTCTAGAGATATGCAGGTTTCCTTACGATGTTTTCCTTCACTAAAAGGCGTGTGATAAATTGCGATTATCAATTAGACACATAAGTTTTAACAGAAAAACTCATTGGTGTCTGCCCGGGTTTGAACTTGTGACCTCCTCGAAAGAGTCGCACGGTGTTACCGGTAACATATATTATCACACAGCTTATTTTCACACAGTTACATATTAATTATAGTACTTTCATTAAATGTAATTGATCTGATTGATGATTCAAAAGTGCTCACAAAAGCTTTATCGAATAAAGCTTGTTTTTATTTGATTAAAACATCAGTTATCCGTAACATTATATAACTGAAACTCGATAGCGGCCTACATAAACACATTTTCACAATATAGCCATCGCGAGAGGGCTTTGCGCGAATATTAATTGAATAATGTAATCGAGAAAAAGCAAATACAAATTTAATTATCCAGTATCAGATGAGAGTATAGTCGACGCAATTTATTTTCGCTGCGAGCGTAAGAAAATTTATTCCATTTCTGAATAACGTGATAAAATAGAGTGCCCTCCAGCGACAGACAAGTTTACACTTTTGTATGAGTCGTGACTTTCTGTATGTTTTAGCTAATAAACTGACAAAAGACGTGCTAAGAGAAAAAAATACTTTGGCCACCTTAAAAAAGTAAAGTTGTCTGTTACTATCCCACTGCTGGGTATAGGCCTTCTCTCTCTGTTTCTGGAGAGAAGGGTTGGAACTAGGACCCAACACGCTTTAATGCGGATTGTTAGGTTACACATATCCTCAGAATTCTCTAGAGGTAAGCAGGTTTCCTCACGATGTTTTACTTCTCCGAAAAGCGTTTAAAAAAATTGCAATTATCAAGTCTTTAATAGAAAAACTCATTGGTTCCTGCCTAGAGTTTCAACTCGTGACCCTCTCGAAAGAGTTTCACTGCTGGGCCCTCTCGAAAGAGTCGCACTGTCTCACTGCTGGGCTACTACACCTTTTTTGGGCACCACGCCCTAATACAATTCAAATTCAAATTTTCTTTATTCAAATAGGCGTCGTAAACATCGTGAAGAATCCTGCATATATCTAGAGAATTTTGAGGATATGTGTAACCTACCAATCGGAGCAGCGTGGTGGTCTTAGCTCCAACCCTTTTCTCCAAAAACTGAGAGAGCGCAGTGGGACATTAACTGTTACTTTCTTAATCATCATTACTATTACTTCTAGAGAAAATACCATTATTGAAAGTGTATTTATATATCACTCTTTGAGAGAAGGAAAGTATGTGATGTACACCAATTACAAACAATATTGCAATGTTACGTCCTTTGTTGTGACGTAATCTTATCCTACGCGAACTGAACTCGTTTTGTCACGACACCCCACTGGAAGAGTCAAGTCTATTATTTGCGATGTTGTATAACGAGAAAGGCCGCGGGAGATTCTATCTGGGCTCGACATCTCAAAGCGGGCTATGGTATTATTTGAAGCTTTGTCTGAACAAGGCTGATTGTTTATAATAAATATTGTACGATTATGATTTCTTCTAAAAAAATTTAGATACATATATTGCTAAAATTTGCGATTAGAGAAAATCCATGTTATGCTAAAAGTAGAGTGTACTATCTGTGTTCTAGATTTTAGTTTACTAGCTGGGCCTACGATTTTGCCCTCGTGGAAATCAATGTATTTAATTGAAATTTTGAACATAACAGTAGTTATTCTGAGTTAACCATAGAGACATGTTGTCGCGGACTTTTTTGATGCAAAGGATAATAACGCTGTCAATTGGAAGTCGTAAAAACTCATTTGGGTAACGGGCGGTCTTGAAGTCAGAATACTAGGATCGATCCCAAATAAAATCTTTTTAATTGCATTTTTTTTATAAAATTAACTACCAAACAAGGCTCGGTCATCCAGGTTAATAAGTAATATAAAGTAAAAAATATGATCCAAAAACAAATGTTTAAAATTCTAAGTAACGATTTGCGCACATGGTGTTCATCGACGTGTGAAGTGTTAAAGAGTTTTTTTTTCACAACACAATCACACTAACTTGTTATGTAATTCACCGTAGTTTCGCCTAGTAACCAATTTGGGTCATCGATGCATAACGAACGTAACAGTTAACATAGGTTGCTGCCACTCGACCGTATATCCTCACCGCTGGTTCAGGCAATAACGTCTATTGAAACGATATATTCTGTTTTAGTGCAAGTTTAGAATGGAATTGGCGGTGTGATAGGTTTGTCTGGCGACTTGGCTAATACTGGAATCAAGTGTTGTAAATTTTTTTACCTCCATCACCTGGGAAACAGTTCTCGGGACATCTTTTCTTTTACTTTGCACGTGACAAATAATTTTTTCACTGGCTGCACTGGCTTGGAAACCCCTAGTCTTACAAAAGTTTTGATAGAAATATTTTGCTATAATCCGCGTTTTGTAATAAAATCTATGTAATGTTAAGTATAGGCAGCAAAGCCGTTCTTATACATTATGCATACATGCAGTATTAGTTACCGCATGTATTACAAAACACTGCCGCTACACATACAATCATTAAGACAATCTCGACGATCGCTTTGTCCCGTAACTGAAGCAACGCAAAGTAACGCCTACTTCTATAAATTCCCTATTTTTGTATGGCCAATTGAGAACCTCGTTTCCCACAATAATCAGATGTGAATCCATTATACTGAATAATTTATAGAATTGGGCGTTAATTTGCGGAGATCCATAATACAAAAAATAATAATAAAATTATTATGATATAATCCAAAATAATTTAATTATTACTTTTGAACTACACAAATCTCATTTGACTGTCTCTGCTTCCAGCATTGCGGAAATACATATATTAAATTTTCTAAATTAGACTTGCTCGTAATTCCTTCAACTCGTACGCCTGATGAATAGTTATTTCTAGATTCGTAAAGTTGAAATTAAGTTTCAAACAGCTCGAGTTTAAAACGAAAAAGGAAAGTTTTTAAACCACGTCTTACTTAGCAGTTGATTTTGCGCCTGCCCAAAAAGTAGTATTTCGTTTGCACGTGTATGAATTAATTTTGATAGTTTCCTTTATTTTCTCGTAGAAATCAAACGGCTACATCAAATTATTGATATAAATGCATTTTTGTATGAAGTATGATATAAGCTTGTACTTTACCAAATTTCTTCAATATTGCCCCAGTGAATTGGCCGTGAAACCTTTACAAATAGATAGAGAGATTGTAAGACAAAATTTCTCTCTCTCTCTCTTCAACCAATAGCCGTCCACTGTTGGACATAGGTCTCTGCCATGGACTTCCACGCCACACGATCTTGTTTCGCCTGGATCCAGCGGCTCCACGCGACCTTTTTAAGGTCGTCTGTCCATCTGGTGGGGGGTCTGCCTACACTGCGTTTTCCGGTGCGGGGTCGCCACTCTAGCACCTTGAGACCCCAACGTCCATCGGTTCTTCGAACTATGTGCCCCGCCCATTGCCACTTCAGCTTCGCGACCCGTTGAGCTATGTCCGTCACTTTGGTTCTTCTACGGATCTCCTCATTTCTGATTTGATCACGTAGAGATACTCCGAGCATAGCTCGCTCCATCGCCCGCTGAGCGACTCTGAGCTTTCTTATGAGACCCATAGTCAGCGACCAAGTTTCAGAGCCATAGGTCATCACTGGCAACACGCACTGTTCGAAGACTTTAGTTTTCGAACAGTCAAATAGACTAAAGACAAAATTTCGCCTTAATAATATTACTAGAGAAATATAATTTTTCAAATTAATATCAAGAATAGTATATTTTGTTTTCATGCAAGCTGTAAAGGTCTACGAACTCCGTAGACGCTCTACGCTGCTCTACGGCATAATGCTATACAGTCCTCGATAAGTTAAAATCCAAAATATTTTAAGTTTTGGAATTTTTAATTTATCAAGGGCATGAGTTTGAGAAAAAAAGGGGGAGGGGTTTTCCTTAACTTATACTATGTGTAAGTACCTGAATGCGCCCGGAGTTAATAATAATACATACACTTGTTATGTAAAAAAAGGAATTTATTAAAAGTTTAGTATGAAGAAATATAAGAAATATAAGCTGTGATGGCCTAGCGGTGCGACCGTGCGAATCTCTAGAGACGATCATGGGTTCAAACCCGGGCAGACACCAATGAGTTTTTCTATTAAAACTTATGTGTCTAATTGTTAAATGCAATTTATCACACGCTTTTCGGTGAAGGAAAACATCGTGAGGAAACCTGCATATCTCTAGAGAATTCCGGGGATATGTGTAACCTACCAATCCGCATTGGAGCAGCGTGGTAGGTCTTAGCTCCAACCCTTCTCTCCAAAAATGGAGAGAGGAGGCCTATGCCCAGCAGTGGGATAGTAACAGGCCGTTACTTACTTATGAAGAAAAGAGTTTATCAATGTTTCAAAGATTATTTGGGAGATTGATTTGGTTCGGAAAGCTGTTCCTACCGAGAAGAGCCATCAAGAAACTCGGCGTTTATTCTTTTCAATATATAATTCTTATATCTAGTTACATTTAGTGATTTCTATCCTGCACGGGGTCAAAGAGTAGCTATATCAACGCATTCTTCTTATTTAAATAATCCTCAACAGTATAGTATCAGCTTACTGTGTCAGCCTCCCTTTAACAGTGCTTTGCAAGGTAAAATTGATTTTGGAATTTTAACCCTAACCCACAAACGACTTACGTACTTTTGCATAAGCTTTATATGTCGGCTATATATAAGTATAAATGTTGGACTATTACAATCAGTAAAATATATCTGTCATATCAATTCTATTAGAAAATGAGGGTAGGAATGAATAGAACGGAATAAAATTGCACATTTTCTTTTATTTAACTTAGCAACGTTTTAAATTCCGCGCACGAAGCGTCTGTAATGTATTTCTAACTACTTTCTTGGTACAGAAATAACTTGCCGTTGGGAAGACGTGAATAAAATGCACTTATTTTATCTACCAGCTCCTTTGTAATCGGTGATTATAAACGAATAACTGCGAGCAAGATTTTTAAGATTTACTCGCCGATGATCGTCTATGATCGCCTACAACTCAGGAATTGTTGAAAGGGAAACGGAATCGCTAGGTGATACGTATGATCGTATGTTTTATTTATATCCTCCTGCCCTTATCCCACTCTAAGTGGGGTCGGCACAAGAGGCGTCGCATTTTATATCTAATAAACGAATACTTTAGAAATCTGTGAATGTAATATAACGGCCTGTTACTATCCCACTGCTGTAAAAAAGTAATTAAATATAACGTTTTTTTTTAAATATGGTCAGCATACAAACATTATCATTTTCCCGCCCTTATCCCACTCTAAGTAAGGTCGGCACAACATGTTATAAACATGTTGTAACATGATTTGGCTGCGTTTTTACGACCGGCCGCCTGCCTGACGTCAACTAACCTTAGTCGTATTTTACGACACCTCGGTAAGAAGGAGGGTGGTCTATTCTACTAAACCGGATACCACACGGCGGCTCGACTTACCTTAGTCGCCTTTTACGACACCTCGGTAAGAAAGAGGGTAGTCTATTCCACTCCACCGGATACCACACGGTGGGTCAACTTACCTTAGTCGTCTTTTACGACACCTCGGTAAGAAATGAGGGTGGTACTATTCTATTCAGCCGGATACCGGATAGAAAATATATGAAAAAAAAATGTTCTTATGAAACCTATACGTATCAGATTTGAAAACGGATGGTATAATCTTCATTTTGCATTATATATATCTATTTATCTATTTAATCGCGGATTATAGCAAAATTATTTCACGCCGTGTGGTATCCGGCTGAATAGAATAGTACCACCCTCATTTCTTACCGAGGTGTCGTAAAAGGCGACTAAGGTGATTCATCCGTCGTGTGGTATCCGGCTGAGTAGAATAGACCAACCTCATTTCTTACCGAGGTGTCGTAAAAGGCGACTAAGGTAAGTTGACCCACCGTGTGGTATCCTGATGAGTAAAATAGATTGAGTGAAATAGACTACCCTCTTTCTTACCGAGGAGTCGTAAAATACGGCTAAGATAAGTTGACGTCAGGCAGGCGGCCGGTCGTAAAATACGTAGCCAAATCATATGACAACCCATATTTGTAAAAACCCCACTTGGAGTGGGATAAGGGCAGGAGGATAATAATAATATAGCAAAATAATTTCATTATTACTTTTGTATAATGGATCTAAATCCATAAATTTATTAAATCTTCAGCATTTTTCTTACATGTTTGTATACTAATCATGTGGCAATTAAAAAAAAAAACTTTATATTTAATTACTTTTTTTTACAGCAGTGGGATAGTAACAGGCCGTTATATTAAATTCACAGATTTGTAAAGTATTAGTTTATTGGATTTAAAATGCGACGCCTGAGCGGCTGGCCAGGTATAGTCTTGAGATAGAGGCAAACAAAAGATAATTAAAACCCTTATCCAATTCAAAGGTGCTACAGGATCGAATTAAATTCAAACAATTTCAATATAGAAAAGTTTGATCGAATACTTTCGCCAGGGACATTATTACGAATCGCTTTGTACCCTGACACACCTGATTCCTTTTCATCTCAAATTGGAGACGAGATTCTCGAAAATATCTGTATTATACAAAAGAAATGATGACACTATTGTGCTATTATATAAGCCGCGATAAAAGAGAATATATTATTACAATGATACTTTTCACCTAAGTTTCTTTAATAAGTTAAATGTAATAAAAGCTCTTAGTAAATATAAGCTATTAACACAATTTCATGTCCTTAATGATGATCGTAGAGGAGTTCCGTCTTCAGGAGCCAATACTGGCAGCAGAATTAGGTTTTGCTTATTATAAATATGCATTTTCATCGGAACTGGACCAGTATGTCAAATTTCAGCTCAATCGGACACCCGAAAGTGGGCTAAATTTAACTTGCAAGATTCCACCTTCATATACATACACGGCAAGTTACTTTTAAAAAGTAAATTTATTCTCTTTTCACAAAGAAATTTCAATTTTCTCATGGTGCCTCTAGTCTCCTCTCCTAACCTTCCTTCTCCTCTCTCCACATCGCTCCAGAACTATCCTCACGTCTCCAAACTACGACTTGCGCGCCTCTCCTTCTCCTTCCGTTAAAATACGTAATGTAGAAGTTCTAATGGCAATAGATTAATGTAGATGGGTGGATTTATTTGGATGTACATAGTTCGAATGAACAGGCGAGATTAAAGGTAGACTTTTTTCTTATGAAACCTTAAAATCCCAAGGTTTGTTATATGAAAAAAAAAAAAAAACACAGGGGAGGCAAACTGTCGTCAAGATTTAAAATGTAATCTTCTTCTTCTTCTTTCTCAACCAATAGACGTCCACTGCTGGACATAGGCCTCTTCATGGAATCTCCACCAAACGCAATCTTGTGCCGCTTGGACCCAGCGGCTCCTCGCGACCTTTTTGAGGTCGTCAGTCCATCTCGTGGGGGGTCTGCCGACACTGCGTTTACCGGTGCGGGGTCGCCATTCCAGCACCTTATAAATTCCAGCAAATGTAATCTTAAAAATTATTAAACAAATATTTTATCTAAAATTAAAAATAAAACCCGAAATTAATCATTTTATATTAAACAAGGCGAACGAACAGTCAGGTGAAAGCCCTCGAGGCTAGGGTCTGGAAATTATGCACATCGGCTATTACATCAACGAACCATTATAACGAGCGGGCTTTGATGGGCTGTAGTAACGAGTTGCAACGAAAGTATTTTATTTTCAACGAACTTTCTTACATTCGTTTTTCACCCGAGGGTAACGATATTCATTTTCATAAAAGATATACTTGCATAGATATTTACACTCGAGAGATATTTAATTAGACACGTATTTTACAGATCATTGATGATTTATTATTATAGATAGATAACTACTTAGAAATGTTTTGTGAGGCACGAAAAAAATACGACAATGGTGGCTCGGTTGCAACAGGTAGAATCTAGAACATTGGCCATTCTAGTTGACAGATCCATCGAGCAAGAGCCTCGTGTTATATAAGCCCTTACATAGCAAATCATTACGTCGATCACGCAATGTCACTAAACCAAATATCATTACAAGCAGATGTAGATATATGAATTATCCATCCCACTTCTGAAATGTAACGCACTAAAAATTTATGGAAATGGCCTCATCTATTAAGCTCAAAGAAACACACCGCTACGACACTGCATATCAGCTCAGCATACTACCTAGATATCAAGACATCTTATCGTTGCTCGTGTAGTGTGGATTCTATTACATTCTAAACTACCTGCCTAGTGCCTAGTAACTGCCACATCAGTTTCTTTCTATATTATGTACACTTATTAAAAAAAAATTGTAACACTCATTGAAAACCCTTCGGCGTACACATTGATCCTACTTGAAGTGTTTAATTTTGAAATCATCTGAGAATTGGTGTTGTTTCATTCCCCTCCACGTACCCATGTGCGCTCTGTTTAGTTTCCATTATGGCGCTGGAATTTAATTTGTCAAGTTTACCTTCGCGTTGAACCCGCCGCTGTTATTGCCTCTGTAAATGAAAAACGTAACCCTTTATTATTTTATTGCGAGCATAAAATCACGGACATCCATGTACATTATTACGAAAAAAAAAGTATTGGTATGGTTCCGTTATTTATTTGGTGGATTTTTTTAAATTAAAATAAGTAGTGATAGTCGTGATATAATTTTTGACGATTTCGTCGAGTGTTATATACCCTCAAGTAATATCTATTATATTTTTTAATTATAATTATATTTTATAATTAATTCTATTTCTTTCTGGAAAAGGGGAAAAAGACATATTGTAATATTGATGGTACTAAGACTACTTAAGTCGCGGGTTTTGTGAAAAGTTTCACTTATGGAGTTTTTGTACAAAAAATTGCAACTTATAACGAAAACGAAAATTTCATGTTTACCTTAAATCTGATCACACAGATCAACGAACCGTCTACCACACCATGTCGGCGTGGATTATTTTCCCATGAATTTCTAATTACTAACCGTTCCCCATAAGCCGTGGAGCGTGTCTCTGGAAAGTCAGCCCCATTAGCATTTTAATTGCGACGTCACCCAGTTGACTGCATCCTGCGGAAATAGCTGACGAATTTTCATCTTGCTCTAGTTTCGGTTAATATAAACTGGCATTCGTAATTTAGTAGATGTTTCTGGTCTTCTACGGATCACCTAGTTTTCCGATTTAATTACGTGAAGATCTTCGCTCCATCCTCCGCGGAGTGTATCTGAGCTTGAAGAATCATATAAAGACCTAACTTGGTCACTGACTATGGACTTTAAGCTTTCTCTATCAAATCAAATTAATCTTAATTCAAATAATCTTTTTTAATTACTTAGTCGTCAATAATCAATGACATTTAATGAAGTCAATTCTTCTTCTAATTTTTGCTCTAACTTAAAAGAACCTGCAAGAAACTAGGTGGACAATCTTTAAAAAAAAATAATTCTCATAATTAAGCTGCATTCTTACATGAAGCTAGGAAGATATTTAAATCCATAGATTTCTGTGATGATTTAATTTAAACCGCTTCTATAAATCTTGCACGGATTTATATATCCAATGGTGTCCAAACAAGTTAACCAAACAATTGCGCTGTTGATTTTACGAGGTCGAAACTTCCCCCGATCGGATGTATTGAAACTAACAAAGTTAACCCAAAGGACCGTACAATTGATATAATTAAAATCTCCTGTAACAGTAGTTTGTGCAAACTTTAGTTGGGCCAATGGAGCTAAAGTTTGCGTTTTGTTCAAACATCGGATAACAGAGGAAGACAAATAGAAATACTTGCTAACATTTTTTGAGAATAGCTTTTATGGCAAAACGGTGAAATACGTAACTTTTACCAAGGGGTTCCAACTCTTGGCCGGCCGGTTTTAACTTTTTGTAAAAAGGTGTGCTTAATTGACAGTTACAATTTATTGTATCGATTACTTTACAATAAATAACGGCAGTTCTATCTAGCAGTTATCCAAGTTCATGTATTGAAGGTTGAAGAACTTAGATTGTGATAAAAACTAAGATGCCAGAGATCCGTTTTTGCACCTTTTTCAATGCGGTTAATATAACAATTAATTTAGTAGACGGTCTTTAAAATGCCTTTTTGTTTCTAATAAGAAATCCCAACATTTCGAAACATTTTAACAATATCTATACTTATTATTAGTCCCCGAAGGCTGTCTGTTTGCATGTGATTGATTTTCTCAAAATCTACTGAATCGATTTCTGTACGGCTTTTACGAGTACTAAAAGATAGTGAAATGCTTCTGGAAGGTTTAGGTTAATACAAAATTACCTTTTTATAATAATTGTGGAACATTTTTGTTAGACTCTCATTTGCACGAAGGCATAGCCGCGAGCACAGCTAGTAAATTTGTAATTTTTCAATAAAACACCCAAAACCTCAAACTTCGTTCAGTTCAATTTCAGTCATATAGACTGATCGAGCTTGATTGTTTATTACTTGAACGTCTCCCACCCCCCCACGATCGCGAAAATCGCCGGTCCATCGCATTGCAATTTGGAGTTGTTTTCTCCGCGAATTCGTACGTCCCAAAGTGGACCCTATGGTATAGGGAATCGATGCTGATGTCTTTCACTAGACGCAAATGCATTTTGGCGTGTTGAAACGATTCTGTTCGAGTGAAATGGCGGCGATATCGATTTTGAAGTGACGAATATTTGTTTTTCTCTTATTTGTCGTCTACTATACGTTGAAGTTCTACCTAGCATTATTAAAAATATGAAAGTTTCTCTCCCTGTCTGTCTGTCATGCTATTATGACTAATTGTCTGGATCAATATTGATGAAATTTAGCACAATTAAAGCTTACATAGTAAGTTGACACGCCGTGTGGTATCCGGCTGAGTAGGAAAGATCACTCTCATTTCTTACCGAGGTGTCGTAAAATATGATAAAGGTAAGTTGGCGTCAGGCAAGTGGCTGGTCGTAAAAAACGTGACATGTTTATAACATGTTTTGGCGATCCCACTTTAAGTAGGATAAGGGCAAGAAGATGATAAATAAATCATTGATTCAGATATGGACACACAGATTATACATGTATAAGTTTATGCTTGAATTTAACAAAGTTGCGGTTAGCACTAGTAATATTATAAATGTGAAAGTCTGTCTGTCTTTTTTTACCCGTTTACAGCTTAACAAGTAATTGATGAAATTTGTTACAATTGAAGCTAACATATAGGATAGAGAAGTCCATGTTTGCCAACTGGAAAAACACATACTATATAATACCCTGTAATACCCTGGTATTTGTAAGAGATGGGAATTTGAAAATTTTGAAAAATGCATGGCCCGGTATGCTAGTTAATATGTATAAAGATTAATTATAAAAGAATGACTCTCTGTAACTTTGTAAAGGGTTAGTTAGTGAGTTGCACTCATACTTACCAGTTAGCCTGGCTAACTTTTAACGATCTCCAAGGGGTTAAACTTTTAATGACTTAATTAAAACAGGATTATTTTTTAACTTTCACAGTTCAGATTTACAGGTGAAAAGATTTGCATTAGTTAATTAATTGGCTTAAAGGTTTTTTTCATCAAGTTGTGTATATTAATAACTTTTATAGCATCAGCAGGACTAGCAAGTGCAGAACTAAAAAAGGTAGAGACACCGAGAGTGAAAGTTCGGGGATGTTATGAATGTTCTTTTTAGGTTGGCTTTGTTAATTATGATCTCTTATCATATTATCGAATGTGTACCGGGAAGCCACGACCGATCTAATTTAGAATGATTGACGTGATTTCATTGTCAGGGTCGAGTCTGCCTTAATTTAATAAAAAACGACCGAATTCAAAAAAGTTTCATGGTGAATTGTAATATAGCGTAACGCCTACAAATTTCGGATGTGTTAAAGAGGCCCATAACTTGGAAGGTCAAGAAAATACTTCTTTTGAAAAAAAGTTAGCATAGTGTAATGTAATACATGTCATTGAAATAAGGATTATAGTGTATCTAAGTCAATTAAGTAAGATTTTGAATTCGTTCCTCTATTCGTTCGCTCCGCTATGGCCGATCCATTGGTGTCCATATTCTTGACACTACGTATGTTTTCCGATATCTCTAATTCGAATCTAGTCGGGCTAACCCGATAGAATAAGACGTGATTATAGCCGGTTCTATACATTAACTACTACAACTACTACACTTGTCACTTTGACCTAAATAAATAGATTCTTTATTTCAGTTACAAAAATTACCAAACTCACATAACGAAATTGATTTACAGATTTTAGTCCTTCACAAATGTGCGTTTCACCGACCGCTTAACTAGAATCTTGAGATTCTGTGCGTTAGCTACCTTTTTTTTTATTTTTTTTTATTTGGACAGCCAGTTGTTGTTACATATAAAACTTACATATAATAAAAATAAAAACAACAAAAAATATTTAACATGTACAACATATGAAGGCGTCACAACATGCACCAAAAAATTACTAAACAATGAACATTAAAAATTTTTTTTGCATAAAATGTTAAGCATGTGATATTAATATTATAGGTAGAAAAAAACAATAATATTTACTGTGAACGAAACAAGTAACCAAAAATTTAAATTAAATTAAATTCTAAGAAAATATCGATTGCATTTAGTTAATCGCCTCTTAACTATCTTACTGTCTTTTTTTACCTTTCTTTTTCTACCTTTGACTTACTGTTAATGAAACAGCCAGTAATTTTCGCGTCCACCGGTTCTTCTGGGTAAAAGCATTCCGCAATAGTGGTACTCATTAATTATATGTTATCAAGAATTCAAAGGTCCTTGAAAAATATTTGATCTGTTCTTGGCTATACACGTAGATTCGCTAGTCACGGCCTAGTGATATATACAGCGGTACGTTCCTCGTAAGGAAGGTCGTGTTCAACAAGTGACAGGGTGCCGAATCGATAGCAGACGAGACCTGGTAGCTGGCAGCGCGCCAGCGGGGTCAAGGTTTGCGCGGACATTTGTTACACCCTCAATAAAACGGGAACGACGGCACTCGGTGAAGGATTACTTGATAACTGGAAGCGGAACCCGAAATAAAACTGGTTAGTCACTTAATCGAACTATTTTTAACTGATTCGTATCGCGTATATTTGTTTATAACTATTTTTTTAATGACACGCCGTTGAATCGTTTTTTTTTTTTCACAATTGACTGTATACTGTGAGCCCTAACGGCTTTCACAGGATCGCCGAGGTTGTGAAATCCGGAGAGTAGAGCACCTATGTGAACTTGGCAGCCGACTTTTGAAAAAAAATTTTTTAAAATTGCCGTCGGGTTCTACATCGTTTGTACCCGTTTGTACCACTTTTAGTTTCGTTTGTACCTCAAACCAAAAAAATTTACAGAATTTTCAAAATTGTACCCGCAGCCCACTTTGGAAAATCGTTATTATTTCAACGGGATCTGATTCGGGGTCGTTTGTACCCGTTTGTACCGCCTTTACTTTTCAATTATCTGAAAACCCAAAAAAGATACAGCGATTTGAAAATGTTGAAAACCAAAGATAGAATATTTCCGTTAATTCTAAAGATATTTCAATTCTGCAAACGGGGATCGGTAGGCGCCGGCGCCGTGAGGATTGTACCGCCTTGCGTTTCTTCCGAATCTCAAACCGCAAAAAAAATTAGAGCATTTTGAAAATTTGAAAAAATTATTTTTTCCAAATTTTTGGATATTTGAAAATCTGAAGACGGGGATCGACGCGCAATCGTTTGAACCCGAAGAAATCACTTTCGTTTTTGTTTGAACCTCAACACAAAAAAATTTAAGAGCGTTTTCAATTTTGAAAAACCAAAGATAGAATATTTTCGTTAATTTTTGAGATATTTCAATTCTGCAAACGGGGATCGGTAGGCGCCGGCGCAGTGAGGATTGTACCGCCTTGCGTTCCTTCCGAATCTCAAACGAAAAAAAAATTAGAGCATTTTGAAAATTTGAAAAAATTATTTTTCCAAATTTTTGGAAATTTGAAAATCTGGAGACGGGGATCGACGCGCAATCGTTTGTACCCGTAGAAATCACTTTCGTTTTCGTTTGAACCTCAAACCAAAAAAATTTAAGAGCGTTTTCAATTTTGAAAAACCAAAGATAGAATATTTTCGTTAATTCTAAAGATATTTCAATTCTGCAAACGGGGATCGGTAGGCGCCGGCACCGTGAGGATTGTACCGCCTTGCGTTTCTTCGAATCTCAAACCGAAAAAAAATTAGAGCATTTTGAAAATTTGAAAAAATTATTTTTTCCAAATTTTTGGAAATTTGAAAATCTGAAGACGGGAATCGACGCGCAATCGTTTGTACCCGTAGAAATCACTTTCGTTTTCGTTTGAACCTCAAACCAAAAAAATTTAAGAGCGTTTTCAATTTTGAAAAACCAAAGATAGAATATTTCCGTTAATTTTTGTGATATTTCAATTCTGCAAACGGGGATCGGTAGGCGCCGGCGCCGTGAGGATTGTACCGCCTTGCGTTTTTTCCGAATCTCAAACCGAAAAAAAATTAGAGCATTTTGAAAATATGAAAAAATTATTTTTTCCAAATTTTTGGAAATTTGAAAATCTGAAGACGGGAATCGACGCGCAATCGTTTGTACCCGTAGAAATCACTTTCGTTTTCGTTTGAACCTCAAACCAAAAAAATTTAAGAGCGTTTTCAATTTTGAAAAACCAAAGATAGAATATTTCCGTTAATTTTTGTGATATTTCAATTCTGCAAACGGGGATCGGTAGGCGCCGGCGCCGTGAGGATTGTACCGCCTTGCGTTTTTTCCGAATCTCAAACCGAAAAAAAATTAGAGCATTTTGAAAATTTGAAAAAATTATTTTTTCCAAATTTTTGGAAATTTGAAAATCTGAAGACGGGAATCGACGCGCAATCGTTTGTACCCGTAGAAATCACTTTCGCTTTCGTTTGAACCGGAACCCAAAAAACTTTAAGAGCGTTTTCAATTTTGAAAAACCAAAGATAGAATATTTCCGTTAATTTTTGAGATATTTCAATTCTGCAAACGGGGATCGGTAGGCGCCGGCGCCGTGAGGATTGTACCGCCTTGCGTTTTTTCCGAATCTCAAACCGAAAAAAAATTACAGCATTTTGAAAATTTGAAAAAATTATTTTTTCCAAATTTTTGGAAATTTGAAAATCTGAAGACGGGAATCGACGCGCAATCGTTTGTACCCGTAGAAATCACTTTCGTTTTCGTTTGAACCTCAAACCAAAAAAATTTAAGAGCGTTTTCAATTTTAAAAAACCAAAGATAGAATATTTCCGTTAATTTTTGTGATATTTCAATTCTGCAAACGGGGATCGGTAGGCGCCGGCGCCGTGAGGATTGTACCGCCTTGCGTTTTTTCCGAATCTCAAACCGAAAAAAAATTAGAGCATTTTGAAAATTTGAAAAAATTATTTTTTCCAAATTTTTGGAAATTTGACAATCTGAAGACAGGAATCGACGCGCAATCGTTTGTACCCGTAGAAATCATTTTCGTTTTCGTTTGAACCTCAAACCAAAAAAATTTAAGAGCGTTTTCAATTTTGAAAAACCAAAGACAGAATATTTCCGTTAATTTTTGTGATATTTCAATTCTGCAAACGGGGATCGGTAGGCGCCGGCGCCGTGAGGATTGTACCGCCTTGCGTTTTTTTCGAATCTCAAACCGAAAAAAAATTAGAGCATTTTGAAAATTTGAAAAAATTATTTTTTCCAAATTTTTGAAAATTTGAAAATCTGAAGACGGGAATCGACGCGCAATCGTTTGTACCCGTAGAAATCACTTTCGCTTTCGTTTGAACCGGAACCCAAAAAACTTTAAGAGCGTTTTCAATTTTGAAAAACCAAAGATAGAATATTTCCGTTAATTTTTGAGATATTTCAATTCTGCAAACGGGGATCGGTAGGCGCCGGCGCCGTGAGGATTGTACCGCCTTGCGTTTTTTCCGAATCTCAAACCGAAAAAAAATTACAGCATTTTGAAAATTTGAAAAATTATTTTTTCCAAATTTTTGGAAATTTGAAAATCTGAAGACGGGAATCGACGCGCAATCGTTCGTACCCGTAGAAATCACTTTCGTTTTCGTTTGAACCTCAAACCAAAAAAAATTAAGAGCGTTTTCAATTTTGAAAAACCAAAGATAGAATATTTCCGTTAATTTTTGAGATATTTCAATTCTGCAAACGGGGATCGGCAGGTGCCGGCGCCGTGAGGATTGTACCGCCTTGCGTTTTTTCCGAATCTCAAACCGAAAAAAATTAGAGCATTTTGAAAATTTGAAAAATTATTTTTTCCAAATTTTTGGAAATTTGAAAATCTGAAGACGGGAATCGACGACCAATCGTTTGAACCCGTAGAAATCACTTTCGTTTTCGTTTGAACCGGAACCCAAAAAACTTTAAGAGCGTTTTCAATTTTGAAAAACCAAAGATAGAATATTTCCGTTAATTTTTGAGATATTTCAATTCTGCAAACGGGGATCGGTAGGCGCCGGCGCCGTGAGGATTGTACCGCCTTGCGTTTTTTCCGAATCTCAAACCGAAAAAAAATTACAGCATTTTGAAAATTTGAAAAAATTATTTTTTCCAAATTTTTGGAAATTTGAAAATCTGAAGACGGGAATCGACGCGCAATCGTTCGTACCCGTAGAAATCACTTTCGTTTTCGTTTGAACCTCAAACCAAAAAAAATTAAGAGCGTTTTCAATTTTGAAAAACCAAAGATAGAATATTTCCGTTAATTTTTGAGATATTTCAATTCTGCAAACGGGGATCGGCAGGCGCCGGCGCCGTGAGGATTGTACCGCCTTGCGTTTTTTCCGAATCTCAAACCGAAAAAAATTAGAGCATTTTGAAAATTTGAAAAATTATTTTTTCCAAATTTTTGGAAATTTGAAAATCTGAAGACGGGGATCGACGCGCAATCGTTTGTTACCGTAGAAATCACTTTCGTTTTCGTTTGAACCTCAAACCAAAAAAATTTAAGAGCGTTTTCAATTTTGAAAAACCAAAGATAGAATATTTCCGTTAATTTTTGTGATATTTCAATTCTGCAAACGGGGATCGGTAGGCGCCGGCGCCGTGAGGATTGTACCGCCTTGCGTTTTTTCCGAATCTCAAACCGAAAAAAATTAGAGCATTTTGAAAATTTAAAAAATTATTTTTTCCAAATTTTTGGAAATTTGAAAATCTGAAGACGGGAATCGACGCGCAATCGTTTGTACCCGTAGAAATCACTTTCGTTTTCGTTTGAACCTCAAACCAAAAAAATTTAAGAGCTATTTCAATTTTGAAAAAACAGAGATAGAATATTTCCGTTAATTTTTGAGATATTTCAATTCTGCAAACGGGGATCGGCAGGCGCCGGCGCCGTGAGGATTGTACCGCCTTGCGTTTCTTCCGAATCTCAAACCGAAAAAAATTAGAGCATTTTGAAAATTTGAAAAATTATTTTTTCCAAATTTTTGGAAATTTGAAAATCTGAAGACGGGGATCGACGCGCAATCGTTTGTTACCGTAGAAATCACTTTCGTTTTCGTTTGAACCTCAAACCAAAAAAAATTAAGAGCGTTTTCAATTTTGAAAAACCAAAGATAGAATATTTCCGTTAATTTTTGAGATATTTCAATTCTGCAAACGGGGATCGGCAGGCGCCGGCGCCGTGAGGATTGTACCGCCTTGCGTTTCTTCCGAATCTCAAACCGAAAAAAATTAGAGCATTTTGAAAATTTGAAAAATTATTTTTTCCAAATTTTTGGAAATTTGAAAATCTGAAGACGGGGATCGACGCGCAATCGTTTGTTACCGTAGAAATCACTTTCGTTTTCGTTTGAACCTCAAACCAAAAAAATTAAAGAGCGTTTTCAATTTGGAAAAACCAAAGATAGAATATTTCCGTTAATTTTTGTGATATTTCAATTCTGCAAACGGGGATCGGTAGGCGCCGGCGCCGTGAGGATTGTACCGCCTTGCGTTTTTTCCGAATCTCAAACCGAAAAAAAATTAGAGCATTTTGAAAATTTGAAAAATTATTTTTTCCAAATTTTTGGAAATTTGAAAATCTGAAGACGGGAATCGACGCGCAATCGTTTGTACCCGTAGAAATCACTTTCGTTTTCGTTTGAACCTCAAACCAAAAAAATTTAAGAGCGTTTTCAATTTTGAAAAACCAAAGATAGAATATTTCCGTTAATTTTTGTGATATTTCAATTCTGCAAACGGAGATCGGTAGGCGCCGGCGCCGTGAGGATTGTACCGCCTTGCGTTTTTTCCGAATCTCAAACCGAAAAAAATTAGAGCATTTTGAAAATTTGAAAAATTATTTTTTCCAAATTTTTGGAAATTTGAAAATCTGAAGACGGGAATCGACGCGCAATCGTTTGTACCCGTAGAAATCACTTTCGTTTTCGTTTGAACCTCAAACCAAAAAAATTTAAGAGCTATTTCAATTTTGAAAAAACAGAGATAGAATATTTTCGTTAATTTTTGAGATATTTCAATTCTGCAAACGGGGATCGGTAGGCGCCGGCGCCGTGAGGATTGTACCGCCTTGCGTTTCTTCCGAATCACAAAACCGAAAAAAAATTACAGCATTTTGAAAATTTGAAAAAATTATTTTTTCCAAATTTTTGGAAATTTGACAATCTGAAGACAGGAATCGACGCGCAATCGTTTGTACCCGTAGAAATCACTTTCGTTTTCGTTTGAACCTCAAACCAAAAAAAATTAAGAGCGTTTTCAATTTTGAAAAACCAAAGATAGAATATTTCCGTTAATTTTTGAGATATTTCAATTCTGCAAACGGGGATCGGCAGGCGCCGGCGCCGTGAGGATTGTACCGCCTTGCGTTTCTTCCGAATCTCAAACCGAAAAAAATTAGAGCATTTTGAAAATTTGAAAAATTATTTTTTCCAAATTTTTGGAAATTTGAAAATCTGAAGACGGGGATCGACGCGCAATCGTTTGTTACCGTAGAAATCACTTTCGTTTTCGTTTGAACCTCAAACCAAAAAAATTAAAGAGCGTTTTCAATTTGGAAAAACCAAAGATAGAATATTTCCGTTAATTTTTGTGATATTTCAATTCTGCAAACGGGGATCGGTAGGCGCCGGCGCCGTGAGGATTGTACCGCCTTGCGTTTTTCCGAATCTCAAACCGAAAAAAAATTAGAGCATTTTGAAAATTTGAAAAATTATTTTTTCCAAATTTTTGGAAATTTGAAAATCTGAAGACGGGAATCGACGCGCAATCGTTTGTACCCGTAGAAATCACTTTCGTTTTCGTTTGAACCTCAAACCAAAAAAATTTAAGAGCGTTTTCAATTTTGAAAAACCAAAGAGAATATTTCCGTTAATTTTTGAGATATTTCAATTCTGCAAACGGGGATCGGTAGGCGCCGGCGCCGTGAGGATTGTACCGCCTTGCGTTTTTTCCGAATCTCAAACCGAAAAAAATTAGAGCATTTTGAAAATTTGAAAAATTATTTTTTCCAAATTTTTGGAAATTTGAAAATCTGAAGACGGGGATCGACGCGCAATCGTTTGTTACCGTAGAAATCACTTTCGTTTTCGTTTGAACCTCAAACCAAAAAAATTTAAGAGCTATTTCAATTTTGAAAAAACAGAGATAGAATATTTTCGTTAATTTTTGAGATATTTCAATTCTGCAAACGGGGATCGGTAGGCGCCGGCGCCGTGAGGATTGTACCGCCTTGCGTTTCTTCCGAATCACAAAACCGAAAAAAAATTACAGCATTTTGAAAATTTGAAAAAATTATTTTTTCCAAATTTTTGGAAATTTGACAATCTGAAGACAGGAATCGACGCGCAATCGTTTGTACCCGTAGAAATCACTTTCGTTTTCGTTTGAACCTCAAACCAAAAAAAATTAAGAGCGTTTTCAATTTTGAAAAACCAAAGATAGAATATTTCCGTTAATTTTTGAGATATTTCAATTCTGCAAACGGGGATCGGCAGGCGCCGGCGCCGTGAGGATTGTACCGCCTTGCGTTTCTTCCGAATCTCAAACCGAAAAAAATTAGAGCATTTTGAAAATTTGAAAAATTATTTTTTCCAAATTTTTGGAAATTTGAAAATCTGAAGACGGGGATCGACGCGCAATCGTTTGTTACCGTAGAAATCACTTTCGTTTTCGTTTGAACCTCAAACCAAAAAAATTAAAGAGCGTTTTCAATTTGGAAAAACCAAAGATAGAATATTTCCGTTAATTTTTGTGATATTTCAATTCTGCAAACGGGGATCGGTAGGCGCCGGCGCCGTGAGGATTGTACCGCCTTGCGTTTTTCCGAATCTCAAACCGAAAAAAAATTAGAGCATTTTGAAAATTTGAAAAATTATTTTTTCCAAATTTTTGGAAATTTGAAAATCTGAAGACGGGAATCGACGCGCAATCGTTTGTACCCGTAGAAATCACTTTCGTTTTCGTTTGAACCTCAAACCAAAAAAAATTAAGAGCGTTTTCAATTTTGAAAAACCAAAGATAGAATATTTCCGTTAATTTTTGAGATATTTCAATTCTGCAAACGGGGATCGGTAGGCGCCGGCGCCGTGAGGATTGTACCGCCTTGCGTTTTTTCCGAATCTCAAACCGAAAAAAATTAGAGCATTTTGAAAATTTGAAAAATTATTTTTTCCAAATTTTTGGAAATTTGAAAATCTGAAGACGGGGATCGACGCGCAATCGTTTGTTACCGTAGAAATCACTTTCGTTTTCGTTTGAACCTCAAACCAAAAAAATTTAAGAGCTATTTCAATTTTGAAAAAACAGAGATAGAATATTTTCGTTAATTTTTGAGATATTTCAATCCTGCAAACGGGGATCGGTAGGCGCCGGCGCCGTGAGGATTGTACCGCCTTGCGTTTCTTCCGAATCACAAAACCGAAAAAAAATTACAGCATTTTGAAAATTTGAAAAAATTATTTTTTCCAAATTTTTGGAAATTCGAAAATCTGAAGACGGGGATCGACGCGCAATCGTTTGTACCCGTAGAAATCACTTTCGTTTTCGTTTGAACCTCAAACCAAAAAAATTTAAGAGCGTTTTCAATTTTGAAAAATCAAAGGATAGAATATTTTCGTTAATTTTTGAGATATTTCAATTCTGCAAACGGGGTTCGGTAGGCGCCGGCGCCGTGAGGATTGTACCGCCTTGCGTTTATCCGAATCGCAAACCGAAAAAAATCCGAAAATATTGAAAAAATTATTTTTTCCAAATTTTTGGAAATTTGAAAATCTGAATACGGGGATCAACGCGTAATCGTTTGTACTCGTAGAAATCACTTTATGGTGATTGGTATGTATGTGACGTTGACTCCAATTCTTATTTTGATAATATTTAACATAGATCGTCTATTTATTTTTAAACTTACCATTATAGTCCATTCCTTTGTCATACCACATTTTTCCTCATTTCTTTGAATACACTCAAATTAACTATTTAATCATAAATCTCCCGATCTTTTACACTGACTCAATACATGTATGCACTCGATTGGCAATTAGTTTACACACACAGGTAAAATGACTCGCCCCTTACACGCAAAACTCATTAAATTAATTGCTAATCACTAGTTTTGCAGAACTCACTATGTTATGCACGTGATAACAATTTCCATTGCATGGCGGCGCGTGGCACACGGGGCGCGCATGCCGCCAGCACTGCGGTTGCCGAGCCCTTGAGGCCGTCTCGACGATGGTGCACCACAATCGCAAATCCAGCCTCTTGACGTCTCTTTATTATTCCGATCCATCTTCCTGGACACTAGTACTCGCCTTCTCTATTTGCCAGATTTCATGTCTTTTCGGCAAACTTGTTTTTTTAACATTCCAAATCTGCATCTACATTTTCACCTTTGGCGTACATAAACGGATATATTTCATAGCCCTCCAGTCCGATGAGGTTCACAAGCTAACCGGCCTGCACATGGGGCGATTACATTATCACCACCAATGCCTTGAGAAATATAGTGAATTATTTTTATCATTTTCACATATAAAGTTCTAATATTTGTACATTTTTCTCACGAGAGCAGCTATAAGTTCCAAGGTGGTCACTCGCTGTTAGCAGTCAGCGCAAGACTATGCACACAAGTCGGCTGTATCCCCTCTGTACCTATTTACTCTAAAGATACTTTAGCAGCGAGTTTAAAAAAATCAACAAGCTTTGTTAATTGTTTACGTCAAAACATCAGTTTCGTTCTGAGTCATAAAAATAAAGACATCTGTTGTCAAAGCAGCCATGCAATATTTTACGCATTACGAAGACAAACAATAATACCGGCCCAGGATTTGCTTCAAAACTATTGTTTTGGTTTCTTTTCTGATATATACTTATTAGGTATTGCATTAGCTAATTTATAGAATTGGCGTTACGTTGCGGAGGTTTGTAGTGCATTTATTTTTCTCCTGCATGTATTGGTCTGAAAACGGATAGTCCACTCTACATGTTACTACATTATGTATATATTTTCTATTTACTGTATCGCCCATTATAGCAAATTAATTTTATTCTTGTTTTATACATTATAAGCCTTCATATTTACTGAGATTACTGATTTTAAAGGAACATTTGTCAAGATCGAATAGAAGGAATTTAAGAGACTATTTGTATCAAGAAGCGCTTCCCGCGGTGTAATGAAATAAGAAATCTGTTGTACTCTCTGTCGTACTACAAACCCCACATCACTGTCACCTACCGATCTAATTTTACAAAATTGAGGAATCTCAAAAATCGATTCTTACCGCCGCCGCTTCAAGACACCTTAACACTAAGTATCTTTTAGACATAATTGGTGAACACGTGTAAGTAATAAATTCCGAAGTTCTTTTTTTGCACATTCCATTCGAAATAACTGGAAATGGCAGATAGTTTAATTAATTAAACTATCTGCAAAATAGTGCGTCGAAACATTTATTTAAGAAATTGAGAAACAAATTGAAATCATTATATAGGTTTAGATATAGGTTTGGTTGCATATTTATTGTATTAGAGGATTTGGGGTCTGAGGGGAAGGGACAGATTATTTTTTGAGGTTTTTAAGTTATCGAGGTCTCATTCATTTATTAATTTAGTTAAGAAGGTATAAATACAAATATATGTTTTAATGTGCTTTTATATAGTCATTTGACATTTGGATGTTGCCGATTAATTATTTAATATAAATCATTGTTTTATTTTACGTTGTTACTTTTTTCATAACATAAAAATCGATCAATATCAATATTACAAATATTATCAATACATAAGTGGTGCGTCATTAAGCCTTCCGTATGACTCATAAGAGCTACAGAAAGCACAACAAATTCCACGTCTTATTACCCTGCAAGCAGCGCTTTTTGCTACTAGTAGTCTTTCATATTTCTTCTAATCAATCTTGAAATATATTCCATTACAACCAGTATTCTCAGTAAATTATTAAGGCTAATATTGTACAGAAGTGAGAATAAAATTATATTTGCAGGATACGAAAAAACACATGCATTACAAACCTCCGCAAGGTAACGCCTAATTCTATAAATAAGGTAATTCTAGGCGCGCCTACGGCTTCGCCCGCTTAGAAATTAGTGTCACAAAGATTTTCCCATGTAAATAAAGCTATATTTTTTACTTATTTTTTTTTACATAAAAGAAATTATTTGTTAGGTAATCATAAGAGATAGAACATGCCATTACGGACATTTTTGTAAGATTAGAACTATGTGAACATTTTCTAGTAAATTCCTTTAGTATATATACCTCTGTTGGTTTACGTGACACACTTGCCTAAAACATCAAGCAGGCGATTTATTTCAAAAATGCGCGATCTCTAAATTTACAAAAAAGTTATTGTTTCGATAAATAAATAAAATCATCAATCTAAATCTCTCGGAAGACTCTCTGTACCTTTTAGTAAAAACCGTACAAAAATCTGTTCAATATATTATGAGAAAATCGATCACATACAGAGAGAGAGCTATTTTGGGACATTGTTTATAATAAGTATATATTGTAATAAATATATGAAGAAAACAACAAAACAATAATGTGAAAGGGAATCCTCAGCCGGCAATATTTTATCTTTATTTTTTATGAGTAAAATATTGCGTAGCCGCTTAGACAACAGAAACCTTTATTTTTTATGACTCTATTGTAGTGTATGAAGCTGTTATGTAGGTAAGCAAATAATAAGTCAGTCACAAACAAGCAAGCGTCGATTCATTACGTGGCGACAGCGGTGTACGAACTTCATAAGTTTTCATGTTATTTAAGAGTGAATATACGGTTACTAACATTAATGTGCTTAACAGTTTTCCTATTTTAAAGGTTGTCTGGAAGAAATCGCTTATAAGCGATAAGGCCGCCTTTTGTGCAGTACAAAATTTTTATTTTTGTTTAGCTTTAATCAAGTGTTTATATTTTTAAAATGTGGTGTACAATAAAGTATAAATAATTAAAAATTTTAAAAATAACGCGGTGTGTAAAAAAATGAATTGTAATGGATAAAATACGACCAACATCTGAATTGGATATTGATGGCAGTCCTGCCGCATAGGCCGTCATGTGGACAAAATGATAATATAATTCACTATATTTCTCAAGGCATTGGTGGCAATAATGGAATCACCAGATGTGCAGGCCAGCTTGCATGTGAACCTCATCGGACTGGAAAGCTATGAAATTTAGCCATTTATGTAAGCCAAAGATGAAAATGTATATGCAGATTTGGCATGTTTAAAAAACAAGTTTGCCGATAAGTCATGAAATCTGGCAAACAGAGGAGGCGAGTACTAGTGTCCAGGTAAATGGATCGAGAGGCGTCAAGAGGCTGGATTTGCGGTGGGGGTGTATCGTCATCGTGCAATGGAAATTGTGCACGTGATAAGATAGTGAGATCTGCGAAACTAATGATCAGCAATAAATTTAATGAGTTTTGCGTGTAAGGGGCGAGTCATTTTACCCGTGTGTGTAAACTAATTGCCAATCGAGTGCAAACATGTATTGAGTCAGTGTAATAGATCGGAAGATTCATGATTAAATAGTTAATGTGAGTGTAATCAAAGAAATGAGGAAAAATGTGGTATGACAAAGGAATGGATTATAATGGTAAGTTTTAAAATAAATAAGACGATCTATGATAAATATAGTCAAAATATAAATTGAAGTCAACGTCACATACCGATCCCCGTTTGCAGAATTGAAATATCTTTAGAATTAACGGAAATATTTTATCTTTGGTTTTTCAAAATTGAAAACGCTCTTAAATTTTTTTGGTTTGAGGTTCAAACG
Source organism: Morpho helenor (assembly GCA_029227775.1). Lineage (NCBI taxonomy): Eukaryota > Metazoa > Arthropoda > Insecta > Lepidoptera > Nymphalidae > Morpho > Morpho helenor. Next base: position 593,176 of record JARGCU010000034.1, on the reverse strand, counting down.
AAAACGAAAGTGATTTCTACGGGTACAAACGATTGCGCGTCAATCCCCGTCTTCAGATTTTCAAATTTCCAAAAATTTGGAAAAAATAATTTTATCAAATTTTCAAAATGCTCTAATTTTTTTCGGTTTGAGATTCGGAAAAAACGCAAGGCGGTACAATCCTCACGGCGCCGGCGCCTACCGATCCCCGTTTGCAGAATTGAAATATCTCAAAAATTAACGGAAATATTCTATCTTTGGTTTTTCAAAATTGAAAACGCTCTTAAATTTTTTTGGTTTGAGGTTCAAACGAAAACGAAAGTGATTTCTACGGGAACAAACGATTGCGCGTCGATTCCCGTCTTCAGATTTTCAAATTTCCAAAAATTTGGAAAAAATAATTTTTTCAAATTTTCAAAATGCTCTAATTTTTTTTCGGTTTGAGATTCGGAAAAAACGCAAGGCGGTACAATCCTCACGGCGCCGGCGCCTACCGATCCCCGTTTGCAGAATTGAAATATCACAAAAATTAACGGAAATATTCTATCTTTGGTTTTTCAAAATTGAAAACGCTCCTAAATTTTTTTGGTTTGAGGTTCAAACGAAAGCGAAAGTGATTTCTACGGGTACAAACGATTGCGCGTCGATCCCCGTCTCCAGATTTTCAAATTTCCAAAAATTTGGAAAAAATAATTTTTTCAAATTTTCAAAATGCTGTAATTTTTTTTCGGTTTGAGATTCGGAAAAAACGCAAGGCGGTACAATCCTCACGGCGCCGGCGCCTACCGATCCCCGTTTGCAGAATTGAAATATCTCAAAAATTAACGGAAATATTCTATCTTTGGTTTTTCAAAATTGAAAACGCTCTTAAATTTTTTTGGTTTGAGGTTCAAACGAAAACGAAAGTGATTTCTACGGGTACAAACGATTGCGCGTCGATTCCCGTCTTCAGATTTTCAAATTTCCAAAAATTTGGAAAAAATAATTTTTCAAATTTTCAAAATGCTCTAATTTTTTTCGGTTTGAGATTCGGAAAAAACGCAAGGCGGTACAATCCTCACGGCGCCGGCGCCTACCGATCCCCGTTTGCAGAATTGAAATATCTCAGAAATTAACGGAAATATTCTATCTTTGGTTTTTCAAAATTGAAAACGCTCTTAAATTTTTTTGGTTTGAGGTTCAAACGAAAGCGAAAGTGATTTCTACGGGTACAAACGATTGCGCGTCGATTCCCGTCTTCAGATTTTCAAATTTCCAAAAATTTGGAAAAAATAATTTTTCAAATTTTCAAAATGCTCTAATTTTTTTCGGTTTTAGATTCGGAAAAAACGCAAGGCGGTACAATCCTCACGGCGCCGGCGCCTACCGATCCCCGTTTGCAGAATTGAAATATCTCAAAAATTAACGGAAATATTCTATCTTTGGTTTTTCAAAATTGAAAACGCTCTTAAAGTTTTTTGGGTACCGGTTCAAACGAAAGCGAAAGTGATTTCTACGGGTACAAACGATTGCGCGTCGATCCCCGTCTTCAGATTTTCAAATTTCCAAAAATTTGGAAAAAATAATTTTTTCAAATTTTCAAAATGCTGTAATTTTTTTTCGGTTTGAGATTCAGAAAAAACGCAAGGCGGTACAATCCTCACGGCGCCGGCGCCTACTGATCCCCGTTTGCAGAATTGAAATATCTCAAAAATTAACGGAAATATTCTATCTTTGGTTTTTCAAAATTGAAAACGCTCTTAAATTTTTTTGGTTTGAGGTTCAAACGAAAACGAAAGTGATTTCTACGGGTACAAACGATTGCGCGTCGATTCCCGTCTTCAGATTTTCAAATTTCCAAAAATTTGGAAAAAATAATTTTTCAAATTTTCAAAATGTTCTAATTTTTTTCGGTTTGAGATTCGGAAAAAACGCAAGGCGGTACAATCCTCACGGCGCCGGCACCTACCGATCCCCGTTTGCAGAATTGAAATATCACAAAAATTAACGGAAATATTCTATCTTTGGTTTTTCAAAATTGAAAACGCTCTTAAATTTTTTTGGTTTGAGGTTCAAACGAAAACGAAAGTGATTTCTACGGGTACAAACGATTGCGCGTCGATTCCCGTCTTCAGATTTTCAAATTTCCAAAAATTTGGAAAAAATAATTTTTCAAATTTTCAAAATGCTCTAATTTTTTTTCGGTTTGAGATTCGGAAAAAACGCAAGGCGGTACAATCCTCACGGCGCCGGCGCCTACCGATCCCCGTTTGCAGAATTGAAATATCTCTAAAATTAACGGAAATATTCTATCTCTGTTTTTTCAAAATTGAAAACGCTCTTAAATTTTTTTGGTTTGAGGTTCAAACGAAAACGAAAGTGATTTCTACGGGTACAAACGATTGCGCGTCGATTCCCGTCTTCAGATTTTAAAATTTCCAAAAATTCGGAAAAATAATTTTTTCAAATTTTCAAAATGCTGTAATTTTTTTTCGGTTTGAGATTCGGAAAAACGCAAGGCGGTACAATCCTCACGGCGCCGGCGCCTACCGATCCCCGTTTGCAGAATTGAAATATCTCTAAAATTAACGGAAATATTCTATCTCTGTTTTTTCAAAATTGAAAACGCTCTTAAATTTTTTTGGTTTGAGGTTCAAACGAAAACGAAAGTGATTTCTACGGGTACAAACGATTGCGCGTCGATTCCCGTCTTCAGATTTTCAAATTTCCAAAAATTTGGAAAAAATAATTTTTCAAATTTTCAAAATGTTTTATTTTTTTTCGGTTTGAGATTCGGAAAAAACGCAAGGCGGTACAATCCTCACGGCGCCGGCGCCTACCGATCCCCGTTTGCAGAATTGAAATATCTCAAAAATTAACGGAAATATTCTATCTTTGGTATTTCAAAATTGAAAACGCTCTTAAATTTTTTTGGTTTGAGGTTCAAACGAAAACGAAAGTGATTTCTACGGGAACAAACGATTGCGCGTCGATTCCCGTCTTCAGATTTTCAAATTTCCAAAAATTTGGAAAAAATAATTTTTTCAAATTTTCAAAATGCTCTAATTTTTTTTCGGTTTGAGATTCGGAAAAAACGCAAGGCGGTACAATCCTCACGGCGCCGGCGCCTACCGATCCCCGTTTGCAGAATTGAAATATCACAAAAATTAACGGAAATATTCTATCTTTGGTTTTTCAAAATTGAAAACGCTCTTAAATTTTTTTGGTTTGAGGTTCAAACGAAAGCGAAAGTGATTTCTACGGGTACAAACGATTGCGCGTCGATCCCCGTCTCCAGATTTTCAAATTTCCAAAAATTTGGAAAAAATAATTTTTTCAAATTTTCAAAATGCTGTAATTTTTTTTCGGTTTGAGATTCGGAAAAAACGCAAGGCGGTACAATCCTCACGGCGCCGGCGCCTACCGATCCCCGTTTGCAGAATTGAAATATCTCAAAAATTAACGGAAATATTCTATCTTTGGTTTTTCAAAATTGAAAACGCTCTTAAATTTTTTTGGTTTGAGGTTCAAACGAAAACGAAAGTGATTTCTACGGGTACAAACGATTGCGCGTCGATTCCCGTCTTCAGATTTTCAAATTTCCAAAAATTTGGAAAAAATAATTTTTCAAATTTTCAAAATGCTCTAATTTTTTTTCGGTTTGAGATTCGGAAAAAACGCAAGGCGGTACAATCCTCACGGCGCCGGCGCCTACCGATCCCCGTTTGCAGAATTGAAATATCTCAAAAATTAACGAAAATATTCTATCTCTGTTTTTTCAAAATTGAAATAGCTCTTAAATTTTTTTGGTTTGAGGTTCAAACGAAAACGAAAGTGATTTCTACGGGTACAAACGATTGCGCGTCGATTCCCGTCTTCAGATTTTAAAATTTCCAAAAATTCGGAAAAATAATTTTTTCAAATTTTCAAAATGCTGTAATTTTTTTTCGGTTTGAGATTCGGAAAAACGCAAGGCGGTACAATCCTCACGGCGCCGGCGCCTACCGATCCCCGTTTGCAGAATTGAAATATCTCAAAAATTAACGGAAATATTCTATCTTTGGTTTTTCAAAATTGAAAACGCTCTTAAAGTTTTTTGGGTTCCGGTTCAAACGAAAGCGAAAGTTATTTCTACGGGTACAAACGATTGCGCGTCGATTCCCGTCTTCAGATTTTCAAATATCCAAAAATTTGGAAAAAATAATTTTTTCAAATTTTCAAAATGCTCTAATTTTTTTTGCGGTTTGAGATTCGGAAGAAACGCAAGGCGGTACAATCCTCACGGCGCCGGCGCCTACCGATCCCCGTTTGCAGAATTGAAATATCTTTAGAATTAACGGAAATATTCTATCTTTGGTTTTCAACATTTTCAAATCGCTGTATCTTTTTTGGGTTTTCAGATAATTGAAAAGTAAAGGCGGTACAAACGGGTACAAACGACCCCGAATCAGATCCCGTTGAAATAATAACGATTTTCCAAAGTGGGCTGCGGGTACAATTTTGAAAATTCTGTAAATTTTTTTGGTTTGAGGTACAAACGAAACTAAAAGTGGTACAAACGGGTACAAACGATGTAGAACCCGACGGCAATTTCAAAAAATTTTTTTTCAAAAGTCGGCTGCCAAGTTCACATAGGTGAGTAGAGCGCATCTACTTGGCCAACATTCACGGCAAGTCCGAAAAGGAGCGATATTGATAATATCTGCCCGAATTAAAGCTCATGAATAGGGCTCACGTATAGGTTAAAACACTTTCATTCCCATGTGTGCCTTTCGAATTAGGAAAAACTATTATTTATTTGAGTGTATTTATAATCTTACTTCACGATACCGTCAACATAAATAGTCTAGTCTACTGTAGTTTTAATTTCCGTTGTCAAAGGATGCTTCGAGTTCAAATGATGAGTAGTATCAGGGTAAAAACAGGGATATCGGTCCAGTAGCAGAAGGTTCCCAAACGATCGATGCATCTGGTGCTCTCGATGTTTTTTTTTTTTTTTTTTTCATTTTTAAGTGGTTATCTGTGGGGATTTTATTTACCACTGGCGAGAAACGCCCAAACTCGTCATAGGGCAGGGGGTGACGACTTCCGCTATTGGATACGTCCACCGCCACCCCGCCTATTTGAATAATGAACTCTGAACTTATTCTACTATTTACATAAAAATAATATAATAAATGGCCGAAATAATATAAAATAACATAAAAATAACTTAAAATCCTCTGCTAATCTTATCATAGTTTATACATAAATTAATTAATAAATAGATTAGAGGAGGGGAGGCTACTGGTTAGAGAGACCTCGACACGGAGTTGGAGCTCTCGGGGGTACAGAGCTGCTGCAGAGATGGGGGTAATGTGTACAAAGTTACCCTGTCTTCACCACCAGTAGTGTAGTGGAGTACTAACAAGTTTTTAATATTTATGAGTCTGACATACCCGCCGCTCGTTTCCGTCGGGGGCGATATTTGGATTTTCCTGATATTAAAAAAAGGGGTAAATACCAGCAAAAAGCAACGTCGAAAAAGGAGCTAATACAACGACATTACTGGGAATACCTGATTAATATTTATTCGTTCGTTTTTTTGCTTTTTATCCATAATCTTCCCTCGGGGTTTTCCTTTAATTCAGAAAGATTTATTTCTTACGTGCTTTCGGAGCAAGCACTTGGTCACGTTTCCTCACACGCCCTACATATAAAAGAATACACTGGTAATTTTATGGACATACGAGAAATAAAGTTTTATATGGTTCAACGATTTTCGATTTGGAGGTTTTATTTAATCATTTGTTGTAACCACGACTCTGCTTGCGTCGATTAAGGCGTCAAATTACCTTCATTATGTTCTAAGAATTCCCGAAGAAAAAATTTTTTTTCTATCCCTTATCTTGATCTGGTGTATAAGCTTTAATTGTATTAATATTTATCAATATTAGTCGAGCGGTTACACATTAAAGCGTAACAGATAGACAGACTTTGGCGTTAATAACATTAGCATTGAAGTGTATGAGGTCCAGGTGTGGTGTGAATAATGGCATTGACCATTCTTTCATAAATAAAACATAACAAAAGTAATTACAAAATTATTTTTAATTTTATTATTATTTTTGTATAATTAATCTACGCAAGGTAACTTCTAATTACATAAATTAGTAAAACATTATTCCAAAAGAAGTAACATAATTATTTTGCTACAATCTGTGTTAAGGGTGGGTCACTTACGTAATAAGTGTATCCTGTGCCCGTATATTCAACTATTTGTTTCGAGTTTGCAAAGGATATGGTAATGTTATACGTCTGTATATTTTTGCGGCCGCGCCCCGCCGTCGCTGGCCGCCGTGCAAACAAGGAGCTTGTTAAAATGTAAATTAAAGTAATTGTCGGACTGGAAACGACACGGTGCCGCCATTAAATACCGGGATGCTTGTTTAAATACCGGGAAAACAGTAATTGTTGAACGGTCCGTTTGGTAAATTAAATCAATACAATTCAAATTCAAATTCAAAATATTCTTTATTCAAATAAACTTGTAAACAAGTGCTTTTGAATCGTCAACTCTACTGCTGGAAAGCTGTTCCTACCGAGAAGAGCCAGCAAGAAACTCGGCGGTTGCTCTTTTTAAAAAATACAATTCTTAATGCTAGTTACATTTAATGTTTCTATCTTGTACAGGGTCGAACAATATTTATATCCACGCATTTTTATCGTCTAAATAAGCCTCAACAGTATAGTAGGCTTTCTGTATCAGCCTCTCCTTAATAGTGTTTTTAAACTGCTGTAATGGCAAAGTTAAAATTGATTGTGGAATTTTATTATAGAATCTTATACCCAAACCCACAAACGACTTACGTACTTTTTCAAGGCGCAAAGCAGGGGCCGCTAGCTTATGTCGGTTCCTACTTTGTCTATTATATACATCGCCTATTGTTTTATAATTTTTTATATTTTTATATACAAAAATTAAATTACTTAAAATATACTGTGAAGCAAATGTAAGAATACCTATTTCCTTTTTCCTTTTTCCTCCTTTAGATCCAATCGATCTATAATATCCATAGCTTAAGAAAAAAAGAAAAACTTTATTCATACACATTTAGATTCAAGATATTAACATTTAAATAAAAGTATCTGGTTGACTGAGCCTTGCTTGGTAATTTTTTACAAAAGAAAGAGAAACTTAAAAAAAAAAGAAAAAATAATTGGGTAGGTCGGGCTCGATCCTAGGTATTATCATTTCTAGAGGCCACCCGTTCCCCGAATAAGCTACGCTGACTTGACAGATTTTGGCAAAAATAGTGTTTTATATATTCAATGTAAATTTTAGTATTTTTAATGCCCAAAAACAGAGATAAAACATTTTTTTTTAATAAAACCTACCTAGATCGATTTTTCTCCCCTCCGAAAACCTCCTGCATGCTGAATTTCAGGAAAATCGTTGGAGCCGTTTCCGAGATTCCGAAAATATTTACCCCAGTGTATAACCTTAGTTAATCCAAATTTCCGACCGACAAATGATCGGACTTTCTGTAGACCTAACATAGCCATCATTAGTTTGTCAGTTTCCAGTCTGTCCGTCATGTCTATCACTATTATTTAAGTGAATATTTTTCCGAAATCCCTTAAGTAATGACTTTCTTTTTAAATAATTTAAGTAAACCTTTGAAATGTTGAGTTCTGTAGTTAATAAGAAAAGGTCGTCGAAGAACACTCGATAGCCGATAATCTCCGGTCCAAGCGAGAGGTGATAGTATTTTTGCTGGCTGCAATCAACGGTCTGATTCCCACGCTCCAGATTAATCCCGTGCGGGCCTTAATGCGATGTTGATTTGCAGATATGGGTCAGCTTTCTGACTGCGATACAGTGGGCCGTTTGTACTGATAGACAAGTTAACGTGACATATATGGGACGTATTATTTGACTATGAGGTTTTCATAGTTTAGTATTAATACTTTCTTAGTCATCATCTTTCTCCTGCCCTCATTCCACTCTAATTGGGGTCGGCACAACATTTTTTAAACACGTTGTTACATAATTCAGCTAGTTTTTACGACCGGCCGTCTGCCTGACGTTAACTCACATTAGTCGCCTTGTACGACACCTCGGTAACAAATGAGGGCGGTCTATACAGGGCGGGTCAACCTAGATTATTCGCCTTTTACTACACCTTGGTAAGAAATAAGGATGGTCAATTCCACTTAGCCGAATACCACACGGCGCGTCATCTTATTTTAGTCGCCTTTTACGACATTTCGTTGAAAATGAGAGTGGTCTATTTTACTTAGCTGGATACCACACGGCGTCGTCATCTTACCATAGTCGCCTTTAACGACACCCCAGTAATAAATGAGGGTGTTCTACTCAGCCGGATACCACACGGCAATTCAAATTCAAAATCTTCTTTATTCAAATAAACTTGTAAACACGTGCTTTTGAATCATCAACTCTACTGCTGGTTCGGAAAGCTGTTCCTACCGAGAAGAGCCAGCAAGACCCGCGGCGGTTGTACTTACTTTGTATAGTAGTGGTACTTACTTAGTCATGACTATTATACGTTTGTATTGGTTGAGCGGTTTCCATTCATTGTTAGATCCCAGTACAAGAGTCGTCTCAAAGGGGGCCCCGACAGCCGCTCAGCAGCCACTGTATCCGAATTAATTTCAGTACGTCTCTAAAGCGGTTAACGCTCCGTTAACTCCGCGTTCACAGACGCGATCAAGTTAACAACTTATTGTTTTCCACCCTTGTGACTGCGAATAAGGTCTCGGAATTCATTTAACTCGGTAAGCTTTACACTAAACGGAACGGAAATATACTTTAGTTGAAAAGAGTTCAACTTTTAGTATTAAAGTGACCTAATTCAAAATTAAACTTTACTAAGCTAATTACATTGTAAACCTTATTTCAATGTCCTTTATGATATTAATCTACGAACTATTAAAAAAAGCTAGCGTTTTCTTGCTCTTCCAAGTTATGGATATCTTTAGCACTCACGAGTTTTGAAGGCGCTACGCTTTATTGCAATATGCTACAAAACAAATGTTTTGAATTTTTAGTTTACTTCTATTCTTAATTACTGGTCAGTAAGTAAGAGTGATATATTTAATTATACACAACACACAATATAGGCAAAATATTTAGATTAAGTTAAATTTTAATCTATTATAAGTTCCACCGTGTGGTATCCGGCTGAATAGAATAGTACCACCCTCATTTCTTACCGAAGTGTCGTAAAAGACGACTAAGGTAAGTTGACCCACCGTGTGGTATCCGGTTTAGTGGAATAGACCACCCTCTTTCTTACCGAGGTGTCGTAAAATACGACTGAGGTAAGTTGACGTCAGGCAGGCGGCCGGTCGAAAAAACGCAGCCAAATCACGTGACAACATGTTTATGACATGCTGTGCCAACCCCACTTAGAGTGGGATAAGGGCAGGAAGATGATGATTTAATCTATTATAAGTTAACAATGTTAAATACTGTTTAATAATCTAAAATATAGTTGGTAACAAATTATTGTTATTTTATTATTGTTATGAACATAGATTTATGTCGGTTTCTCTAACAGTAACTATAGGAAAAGTAATTTGTCACGCGGGTCATTCTAACGGGTAAACAAACATCGCAAATAACGTAATTGAAAAGAAAGAAATGTTAGTAGTGTGGGGCGACAATCGATGGGTTCAATATGATGGGCGGGTAAGATTTAGGTAGTCTATGTCCGAACGAATCGTGATGAAACATTAATAAATATTTGATCTACTTTCGCTGACACCCTTTCAGATTTAAACTATAGTTAGATAAATAATATCTTATTTAGTATTTAAATGAGTTAATCTGAAAAAATGCCTAAATGTAGATTAGAATTTAAATGATATTTAAGTTATCATTTCTAAAGCTGTAATATCTCAGTGGATAACGGTCTTAGTGGATGATGACGACAGAATATTTTGAATTTGAATATGTCCCAATACGAAAAATTAAATATTGATATGTAAAAAATTATAAAACGAAAAAGGTGAAACAATTACTGGATTATAGACCCGCTCTGTGATTATACATGCTAAAATTCTGAAAGGCCGCAATAAAGTTTTTGGTGGGTGTTTCCCTTCAAATCCACAAACATCGTACGTGGAACTCAGGAACGGCTTTACCGATTTTGATGGAGCTTTCACTGGAACCACCGAGTTTCTTGCTGAATGTTCTCGGTTGGAGCAGTGTTCGGAACCAGCAGCAGATTTGACTAATTATAGAGCACCTATTTCCAGTTTTACTTAAGTGAAGAATTTTGTATTTGAACCAATTCGAAAAAAAATTTGTTCAAATATCGATATGTAAAGAACCAGAAAGCGAAAAAAGTGAAACATTTACTAGATTATAAGAACTACATTTTTTTCACAGCCACAATAAAGTTTTTGGTCACGTCACCAGGGGTTTCCCTTCAAATCCACGAATATCGTACAACATAGCAATAAAAATCATAATCCTCCTGCCCGATACGTCGGCCAAACATGAGGGTGGTCTTTTCTACTCAGCCGGATATCACACGCCGGGTTAACTTACCTTGGTCGCCTTCATGACGACTCGGTAAGAACAGAGCATGGTCTATTCTACTCAGCTGAATACCACATGGTATAATATAGCAATAAAAAAATGTGTGCCAAATAACTGGCTAACAACTCTCCAGTGTATCGGGTAAACAATCCCCAATCGCGGGGGTGACGTATCATATAATTGCATTGCGCTTTTGGTGGCTCTCACGAATTCCCTACGCCTCTGCTTATTAAATTCCGCAATATACGTCCGCTGAGTGTAACAGTACGAGTTTGGAGCATTAAAGCACCGCAAAAAAACTGGGACGCGCCCGTATTTGGGTCACACCCGAATATAGATTAAAACTCCACCGAAAACTTTATACACTGAGACCGATATGTAATTGGTAGTTTTTACGATTATATCTGTAATATCTCTCTGCTGAGATGTGTGATTAATACTTAAGTAGCGGCCAGTTACTATCCCACTGCTGAGAATAGGCCTCTTCTCTCCGTTTTTGAAGAGAAGGATTGGAACTAAGACCTACCACGCTGCTCTAATGCGGATTGGTAAGTTACACATATCTCCAGAATTCTCTAGAGAAATGCAGGTTTCCTCACGATGTTTTCCTTCACCAAAAGCGTGTGATAAATTGCAATTATCAATTAGACACATAAGTTTTAACAGAAAACTCATTGGTGTCTGCCCGGGTATGAACCCGTGACCTCGAAAGAGTCGCACGGTGTTACCGCTGTTACCAAAAGCTTGATTATTACTTAATATTTATTATTTTACACATGTATCCGACTGAGTAGAATAGATCACCCGCATTTATTACCGAGGTGTTGTAAAAGGCGACTAAAGTAAGTCGACCCGCCGTGTGGTATCCGGCTGAGTAGAATAGACCATCCTATTCCTTATCGTGGTGTCGTAAAATACGTATAAGGTGAATGATGAAACATGTAATACTTAGATGGGTATCTGTACACTGTCTCAAGCGCAGTACGTCAGTAATACCATAGACGCGGGCGCGAGTGGTCATATAGTGACGTACCGTTAGTGTTTCAGTTTGTGCTAATCTCATATAATACAATGTCTATAGAAATGAGAAAGTTTGCCAGTCACACTTTCACTGCTAAATTGCTGGAGCAATATCGATAAAATTCGATATGATTGTAAATGTTATACTTAATGTATGAGATAAGATAAGAAATACCAATTTTCCTACTTTTGAAAACTGTCAAGAACACACAGTATATAATTGAAGGTATTTTAATACTTATAATGCTAAAGTTGACCTGAACGAAGATTCTTTATTATGTCTTAACCAAAATGCGTGTGATAAATTGCAATTATATTTGACAAGTTTTAACAGAAAAACTTAGCGGTGCCTGCCCGGAATTTAAACCCGTGACAAAAGTCTTAACGCTGGGCTATCACAAGATACATCTAATATTATATAATAATTACTAATTTAATTAGATTCTTATTAACCATCTGGTTTATTAAATATTTAAAAAGATTACCTTAAAATATGGTTATATTATTATCATTTATGTATATCCATATAGGCTTTTGTCCTTTTTCTCCTTTAATCCATTATTAAATGCTTTCAAAGCGTCCCAGAAGTTGATTTGCAACGTTGAAATTTTTATATCCGAAGCTGTTGAATTAATTGCGCACAACTCGTGCCTTGACTTTTTAGATCCATTAAAAGCAGTGATATTTTGTTTTATTGTCGGATTTATTGTTGAAATGTTATGAATGAATGTAAAACTTATATGAAAATTAAGAAGTTATTAAAAAATTATATATAATAATAATAAGTTAATACAATATTAATAACAATAACAAACATTTATTCAGATATGGTGTTACAAACAGACTCTAAGGGCCTTTTTCACAAGTTACCAATAAACTGTCGGTTACCAATAAGCTTATTCGGGACATATCTCACACATATATCCGAATTTTGCGTTTCTCAGGTTTCTGATAGGCTTATTCAGCACTCACAGTATCAGCTCAACGTATATCCTTAAAACTAGGCGCTGATTTTCAGAAAAATTTGGAATCTTAAATATTGAGGAAAATATTTTTTACTCTTTAGCAGTGTCTGCGACTTTGATGGCGCCAACTTAAGTGTTTAAGTACTCTCAGTAATACTTTGTCATTTCCTTTTTTTAATACTTTGCTTCACAAAATGGTACAATTTTAAATTTAACATTCCTTCACTAGTTTATGCAGAGATTTCTGTTTTGCCAAAGAGTTATTATTTTGTCGTCGATATTTAACGTGACAATCAAAAATGTATAAAGTGGTCGCGTGTCCAAATAAAATTAATATTAATCAATCGGAATATTCAATTGGAAAACATAGCCAAATACTGATTATAATAACACGCATTATTCATGGGCTAATTATTTTGTTGGGAATAATATTACAAGTTTCATTTGTGCGATAATGGATGACCGAGCTTTGCCCGGTATATTTTTATGTAAATCGTGTTTTTGTATATTTAGATACGAATTATAATATTATAGTTTTTGTCACAGAACATGAAACTGAAAAAAAGGTATAAATAAACGGACATGAGACATCTGGGAGTAACGATAAGATGGTTTCGGGATCAATTACCCACTTGGCAATTATAATTTTGTAGATAGCGGTGAAATTTATTGTCTTATTCTAATGATATTTTAGCAGTTTTTTCATCGCCTAAAAACACAGATGAAAGTAGGGCAAGAAACATGAGTTTTTCTATTAAAACTTATGTGCCTTTTGATATTTACTATTCATCACAGGCTTTTCGGCAACGTAAATATCTTGATGAGATCAGTATATCTCTGTAAAACTCCTGGGATATGTGTTACTTACAAATAGGCATTAGAATAGCGTGGTAGGTCTAAACACTAACCCTTTTCTCTTAATAAAAAGCACTTTAACGCACTATTAACCTCAACTTTCCGGCAGAATTGTATTACCTTTTAGTAAAACCCGTACAAAAATCGATTCAGTAGATTTTGAGAAAATTGATCACACACAGTGTCTGGGGACTTTGTTTTATAGTAAGTATTGAAAGTAATAATAAAATTATTTTGCTATAATTTGCGATACTTTCAATAGTCTAATTATATAAATTATTTAATTTTATTTCATGAATGGCGATATCGGCATGTTTACGAGCAAAATGGCGAATTAATTTAGTCCACGGCGGGCCGATTATGGCGATAACCGAATACGTAAACCGCAAAACATGATAAAATAATCAATAAATTACTGTCTCCTCTGGACACTGACACTGAGTTTTATGGAAACATCTAGAAATAACGGGTAACCATTACTATTATTTTGTAAAAAAAGAAAATAGACCTATACCACTATACACTTTTTTTAATTTATTTATTACTCTAAGTGGGTGTCGGCACAACATGTTATAAATATGCTGTAACTTGGTTTGGCTAGGTGTTTTAATCTGCCTATCAGATCTCAACTTACCTTAGTCGCCTTTTACAACACCTCGGTAAGAAATGAGGGTGGTCTTTTCTATTTAGCCGGATACCACACGGCCGATCAAGTCACCTTGGCCGACTTTTAGGACACTTGGGTACGAAATGAACCCTCATTTGGTCTACTCTATTTAGCTGGACTTACCTTATTCCCCTTTTACGATAAGTTTCCGAGAAAATTGCTTAATATAAATTATTGATCAGTTAACTTTGAAGTTACTGTGGGAAGAAATGGGAAAGTGATTTAAAATACATACAAAAGGAATTCTAAAGTTGTTGAACTATAATTCGTTAGGGAAAGTAAATTTTTACCGAGGATTAAAGCGAATTAATTTCAACAGTTCTGTTTGTTATTAAACTAGCTTCTGACAACGGTTTTGTCTGTGTGGACTTCAGTAGATAGAAAGCCAAAGCCAAGCTATTATAAATGATCTTAATAAATAAATACTATTTATTACGTATTTAATATTGTCTAATTTACAGTAGTTAGCATCCGCCGTGTGGTATCTGGCTGAGTAGAATAGACCACCCTCATGTCTTACCGAGGTGTCGTAAAATGCGACTAAGGAAAGTTGACTCGTTGTGTGGTATCCGGTTAAGTAGAATGGACCGCCCTCTTTCTTATCGAAGTATCGTAAAATACGACTAAGATAAGTTGACGTCAGGCAGGCGGCCGTTCGTAAAATACGTAGCCAAATCATGTGACAACATGTTTATAACATGCTGTGCCGACCCCACTTAGAGTGGGATAAGGGCAGGAGGATGATGATTTAGGTAGTTGGGAATCGATCCTAGGTATTTACATTATAGGTATTTCTCGAGACTGCCCGTTTCCTGATTAACCTACGCTGACTTGATAGTTTATGGCAAAAATAGTGTTTTTTATTCAATATAAATTTTAGTATTTGTAATGTCCAAAAACAGGGATAAAACGTTTTTTTTTAACATAAAACCGAAAGATCGATTTTCCTCCCCCAAAACCATTACATGTGAATTTCAGGAAAATTATTGGAGCCGTTTCAGAAATTCAGAAAATATAAATATATACATACAATATTAACTCATTTAAATATTAAAGATATATCTAATATTGTCTAATTTACAGTAGTTAGCATAGTGTTAGTTGTTTCAGAACTGGCGTTAGCAATGCTATCAGACATTCGCGGCACGTCCCCGCAGCGTGTACCGGCACGTGACTCCATTGTTTATCTCTATATTATAGATTTCTTACGGCGCTCTATTGCCTTTATGTGCCGTCAAAGTTGTAAATTGCTAAAAATGTTGTCTCTCAGCGTTCGCATGTACTTAGCTTTTATGGAATTTGGTGAATGGAAAACGTGCCGTCCTTACTCAAATGATTGTCATAATCAAACTGTGATTTTTTTACGTTTTGTGATACGTTGTCCTGCACGTATGAGGTAAGTGAATGATGCCTGCTCCATTCACTTAACATTACATATATTCTCTTAAAAACCCGGATTAAAGCAAAAAACGTATCTGTGGTAGACCAGCGGTAACACCGTGCGCCTCTTTCGAGGAGGTCTAGGGTTCAAACCCGGGCAGACACCAATGAGTTTTCTAGTAAAACTTATGTGTCTAATTAAAAATTGCAATTTATCAAACGCTTTTCGGAGAAGGAAAACATCGTGAGGAAACCTGCATATCTCTAAGGAATTCTGCGGATATGTGTAACCTACCAATCCGCATTGGAGCAGCGTGGTAGGTCTTAGCTCCAACCCTTCTCTCCAAAAACAGAGAGAGGAGGCCTATGCCTTCAGTGGGATAGTAACAGGCCGTTACTTTTTTTTTATAGCAAAATAATTATTTTGTAACTTATGTGATTTTTTTATCTCTGATCAGTTGGGACGTATGGATAGCTGTGATAGCCTAACGGTGAGACCGAATGACCTTTTCAAACGGCTCATGAGTTCAAACCCCGGGCAGGCACCAATGAGTTTTTCTTTTTAAACTTTTTTTCTAATGTTCTCAATTAAAACTAATCTGATTAATTGATATTTGCCATTTATCACATGCTTTTCCGTGAAGGAATACATCGTGAAGAAACCTGCATATCTCCAGAGAATACTGGGGATATGTGCAACCTACCAATCCGCATTGGTACGGTGTGGTGGGTTGCTCCTGCCCTTCTCTCCGAAAACGGTTAAGGATGCCTATACCCAGAAGTGGGATAGTAGCAGACCGTTACTAAATGGGACGTTTATTGTTTTCTAATAATAAATTGCCTATGAGTTGCCAACAAAAGTGGTATTAAAACTATATTGATTTCGATTTTTTATCTGTACGTCTTAGCCCCGAGACCAATATTGATGACATTTCGTTAATGCTACAATTATAAATACCCAAATAACATATTTGCTTTTTGGTTGCTGCATTACTGAAGGCTTCTTTCTTTCTTTCATGCCGTTTTAATAAAATTGTACGTTAATAAAAATTTTATGCGAGCTCAAAGACAGACCAATGTGTACTCAACAGATTAATCGAGCCCGTCTTGTCAACCCTTTCTGTTTAGTAAGCAAGATTAATGCAGAACCGTTACAATATTTTCTCTGATAAAATTTATTTCATAAACGCCACGATGGGGCTGTAGTAATTTGTCTTTCTTAGATTGCCGTACAATCTTGTGTTTTATATTACTTATTCTGAGGGAATGGTTGTTTTTTTTTTAATATCACAAGCAATAAAATTTCTTACAATTAAAAAAAACAACATTGATTAGTTAACTTATGTGTGTGTGTGTGTGTACGCCGTGTGGTATCCGGCTGAATAGAATAGTACCACCCTCATTTCTTACCGAGGTGTCGTAAAAGGCGACTAAGGTAAGTCGACCCGCCGTGTGGTATCCGGCTGAGTAGAATAGGCCAACCTCATTTCTTACCGAGGTGTCGTAAAAGGCGGCTAAGGTAAGTTGACCCACCGCGTGGTATCCGGTTTAGTAGAATAGACCACCCTCTTTCTTACCGAGGTGTTGTAAAATACGACAGAGGTAAGTTGACGTCAGGCAGGCGGCCGGTCGTAAAAACGCAGCCAAATCATGTCAGAGCATGTTTATAACATGTTGTGCCGATACCACTTAGAGTGGGTTAAGTGCAGGAAGATGATGATTATTATAAAGTGTGTGTGTGTGTGTGTGTGTGCGCGCAACTTATGTGTGTAGCTCTAGAGACTTAACGGAGCAACTATCAAATTTCTATATTGTTCCAGCGGAAAGATAGAATTTCACATTTATAAAATTACTGGTGCTACCTGAGACTGCCTTCCCGCCATCATAAACGTTTACGTACCCTCAATATTGAAATATGTTTCATCCATTTACCCTGAAAAAAAAAATGGGTTTTTTTCGTTTACTTTGGTCTATACTTTAACTGTGGTAAATTCACTAATATTCGTGTCTAGTTCGTATAGGTAATAAGCTGTGAAAGAGCAACATACACACAGAATTTTGCTTGTATAATATTAGCATGAATATAACACTATTTTATTGAACGTCAAGGCACCCCGATGTCTGTATATATGTACTTAAATTTTAGTCGTGCGTCATCAACTCCCTTTTGACTAACATTAAATGAAGAATTAACTTGAGGCTTTCACGGTAGCTAATTTTTACAGTGAACCTTATTATCTTTGTAATTTAAATGTTGCTGTAGTTAAACCTACTGTAACTAAGGCGTTGCCCATTTAACATTTGGAAATATTTAAGGAATTTTGTAATGTTTTTAATATCGTGGGTGCAGTTTGTAACTGCTATTATTAAGAAAAGTAATAAATAAAATTATTTTGCAGTAATACATCATAAATTTATTAAAAAAATACCCGTTTACTTGCCATTTTCTATTTACTTTATCGCGGATTTTAGAAAACTAATTTTATTATTACCTTTATATTTTGGATCTCCGCAAAGTAACGCCTAATTTTATAAATTACTAGTTGACCCGGCAAAAATGATTTCTAGAGAATTTCTAGTGTGCATTAAAAAAAATAAAAAATGTAGAAGAAACCTTAGGAGTGGAGAACCCTTTTCACTTGGGGGTATGAAAAAGCGATATAACCTGACTCTCAGATCTACTGAATATACATATAAAATTTTATAAAAATCGGTCAAGCCGTTTCTGAGGAATATGTTGTAACATTGTGACACGAGAATCGTATTATTCTATCCTACTATTATTATAAATTTCAATTTTATTATTTTTTTTGAGTATGCATGTATGTTTGTTACTCTTTCACGGCGAATCCGCTAAACCAATATCAATGAAATTTGGCACATTTTTTCCTGATACACCGAAATAACATATAGGCTATAGAAATCCTGTTAATGCTACAGGAATGACATTGAAAAGCGCAGCAACATCGGCACAGTGTTGCCACCATTTTAATCAAAAAGGGCGCGATACTCTTGTTTCATGACTGTGTTGCTATAAAATACAAAGAGGAAATCATTGGCGACAACATAAATAAGATTGCTATTATTAGCAAATTTATTCCTCTTGAGTAGTTGATGCTATCACGATCTATCCCTAGAAGTGAGTGTTTCATATTGAAACGACTTTAGATTGGAGTGCAGTGATGCGTCGATATTGCGGTTGGAGCGATCGAGAGGTGGCGGGATTGCTTTATGCTCATCTGCTTCAGGATATATGTTATGTGATATAACCACACTAATATTATAAATCCAAAAGTATATCTGTGCGCCGTGTGTTCGAAAGTCGATTAGATCTCCCTTATTTCTTACCGAGGTGTCGTAAAAGACGACGAAGGTAAGTTGACAGCGGTCGTAAAATGGTATGCAGACTCATTTCGAGTACAGCTTAAAAATGGCGTACTCGTTATAGCTTATACGTGTTGAGCCTTGTTTCTGGACGGAGAAGCGCGGCCATCTTGCAATTAAGGCCATGGCAGAAGCCATCTTGAAGTTGAGTTGTGATTTGTCATTCTCTTTTTGAATTTGAGCGCGAAAATACAAGTTCCATTTTACTTTGTAGCTTTATAAATATTCATTTCTGAATATTATTTTACGATATATTTTAATTGAATTGTGTAGACCTTTTAGAGAGGAACAATTTTGTAGTTCATGATTTTTTAATAATCATCACCGTTTTCTCAGCGCACGCAAGGAATGCTTTAAATTTTGTCGTTTTTATACTATTTTTTATTGTTGCTCCTCTCCTATTCATCTTAGCGTAATGTTATATAGCCTTCCTCAATAAATTAACAATCTTACACTGGAATAATTTTTCATATCAGTCCAGTAGTGAGATTAGCGCGTTCAAACAATCAAACAAACTCTTCAGCTTCATATATTAGTGTAGATGTATTGAAAACTCCTCCATTCTCGCCATTTAACCGAATAGTTTAATTTTCTGCTAATAACGGAGGCTTCAATTGACATGCAAATCGCTTTAATGTGTCCCCCGTGGTGGCTATTTGCCCCTCCACTTACACTGCAGGGGTGAAGTGCTTGATTGAATAGTAAGGATAGACTTATGACGTTGCTAGAGTAGTATGTGGTTTCGTTTACTGTGGATAATTCATTCATACTTATATTATAAATGCGAAATTTTGTGAGTATGGATGTATGTTTGTTGAAATGCGCCATCTATTATCAACAACACTCCACGCAAACGAAGTTGCATGTAAAACTAATTAATTCATAATTGAGGTCTGTCTTGACCAATAGTGGTGGAATTTTATAAAATTGATGTTTATACACCGGGCTGGCTAGCTAAAAAATCTCGTATTTACTTTGAGAAAAGGAAGAGACGTATAGTAGGGATGTGAAAAATTAATCAATATTTAATAATCGAATGTTTTCATTAAAAAAATCGATTATTTTAATTATCCTCTTTCTCTTTTTTACTCTTTTTCTTGTTTTTTTTTAAAATTTGATATGCATTGTTGGATGAAACTAATGTAGTAAAACTACACATTTTAATCAAATTTCACAAACAGCGCATCTGTTATTATTTCTTTGTAGTTGTCCACTTTAATTAGTCTTTATTGTAAATAATTATTAATATTAAAGAAGGCAACTTTAAAAATAGAAAAAATCGATTATTTCTTATCAAAATAATCGATTTTTTTAAAATCGTTTTATTTTAAAGGAAAAAAACCGATTATTTACTTAACGTTTTTTTCTGCTCCATGTATCAATCCATGCATCCCTAACGTATAGTAAATAATTACGGGTATTTTAATGATATGACAAACTATTTCGCCTTCGTCATTCACAATTCAAGCGTAAACAACGCCGTGTGGTATCCGGCGGAATAGAATAGACCACCTACATTTCTTACAGAGTCGTCGTAAAATGCGACTACGGTAAGTTGACCCACCGTGTGGTGTCCGGTTAAGTAGAATAGACCATCCTCTTTCTTACCGATGTGTCGTAAAAAGCGACTAAGGTAAGTTGACCCACCTTGTGGTATCCGGTTAAGTAGAATAGACCACCCTCTTACAGTGGCGTCGTAAAGCACGACTATGGTAAGTTGATGTCAGGCAGGCGGCCGGTCGTAAAATACGTAGCCAAATCATGTGACAACATGTTTATAACATGTTGTGCCGACCCCACTTAGAGTGGGATAAGGGGAGGAAGATGATGAATTCAAGCTTAAACAATGATTTTATAATTAATGTTTAGATTCCGGCTATACTCACGTCTTATTTTATCGGATGAGCCCGACTAGTTTCAAGCCCATACGGGGCTCTTATTCATGAGCTCTTTACGCGGCGTTATCGCGACGGGAAGACGTGAGTATAGCCGGAATCTAAACATTAATTATGAATACTACTCACGATAGTTTAAATTCAAAAATGATTTTTATACTTTATTTTGTTTAAGGTAGTAATTGACTCGCTTCACAATTAACATCACCAGAACATACGAGAATAAAATAAGACTACTATCCTTGTTAATCATGTGATTGCTGATTGCAGGAATACAGTAACAAATGGCGAAATGCCGTTTTTGGCGTGGAGCCAATCCGTTTTATTATATCTCGTTTTGCAAGGGCCGCGATATCGGACACTGCGAAGTTGATTTCCTTGGCCATCATTTCTGACTGTGATAAAATAGATATCAAATCGTTTTTTGGGTTCTTCTCAAGTTATTATTCGAAAATTGCAAAATTATAATATAGGTTTACTTTCCCGTTGGCGCAGTGGGTAGTGACCCTGCCTTCGATTCCCGCCGAGGGCAAACATTTTCTATAAATGAATTTGTTGGTCTTTGAGCCTGGGTGTACATTTGTATTTAAGTATATATTTAAAATTATATAAGTATTTATTCACCAGTTGTCTGTCTACCATAACACAAGTATTAAGTTACTTACTATTATTAAGTTACTTACTATTATACTATTATTAGTATATATTCGAATTCGTGTAACCTTTTCTTAACCTAATTGGGTCAAACGCTGGTCGATTGTTTAGTGTTTAATTTAGTGCTAAGTGAAATGACTTCGACGTCTAACCTTACAATTTCAAGAAATAATATCCATCATTGTCATCCTTCTGCTCTTATCCCCCTCTAAGTGGGGTCGCCATAACATGTTATAAACATGTCACATGATTTGTCTATGTATTTTACGACCGCCCGCCTGCCTGACGTCAACTTACTCTTGTTGTCTTTTACGACCACTTGGTAAGATAGAGGGTGGTTTTTCTTCTCAGTCGGATACCACACAGCGGGTCGACCTACCTTAATCGTCTTTATGACACCTCGATAATAAAGAGGGTAGTTTATTCTACTCAGTCGGATACCAAACGGCGGGTCGACTTACCTTAGTCACCTTTATGACACTTCGATAAGAAAGAGGGTGGTTGGTTTATTCTATTCAATAGGATAGTACACGGAGGGTCGACTTACCTTAGTCGCCTTTTACGACACCTCGGTATGAAAGAGCCACCCTCTTTTCTACTCAGCCGGATACCACACGGCGTATTAAATCACGTTCTATTGTGAATATAATGAATAAACTATATCCATGTTCGCGTCAATTTAAATGATCAAATAACTTCAATTATGTACTATCATCTTTAAAGGAAAAACGAGAATCCTTATAAAAACATCAAGATTTTTCTATTATTCCTTAGAGGCTTGATTTATTTGATTTTGAAAAGATAACTCGGTCACACATTTGAAACAATTGCGCGGTAAACTCTTCTTATAACAGCGCAGACACCCGCGGGTCAGTATCCACATTCACCGCCCACTTTTACTGCCTTCCCCTCCCCTCCCCTTTTGCAGCCAACAGGATTACGAGCAATTTATTCTGTCTTATCTCGTAATAAGCTGCTATTCTATTATTGCACGTATGAACCCTTTTACCTTAATTGATGGCCTAGATCAGAGGTACCCAGACTTTTTTCTCATGGACTAGTGGCAAATTTTAACCGGTTCCGGTGGGACCCTTGCAGGTATATAGTTATAAGAAAAATTGTAAACTAATAATTTAAGTAAAACACTGCTGTTACCTTGTTAAAACTTAGTCAAAAAAAAGCGTAAAAAGTGAGATTTTATTGGTCAATTTACTAATTGATTGCGCTGTGAGTGGATGCGAATTGGTTCGGAATGTTGTTCTTACCGAGAAGAACCAGAAAGAAACTTGGCGGTCAATCTTTTAAACATTTTGAATTTTACATTATTAAACCGCAGCCCTGTATGAAGCTGAAAGGATTCTCAAATCCAGGGTTTTTATCATGTAAATAATCTTTAATTTTGTAATATGTGTTGTCACCAATGACTTCCGCTTTGTATTTTATAGCAACACAGTCATGAAACAAGAGTTTTGTGCCCTTTTTGATTAAAGTGGTTAAAAATTGTAAGCTCTTAAAGACAAGATATTTTTCTGATGAACGTAAAGGATGGATAAGAATGAAGTCTTTTCTATAACGAAATTGTTCAAGCAGTCTTCGCCCTTCTATCCTATATTATGCCGTGTTTCATTTGAATGCGCCTAACGTGTTATTTGCGGGGTACATTTTGATGAAAACGGGTAGTTCACACTCGTTGGCCGAGGTCGGGTGCCGAAATAAACTGTTATTGCCGCCCCTGTTGTGGGGGACTGCTCATGTTTTGTTATTATTCATATTTATTAGGTTTGTTGCTTTTGTTTTTGTTTCTCCGTTGATTTTGTGAACGCACGTAATTTCTAACTAAAATTCATGAGTAGTTATTACGTATGTAGAATTATGCGTGAACTTTTTGCACGAATATTTTTTTGAATATTTAGTTACACATAATGTATATAAGTACTAGCTTTTACCCCCAACTTCGTTCGTGTAGACTGTAAAAGGTCGATAATAGATTGCGCTTTTCAATGTCATCCTATTCCTGTAGAATTAACAGGTTTTGTATATGCCTTTATGTTATTCCGGTGTGTAAGGAATAAATGTGCCGGATTTCATCGATATTGGTTCAGTGAATTCGACGTGAAAGATTATCAAACACAGTGACAAACTTTCGCATTTATAATATTAGTAGAATAAATAGCAAGAAGTATATTAAGGAATTCCATTGGATAAAAGTAATAATAGACATGAATGACGCTGTCTTACTTTCACAAACAAAACGATGTAAGGAAATATAACTAAAAACAGTAGTAAAATAACTCTCAAAATGTCAGCCGTTACGATAGTCGATAAGGAAACGGACCGACGTTTAATTGGTTCGCGAAACCGCTTGAGAAAAGTGGAAAACACTTTCTGGGTCACTGTAAAATATCGGCGAGGCGGCGAAATGATGCGATTTACAGTATTAAGGGCCTAGTTTGTTAGTATATAATGTTAGTAAGTTTGTGAGTATGGATGTATGTTTGTTACTCTTTCACGGCAATCCGCTGAACCATATTTGAGAAAACTTGGCAGAACTATTCCTTTACAACGGGGTAACATATAGGACATAGAAATACTGTTAGTTCTATTGACGACCTATCACGAACGAGGTTGCGGGTAAAAACTAGTATATTATTAATGTGGAAGTCTGTCCGTCCTGTCTTTCTAACTAATTCCTTGGAGCAATATTGATACAATTTGGTACAGGTTAAATTTATATGCTATGCAAATATAGAATAAAAAGTCCCAATATTCCATCGGGAATAGAAAAAAAAGCAATTTAGTGCATAATTGAGGGCATTTTAACACTAAAGCTTACAAACTAAGTCACAGACACGAATTTCTGGTATATGTTGACGTCATCTATTTCTCAATACCGAGATTTAACACAATCCAGCTCGCCTATTTTCCTTTTAAGAATTTTTCAAATAGGTCCAGTAGTTCCTGAGATTACCGCGTTCAAACAATCAAACTCTTCACCTTTATATATTAGTATAGATTTATTCTTTTACTTATTAGAACTTTGTACAGTTTAAGTAAAATAGTTATAGTGGATAATAGTGGATGAGAAAGTGGTTCATTTCATGAAATAATAAAGCTACTCACAAATTCGATAGCTTACGGGCGCTGTATTGCGCCATTGGGGAAGTTAGATGGAAAACTGAATAGAGTTCAGACTTAGTAATCTCTGTATTGTGCTGAGCGCTATTATAGAGTTAGTCCATTGTTAACGTCTAATAAAGATGTATGTTGGGTCAGAACAAAGGAATGGATACTCTTTTATGAAGATAGTTTAAGAGCTAGATTGTACGCCGTGTGGTATCCGGCTGAATGGAATAGTACCACCCTCATTTCTTACCGAAGTGTCGTAAAAGACGACTGAGGTAAGTCGACCCGTCGTTTAGTATCCGGTTGAGTAGAATAGACCATCCTCTTTCTTACCGAGGTAAGTTGATTTCAGGCAGGCGGCCGGTCGTAAAATACGTAGCCAAATCATGTGACTACATGTTTATAACATGATGATATTTATTATTACAAGTTACATTTTGTCATTACTGTCTTGTATAGGGTCGAACAATAGCTATATCCACACATTCTTATCATCTACGTAATCCTCAACAGAATGGTAGGCTTTCCGTATCAGCGTATCCTCTTTTTAACAGTGTTTTTAAACTGCTGTAATGGCAAAGCTAAAATTGATGGCGGAATTATACTATAGAGTCTTATACCCATACCTTCTATGGCTACCAGAAAGTACCTCCTATGATTGGGCTGCCAATGATTTCAATTACATAACGAAAGTCAGTTATTATATATTGTTATATTTGCGAAATATAAACCTCCCCAAGTTGTTTTCCGTCGTGCCCCAGTTTTTTTCCGTTCTCGTTAAAACACGTTTAGAAGCCTCGTGCAGCGTTACGAAATGTTTGCTTATGAAATTTTATTTCTGTAGCTCTAAGATCGGCAACGGGTAAACACGGGCACGTTTTTGTTCGTTCTTAAATGGAAAAACAAAATAGAAACATTCAATTCCAATTAAAGCTGTTTGCTAAAGTTTAGTATTGCTTGTTTATTTGCCTTTGATTGTAACATTCATGCTAATATTAATGTCATTGTTTTATATTGTGCTATATAGTTATAATGGCAAGTAACATTATCAACATCATTTTCTTACCTTTATCCCACTCTAAGTGGGGTCGGCACAATATGTCTTCTTCTTCCATTCTCCTCTATCTTTCGTTAACTCTGGTGCCACTCCTTTAACATGCATATCATTTTTCACACCAACCATCCATCATTTTTTCGGCCTCCCCCTAATTTACACATTATCCCTCCTATACATTAGTTGCAAGTATATAAGGGTATAAATAGCTTTTAACTGTATATTCAGCTACCTGATATCGGCCGACTTGGTTCGCGGTGACTTAAGCGTAAGACAAACAGACAAACAGTCATTTGCGTTTATAATCTTACTATAAATGCTTCATCAGAAAATAGCTTATATCTGCAGAGATTTAGCTAGCTGTCTATAATTTATAGAATTAGGCGTTACTTTGCGGAGATCCATAATACAAAAGTAATAATAAAATTATTTTGCTATAATCCGCGATGAAGTAAAATAGAAAATATATATAATGCTAAATGTCTCTTTGCGATTTTGGTCGTGGAGTCTATCTCCTGACGATGCTTCGGTTGCGGGGCGAAACGATTGTTGAGTTTGTGATAGTGAACGTATATAGTGCTTGTGTATCACGGTGGCGGTGGTGGAGGTTTGTGCATGTGTTTTTTACGACTCCTGCATGTATCAGGTATGATAACCGATTGTCCACTCTACATTTAGCATTATATATATTTTCTATTTTACTTCATCGCGGATTATAGCAAAATAATTTTATTATTACTTTTGTAGCTGTCTATGTCATCGTTTTATTAATTTTGATTATTATAAAAAATATATATATACAAGTGTACTCAAATACGTACTGTGTGGCTTTTTCTTGTTCCCAATGGAAAAATGGATTTTTTTTGGACTCTTTTTTCGAAGTTTTGGTTGGACTCATTTTTTATCACTATTGGTCCAGCGGCTGAGCCATGAAAGCGTAACAGAGAGGAAAAGAGAACTTTCGCATTTATACTATTTGGCTTTGTAGTAGCACGATATGCTAATGTGTGAATTGTTTGTTTCAGGTACGAACAAATTTCACATACTTTCCACGTAAACGTTGATAAAGATTCGGCGCCTTTAAAATATCAAATCATCGGTTTGTATGCTTAATTGCTTAATTTTTACACGCTTTATTTTAGTTTTACTTGTATTCATAAATGTAACACATACAAAGAAAATTTTGAATTTTAACACATTTATGAACATGCCACTTTGAACTATGAATACCCACTTTGAATGGACAGATTTCATTGAAACTTCGTACATTAATCAAGAATCGGTGACAATACGTAACGCTACGGTTTATTGCAATTAGTCACAAAACAAACTTGGTTTGTATGGTCACATTAATGAGCGAGCGATTTATATTTTATTAAACAAAAATGGATAACCGAACAAATTTGACACTCGCCAGCAATTTCGTAGATCAATTCGCGATTGACACAAATATGTTAGATAAATCATCTTAAACAATACAATAATAATAATGAACCGCTAAATGATGCGAAGAGAAAAACTGTATGTTCATATACTTTTGTTTATTTTTCCACAGAAGTGATATAAATAAATGTTTCTCCTCGGATAAAAACATAATATAATTAAATTACATAATTTTTTTTCTAGGTATGAACACAGTAGTACCTTCTATAACGTGTAGTCTATTTACGTCAGACATGTTCTCATTTTAAATCCGCTTACCTTGTTACTGGGAGATTTCGCCTCGGCGTTTATGTAACTAAGAAAATTGGATGTTGCGATGATAAAAATATTCTTTTTACCAGGCTACAAGCTCCCTTTCGCTAAATTATGAAGATTAAATTTTACTCGTAGCTTTTAGTGCGCGTGTACCTAAGTATTTATTGTGAGCAGCGTTTTAATAATTCATCCTAGTCCAGGAGACGCACTAATGTTACGCAGCTGTTAGGGAAATTAAATAAATTAAAAAAAAAATTAAAAAAGGGAAATTAAAAAAAAAATCTCGAAAAAAAAAGTTATGACAATATAGCTATGGTCTCCCATAAAGTAAAGTATACCTATTGATCAGCCTTGTGGTATCCAGCTGATTAGAATAGACCACCCTTTTCTTACCGGTGTCGTAAAAGGCGACTAAAGTAAGTTGACCCACCGTGTGGTATCCGGTTGAATACAACAGACCACCCTCTTTCTTACAGATCGTTATTACGACTAAGATAAGTTTACGCCAGGCAGGCAGCCGGCCGTAAAATACGTAGCCAAATCATATGAAAACATGTTTATAACACGCTATTCCGACCCCACTTGGAGTGGGATAAGGGCAGGAGAATGATGACCTATAGATCAGAAAAGCCATACTCTGTCTCCTTCGGGATGGCGGGTTAAGCTTAGACGCATAAAGCTGCTCCAATGCAATTTTTTCTCCAGAGATTCATGGTTTTCTCACAATATTTTCCTTCACCAGAAATAGAGTCATAAATTTTAAATATTATTAAAGCCATCCCATTATTTTTCAATTATCAATAGATTGCAGTAAAATCGTTACGTTATGGGTTACTATAACGTATAGGTAAAACAGAAAAGTTACCTTTCAAATATGCCTTAGTTATTCTGTACACAGTTTGCGATTTGGCGTTAATGTATTATTTGAATACTCACATACACAAAAATATTTATATTTATATAATTTTTCTAAATAATTTCAAAGGCTATTTTGATATTTAAAAGTGTGTATTCTAATAATAATAGTTCAGTCAAAAATATATTGTAGTTTTTCGATATAAAGGAAGGTAATGTGTATTACAGAAGTTTTTATATATTCGTAATTTATAACTAAAAAAACATTAATATTACCGTCAACTTAACGTCATATCTAAAATTTAATTTAGTAAAGATATACAATTAAAAACAGTTGTCTAATACTATGTCTATAGCATTGAGGATTATTTTTTGATGTACTGATTTGAGTAATGAATCTTTAACCGTCTCTCAGATTATTCTAGGGGATTTTGTTTACATGAATGTCAAATGAGCGTCTCCCAAGGACGTACTTGAATGTCGCCATTATTGCGCCTTCCTGTTACCTGTCTATTGATGGGAACGCTCTGGTGTTTACTGCCATAACTCAAATCACATGACTGAAGTCCAAGGTTTAGGGCTTCTTTCATAAGACATTATTTAAGTGTCGGATAGTTAACCGACAAAAAAACTGAGTAGCAGATAAATGACTCTAAAAAGTGAAAAATTTTAAAAATAAATCGCGGCCATTTCTAAATAGGTATTTGCTATCCAGCAGATAAACAAATTAACAGCCACATGATCTACTTGTTAACTTATTAAGGGACTTTCAAGTGCTGAATAAGCCTATCAAAAAGCTGAGAAACGCAAAATGCCGATATATGAATCATATATGTTCCGAATAGGCTAACTGACAGTTTAGTGGTAATTTGTGAAATAGGCCCTTAGTCACAAGCTGAAGAATTTTAGGAGAAACTTGGTATTTTTATTAATAGCTTTTTCCTTGAAGGCAGACACTTCCT
This sequence comes from Morpho helenor, assembly GCA_029227775.1. Classification (NCBI taxonomy): domain Eukaryota; kingdom Metazoa; phylum Arthropoda; class Insecta; order Lepidoptera; family Nymphalidae; genus Morpho; species Morpho helenor. The sequence goes on along the minus strand of JARGCU010000034.1, from coordinate 564,154 downwards.
AGTTTAAGAGTTATGATAGAATCATTTTACTGTGCTCCTCGTTCGTTAAGAAAATCATCGCCAAAATCATTACGATTTTGTCGTGGCGCCAATCCACTTGATGATGCGGTTACAGGACGAAACTATAGTAGAAATTGTCGTAGTGAATGTATGTAGTGCTTGTGTAGTGTGTTGTTGGTGGCATAATGGAGTGTAAGTGTTGATGTGTTTAATGAGTAGGTGTATGTGTATTGAATCACCGTCCTTTCCTCATTTTCTTCTCCAAATTATACTTGTACTTGCAATAGTTTTTATATCAGATTACTAAAAATAGAAAGTACTAATAGATGATGAAAAAAGTAATAACTCGTCATATGGATCTTTTCTCTTTGTTTTAAAAAGATTTCTCTTCGCTACGTAAGGTTGGCTGGATCCTAAATACACATTGTAAAAGCCTTCTTGAAAGCGAAACTATTTGTACAACTATCGAATTGGAAGTTTCAATTTCGACTCGCTTCTCTATTTTCGGACATTATATTGAAACTTGCCGAAATTCCTATCTTTATTTTATTATATTATTTCCATCTTCAACAACATGTACGCTGTGATAAAATGTATAAAATACACATTTATAGTTTTATAGGTAGGTAATTGCTTATAGACGATGAAGATATGACAAAATGCTAGCTCCGAATAATATGTATTTTTTTACACACGGTCGTCCGTCTCCAAAGTAACTAAATCTTTATGTTACGGCTGACTGACAACTATATAGTATATTATATAGGTATTGACTGTCAACTATATAGTATGCTATATAGTATATTATATATAGGTACTTATATAGTTTTCAAAAAATACATAAATACGACCAAACCCGAAAAACCAAATTGAATATAGAAAATTTGGGCATCGGTGGACATAGAGCCTCCGACTCCCAGGCTGAAGGCAGGGTCAGTTTCGCCAACGGGCCAGCCATTCCAATATTACGTGTCTAATATAAATCTATATACTTATTACAAATCAAATTCCCAAAAGCTGTCTGTCTGTATGTGTGTATGTGATCGATTGTCTCAAAATCTAAATGGATTTTTGTACGGTTTTTACTAAAAGATAGTTCAATTTTTCCGGAATTTTAATGTAAATTATCGCGTGGTTGTAACATAAAACTCGAGTTTTATTTTTTTGCGTGCAGCACATAAATAACCAAAGGTACACTAAAGTGATGTACTAGAAAATTGTAGATCTACAAAAATAATACAAAAAGTCCGCGAGTACATGTCTCTATCTGTTATGGTTAACTCACAATAACTACTTTTATGTTCAAAATTTCAATTGATTGATTTCGACGCGGGCGAATTCGCAAGCACAGCTAGTAAATGATAAAAAACCATATGCAATCCATTCATCACCAATGAAATAGTAAATATAGCCTTAGATTCACGCCTCACCTCAAAATTGACATTTCCAGTCACCCAGTTCCTTTTGAATCATTAAAGTTTACATAAATTTATCATTTCGAAATGTTGCTTCTTTGACGAAACAAAACTTTCCCACTTTCAAACAATATTCTTGCCTTTATTGTAGAAGATTGAAAATAACCACAGCAAAGTTTCAAAGCGAAAATCAAAGAAAGTTCCCGGTCGTTCAAGAACAAGGGTAGTTTGTGGTCTTTGGTATACGTTTTTAACGTCTACCTAACAATGATATGCTTGCTTTTATAAAAGTTTTAAATTGAGTGAATTGAAATTTTGAAATATTCCTTATTCGAGTAGTTTTTTTAGGAATTTTGAATTGACAAATGTTAAAGAAGCTACCACTGATTCGGAAAATTTTCTTCTACACAAGATGTAATGGCAAGAATATCGGCAGACAATGTGTTCGTTCAAATTCAGAACTGAATAATAATGCTTGAAACCGCTCGTTTTTTTTGTTCATTTCAGAAGAACCCTTTATTTCTTACTGCTGTCCATGGAGACGGTTTAGCGGTTATGTCGGACTCCCATCACCTACAAACCTGATCATCAGACTGATGTCTCAAGGCAATTTTATGCACATTCCACTTATCTCCGCAACAACAGTATAGCAAATACAACAGCATATTCTAGTTATCTAATTACATATTCGGTACACACATTTTTCATAAAAACTATTGAACTTGGCGCGGCCTCGACAAAACGACATTTGGCAAAGTTGTCCCATAAATAACTTTGATTAAATTACTTACTAAAGTAAACATAGCAGATTAGTTGTGGACAGTTTTCTTGATTTTGAATATACAGCCTGATATTTTTAGTACTAACTCGGGCATTTATTTTGTTTTATGCGTGATTTGTATTCAAAGGGTGTCCGCGGTTTTTGGTGTCAGTTTGCACATAATCGTAGCCTGCCAATACTGCCTTTCTTACTCTTTGGAAAAAAGGATTCTATATTTAACAAAATACGCTTTTGCAATGCGAATTAATAGATGATTTTATATCTATCATATTAAAAAGAATTTCCAGTTATATACAAGTTTCCTTACGCTGCCCTCATTTTGTGGGTATCGTGAATTGTATTGTGAAATATCTAAAATGAAATTAAATATCAATTAAGCAATTTTAGAATTGGGTTTTGTTTTGCGGATTTACATAGTATGAAAGTAAAGATAACATTATTTTAAGATAATTTGCGATTAAAGACTTTAAGCTTTCGATTTTTTTTAATCGCAATTTTTTTTAAATATACATTAATTATAAAAATTGCATATTTATATAATTGACGTTGTTTTGCTGAGTTCCATGATTGCAGATGATAATATGGTTTTGCTATAATCAGCGATAAAGGAAAATCAATGAAATGCATTAATAGCAATACCAAGGGGTAAATACCAAGGGGTAAATACCAACTAGTGACTCTCCATGTTCTTCCGAATCTTTCCCTCATTGGGATCGTGACCCTTTTGTCAAATTGTCAACTATGCGTTTCCAGGTGCTGCGATCGGAATCTCGGTATAGTGCGGTACTTATGGGTATATCCAGTTGTTCTGATAATTGATCTGAACATCGTTTCGGACTTCAATCTCTGGGTCTTTTTTCCACTACTTTTCCTGTGACTCTCAATCGCTCTTAATTATCTCTAGACCAAAGTATCGCAGGATCTTCTGTAAATCCTTGCATCCTTACCATCTGGATGCACTACAGTGCAGTTTTCAATAATGTCATTCCGCGCACCACAGTTTTATGGAAAGATCTCCCTTTGGCAGCGTTTCCGGATCGGTACAACATAAACACCTTAAAAAAACGTATTTTCACTTTTTTAAAAGACTGCTACGCACTCTCTCTGCGAGAGGTGGTGAACGGTGATTACTTTAGGTGAAACGCATGCTCGTTTGCCATCCTATTCCATAAAAAAATATACACACACTCTCCCATACTGTAACTAAATTCAAGATGGCGCTTACAGGGTCCAATCGCGTATCTCGTGAATACGGCCTTTAATCTTTAATGAGTGCGACAGATATTAATGTGACCTTAATTGTTCGAGTAGTTTCACAGTTGTTTGAGATGTACAGACGTTTAAAGACAAGTCAGCCCTTAACGGCGACCCCGACGGAAGCGGGTCAAGAGCGTCGCACTAATGAGCGAAACGCGCAACGATTTGCACCGGGTTAGTTTTAAAACTGTTTTCTATGGGCCTGTTGAATTCGCTAGAGGATTATGTATAATTTTAATATAATTATAAATAGGTAAATCTTAAACTAGTTTATGTATAGAAACTGGCTATACTCACGTCTTATTCTATCGGGTTAGCACGACTAATTTTAACGCATCGTTCCAGACGTTCTGAATCTATTTTGGTGATATTTACCATATGGGATTTATTTAATAATTCATACTAATGTTATAAATGTGAAAAACAGTCTGCCTGTGCATTACGCTTTCAAGACATTAATAAATATATTAATATATGATTAACGTATGATAATTTCGAAGAACAAAATAAACTTTTAAATGCAGAATTTTGACAGTGATATTTATCACTTTATTCTGAATAAATTACGTTCAAACTAATCTATTATAGACGATTCATATAAAAACTCATACAAATCCATTGTCTTCGTTAGATATGACAGCTTAATCTAGCGATTATGATTTGTCAGCTTGTAACTATCGTAAAACGCGTTTAAAACTGCTAGACATAGGCCTTCAATTTCCTTTTTGAGACAAAGTTTAGAGCAAGCCCGACAATGGATAAGTTACACATATCCAATAAATTCTCATTGATATGAGTAGATCTTCTCTCCATGTCTTTCTTCACCGAAAAGCGTGTGATAAATTATAAGCATCGATTAGGCACACCTCAGTGCGCGATGACTAATGTCTTCCACCAGTGCGTATTGCCAGGGACGATATAGGGATCCAAAACGTCGTCGTTGACCATGGTCTTTATAAGAAAGCTCAGAGTCCCTCAGCGGGAGATGCAGCGAGCTATGCTCGAATCTCTACGTGGTCAAATCAGAAATGAGGAAGTCCGTAGAAGAACTAAAGTTACCGATAAAACTCAGCGTGTCGCTAAGCTGAAGTGGCGATGGGCGGCACATAGTGTAGAAAACCGATGAGGATTGTAATCTCAAGGTGATGGAATCTCGAACCGTTGGTAAACCGAGGTCTAGGTAGACAGATGACCTCAAAAGTTCGCGGAGAGCCGCTGGATGCAAGCGGCACTAGATCGTATTATCCAACAGTGGACGTCCATCGGTTGAGGAAGAAGAGAATAAGAATAAGGCACATAAGTTTTAATAACATAACACATTGGTGCTTACCCGGGGCTAGACCCCCGAGACCTCTGAAATGAGTGACACAATCTCAGCGTTCGGTTTTTTTAAAATTTACAAAAAATAACTTATTTTTTATAATAAATATTAAACTGGCGTTAACTTCAGGCTAAGTTGTAACGATTGCTCTCCGTCGTTACAATTTGTTTAGACGCTGCAACAATTTTCCCTAGTTACGTAGTTAGGGCACAATTGTAGTCGTTAAGTCTGCGGGAACACGCTCAAGAAAAATGACAGAGTGTACTTTATGTTAGAAATTGGTTCCCATTTGACTTCATCGAGAACATGTATACTTTGCGTTAGTTGATTCGGCTAAATTCAAATTCAAAATATTCTTTATTCAAATAAACTTGTAAACAACAGCTTTTGAATCGTGAACTCTACTAACTCTAATAATTAGGGTTATTCGATAAATTAAGACATTATTACAGCAATACTATAAGCGAAGGTATTCAGCGATAACCAGGCAACCTTAGGGCACAGGAAATTACAGAAAATAGAGAAAGGGAGTGTAATAAATAAACGCAAGTACATAATTTCATAGAATTGCTTATCTCGTCGTAGCATCTAACGATTCATTGAACCCACCATTATTTCAGCATCACCAAAATAAGTCAACCCTCGGCAAAATAATAATTTAGAGAATCGTTAAGTACAAGGATACACCGTGTGGTATCCGGCTGAATAGAATAGACCACCCTCGTATCTTACCGAGGTGTTGTAAAAGGCGACTAAGGTAAGTCGACCCGCCGTTTGATATCTGGCTGAGTAGAATTGATCACCCTCATTTCTTACTGAGGTGTAAAATACGTAAGTAAGTCGACGCCAGGCCGGCGGCCGGACGTAAAATACGAAGCCAAATCATGCATGTTTATAACATGTTGTGCCGACCCCACTTAGAGTGGGATAAGGGCAGGAGGATGATGATGATGATGTTAAGTATATGCTGTTTTACGATACATTGGTGTCTTGAACAGTAAACTGTTATCGTTATTTTTAAAGTGACCACGTTTGACCTAAACATATTTATAGAATCTTTGACGTCATATCCTAAAGTTGCCCTTCAAAGGCCAAGTGATGGATGTGGCTAACCTCGCCCATGCATTGTGGTGTTTGTATGACGTCACCAGACAACAAACTCATCGAAAAAGTCTATTAAATCATCTTCGATCTTATATAAAGTCGGCACACAAGTTTTACAATATTCTTTACAAGCTGTACCCGCAACTCCTTTTCCATCCTTAAATATTTAAGTACCCTCAATTACGTACTATTTGAAAAGCTGTAATTCATTTAAAGTCCTTTTCTCTTGTTTAAACGCCGTGTGATATCCGGCTGAATAGAATAGTACAAGCCTCATTTCTTACCGAGGTGTCGTAAAAGGTGACTAAGGTAAGTCGACTCGCTGTGTGGTATCCGGCTGAGTAGAATGGACCAACCTCATTTCTTACCGAGGTGTCGTAAAAGGCGACTAAGGTAAGTTGACCCACCACGTGGTATCCGGTTTAGTAAAATAGACCACCCTCTTTCTTACTGAGGTGTCGTAAAATACAATTGAGGTAAGTTGACGTCAGGCAGGCGGCCGGTCGTAAAAACGCAGCCAAATCATGTGACAGCATGTTTATGGCATGTTGTGCCGACCCCACTTACGAGTGGCATAAGGGCAGAAGGATGATGATTCTCTTGTTTAATCGTTTATTTATGTTATTATGCAGTAATTATATTTAACACTGACGTAGTTTTAAACCCTCGCTAAAGTTAAAATACGAGTTTTGTTTTAACCCAATTCCCAGTGTGCCCATAACGGGAAGCCTTTGAGAACTTTAACATTGTGGAACTCGAGTTTGCTCCACTTGTTTAATTTATAGCAACTTTTTTACGTCATATCCGATTGTAAATGTAGTCAAGTAAATTCTTTACCTTACGTCAATTTGCAACTTTAAGTCCGCCTTTATACTTGTGCTTTTTTGTATATTTATAAAAAGACTAGCGGCCTGCCCCTGCTTCGCACGGGTATAATATATATATCCCATGTCATTCAGTGTAAAAAAATGATTAAAACCGATCCAGTAGTTTTGATTACTGCCCGTGGCCCGCAAGCGTTAAATTTGGAGAAAAACAATTTCCTTTCCCTATACCAAGAAGATTTCCTGCTATCTTTGGAATATCTAAATTCATATAGTACATTTTTACTTATTTACTTTTACATTTTCCCTATGTATTTAATTTTTACAATTAATTACAGAATGTCTTTATATACAACATTCACAGCTTCCTTGTCGTTAAACAAACTCTGGAAAGAATGATATAGCTGCTGGATTCGAAGTGCTATAGGGAGCGCGGCCTCCGCATGGCATTTTAAATCTGTAATATCTCCGAAAATGTTCACTTAAATTACATGCTGTAAACGGCAATATTGATCTATATTAAATCAACAAATTATTTAAGGTACTCAATTGGATAAGGATTAATGCTGTATTGTATAAAAATTGCTTTGAACATAAGGCATCATTTTTCGTAAAAAGTAAATGAAAAAAACTGCTATTGTGGGTTATCCATAAGAGATAGACATATACCATCGCGGACTTTTCTGTAGACCTTTTTAAGGTGTACAAATACTTAGTACATCATTTTGATAAATCTCGTAGGGTTTAGCCTGCGTTTGCAATGTAAGCGGAAAAAAATGTAATTATTTACAGAAACCTCAAAAATTACAGTATTTCTCTACTTCGTATTGAATGTACGTATGAAATAATAATGTAAACTTCGTATGAAATACGTACAAACCTTCCTTTTGAATCACTCTATCTATTGAAAAAAACCGCATCAAAATCGGTTGCGTAGTTTTAAAGTTTTATGCGTACATACGGAAATATGGACTTTGTTTTATAATATGTAGTGATATAAATAAATAATCTTTACTGCACAGTCGGAAATATTTTCCTTGAATTTAATTATCTTATCAATGATATGAAATGGCTATCTGGAACCTAGTCATTATATTTTTGAAACGATAAACAGAATTTACACAATTTGTAAATAAACACGTTATTTTGCAATAAAATGAACTTAGATAAATAATCTTAGTTCATTTTTAACTGCGATGCAGTTTCCGAAGTAAGGTTATTTGTTTTTTTATCTATTCTATCCGTTACGATAGTCTACTAAATAGGATTTAGTGATGGAATACCCTCAATAAAAAAGGGCTTTTTCATATATATTAGCCCCGTACATGAGCTTGACGTGTACAAAATTAAATTAATATTTTTAGCAGATTATTTTGAAAGCGAAACGGATAGACAGACAAACAAGCGTTTCGCATATATAAGTATGAAATGATTCACATTTGAAGATATCCATACATACATTAGAAGCTGTGGTAGCCCAGCGGTAACACCGTGCGACTCTTTCGAGGAGGTCACGGGTTCAACCCCGGGCAGACACCAATGAGTTTTTCTGTTAAAAAAAAAACTTATGTGTCTAATTGATAATTTCAATTTATCACACGCTTTTCGGTGAAGGAAAACATCGTGAGGAAACCTGCATATCTCTAGAGAATTCTGGAGATATGTGTAACCTACCAATCCGCACTGGAGCAGCGTGGTAGGTCTTAGCTCCAATCCTTCTCTCCAAAAACGGAGAGAAGAGACCTATTCTCAGCAGTGGGATAGTAACAGGCCGCTAGTTACTTTACTTTACTATACATACATCTCGTACTGTGAACTGCCACATTGAAGCTACATGGCGTCCAAAACATCGGCGTGCACATGCGAACTTTGCTTTCGAAAAGTTTAATGTATTTCTGAAAACACAGGACGCTTGAGGCACTGTTTCAAATTAAAAGCAACTTGAACCTCTCTGTTAGACTATGGTCTCCTTTTCTTTGTAAAATTTCACAATAAATTTTAGCTTTTCCATTCAGCGTTTTGTAATAACTATTAAAAGAAGGCTTTTACGAAAAGCCTATTATATTATGGAAGTTTATATAAAAGACAAATATGCATGTTATACTTATATTCTCGAACCTTGCTTAAGCAATGACGATGTATAATAATAATGTATTCAAAAAATATTTTAAAAAGAAGAGAAGAATAGCTCTTCTTTGTAGAAGCAATTCCGGAACCAATTAGCAGTATTAAACATTTAAATATAATTATAATTGGATAAAGAATATTTTGTCAACACAAAATTAAAAAGTAAATAATACGATCCATTATTTACTTTTTGATGTTACGGTTGATTCCAGGTTCAATTTTATAGAAAAATTCAAAGAATTGGTTGCTTTAGCAAAGTAGTCCTAGTACGATTTGCCGTCGTTTTCGAAAACCTGTAATAAAAGTAACTCTACATATTTAAACTGGATTAACGCTCTGGTACCATCCCACTACTGGGCATAGGTTTCTTTTTTGTAGTTCCAAACCGGTACGGTGGATTGTAAACTATGGGAAGTATATGTAATAACAATTTTACGATAATCCGTGCATGTGCCGCAAGCCAATCTCTGAATATTATAATTCATTATGCTAATTAGGGTTTATCAAACATGCCAGCGTTGATATTAATTAGTGACAAGAGCATTTGGATTATCGGGATTATCGTGCTGAGTGTTATTATGAATATATAATTAGTATTTTCCCTAGCATTATGACATTCATATTTTTTATTTATTCATTAATTGTTATCGCCAGAATCCAGATCCCAACATTACTTCGTAGTAGCCGTCAATCGTAACGTCAAAAATACGGCAATCAATCAATCATCGTTAAAAATTCGAGTCTAAATACGTCAAAATAGCTCTTGTGTGCGCAACTAATTCGTTTATGAAAATCGTTAAAATTCACAAATATACGTATATACGTATATATTCACTGATTTCCACGCGGGCGCAGCCGCAACTTGTTCATTAATATCACACTGCTAGGTAAAGTTATCGTCTCTTTCTAGAACTTAAATAAAAGTCATTCTGTCAAAAGTCTGAAAGTCATTGGTGCGTGCTCGGGGTTTCAATCTGTTATCCCCAAAAAAGAATCACACTTCGCCCCAATCGTGTATCACGGTTTATCCATACAGCTTATTTTACTCTTGAAGACTATGTTAATGATAAGAAAGCTTGGATTTAATGTGCTATGAATTAGATTATATTGTAATTTTTCATTTGTCCAATTGTATAATATTTAAATAATCATTTTTGAATGGAGTGACCGACACGTTCTTGCTGGTTCTTCCCGGTAAGAACACCTTTCTGAACCAGTCGTAGCTTCATTATAATTTGACGATTCAAAGGTGTTTGTAAAAGCCAATTTGAATTTGAATATAACTGTCATGTTCCATGTATTACTAAAAACTTATTCAAACATGCGGGTAAATAAGTCACAAAGTCACTTTGTGTGCAGATCGTCGTAACTTGGTATATTGCGAGCAGCGCACCATCACTCAGCGTTGGTTTCGCAGTCACTAATAGAGACTAGCAGTCGCGGAGGCGCTTTTAGGAATATTACAGACTTACGACAGTCTGTGTTTTCAAATTTTAATTCAGTTTGATAAATTGCTCGGTCGTCGTTTTGTGTTAATCCATGCATATTCTACTCAAGCTATAAATAAATAAATATATAGGACACTTACACACACGGTCGTCCGTCCCCAAAGTAAGTAACTTAATACTTGTGTTATGGTAGACAGAAAACTGGTGAATATATACTTATATATTTTTAAATAGGCTTAGGCTCAAAGGCCAACAAATTCTTTTTATAGAAAATGTTGGCCCTCGGCGGGAATCGAACCCGCGACCCGCGGAGCTGAAGGCAGGATCACTACCCACTGCGCCAACGGGCCAGTCAAGTTACCTTACGTCTCCACACGATACAATTTTATCCCATTATTTCGTTTGTGTTATATAGAAAACTTATTTACGTTATGGATATTTTGTGTAATGTCGTTACATTTTTACATTATTCAGTTTTAAAAAAGTAATGTTAAATTTAATAACACATTAGAGCTTTAACGAATACTCATAAAAGTCTTCTTTTAAGATTTATATCGTTATTCTTTAACGGTTTTTGCCTTTGATTTAAATGTTACTAATTAATAAAAAAAATCTGGAATACACGTTTGAAGGAAATATATATTAAGCTTAATTATTAACAAAAGTAATAAATAGCATTAAAAACTGATTTTATAAAACGGTTTTTATAATTTTAATAAAATAAATTAATATTATTGTTGTGCTATTATTTCACAAACTAATGCCTGTTTTCAGAAATTGAATGGATGTTAATAAACTTTAAACGTAAATAATATGTTTTTAGGAATATGCCGAAACGTGTTTTGTTTAAATCTGTAACTGAAAAATAAAGATAAAGATAACGATTGTAAAATAATAATTTTTCGCAGACAACTTTATAAAACTATACAAAAATGTTATTGGAACCGCGTGACTTTCGACTTTCCGTTAGTAAACGCCCTTATGTGACTTTTATTGCTCAGACAAATACAAATGGTGAGACTAAAGTAATTATTGCTTGGGAGGATGCAACGCGACTGAATCTAAACTTAATTGCGAACCATGTTTTATATGGGAAATCGTAAAAGACGTAAATAGGATTAAATGGCGATTAAAAATGATTTTGTTGATTCAAAAGTACTGAAAACAGTCCACTTGAATAAAGAATATTTTGAATTGGGTGGTACTATTCTATTCAGCCGGATACCACACGTCAGGTCGTCTTACGTTAGTCGCCTCTTACGATATCTCGGTAAGAAATGAGGGTGGTACTATTCTATTCAGCCGGATACCACACGTTGGGTCGTCTTACCTTAGTCACCTCTTACGACACCTCGGTAAGAAATGAGGGTGGTACTATTCTATTCAGCCGGATACCACACGGCGTTACTTTTATTTTCTTTCAATATTACAATTAAATACACTGATTCCCGTGCGGGCAAAGTCGCAAGCATAGCTAGTGTTTGTATAAACATCAAAAAAACATTAATAAATCCCCTGAAAACACCACTAAACGATAGAACCAACAATATTTAGTAGCAAATCATTCAATTACGTAAAACAAAATTACATTCAGCCCAGTCCACCTGGTTTCTGTTTACAAAGGACGGCAAAAATACCATTTCTAATTTCCTTTTCAGTCTCCGGCCCCTGAATCGAGTTTCCTGCTCTTTTTTATTAAGATTAAACGGATCTTTTGGCATTTTTACACTTCTCCCTTACAAAGATTGGCGGAGGCGTATTTTTTGGAATTGAAAAAACTTTAATCTCGCTAACAAATCTTGAACGAAAATTAATTGAACACAATGGGATTATTTCTTTTCTCGATGTCTCGTTTTTCTGTTATATCTTCGAAAAAGAGAATTGAGGGCTTTGTTATAATGACAAAATGATGTCTTTATAATGTGTTGACACTACAATTTTAATACATTAGCCGTGTGGTATCCAGCTGAATAGACCAACCTCATTTTTACCAAGATGTCTAAGGCTACTAAGGGAAGTTAACGTCAGGTAGGCGGACAGTAGTAAAATACGTAGCCAAAACATATTTCAACATGTTTAAAGCATGTTGTCCCGACATCACTTAGGGTGGGCAGGAGAAAGAAGAGCGCTAAATATAGACCCGCAACCCAAGCATCATCAATAGATAGACTCCACGACAAAATCGCTTAGTTTTGCGGAGCGAAAAGATTGTAGAGTTTGTGATAGTGAACGTGTGTAGTGCTTGTGTATTGTGGTGGAGATTTGTGCATGTGTTTTTACGATACCTGCATCGGTCATGAAAAATGTTTTCTATTTATTTTATCGCGGATTATAGCACAATAATTTTATTATTACTTTTGTATAGACAGCAAAAGTGTAGTTGAGTTTGTTAAAGCGAAGATTTATGACGCTGCGTCTAATAAACTAAACAATATGTTATGAAAGCCTTTACAATTCCATTCATACGCTAGTGTAGGCAGTATCATATTCAGAAGCATCAAAGGGATGGATTCAATATCATAAGTAACACGTGAACGTAGCATGTCTACGTCAATCGTAGCGCGCCTACGTCGTAGCATTGTTAAATATTTTTATTATATTTTTCTCTAGGTTTCTGTTTAATATTTTGCACGCTTAATATTAAAGTGACCGAATTCAAAATTATCCTTAATTGAGTTAGATATATTGTAATCGTAATTGTAATAAAGTATTAAAAGAGCTGTTTTTTTGCTCGTCCAAGTTATTCGTCTCTTTAACACTAAAAGTTCGTGTGTTTGTCTTTCTTTCAATACATTTCAAATAGAGACTTTGTACTTTATGCATTAATTAATTTTTTTCTTAGTACTGAAGTCAAATAACATATGATAGTATCTTAGTAACTTCTATATCGTAGTATCTTTTAAACTAAAGCAGCACTGTAATAATATAAACGTAATTATGCATACCTTATGTCAGTAGTTTTTAACGAAAATGAAAACGGATAGTCCATTTAGTATTACATATAATTTGTTTATTCTTTATCGCGGATTATAGCAAAATATATTTTTTGTTTACTTTTGTATGAAGACCAATTTTCTCTGAGTAGAAAATTATGATTCTTCCCCCATATCTAACTTAAACAAGTTCATATGTTGTACTTAACGTAAATTATGTTTTGCGTACGTTCCTACCCTATCGCATTATTTTATTAATTTTCCACGAAATCTTATCTCTTTGTGAAGTTGTGAACTTACAATGGGGTTGATTCCCGTCTTTATGCTCCGTAATTGAATTTTTCTTTGATGTCTAAATTCGCTAAGTACACGATCCTACTATAAAGTTAAAAGCTAATCGTGATATGATCTCTTTCAATTTCCTATGGTAGGTGAATAATGAAATTTGTACGGCAAAAGAGCACCTGAAAGGCATCGGGCAACGTGATTTCATAATACAAACGAGTGATATTAAATACTTTAAGAAAATAAGATGGAGATTCCCAAATTTGATCATAAAGAAATTGTGTACTATAGAAAAGTGATTATTTTTGTTTTTGATATTTATAGAATTAAGAGTTATTAGAGATTTAATAGAAAAGTTATGGTATATCTATATAATATAATAGCTTTGCCATGTAATGGATGATAGTTTGATATAAAATTTATTTATTTTATAGCAAAGAAAATAATATAATCAGGCAAATAAGTTTTTATATTTGATTATGAAATAACGGAGTCTTCTATAATTTTTAATTGTAATAACGTACTGTTTTCAATGCGTAGCACGCCTACGAGATTCTACGGCGTAGCAGTATGTATATTAAATACATGGTTTCTGATCTTACGAAATTAGTAAAAAAACAAAGCGTTTTTTTATAGAATAAATGTATGCATATAATTTAATTTCTTTAAGAGAAAAATAAAAAAATAAGTCTGTCTTGATACATAACTTTAGCTCATTGGGTGGTCCGTAGTGTAGAGATGTGTTATTACGAACCTATCAACCCAAAAGTCCATTAGCTTCTATCCGAAGTTGCCGAAGAGAGTCCTTGAGTAACTCGAAAAGCGGCTGAATTATAGCAATTAGGGGTTAATATATTGCACGCCTAAAAAGTTTTGGGTGTGAGCACTCTGCGACACGTTACATGCTTTGTTACTTAAAATACTAATGATTATTGTAGACTTTGTAAAAAGGAGCTTAATCTAGTGTCTTTACTCTAATAAACCTCGCCTGGCCGCGATGCTTTAGAGAAAATTAAACTATAAAACTAATGTGCTGCAATGATTTTATAACGTATGCTATGATATTTGGTAAAGAAAATTATCATATTATTACAACATTATATTATTATCATGACAAAATTTGCATAACTTTGAATTTTTGGAATATTTGACAACTACCAATCAAGTAGTGGAGTTGACAATCAAAAGCACTTGTTTATGAGTTATTTATAATGAATTAATAATAATTATTTGCGTGAAATAAATTAATAGTGATTAAGAAACAAAATTTTAAAACCGTTTATATATCGTAGTTTGCCCGAATGTCACAGACGCCTATTCAGTGTTACAAATTCATGAAATTTAACAGAAATATTCCAAATTCAGTAACGAATTTCATCGTGATATTTATACTGCCATCAAAGTTATAATATCTGGCGGACGGGCTTCACTAATGAACGTTAGCCGTACCCTTTGTAATGCCTGTCCGAAAATTTAGCCTCAAATCGCCTTTGTTGTTCGTGCGCCGCGGGATTTATGTAAAAAATAACGAAACTCGTTTTAATAGGTACCCGACCTTTAATCGGAGATCGGAGATTAAATCGGTGGAGCGTTCGGTGAACGTAATCTGTTCGTGTAACGGAAACAATGACAGGTGGCTGAGCATCTGTAACAAAAGCTATCGGATATTCCGTTTTCACTTGTTTCATTTTTAGCGTAACAAACGGATGCCACAAAGCCGGATTTACGTAACACAAAAATCAATGGGAGTTATGATAGATTTATGTTGCTATAATCCGCGTTTATAAAGACTGCCGTGTTGGTATCCGGCTAAATAGAATATACTACCCTCATTTCTTACCGAGGTGTGGAAAAGAGCTACTAAGGTAAGTTGACCCGCAGTGTGATATCCGGCTGAGTAGAATAGACCTCCCTCATTTCTTGCTTCATAGAACATTTGTTTGGTCACATGATTTTCGTATCTCCTCATTATATGTTCATGAAATTAACCGTGTCGTCTTTTATATAATGGGCGCAACTTACAGACTTCTCCTTATACCAAAACTTTAAGTTTTATACATGACAAAAAAGTAATGAGAATATTATTTTGCTATAATCCGATTCATTACTTTTGCATTATGGACCTCCGCAAAGTAAAACCTAGCTTATAAATTAATACTTGAATACTTGCACTATTTTATAATATTTCTGTTCTCATACTGACTATGGTTTTGAAAACCCCTTTCGAGCAACATTTGCGAAGTTTTTATATAGCTCGGTACCGAGTTTAACCTCGAATTGAAAAAGTTAAAGTAACTTTGTAAATTTTGGCGCCATCAAGTTTTAATGAGCTGTCGTTGGCATCTAACAGCTGAGCTTTCGGCCCTAAACTTAACTGTTCAAGTTGTGCTTCACGTAATAAAATCTTTCGCGGATAATTGTTTCAAAAGTAATAATAAATAATTTTATTATTACTTTTGTATTATGGATCTCCGCAAAGTAACGCCTAATTCTATAAATGGATAATTATTTCACAAACTTGTAAATAAAAGTAATGATTTAATAGCGCAGCTATGGATTATGACAAAATGATGATGAGGAAATCATCTTTGTACTAGGAATACTTCAAATATTACTTACTTTTATTAATTTTTTTACAATTTGTATACAATTAATTAAATAATACAATTTTTATATATCCCAATTGATACTATTATCATAAATGTGAAAATCTTTGGGCCTATCTTTCTGTCTGTCTGTTTCTTCGCTCTACGCTTTCATGGCTAATCCTCTAAACCAAAATTGTTAAAATTTGGCTCAATTAAATTTTAGACGTTTGGATAACTTACGAGTATAGGTAAAAAATCTGTTTTTATTACTGAGGGTACTTAAAAACTTAATTTTTCGCGATCGAAGTCGCAAGTATAACTAGTTTCTTGAAAAGTGTAGTTTTAGTTTGATATAAAGTTTCCGACCTCAATGCCAAGGGCGATCGATTACGAAGTGCCTTGAACTTAAATCCGTCTAAATGGCTTGGAATATATACTGCTTTACTTCCATAATCTATAAATATTATAAAACAAAGTCAACAAAAGGTGTCTGTCTGTATGTATTTGTGTATGTCTTTTTAAAATATATGTTTATTACATTTTTTGAATAAGGTTTAGGTTAATTGTACATTCTCTAGAATAGGGCTTCTTAAACTGTGGGTGCAAAGCAATATAGCAAAAGAATTCTATCATAACTTTTGTACTATGGAATTCCGAAAAGTAACGCCTTATTGAGGAGGATAAAAAATATTTAATTAACTGCTTTACGCAATTGATCACTAATTAATTAGTAATTTATGGAATTAATCATTACCGAGTTCCATAATACTAAAATAATGATTGTATAATTTAGCTGTAATCCCGGATTAATACATATTAGAGGTTTGTATCAATTAGCAGGTAACTGCTACGATTAATATTAAAATTATTTAATAAACAAGGTAATACAGATATCCATATTACAGATACATTCCCCAATCAATTTTAGCTTTGCCATTACAGCAGTTTTTTTTTATGGAATAGGATGGCAAACGAGCATGCGGTGCACCTCAAGTAATCACCGCCGCCCACGACCTCTCGCAGGGCGAGGGTGTTGCTGTCCTTTAAAAAAGTGGAAAATACGCTTTTTGAAGGTACTTATATCGTACCGATCCGGGAACACCGCCAAAGGGAGATCGTTCCATAAAATGGTGGTGCGCGGAAAGAAATTATTTGAAAACCGCACTGTGGTGGATCGCCACGCATCCAGATGGTGAGGATGATATTTTAATCTGTGACGTGCAGTACGGTTATGGAATTTGGCGGCAGGAATCAGGTCATGCCGTTCAATGGAGTTTAAAAAAACTGTCAAAAAGAGTTTGATTCAGAAAGCCTACTATACCTTAAAAGCTTACGATACGTTGAGGATTACTAAGAAGATAAGAATATGTGGATATAGCTACTCTTCGACCCTGTACAAGACAGTAATAACTAAATGTAACTAGTAATAAGAATTATATTTTTAAAAGAGCAACCGCCATGTTTCTTGCTTGCTCTTCTCGGAACAGTAGTAGAGTTGACGATTCCAAAGCACTTGTTTACAAGTTTATTTGAATAAAAAATATTTTGAATTTGAATTTAACATAGTAATAGTTAAACTGCTCGATTATAGTTATTTATTAGCACTTGAAACAAGTTACGCGCTAGCCTATTTGCGGTTTTATGATACACAATTATCGCGCACACTGCTAAAGTGTGACAACTAAGTAAGGGCGTTTTTCCACAATTTAAATTAAAAAATAATATTTTGATTGGGATTTTTTTCTAATTACGAGTATCTCTATGCTGTTACTGCTCGTCAGTGTTTAAGCTTTCTCTTCAATCTTGCTCGGTAATTTTTTTTAAAGTTATAAAAAAAATTAAAAATGAAAAAACATTAAAATAGTTGAGGTGGGGCTCGAACCTAGGTATTTTCACTTCTCTAGACCGCCCGTTCCCCAAATGAGCTGTCATAAATAAATAATAAATATATGGAACACTTACACACACGGTCGTCCGTCTCCAAAGTAAGTAACTTAATACTTGTGTTATGGGAGACAGACAAATGGTGAATATATACTTATATAATTTTTAAATACATACTTGAATACAAATATACACCCAGGCTCGAAGACCAACAAATTCATTTATAGAATATGTTGGCCCTCGGCGGGAATCGAACCCGCGACCCGCGGTGCTGAAAGCAGGGTCACTACCCACTGCGCCAACGGGCCAGTCGATGTCATGACTTTTTAGCATTTTCCCATTAACAGGGATTTGTTTAAAATAAAACCTAGCTAGATTAATTCTTCTCTCCCAACATACTGAATTTTAGGAAAATCGTTTGAGCCGTTTCCGAGATCCGAAAATATATATGTATACATTCTTTTTCATTTCATATACATACAAGATTAACTCATTTAAATATTAAAAATTTATTCACCAGTTGTCTGTCATCCATAACACAACTATTTAGTTACTTACTTCGGGGACAATTAGATATTTATTTATTTAATTCCGATTTCTGACTTGTGACACTTTTACGTGCAGTGTTAATTAACACATAATGTACGTGTTCCGGATAGTGCGTAAAACGTACTATTCGGCACAGTTTATGTATCTTTAATGTAAACTCTGCAATCGTAACAGTTAACGAGGGTTGAAAACAATAAAATTAATGTAGGTCTAGTATATAAAAGCAGGCCTACTATAAATTTAGGTTTAACTAGCTTTGGATAGTAAATTAACTCATCTTCCTGTCCTTATCCCAGTCAAAGTGGGTCCGGCACAACATATTATAAATATGTTGTCACATGACTTGGCTACGGATTTTACGACCGGCCGCCTGCCTGACTTCAACTTACGTATAAATATAAATAAATATATGGGACACTTACACACACGGTCATCCGTCCCCAAAGTAAGTAACTTAATACTTGTGTTATGGGTGACAGACAACTGGTGAATATATACTTATATAATTTTTTAATACATACTTAAATACAAATATACACCCAGGCTCAAAGACCAACAAATTCACTTATAGAAAATGTTGACGACTCACGACCCGGAGAGCTGAAGGTAGGGTCACTACCCACTGCTCCAACGGGCCAGTCCAGTATTTATTCGTATTTTACGACACGAGAGTGGTCTATAATACTCAACCGGATACCACACGGTGGGTTAACTTACCTTAGTCGCCTTTTACGACATCTCGGTAAGAAATGAAGGTGGTACAATTCTATTCAGCCGGATACCACGCGGCGTTTATATTGTAGCGTATTAATAAAGATTTATGTTGTATGAATATAGCACAGGTTCAAACACGCATTAACAAGTACATGTACATTACACATTCTACATGAATATACTCACACTAATACCAGCTGTGGTAGCCCAGCGGTAACACCGTGCGCCTCTTTCAAGGAGGTCTACGGTTCAAACCCCGGGCACCAATGAGTTTCTAGTAAAACGTATGTGTCTAATTGATAATTGCAATTTATGACACGCTTTTCTGTGAAGGAAAATATCGTGAGGAAACCTGCATATCTCTAGAGAATTCTGGGGATATGTGTAACCTACCAATTCGCATTGGAGCAGCGTGGTAGGTCTTAGCTCCAATCCTTCTCTCCACAAAAGAAAGGAGAGAAGAGGCCTCTGCCCAGCAGTGGGATAGTAACAGGCCGTTACTATAACTATACTATATAATACAAGTGTACATGCACTAATATAATAATACATGTATAATGAAAATATACAAGGTAAGATACACCCATCTAAACCCGCATACACTACACATCGCATCAAGATTGACGCAGTATGCCTTTCTTGCTATCCACATAGCGAATAACCACCGGTTTAAACTTAATCGGGCATGCTATAGAGAAGATACACGAATGTTATTGATTTTCGCAACATGAGCGAGAACAAACTCTTCGCTCCGTCTGCGAAAGTTTGTAGAAACATCCGGCGGAAAATATATATATTTATTTTATCTTAACTGTTTTGAATTACGCCGTGTGGTGTCCGGCTGAATAGAATAGTACCACCCTCTTTCACACCGAGGTGTCGTAAAGGCGGTTGAGGTATGTCAACCCGTCGTGTGGTATCTGGCTGAGTAGAAAAGATCACCCTCTTTCTTACCGAGGTGTCGTAAAATACGATTAAGGTAAGTTGATGTCAGGCGGGCGGCCGGTTGTAAAATACGTAGCCAAATCATATGACGACATGTTTATAATACGTTGTGTTGTTTAAAATGGTAATACGTACAAGTTTACTATGCTTTAGGCTTTTTGGACCCTATTATTAACATATATACCTATTGTCTCTTTTATATATAGGCTAGTGACTTTGGTGTTAAAATACTCTCAGTTGTTTTGTTTTTTTCGTATTCCCGTAGAAGATAGCATTTTTTTCCTTATATTATAAGGAAAAAAAACCCTAATATATATAAGCTTCAATTGTACAAAACTCTATCAATATAGCCCTAGCGGATAAGCAGTGTAAGCGTAACAGACAGAAATACATTACATTATGTAAATACGCAACAAGTTAATCCTGATTTAGAAGTTATCTTTGAGTTTTTGACAACATCCATGTAATTTATAGAATTAGGCGTTACTTTGTAACAAATGTTCCAAGGTTAAATTCAGTTCCAAGGTTACAGTTAATTTTAAACAAAAAATTATAGCATTTTCAAATGAAAAAAATTAAATAATTCAACAATAAAATTTATTTACTTATTACATAACAAACTTATATTTACATTACACAAATATGTAACAAATAAATATTATTTAATAACTGGTATTTATATCATAGTATTGATATTGTTGTTTTTAAGTTATTTTTTGACCAACGTTTTCCGAACAAACGATGAGGTGGTGCTTCTGATTTCATTAAACACCTTAGCTATCCGCCATTTTCTTTTTTTACCAACTGAAGTGATTGATTCTGCAAAGTCGGCGGTTTGAGCGCAACTCATATAATCATCAGATAGTTCTTCTAAGTTATTGTAGGAATCACAAAATCCACTGCTACTGATTTCTGATTCTAGACTCTTTTCTGAATTTGAATCGCTCCTTGATGGTACTCGTGATATGGATATGTTTGAAAACGAATCAACCCGGGCCAGAGTTGAACTTTTATAATACTTCGGCTTTCTTCTATTGGTCTTGAGAAACTCTTCGGAGGAGAAAGTGGTTATAGCTTCGTCGATGCTGACAGGACTACATGGTGAGGAGTCGAATGATGTGTCCAGGTCAACAGGCTTGCCCCATTTGTAGTCGAGTGAACGAAACGCCACCGATAAATGCAGATGTAAATCCATCTTAATATACAAGTATAGACTTTCTCAATCAAATGATTGTCTAATAATGATACAATTTGTACAAACCAGGCGAAATATATAGTAACTACCGATCCCCTACCAGTTTAATTATTGCATTAATTCTTAATGAGGCATGTAATTACTTTATCGATTTGCCAATTAATTAAATATTGAGATTAATTACGCGTACATCGAGCAAAGGGTTAATAATGTCGTTTGGTAATTAGTCGATTTAATAATTAATTACCTTTGAGCTAATTCAAATGCGTAGGTTTCGATGATTTTTCCTTTTTGTATATTATTGAAATAGGCTCAAATTAAAAAAAGATAGGGTTGTCTAAAAACATTTTAATATGTATAATAAATCGCAGTGTATTATGGTAAATAAATCGCAAGTTCTGTAATCAACTGGATGTAGGAAATCTATATGATTTAAAACTCATAATCTTCAGTAATTTTCTAGGAACTTTATCTTAGACGCCCCGCCCCATTTAGGAATACAATATGTGATTATAGATTGAACCAAAGCTATGTATATCTGTTTTGGAATGCCAAAAGATGTTACATGTCTAAACTGTTTAAAAATCAATGATAATTTTCTAATACGATGACTCTCTAATTCTATGTGGTTATGCAAACAGAGTCGTTGATCAAGCATAATAACCAAGTATTTCATCTTTTATTGTTTTAAATAATATAATAATAATAATAATATTGCCCCGCTCCCTGCGGACGAAAATTTTTAGATATATTTTTAAATGTTTTTTTAATTATTTTGTTTTTTTTGTATAATAAGAAATATTTTAAAATGTATGGGGTTAGGATTAAGGAAAATAAATGAATTAATACAAAAGAAAAAATTTCTATTTTTCCCTGCGAGACCAGGATAAAACGCATAGTATATAATCATTAGTATATCATTGCAGCTGTTAAAACTCTAAAGTTAACGCGAATGAAGTACCGATTACTGCTAGTACTTTCGTAAATTGATAATAACTAGCGCATTAACTTTCGTCTTACGAAACAATTATATTTCGAGAATGACGAGAATGCTATTTGCAGGGCTAGAATTTAGGTATTTTCTTTCATTCTATAAATAAACGGCCCTGAAGTAAGAACACGTTAAATGGCTGTCTAAATTCCTGAACCGTATTCCGCGGGTTGGTGGAACCGTATGGAATCTTGCCCGAATGGTAGACGTTTTGTAAATAGCGGAATCTAGCTCGACTATGCAGCATAAGGTTGGTTTCACACAAATTCGAGTTCAAATTCTTTTATCAATGTCGTGTATGTGGGTTGAGATGTGATTCCAGCCTTGTATATTTATATACATGACACACATATGTCACATACATGAATATACTAATACAAATGCAAAGGAAACTTTACACTGTCTCAAACGCATCATGTCAGTAATGACACAGCCGCTGGCGAGAGTGGACGCATAGTGAAAGTATGACGCGTCATTAGTGCGTATTTGAGTCTGTGCTTATTCTACTCTAAGTGGGGTCGGCATTACATGTTATTCTCTTCCATTCTCTCTTATTATTCATTAACTGTGCATAAACAAGTAGGCTTAAGGGTGCGCTTTGAATCGTCAGATGCTCCCACTGATTTGGAAGGTTGCTCCAACCAAAACCAGAATTTTTATATACATGTTATATGAACCGAACCCGCCGTGTGTTATCCGGCTGAGTAGAATAGACCACCATCATTTATTATCGAGGTGTCGTAAAAGGCGACTAAGGTAAATTGAGTCGCCGCGCTGTATGGTATCCGGCTTAGTAGAAAAGACACTCTCATTTATTACCGAGGTGACGTATAAGGCGACAAAGGTAAGTTGACGCCAGACAGGCCGGACGTAAAATGTCTCGCCTAATTATGTTACAACATGGTTAAAATATGTTGTGCTGACCGCGCTTATATATACCAGATATAACTTTATAGTTTTTTTTATTTATATTTTCATTTTGTTTAGATTTATTTAAAAATACAGTACAGAAAAAGGTCGTTTCGAGGGTTGTGAGTGGGGAATTAATATTGTTGTTTTACTTACGTTATCCGTTTGCCATTACATTATTCACGGTACGGCGGGGTCAGAAGCGAGCTCCCCGGGGAGCCCGTCTAGGACCGTACTTGAACATGATATTCGGTGATTGGAACATTACGTCCAAACGGACACGCGATATGTAATATCATTGATGTTATGTTCGTATTAATATTATATAAGCGGAACTCTGCTTAATAAATAGACTCCGTAAACGACTGCAGCTTAATTATATTGTATCTTTATCTTTATCTTTAATATTAAAATGAGTTAATCTTGTATGTATATATATTTGTGGAATCTCGGAAACGGCTCCAACGATTTTCCTGAAATTCAGCATGTCTGCTGACATGCTGAATTTCATGCGATATCAGGCAGCGGTGACCTCCTTCTGCTCGGTGAAGGGGGGTGGAGGGGGCGATGGAGCGGTTCTGGGAACTATTGTTCTGGATCCAATCTACTGCTGGCGAGTCCAGGTGGTAGCGACTTGCCTAAGCCCATCGTCTGCCGCCCTGTCAGGGGACCTTCGGACGTTCCAAACGGGGTATATCGGACGTCTGGCTAACAGGTCCCCGAGGCGGTCGGTGCATCTGGTGCTCTCGATGCACCGTTTAGCGGAGGGGAGGTGTTCTCTGGGATCAGAGCTGCTGTCGGCGGGGATAGGGGCAATGTGTACAACGATACCGTGTCCCCGTCGGACGGCGGTACCCATAAGGTGATTTTTCCTGTATAAAAAAATATATTAAGCTCTGCCGGTGTTGCTGCTGAAAATAATGTGTATTTTAACATTTACGCCTATTCTTAGTCCTTGCAGGCCATGAGCGGTTTAGCAAGCGATACGGTGTGGTATCTGTCTCTGTCTAACGTCGCCGTCTCCCTCCGGCAGGGCACGTTCCGGCTGGCGATGGAGCACGTGGTGCGCACGATGCGCCGCGGCCGCGAGACGCTGCTGACGCTGCTGGAGGCGTTCGTGTACGACCCGCTGGTGGAGTGGGGCGGCGGGCGGCGGAGGCGCGGCGCCCGGCACGTGCGGGCGGCGCGCGCCATGCTGGCGGTGCGCGTGCGCGAGCTGCGCCACGACGCCGGCGACCTCACGTAAGATTGGATACGAGTATGTATTAGACCAGTGGTCGGCAAACAGTGGTCGGTTCGAATCAGTATGGATTGACAGTAAATGACACTCGTTTCAGCGTCACGATACTATAACTGAGACCATAGGATTATAATATTACTAGGGGAGCCATAGACAAATTCTAATTCAAAATATTCTTTATTCAAGTGGACTGTTTACAGTACTTTTGAATCGTCAAATGTTTTGAGAAGCTACCACTGGTTCGGAAGTTTGCTCCTACCGAGAAGAACTAGCAAGAAACTCGGCGGCTAATCTTTTAAAAAAAAAATTACAATTTGATGGTTACAAGATAATCGTTGCAGCTGGATGCGTAGCTGACTGCAGTTAAAATATGCTACTATCACTCAAATAATCCTCAATAGTATAGTAAGCTTTATGTAGTAACATCGTTATGAGATAATTTCCTGGTTCTTATATGTCTGTCATACCTATCACTATTTTTACTATACAAGTGAATATTTTTACGTACAAATAATATATTACTGTTGATGTATTGTGAAGTTTCAGTCATAACGCCAATCTTTGAACTTTTCCCTAAGAGAATCACTAGGTTTCATATTATAAATACCACGTATAGCTCTTTTTTGCAAAACAAAGACCCTGTGAATATCAGCCGCTGTAACAAGCAGGCATGTAAGTGAGAGTATTGCAATAAATAATGAGAAGGAAGATGAAATTCGTATACTTATCTTTGTTTAATCACGCATACAAAAGGGAGAGAGAGATAATAAGTTTTATTTGCTTTCTCTCCTTAATTGACACATTTTAGCCTGACTCTCCTAGTTTAGTATAATAACCCCACAGTTCAGGCACGTTCATTATTTTTGAGACATAGAACGTATTATCGTTTGCAATACACTCGCTCGGAAAAGTTATATCTTAAACTACACACTCACCTATTTCAAATTGTTCGGAAAGGCTCGATCTTTCTTTCATTTTTGATCCGAATACGGCACGAAGTGTTCACCCGGTTGTCAGTGGTTATTGCTCACAATAACGGCATCCGAGAAACATGATATTCCCTTACTGGCAGCTACTGCGGGGGGCCATAAATATGAAGGGTGTATCTTTACGAGTAGCCACTCGACTGGGAACACGCACGTACGGCAGATAGCGTTGACAAGTGCTCAACACAAATATTTATAGCCCCCCAGTATGAGACTCGTAAATTTTTACGAATTTGAACCCTTCAGTAATAAGATAGAGTATTATTTACGTAACACGATACCTGGATACTGATATTTTATGTGCACGTCATTAAACTATTTATAATGCCGAAAAATATGAACATTATCCTTTATAAATTATATTTTTAAATATTTTATAAAAAATACATTTTTGGTTTGAAATTAAGAAGTTACATAATGAACTCACAAATTCGCTTTAATAATGCACGCGTTAATTAGCGCTATGTACAAAATCATAGCTGTAAATAATTAATGTTCGTTAAAGGGACCTCTGATTAAAATTTCGTCGAGCTCCCCTTGAATTATTAACGGGTTCGCGGATGAATCCGGATTTAAATATTCAGGAAACCGCATAATGTCGCAGCAGTTTTATTCCTGTTTATATTATTTCAGAGATCAACTTTTGGCGATACTTCCCGAAGTCAAACAGAGTGCCGATAAATGGTTAGAAGAAAACGAACAGTTCAAAGTCATAGAATCGAAACTGCAAATGTGCCACCAGCAAATGGCTCTAATAAAAGAGATAGAGGCGTACGGAAACAATATCAACAATCACCCGCTGTACGCTATATCGCAAAAGTATCATTTGTACAAACAAGCTAAGAACGCCGTGGAAGATTCCATGAAAGCTCTCGTGAAAATTCTAAATGACTTCGATGCACAAATCGAAAGTTTCGCAACTACGAACGAGGTATTGAATGGTCCTCAACTTATGGCATGGGTCCAAGAATTCTCAGGCCCGGCAGAAGAAGATGAATGTCAAATATTTGAACATATAAAGGAGTTTCTCACGAATGCAGGACAGAGTTCGATGATATCTCAATGTGAGCAAGCCGAAATCGAGTTAAATCAAAGCCTGAAACAAACTAATCTACTGATTAGATCGTGCCTTGAACTTCTCACTCAATATGTCGCAGTATCTCAATACTATCCGCAAAGCCAGACAGAGTATCACCGTACGATGATGTTCCGGAAATATCTTGCCGCAGCCTTGGAAAGCAAGTCGCCAGAAGTATGCCGCGAAGTGTCCAATCAAGTTATGGCTTTAGTCAATTCTGACTCTAACTGTGGAGATTCACAACAAATTATCGCCTACAATTATCGCTTGCAACAAATAAATACCGAAGCCAATATACACTTAAATAAATGCCTTGAGAAACTGCAACAAGAAGGTGGCCCTGATGCCATTAATATAGCCCAAGACGCTTACGTGGAGGCTAAGAACAATATCAGTAATTGGGTGCGAGCAGAAGAAGGTGCTGCAGCATCTTTAGAAAGTGTAGTGATAGGGATGCTATGCAACCTGAACAGACGGTATTTAATGCTGGAAAATGGAGCTCAAAGCGCAGGAGATTGTCTTGTTGATTTGACTTCAATGGAAGGTGAATGGTTTTTAGATGACATGAGTTCGCTATCGATGCAAGCGGTCGAATTGCTGTCCCTACTGCCTTTACAATCGGCATCAGTTGAAGATTCGGCTTTGCCAGTGGCGGTAGAATGCGTGAGAAACGCAAATCTTCTCTTAGCTGACTTGGTCCAATTAAATTATAATTTTGGAACGATAATTTTGCCCGAAGCTCTTAAAAAAGTACATTCTGAAGATCCGTCTGCACTTTTGATGATAAATGAATTGAATAACGTGATTATGAGTTGCCCTATTCCATTGAATGATTTATTGGCACAACTTGAAATGCATTTTAGATATCTCGTCATGGATATAGAGGTAAGGCAACTTTTTACCACTGCAACATATTATCACATACTTTTTAATTTATTAAATTCTCTTAGCATTTAGTGTATTCAGATATTATCTTAGACTTATGCTTAAGAATGTTTAACCAGTTCAAACTTGCTCTGAATATTTTTAAAACAAGAAATATTTTGGATGATACTTTTAGATTTTCTAGAGTAATATTCCGTTAATTTGCAGTCGCCAGCAGCTAGTGCTCAGATCCTGGCTGCAGAACTACGTGGAAGATATGAAACTCTGTTGTCCTCATCTCTTGAAGGCGATAATCAATCAGCAGGTCGTATGTTACTTATGGGCTTTAACGGGCTGTTTGCGGCCGTCGAACTAAGGACTAGGGAGTTGGCGGATCACTTAGCCGCTCCCACACAGCCCGCTTGGAGGAAGATCGATCATATCAACGACGCGATGCATATGTCGGTAAGTTACTAGCTGCAATTAACAGAATTTTACAATTTTGCATTACCCAAACGTGTTTTAGTTCAGTTTAGTCGTCTTTTAGTTTCTTTGTTGCATTATTTCTCTCTTAATTCTTGAAAATTACTAAAGTGCATTACTTGTTGAAATTCCAGTGAATCTAAAACAGGCGTAGAATTGATCTTGATTTTTCATGTGATTCACATGTGTCTGTGACATACATATTGAATAATTTGGCATATTTAAAATTATCATTTTCTTTATATCAACAAAATGTAACATTAGCTGTTGCACTGTTCTAGTTAATAATGTTATACTGAAAGAATGCATCTTTGCGTATAGTAGAAATTTGCTAGCAGCTGTTAAAGTTAATAATAATTTTCGTTAAAACTATGATTGTACTTGAATATTATAATAAGTAAAGCTGTTTTTTTTTCCGCATATTTCGGACAAATAGTTACGAATAAGCTGTGGTAGCCCAGCGGTAACACCGTGTGACTCTTTCGAGGAGGTCACGGGTTCGAACCCGGGCAGACACCAATGAGTCATCTGTTAAAACTTATGTGTCTAATTGATAATTGCAATTTATCACACGCTTTTCGGTGAAGGAAAATATCGTGAGGAAACCTGCATTTTTCTAGAGAATTCTGGAGATATGTGTAACCTACCAATCCGCATTGGAGCAGCGTGGTAGGTCTTAGCTCCAAACCTTGTCTTCAAAAACGGAGAGAAGAGGCTTATTCACAGCAGTGGAAGAGTAACAGGCTGCTACTTACTTACTTACTTTACTTACTAGTTACGAATATCTTCACGAATTGTTCGAACAGATCAATAGCCAGAGCGTTCGCATTAAATTTTATTAGAGCCGGGCCCTTTCGTGTCCGTTGTCCGTATGGTGTCCGTTGTCCGTATGGTGTCTGTTGACTGTTTGGTGTCCGTCGCGGTACGTGGTGTCGGTATGTCCGCAGGCGGCCATGCAGAGTCCGCCGCTGCGCTCGGTGCTGGAGGACATCTTCATAGTGCGCCGCGTGCAGACCGTGGCGGAGGTGTTCGCGCTGTGCGCGCAGCTCGCGTGCGCGTTCCGCGGCGCGCCCGCACACCCGCACCAGCCCGCGCCCTCGCTGGCGCTCGACGACGCCGCACTCTGCAAGCCAGTCAGACGGTAACGAACATCACCTCCTGCCCTTATACCACTTTAAGTGGACACAATATGTTTTAAACATGTTGTCACGTGGTTTGGCTGCGTATTTTATAACTGGCCGCCTGCCTGACGTCAACTTACCTTAGACAATTTTACGACAACTCAGAAAGAAATGAGGATGGTCTATTCTACCGAGCCAGATACCACACGGCATAGGCGGTAAGGTACCATTGTTATTTTTACCAAGGGATAAATCAAAGAGGTGTCACCAGCAAATTTATACAACAATTAATAATTTATAGTATTACGCGTTCACGACAAAACCGGAATCTTTGAGATTTGTAGTGTGGTAGACGTTCTGAATACATGCGATAGTACGAATCCTGCAAAGTAACTCTATGAATTATTTAATAATACTTCAATTTAAGCACTTGACATTAAACAGATCTTAGAAATGCATCGGTCTCGAAAGCCACCGGCGCTTTAAATTTGACGTTACAAACCCGCTGTGAACGCGTACGAGAGACGATGAGAGAGAGAGATGCGGACGCGTCGACACATAGAAAAACACTCGTGCCTAAACGATTGCATCAAAATGCAGTTATGTAATGCAAATCTGTGGATTTATTATTATTTTATCAAGATTATTTGTTTTATTTAATTTCAATTTTATTATTAAAATTGATGCACTAAATGCTACAACTTTATACCCTTCGTTTTCTTCTTTCGGCGGGCTGTTCCCCTCACTCAGTCGCATTCTGGTGATCATTGTGCTTTAAGACGAATGGAGCTTGTTGCTCCAACTATTCGAGCTCCTTCTATAAGCCGAGAATCCTATACAGTTTTCTCAGGGCTTCTTGTAACTTCGTCCGCGAGTCAAGGATATTTGTCCCACATTCTGCCGTACTCCTATAATGTAGCATAACTTGAGATGGGGTTAATGTTACACCTTATTGAAATATTCCAGGTTCACAGCGGAGTACGTGTCCCGCTGCGTGCTGGGCGTACACTCGAAGGCTCTGGCCTCCGTGCTGTGCCTGCTGCTGCGACGGGCGCGGCTCGACCTGCACGCTGAAGTGGAGCAAAAGGAAATTGGTAATTAGTACTACTCAGTAATATCCGTACTTTTAAGCAAACTATATTTGATTATAATAGCAATAATAAATAATGTAAGAATAGATGCACAATAATTAAGTTTACTATATTGTCATACTTTTTTTTTTAAAACTCCAGTGTTCAAGTTGTTTTGTAGGTCTTATATAGTATCAAAAGCTGTAATAATAATAAGCTGTAATAAAGCTCGTTTATTCAGTATGTTAGGTTAGGTATTATTTAGATAGGCTTAATGGTTTTTAAAGATCTAGTAAGTTAAATTAATAGTTTGTTTCCTTATCTAATATGATTACGCTGTCAAACAACATTGCTATCGAGCCATTTCTACGTTCGTACTGTCGTTAAAACCCTGTCCGTGTAACATGAATACATATTATTTAACAAAGATTCCAATTTTCCAATATTTTCGCACACATAATAATTTCACACACATAATAGAGCTACTATTAAAACATTGTTTTAACTGAAACATATAAAATATTTATTCGAAAATAGACTAAAATAGAAATATTTATTCGAAAATAGAATAGAACAGAAATATTTATTTACTGGATAAACTTTAGCAACTTAAACGACGGACCACGTCGCGGCCGTGGTCGTGGAAGGACGTTCACACCTGTTGCTCGGGTGGGTTCCTAGCCCCAGACAGTGTTGAAGCACTTCTACCAATATTTCTAATATATAACCGTCCAGGTGCGTCGTGGAGCGTCTCGCTGGAGTCGCTGTGCGAGAAGGCGGCGGCTGCGGGCGCGGCGGGCGCGCCGGGCCGCGTCCGCGAGCGCGCCGCCGCGCTGTCGGCCGCGCTGCAGACGGCCCGCGCGCGCGCGCACCGCGCCGCGCTCGCCAGCCGCGCCGCCGAGCGCGCCCGGGCCGTGGCGCGCGCCGCCCGCCTGCGGGCCGCCGCGCACGCGCACCTGCACGCTGAGGTAATAATCGTAGGAGCCCCGAGGTATGTGCGGAACGACGTCGTGCATCGGGATACCCAGACGCCGACCGTGGAGGAGTTCGTTCGTCGCCTTGCGCGCCGACTGTTCGCACGCGCGCACGTACACCTCCATGGTATCGCGCCACTCCATGCGCGACCACCCGATGGACGTTCCCTGCCTCGCGAGCTCCTGCGATCACCGTCTCCGCGGCCCGATGCGGATGACGACGGCGACGACGAGGACGACGCGACGGGCGAGAGGGCGACACCACGGATTATGACACCACCGGATATGACACCACCGGATATGACACCACCTGATATGACACCACCTGACGACGACTTGGAGGTCTGGGAGCTAATATTCCCAGACCTCCCCATCGAACCAGACATCCCTTAAGTCACATAGGTGACCTGGGCTCGCGGCCCGAATACCGACACCCTTAGGTCACCTAGGTGACCTCGGCCTACGGCCGAAACACAAACCGGGCTTAAGTGCCCGCGAAGAACTGCCCGGGCAAAGAGGTATGCCTTGAGGCCCGCACCCCGCTTACCCCCCACCCGGGGAGTCAGCGAGACGACCCTGCTGCTTGTATTTTATCCCCACTCTCTTGGAAAAATCGTCTTCATCGTTATGCTTGGTTCACGTTATTCCAGTCCGATAGACCAGCGACTCGATCCAGTCGAGTGCTGAACTGGATTATATCGTTTACATTATTCCATCCATTAAAAGCTGTCGCATCTGTACTAACAAAATTTCACAAATAAAACAATACATTTTGACTGTTTAGCGTGGTAGTCAAGCTATAGATTCGACTGGATTGGCCGTTCACACTATTCCAGTGGCACTGGAATGAAAAATAGTACGCCAATCCAGTAAACTGGACTGGATTGATCACTGGATTGGTACATTCCAGTGCAGGTTAACATTATTCCAGTAGCATTCCAGCGCTGGATTGGAATGGTGGACTGGAATAATGTGAACCGGGCATTACTCGAGATCGGTGACACGCTTCAGTTCGCTGCATTAGCACCTTACACACAACAGCATAAATATGAATGCGCGTCGCCGCCACGCTCACTTTGCATTTGTCTACGAGCAACTCGCACCCTCCGGCATTTATATTTTTAGTAGCATTAGTTTATAGCAGCATAGTGTTAGTAATCATTTATCATTAGTATTATAATAGTTTGGTAGTAGGAATTACTTCTTCACCTTACACAATTTGACGCTATTTGTACGAGAAAGCGACCTTCGCGCGATCTGCCCATCGCATCGGTGATTTGCCGCTCGGTCTCGTGCCGTGATTTCACCCTGTACCACGGGACATTCTACATTTCTTTGACTAGACACGTGTCCGAAGAGACTAAGCATAAAACCTCAAACGACTGAGGATAGACACTGCTTGATTCCGAGTTCTCGAATAGACTCATTAATTAATTTTGAGTTCAGTCCATGGAACTTTTCACACTCACTTTCTCGTAGTGTCCGCGACTCACAAGCGTACATGTACAATATAAACATTAGCGCCCTAGGCACAAGATTATGGCGTGGAGATCTGGTGAAAAAACTTATGAACGTCTATGGGTTAACGCCGCCCGCAGGTCCTCAACAGCAGCCAGGACCCCAGCCCGCTGCTGTCGCGGCGCGCGCGCGAGCTGACGGCGGCCGTGGAGCGGCTGGGCCAGGCCACCGCCAAGGCGCAGACCCTGGTCACCGCCGCGCACCAGAGGTACTGGAGGCTTGAATTATCCACTTACAACTCGATTGGTATCGTTCTTTACAAGAAAATAGCTAATTAGGGGCCTTTTTTGCGTTCATTAGTGAGGAACGGCACGCTCTGTCTGGGCTAGTCGAGTTCAACAGCAAGGCTAGAATTCTTTTCTTCGAGGATACACACTGTTCATATGAGAATTGACAATGAGGCATACTTTTCAAAATGTTTCCGTTTATCGTAGGATTGGCAACGGCAAATCGCGAAGGCTTTGCGATTTTGTTGCGGAATCTTCCGACTATGTTTTGGTTACGGGGCGATACGATTGTTGAGATTGTGGTGGTGAATGTGGGCAGGGTTTGTGTATTGTTGTGTTACTGGTGGGTATACTACCGATCGGCATTGGAGCAGCGCGGGAGGTCTAAGCTCCAACCCTTCTCTCCAGAAACGTAGAGAAGAGGCCTATACCTAACTGTTGGATTGTAAAAGGTCGATACTAAAACACCTGTGGTTTCTAGGGTGAAGTGGGGTGCGGGCGCAAATCCCGCGCTGCGGTCGGTGCTGCGCGCGCTGGAGGGTGGGTGGAGCGCCCGCAGTGGTGCCGCGCAGCGGCTGGTGGGCGCGGCCACGGCCCTGGCGCCGCACGCGCGCGCCGCCGCCGCCCTCAGCGCCGCGCCCGCCGCTCGAGCCGCCCGGGCCGCCCGCGCCGCACGCACCGCCAAGACCGCCAAAACTGCACTTGCGCACTGGGAGAAGGTAAACGACACACGCACACACACAGAGAGAGAGCACATACATACACACAGAGAGAACACACACACACACATACACACACACACAAAAGCACACATAGGGTCCTCTCAACAGCCCCAGGGTTGCCCGGGCTGCTCCTCGTAGGTTTTATTGTTCGGAAATACTTCAAGGTGTAGGTCTAAGGCCGCAAGGGTAGCGGCTCTGAGTGGATCCGGTCGATTGAACCGGTAGTGGTTGATCCTTGGGAGGCTCTCATGTCTATCGCAACGTCGATGAAATCTCGCGAGGCAGGTAACGCCATTCTGGCATTGGAACGCTTCAAACTTGTAACTGTTGGATTTATTTGTAACCTACTGTTGGTGGCAGCTCTATTAGATTGCGTCGCGCGAGTGTTACCTTGGCGCAATAGTAATGCACCCGTTGGGATTACTGATTTATCGCGGCCTTACCTAATTCTGTCCGCCATAACACGTCTTCTAAGCCGAGGCTCGGCCTCACAGGAGGCACGACACTCCAAATACTAATATCCTTTAATCCTTATAAACTTATTACGAAAAATCAGGTGCTGGCGAAAATATAGAGGCCCGAGGGTGTGATAACTGATCACAAAAATCACCAACGCCTGCACGCTAACATAAAGCACACACACATAATTCAAACCCGAACAAATTTTAACATACTGTTAAATAACAATTTTTTTAAACTCCCAATTTAATTTTGTATCTATTACCGTTTCAGGCGTGCACGTTGGCGCAGAAATACTCTCTGCAAGTGTCACCGATCGAGGAGTCGCTCATGGAAATGCTGCACCCTGAGGGGAACATCGACACGCAATGGGTACGGCACTATGACGATAGTAGAATCGATTTTAGCGATATTTAGTTATTATCAAGTAGGGACATAAGTTTTAACAGAGTTTTTCTGTTAAAACTTGTGTCTAATTGATAATTGCAATTTATGGCACGCTTTTCGGTAAAGGAAAACATCGTGAAACCTGCATATCTCTAGAGAATTCTGGGGATATCTGTAACCTACCAATCTGCATTGGAGCAGCGTGGTAGGTCTTAGCTCCAATCCTCTCCAAAAACGGAGAGAGGAGGCCTTTTCCCAGCAGTGGGAGAGTAACAGCCCGCTACTTACGTATAGTTTTATTATAAAGTAGGGTCACAAATGAAGGTTTTGGATTTTTGTATATGATTATTGCGGTGTCCTCAGGCGGGCAACGTGTCCGCGTTGGTGCGCGAGACGGCCAGCTCGCTGAGCGGGGCGCGCGGCGCGGCGCGGGCGGCGGTGGACGCGGCCGCCGAGGCGCTGCGGACCGCCGGCGAGCGGCTGGCCGACGCGGCGCTGGCGAGAGATCACCTGCTGGCCGAGCTCAGGGGACCGCTGCAGGCGCTGCTGCAGCTCAACGACGTGAGTTGGCTTGGACCTAACACATAATTAACTCAGAAAAGCACCTTATGGGTATCGCCGTCCGGTGATGATCCGGCAGGTTCGCACCGACTGAAGAAGCACTATCAGGTTTAAATCATCATGGTACTGGTAGTGGGCGCAGTGTAAAGTAGTCTACTCTGTCATCATCCCTGCCAACAGCAGCCCTGTACCTCTAAGAGCGTTACATCCAGCGCTACAGCCGGGTCGGTACCTAAGCAGTAGTCCACCTGCCCTGCTAGTATGTTCATTTAGTTGTACCCGAAACTTTATAAGCGTCAAATAGAGTATAAAACATCTTTTTTCGCATGAATAAAGAAAATACCAGAATTTCCGGCTCGAAGCCCAAAATGTAAGGAGAAGAATTGTTTTCTCCTCCAAACTTATAATAATACTAAGGCTAAATGATTACTAATGCTATGCTATAAACTAATGCTACTAAAACTATAAATGCCGGGGGGCGTGCGTTATTCGCGGTGCTTGCAGACAAACGCAAAACTGAGTGTGGCGTCCTTATTTATGCTGTCATGTGTAAAGTGCTAATGCACCCATCAGTAGTTTCAATATTGCTAAATTTGGTCAATATTCGCCCGGCGGATTAGCCGTGAAAAAATGACAAACATACAGACTTTCGCATCTATAATATTAGTATGGATTTAGGAAATGGTACAATGAATAGTCTAAAGAGTACCTATGGCCGCTCGTATATGTATATTTGTCAGTTCGTCTAACTTAGAACACTCCGGCTTCTGGTCTTGGCTTGACCACTGAAGCATTCTGACGATGAGGTAACGTTTGTACCTGCCCCCAGGGCGACAATCCAGCACAGGAGTTCTCGACGATGTGGCGCAGCGTCACGGAGAAGATTAACTGCATCTCGCAGGAACCGGATTCAGAACTGCGGGTGCGCAGCGCGGTCCGAGCGGCCGCCCAGCTGGAGGTGGACCTGCCGCGGCTGCTGCAGCTGATGCTGGAGTGAGCTCACTTTAATTTGGCCTATTTTTCTCCCAATTTCTCAATTACGAATCGAGGTGCTTGTTTTGTTGATATAATCTATACTTATTATAAAACAAAGTCCCAAAAAGCTGTCTTTCTGTATTTTTTTTTCTCTCGAGGAGGAAAATTCCCTCACGGACGCCTACCAGCCCGTACTGGTAGGGAGTGTCCGACTCGCACGGACTAAATGACCTCTTCTTTCACTGCCAATCAGCAAGGAACCGCTGTCGTGTGTCTTTTTGTATGTGCTCGATTTTCTCAAAATTTACTCAACGGATTTTTGTACGGTTTTTACTAAAAAGTAGCGCAATTCTTTCGGATCGTTTAAGTAAATAGTGCATTACGTTTATATGTAAATTGTGTTAATAGAGTCGCGAAGTCCTATAAAACTGTCTGTTGAGAGCTTTAGTAGCTTTAAATAATTTATAGAATTAGGCGTTACTTTGCGGAGATCCATAATAACAATGGCACCCTCATTAACGAGCAAACAAATGTTTCTAGTTCAAGCTTGTTACACTTGTTTGCAGGCAAAATAAAATAAAGGGTGGGGTTGAACCGATTAGTATATAACTAAACTTATTTGGGTATTGCTTCGCTTTGCGATTTTGGTCGTGGAGTCTATCTCCTGACGATGCTTCGGTTGCGGGGCGAAACGATTGTTGAGTTTGTGATAGTGAACGTATATAGTGCTTGTGTATCGTGGTGGCGGTGGTGGAGGTTTGTACATGTGTTTTTTACGACTCCTGCATGTATCAGGTATGATAACCGATTGTCCACTCTACATTTAGCATTATATATATTTTCTATTTTACTTCATCGCGGATTATAGCAAAATAATTTTATTATTACTTTTGTAGCTTTAGTAGCGTGTATCGCGTAAACCAACCGAGATACACTCAAGTAATGTTCTAGAAAATTGTTTCCATTATATCGTGGCCGATGATATTTGGATAGCAAAATGAAATGTACGTTAGACCTTAGGAAGTACTTTATTATTTAATGTGATGACACAAACGTTGCAGCCTCCCGGGCGGTTCCGAGGGCGGCCGCAAGCTGACGAGGCAGGCGGCGGTCAGCGCGCCCAGACCCACGGCCAGACACGGTAATTATAGGGGGAATGGGGGGATATTGGGGAAACATACAATAAATATATCGAAAAGGGGTGTGTCTATCTCACTGAATTGATGAAACCAACGGGTGAAACCCGCACTTTCTCCCGCGGGGCTTATTTATCAATTGACAAAATATAAAAAAAATGAAATCGTTTTTTCGTTCAACTCAGTTAGCAATAGAACTCAGAAACATTTATTGTGCGAGTATTGAAAAAACATAAAAAATAAATAAAATGGATTGTTAAACGCTACACAATCTTTTTATATAATATAGCTCACTAACCTACTCGACCAATGATGACGCTGCACGGTGTTGTATTAAATTGAAATCGCGCAAGGAGATTCTTTGTCTCAGACTTAGGTAGGGCTGTGAGGTGCTAACAGTAAGTAGAAAAAATCGAGTATTTTGATACGAAATAATCGATTTTATTTAATTTTTTTGTTATTGTTTCAAAAGTTGCTTTTTTAATATTAATCATTAATTACAAAAAGGCTAAGTAAAGTGGACAACCAACAATAAATAATAACAGATGCGCTGATTGTGAAATCCGATTAAAATGTGTAGTTTGACTAAATTTATTTCATCCAACAATGCATATATAATCTTGAAAAACAAGAAAAAGAGTAGTAAGAAAAAGGGGATACCTAAAATAATCGATTTTTGATGAAA
Organism: Morpho helenor; assembly: GCA_029227775.1. Lineage (NCBI taxonomy): Eukaryota > Metazoa > Arthropoda > Insecta > Lepidoptera > Nymphalidae > Morpho > Morpho helenor. The sequence continues at coordinate 526,398 of JARGCU010000034.1, read as the reverse complement.
AATAATTATTAAAAATCCATTCTTTTTATATAAAATATATAGATAAATCAAATTAATTTTAATGCCTATTTGTATTTTTTATTTTTATATAAATTAATTTCTTTGGCTTCCAAATTATACAACGTCCCGGCCTTTATTGTAATTTGTTTTTTTTTTTTTAATTTTAAACTGCATCATTTTATAAATCTGTTGATTGTAATGACATTTTAACGCATGATTAGTTTGCTTTAAAACGATTGTGCATGTATGTATGTATTATTTAATTGTAATTGTGTTTATATTTTATGTTGTAATCGCTAGCGAACTAATAAAAAAAAAAAAAAAATATTCTGATAAAATAATCGATCTGTCCGTCTGTCCGTGCGTGCGTGCAGCGGGCGAGCAGCGCAGCGCGACGGGCGCGGGCGTGTGGAAGCGCGTGCGCCTCAAGCTGGAGGGCCGCGAGCAGCCCGCGCGCCGCCCCGCGCCCGCAGACCAGGTATATACGTACACCGGACTGAAATACAGTATGACAACAATATATATAACCACGGGTATACAATATATAGCCCATGTCACTCTGAAAAAAAATGACTAATATCTATCCAGTAGTTTTGATATACAGTATAAATAGTACATGGGTGCCCGAGTCTTGATCGTTAATTTTTTTTTCATATTAAAAAAATGCAAAGAAAAAAGCCTATGTTCACTGAGACTTCATTTTAAATTATTCCTGCGCTATTACAACTTAACGAATGCCAGCAAATTATCATTTGTATCATATTTTTATTTAAGCAGTTTTCCAGTGGCCGAAAACAGGAAAATAACGTCACTTTTTTAAATTAAACCTAGCCAAATCGACATACTAAGTTTCATGTAAATCTTTGGAGCCGTTTTTGAAATTCAGATATCTCATTTAAATATTAAAGATAACTGGGGGTAATTTAAATTTAGTACAATCAAAGCTTATATAGAATGATGATAAAAAATTCCTGTTTATACTAAATAATTTAAGTAAAGGGAAGTGACAGCACTCGGACGGGAATAAGAGTAGGAAAATGATAAGTATAGAATAGAAGTAGTAATATCCTAACCTCACAATTCCAGGTGGACTATATAATTTCGGAAGCGACTAGCGCAGAGAACCTGTGCCTGATGTACGAGGGCTGGATGGCGTGGGTTTGAGCACGGCCCCAGGCCCCCCTCGGCCCCAGCAGGCCCCCCGGCCGGCCCCAGCGGGCAGCCCGCGCCGCTCGGCCCGCGCGCCCCGCCGGCCCCCGGGGGCCCACGACGTCAGCGTACGGCAGGAAGTAACTCGACCCCAGGCCCCCACCTGACCCTCGGCCGCCTCGGCACACCGCCCCGAGGGGGTTGCGACCCCCGCGGCCGCGCGACGTCCGGGTGGCGTCCGTGGTGTTTAGGAATTTACGACCTTGAATAATAACGGTATAAGATGAGTTTTTGGAATCTGATTGTTTAACGAGGCGATGTTAATTATTAACTATTGCCAACGCGAATTGTCTTTATGTACGACATGCTTGTCTGAAATCAGATTTACAAGTTTATAATGTTGGTGGCCAATTAACTATATATGTAAACGTATAAGCAACCAGCCGCTATAAGCCATTACTAGTATTGCAAGAACTACCTTCTCCTTTTTTATCCCCTCCTTTTTTTCTATATATATATCCCTTCCAATAATTATAATATCACCATGTATAACTTTTTTAAACTCCATCCTTACAACGCATTAAGATCATACCCGAATCCCCCAATTTCTAATTTTCCCAATTTTCCATTTACTTTCGGTTTTTATTAATCGTTATTAACTATGGCTTATATGCATCTAATTAAAAAAAGCTATAGTGAAAAATTAATTTACTTAAACAAATTACCAGGATCTGTTTGTAAAATTGATTTAAACACATCCCACTTCTGATTTTTTTATCCTTACATAGATACATTATATACCTCTTTTGGCTCTTTAATCTATGGTATTCAATCTTTAACATTGGAGTAGATAAAGGTGTCTATGTATTTTAGTATACAAAAAGTTAATGTAATAATCGGCTGTCTCCGTTCAAATAGACGCCATTTTAAAATATAGAAAGAGCTAAATGTCTAGAAAATATCAATATGTCGGTAGGCCGGATTAGTGTTAGATTTATTTGTTTCTTACATAATATACGGAAATATATATGAGATGACGTCTTACGTAAATGTAAGGAATTGTGGAAATAATATCAACGGGAAAGTAGTAGAATTTCAATGTCTAGAAACTTCCACAATTTCTGACGATAAGAACTTACAAGTAGGCCGTAATGAAGTAGGCCGCCTGGTAGCGTCGGCTGCGACGTACGGCGGTGTTAGTTTGTATGTCCCATTTAACAACGTGTTTTAATGTAATTCGTATTTTAGATCGAGCTTATTTTCTGTATTTTATATATAAAAGAAATTCAAACTCAAATTGCGTGTACAAAAAAACATCTACCCGTTATTATAAAACACAATGCCCAAAGTATGCGATCGATTTTCTCAAAATCTAAACGGATTTTGTACGGTTTCTACTAAAAGCTAGTGCATTTCTTTCGGAATCTTTAGATTAATAGTACATATATGTAAATTGTGTTAACGAAATCGCGCAGTTGTAAAAAAACTCGTTTGCTTGGAGCTTTAGTAGTGTGCGCCGCGTCAACCAGCAGAGATACACAAAAGTGATGTACTAGAGAATTGTAGATCTACAAAAATACTACGAAAACGTCCGCGACAGCATGTCTCTATCACTGATGGTTAACTCACAAACTACTTTTATGTCCAAATTTCAATTCGGAAAAATATTTGTGGCACTGATTTCCACGTGGGCCAAGCCGCTGGCATAGCTAGCACTTGATAAATCCATGATTTGAATATGAATGCGAATTTCTCTGTTTGTCTGTAACGCCTTCACTCCTAATACGGTGGAGCGATATTGATGAAATTTGATGCAAACGAATTTTATTCACCAAACTAACATATACAATAAAAACAATTGCGTTAACAGGAATAACAGAACAAATATAACTCATGAGTGAGGTTGTGGAGGAGGTGTGTGAGGGTATTTTAACACTTAAGTTTACTCGAACGAAGTCGTCGATAAATTGTATTGAAATTGTGCCATCATTGTATTTCTGTATAATTTTGTTATTCTAAAGTTAACAAGGCCGCGACGATGCTTCTGCGCTCGCCCGTCCCGCCCGGTACCGTAGTAGCCCTAATAGCATGTAGTTAGTTCGATAAAAGAGTTAACTCCACTGAGCCATAACGAACTATACGATGAATAATTAATTACATACATTGTTTACCTGATATAGGAGAAACCATTTTTTTTACAAAATATGCTTTTTCCTTTATTTATTTAATTTAATCTTCCTAGTTAACATTTATATATTGTTCATAGTTTGTGAAATAAGCACAAAGGCGCGTAATTCATTTTAAGACTAATAACTTTAAAAAAATTGATATTTCGTTTTCTTTAATATTAAAAAAAAAACTTCAACTCAAATGCTTTGTAATTTTAAATACTTGTCCTTACTCGCTAGGAAAAATCATATACACATTTGATAATCTTTGTGGCACAATGGTACGACTACATTCTTCTTTAGAACGCATTGCAGGTTCGTTTCTTGAACTAAATCAAATATTTTAATGAATTCAAATCAAATTTCCCTGTTTTAATGTTAAGACCATTAAAGCGTTACGGGTCAAGTTGTTTCGCCAAAATAAATAGATTTCTTTAAAAATGTCAAAGCGGTGAGAAAAGTAAAAGTAAAAATGCAAAAATTAACCGCCAGTGACTATCCTCCTGTTCGGAATAGACCTCAATTCTTCTAGAGCTAATATGATAGGTAGGAATAGAATGATAGGTTACATATATCCCAGTTATTCTCCAGAAATAGCCATGTCTTTTCCTAATGTTTTCCTTCGACGAAAAGTGTATGATAAATAGATGAAATAAAATCGATAATAGATCGATAATAGATGAATAAATGTCAATTAAACATTTTTAATAGAAAAGCTCATTGGTGTCTGCCCGGATTTAAACCTGTGACCCCCTTGGATTGAATAACACTTACTCGCCGTGCTTATGATATCCTTAAATCATTTCTTTACAACAAAATGTACAAGTTGTCTATCTTAAATTACACGCCAGTAGTACTGTAGAAATCATGCCCACGTGGAATAGCTCCAAGAATGCTTCCTTATAATTAAAATAAAAACTTATTTAACTCAATAATAAGTAAATTACAGAGAATAAGCTCTAATAATTATATATGCTATTAAATCCGCGAGTGTTTGTGGTGTGAATGTCAATACTATATAATCCTAAACTACAGAGAGTTTGGTAGAGACTCGTACGTAATATATACGGGCCTCTTGGTTGAGGAGGTGAATGCATTGGTTGATGTATCTATCCTGTTTTAAAATCTATGCTTATTATAATCGAAAATAAGTTATTGCAGTAATAACACTTCTTATCGTTTAAAGAAGTCCATATAAAGTGTATCCAACGATGATTGAAAATAATATAACACTTTTTGGTATCATATTGAATATGTTTATTCTATTAGGTTGTCATCGCATAACTAAATGTATAAAAAATTTCATATTCTCTGCTAAAACTGTGACATCTTTAGTTATGTGTAGAAACCAAACATTGTGACCTATCCAAAACTTTGAAACAATATTTATTATTATTAAAATGAAATTAAATATTAGTTTTGTGAAAAAAAAAAAGTTTAAGGTTGATGTATAGTCCTAAAGCATTTCTGCAATTTATCCTTTAAAACATTATATTTACAGTATATTTGAAATGAACACGTGAGATTCAGTGATATTTATAACTGGTGATATATTGATACAATACAGCAGTTTTGGGCATATATTAAAAAACTTAACTACATATATAATAATGACAAAATAATATTTATGAGGAAAACAATTCTATATTTTTAATGTAAGTTATTTATCTGTGGTCTTATATTATATTCAGATATTATTTGATTTTAAATAATTTTAACAATAAGTTAATATAATAATGGACTATTTAAATACAATTTTAATTCAATAGAACTGATACTATCGTGATGAAAAAACTAATTTAATATTTATAAATAATTTTACAATTATGAAATTTTCTACTTTATATTCGAGTCGAATCAAAACAAAAACTAATATAATTATTTCTTTAACTTTTTTAATGCACAGTTCTAGTGTTATTCGATTTACATTTTTTTTATTACATTTATTCGAAAAAGGAAAAAAACAATCTATGATAAATAACAATTTAAAATTTTAAAAATAATAATTACTTCCTTTCATAATTCAATTATTATGGAATAAATGTATATTAATTAAAATAATAAATGAAGATAATAAATAAAATAATAAATACATTGATGACATTTGAGACCTTGACTGAATATCGAGAGGTAAAATTAGTTGTTAGTATCCATTGCAGATGTTGGCAATGTTGTGGCCTTTGTAATTTAGACCCTTAACAAGACAAGCAGTATAAAACTTTGAAATATAATAAGTTTCGGTAATTACTATTTAATTAAATGAAACTGCAAACCACTTAGAGTTGCCATAGAATAGGAATGCACTTTACCGTTATGCATTTGTCGAGAACCAGAACGATAACTTGCATTTTCTTGATGCAGCGCCATCTAGTTTGGTCTAGAGGTACTACTTATTAAAATTATTGAATTATAAAATATCATTCAAAATTTGAATTTATTTATAGCACTTTGTAAACCTCTAACTGTTCTTTGTTCTGTTATGTTATTTGATTTTCTTATTAACAGATTTAGTGGACAATGATCGTTTATGATTTGCTTGATACATGATACGCTAAATTATTAAAGATGGATTGGATTAGGCTCCGATATTCTTAAAACTTTTTACGGACATAATCCTTTATATTAAACCAGATAGATAATAAATCAATGCATTCACTTATATGTATGTCTGTGTCGCTTCATTATTATCATAATAAATGGTGTATGTCAAATATTGTTTTATTTATTCCCACATCCATTTTTAACTGGCCCACATTATATACAAAAAGAAAAACAAACCGCGCATTTTAATATCTTTATTTTATAAATAAAATTCTTAGGCTAAGGCCTGCCGGCGATTGATACTTGAGGAATTTTAATAGTACTTAATCTAACTATATTACATGATATAACAAAAACCATTTCATATAACGCCAACAAAAATTCTAACGTCCTGCAAACCTAAACAATCAGTTATTTCTATAACTAAATTAACAATGACACGAAATATAAAGGACCCCCAAATTTATACTCTAAGATTACGAGTTTAAAATATCACAATAAAAAGGCTATAAGATAATTTTTCTACAAATCAAACTAATCAAAAAGGAGAATTGACGCAAAAGCTTCAAAAACTTAATGATTAAAAGTTTGAATGTCATATCAATATTGGAATAGTTTCCACTTCACCCAAAATTTCACGCCCACTCATTGAAATAGTGAAATTGGGACTCTAATCTTTCAATTTCAGTTTACTTCTGTTCAAACCACAACACTTTTGTTTTAATACTAGCATTGATTTAATTACAAAGAACTTTGTAGTCTAAAAGTTAGACTAAGTAATAATATATAATACTATCATTGTACAGGACATAATATTGAAAGTACATATTTGAAAATATTGCGCAAAAAATAAAATGGCATTTAATTTATAATCTATATTCCATCAATATATTATACGGCGATAAATATTTTTTTTTGGTTTAAAAATAAATTATTTCTATAGAATAAGTACATTAAAATAAAATTTAAGATATTAATAAAATCAGCTCTTAGTTTAACGATACTGAGATTTATGAACGTTTAAATTGCACCAAAATAAACATTACATAATGTTATTATATGTTAAACCTCCTATATTATATGTAATATAAGAGGTTGCTTACTACTTTGGAATGTCCAAAGTTTATTGCGCAAGGTCACTAGTAATGTTTAACTAATAGAAAAAGTATTATTTGTGGCAAGTTACTGTTATATTAAACACTAGGAAGATTCGGTTCCGGCAAATACCCAATTTCCTTTAAATCCAATATTATTCATTCAATTCAATGGAAAGATTTTCCACAAACATGACAAGTTGTTGATCTTTCAAATATATTTTTCACTGTGTTTGTGTATTTTGCTAAAATTGGTAAGAGATAAATAATTGATAGCAGTGGTAGCACCAATGTCGTTATAGTCGTCTGTTGCAAGTTAACAACGAGTTCTCAAGTTTTCAACTTAATCATGTTACTAATTGTAAATTTTTGATCGTAACAAAAGTGGTGCAGTCGGTAGGATACCTAAATACAAATGGGACTGCAACATTTATAAATTACTTTTATGGATACTTCTCAGTAGTTGTGAGAGAACTTTGCATTATACATGGAGTTTTATGTGTGATGGTTGATTATGCTAGCTTTTCAAGCTGCTTAAATGTTTCGTTAGTTTCCTGTTTATTGTTAATAGTGGGCCACGTTTCCAAGGTACTGGTCAAACAATCCCAAACAGAATGCTGCCGTTTTATCGATCGTGGAAGGAAATTAGTGCATGCGTGAGGGCGGTGCGGCCTGTAGGATGGTGGCACATCTGAATTTATGTTAGGGAAATCTGCGCGTCGTGGAGTAGGGCGGGATACGTCGGAGCGCATCCCAGCCGTGAACTGCTATCGCGGCACGAGACGTTTCAGAGACACTAGCTCATCGAGCTGCGCCTTGTACAGCTGCGTGACGTCGTGTAGATCCAGCCTGAGCTCGTTGACTTGTTCCTCCTTCTCCCCGTACATCTGCAGCAGCGCGTCATACTGCTCTTGTAGATTCTGCACATAACAGACCATACTATGTATGTTCGATAGACACTGTGATATTTATTCTGTAAGAGCAAATTATTTTTTAAAATCGCTGAGATATTAATGTGGAATCTTTAACAATATTCCCAATATCTTTTTTGACAATGTACTCTGTTAATAGAACTGCCTGTTAATAAACAAGCCCTAGTGATAACATAGCCGGTTGTAGAATTCTTTCTACAACCGGCTTTTAGAAGACAGCGTTTCGTATTCGCTTGTCAGTGATGATTATTGTCCTGAAGCTTCGAAAGGTTTCCAGCGAAATCTGTTCGGTTGAGGCCACTCACTTCATCAACCAACCCCGCAGGCTGTTACCTCTCGGTGCTGCCCTACCTGGTGGTCAGCCAGCCGGGCCTGCAGCGCGGCCAGGCGGTCGGTGAGCGCGGCCCGCTCGGCCCGCTGCGCCGCCAGCGCGGCCGCCAGCCCGCGCCGCTCGCCCTCCTTGCGGGTCAGCGCGGCCAGTGCCTCCTCCACGCCCAGCGCGGACAGCGCGGGGGCGGGCGGCGGACCTGCGCCCACCACGCTCGCACCCTCCTCCTGGACACATCACCACTCACTTATAAAAACATTCATTCTCTCACCACAGGTAATAAAAACATTAATTCTCCTGTGCTTATCCATTTTAACTGGGATCGGCACGTGTTATAAACATGTTGTCACATGATTTGGCTACGTATTTTACGACCAGACGCCTGCCTGACGGCAACTTACTTTAGACGAAAAAAAAAAAAAATATTATTTCACCAAACGAATAGTGAACAAACAAAAATATTCGTAATTCGTATAGTTGAAGTTGTTCGTTTGACGTTATTACTCTGGAAATAACGATTGTTTGATTAATTTATTTGTTTGTTTAACCCTGTACGTAACAGGTTTTTAAAATACATTTTTGACAAATTTAAAAATATATATACGTACCGTTTGCCAAAAGGAAGTGGAGAAGGTGTCGGAGGCGATGGACTGTGCGGGGGATACGTCGCCGCGCGACGACATCTGCTCCTGCACAAACACACACGGCTCGTTTTATCGACTCTAGAAAACACGAACTAACAATGAAATATTATCAATATAAGGCACCAAATTAATCAGTTTGTAAAGCCTTATAGCAGCGGGTGAATTAAGCGCAAAGCAGTGTCCTACCGTTGCTACCAAGCGACATTAACATTATTCATACAGTTTGACACATTTTGTAAAACAAATTTAAACACCAATGAAAGTAAAATTTATTTTTCGATTTAAAAAAAACTGCTTGTGCTACCACCACGTTATACGGCCGATTCGCATTAATCCTATATCGGCAGTTTGTCGGGGAATGAATGATGGGTGATGTGATTCAGGAGCGAGGCATTCGCTTCAACACGCAATTCTGATCAGCGTACGCAGGACACAAAGCATTACCTTGATATAGAGATTAAGTACATGTGCGAGCAGACAACAAGGAATGCAATCGCCAATGTGCCAGACCTACCAGCTGAAGGAACAAAGCGGGTTTCGGTGCATTTCCCCAGTTAAGGGTATTATATTTGTTCCAAAACACATTTTTTTGTAATTTGATATGAATACATAGAATAATGGCAAAGTTACCAAAGATTTCAAGTGAACAGTGGAGTCTTTCGATATCGGTATCACTTTGTATAGTGCACTCACCTGCAGTATGGCGTTCCGTTTCCGCTCAGTGTCGAGGGCCGCTCGACTCTCCGCCAGCAGTGTCTCGGTCTCGGCCAGTCTCTCGCTGAGGGCAGAGGTCTCCTTCTCGTACTCTTCCTTTAATCGATCGTACTCTTCGGTTTTACTGAAACGGATAACGAAAGATTATAGTAACACACAGATCTGCAAATGACTGAAGGCAGATTCTGTTTTAGTACAAACTTATTGAAGCCTGGTCTGTGCATATAAAATCAATTTAGTAGCTAACAGACTTGGAAGCAGAGTTTGTTTTATGATATCGACTTTATAATGGAAAAACTGGTTGGTACCGTCGTTCGAAACAGACGGGCGCCGAGTGTCGGTCTCGGATCGACTTAAAATCTGACGGTGACTGAGCGAACGTCCAACACGCTGCTGGTGGCGGGGACAGGGTAAAGTTGTGCTTATTAAGTCTATTCTCATCCAAAGGGATCCATGCTAATGGACCCAAACCGGCAGATAGTGCAAGCTGAATTTATGCTCTTGAGTGGGGTAAGAGCAAGTTAGCGGTGAGGAGGGCGTTCCGAACGGGGTTTATCGGACGCCCACCTGATAAGGTGGTGCATATATTTGGTGCTTGCGATCGTTTAGCGGAGGGAGGGGCCATATTTAGAAAGGCCTCGTCCCAGAGGTAGCGCATTCTGGAGCAAAGAGTTGCTACTTATGGGGACGAGGGCACTCGTCCAACGGTACCCTGTCCCCACCATCAGTAGCGTAGTGGAGCATTCAGGCTGTTTTAGTCGGTGAGAGACCGACATACTATACCATAAAACTTAGCGATAAGACAACTGCGACTAGACAAAGGATTTATGAATTATTTAGAAAAAAAGATAATGTGCGCTCCTGTCTCTCTCTCCCTCTTGCTCCTTACCAATATACTATATTTATTACTTTCAGTTCCAAGGCCTATCTCAGCTAAGTCTGTCTGTCGGTACCTGTCGAGCTGCCGTCTCTGGTCGTCCCGCCGCTGCTCGGCGCGCGTGCAGCGCTCGGCCAGGTCCCGCGCGGCGCGGCTGGCGGCCAGCAGGTCGCGGTGCGCGGCGGCCAGCTGCTCGGCCAGCGCGCCCGCCTCCTCCCGCGCCAGCCGCTCGCGCTCCGCCGCCTTCGCTGCCTGCGTCTCCGCCTCCACTGAGGGTGGCATCCATTGCATCATCACAACATCCCATGCTGCTCCCACTCTACCGATCACTGGACATGAGACTGTGAGCTTTCTTATGAGATCCATAGCCAACAACCACGAAAACGATGCGCTCATATGTTTATGATAAATTGGTGACAAATGTTGTTGTGAAATCAACTAAATGCCGATCGCCTGTAACTCGTAAGTAAACGTGGCATTAAGTTATATAGTTAAGCGCGACGTAAAGTTGAACACGACGGCTATAGTACGTTGTACGAAAATCCGACAGACTGAGAGATCCTAAGCTGCTCGTAAGGTCCTAAAGTGGTCCTACGCAGCATTTGTAGGCCTCTTACAAAGTGAGTGAAAGTGTAATGTGGAGATCGCTCGAACGAGAGAAGGGAGTCATACCGAGTTGCGCGGAGAGCGAGGCGGCCGCGGCGCTGTGGGCGCGCTCCCGCTCCAGAGCGCCGCGCTGCAGCGCCGCCAGCTGCTGCAGCAGCGCCGCGGGAGCCTCCGCCTCGCCCGCGTCCCGCGCCTCGCCCGCCTCGCGCGCCTCCACCACCTCGCGCCGCAGCGCCTCCTCGCGGGACACCCAGCGCTGCTCCTCTGACACCAAAGGACAAACGTTATAGTAACCTTTCCCTTTGATTGATAGAATTCCACAATAAATTTTAGCCCTGTCGCTACGGCAGTTTAAAATAACCATTTAAAAGAGGCCGATACATAACACTACTAAACTACTGAAAATTATATAAAAGAAAAGAATGCGTGGATTCTACTCTTCGACTCTGTATGGTACAAATGTAAAAAATACCTCAGAGTAGAAATGGATAAAAGTTTTTGAAAATTTTTAAGAATTGTATTTTGAAAAGAGCATACGGAGTTTCTTGCTGGCTCTTCTTGGTAGGAACAATTTTCCAGACCAGCAGTAGAGTTAACTTGCGTATAAGTTCCATAAAAAATATTTTAATTTTAAATAAATTGAAATTAAATTGAATTCTTATAATCTTGAAGGCGAAGGGCCGTGAAGGTTCTAATTACAGCTAATATGATAAAACAAAGTACTCGATTACTGTCTGTCTGTATGTAATCATCTCTTCAAAATCTACAGAACTGATTTTTGTATAGTTTTTACTGAAAAATAGTACAATTCTTGAAAATAAAGTTATTCTCCAAAACGGTTAAAAAGATTTGGCCGTGATTTTCACTGGATAGAGAAGGTGGTGACGCAATATTTGGACAACGTATTTGACGCATGACACAACATATTTATCTGCTGATGTTGTTTGGTTATGGACCGAAATCAAAGCAATACAGATGGAGATATATTTATTACGGTACGTTACAAGTTAACGTATTGATTAGCGACTGACTATTGTCTAACAAGTTACTTCTAATGCTGACATTTGAGAACGCTGACGTGGTATGCGGTACACTTTATCATATAATTTCCGCGGGATTGAAGTGAGAAAATATTTGTGACATAAAAAAGTAAGTAGCGGCCTGTTACTATCCCACTGCTGGGCATAGGCCTCTTCTCTCCGTTATTGGAGAGGGATTGGAGCTAAGACCTACCACGCTGCTCCAATGCGGATTGGTAGGTTACACATATCCCCAGAATTCTCTAGAAATATGCAGGTTTCTTCACGATGTTTTCCGTCACCGAAAAGCGTATGAAAAATTGCAATTATCAATTAGACACATAAGTTTTAATAGAAAAACTCATTGGTGTCTGCCCGGGTTTGAACCCATGATCGTCTCTAGAGATTCACACGGTCGCACCGCTAGGCCATAATAGCTTTGTGACATACTGATTTTTAAATAACGCGTGTTGCGGCCTATAATCATCTGTGGCCATACGGATGATATGGGCCAGTCGTGGACGTGTCTGCCGCACACATACGTCAACCACGATCGTTAGCACGGCTGGTTGTAGCTGTCTATTGAAGGCAGATCACCCCTGGCCCGCTCGGCGCGCAGCTGGCGCAGCTCGTGCCGCAGCAGCTCGGCGTCCCGCCCGGCGCGCTCGCAGCTGGCCTGCAGCTGGCCGCGCTCGGCCCGGTGCCTGGCCAGCTCGGCCGCGCCGCGCTGCAGCTCGGACAGCTCGCGCTTCAGCGCCTCCAGCGAGGTGCGCGTGCTGTCCAGCTTCTGGCTCGTGTCGTCCAGTGTGCTCTTTGTCTAACAACATTTACACGTTTGACTAGCTTTTTAGAGCGCAGAAGCTCTACTCTCCGCATTTCGCAACTTCGGCGATGCTTCTGCGCCTACCCGCCCGGTGACGCTGTAAAAGCCGTTAGGGCTAACAGCATATAGTCAATTCGAAAAAAAAAGGTACCTTTTAAACCTATTAATTTATCATTTTTAAACAGGACATTCAAAATAGAAAGTATTTTAGCGTGTCTTGCTGGTTGTTACCAAGCTATATATCCATACTCCAATCCTGTAGCATGAGTGCGGCAAAAAGTTTTCAATAAAAACCGTTTCAAGTTAAAGATTTATATATTCTGTTTGAGATATCGCCGCTAAAGTATGTGGCACTGTTTCATATTACACCGCTCTAAAGATCTTGTATAAATTATAAAAAAAGTACAAGCTTGTTTAGAATAAATACAATTCAATACTGGTTAGGTGTTTAATTGATTATGTGTAAACTCTTATTATCTTATTATATTCACATATCCCTTAGTATTTTCAGAGATGTGGAGTTTTTCTTACGATGTTTTCCTTCATTACTTTGATTTACATATCTAAGTAATTACTTAATTGTCAGCCGTAACCAAAATATTATATACTAGCGCTATGCAATAACGTGGTCCTTCGAGCCGGATATGAATCATCTGTCGTTTTTTTATTTAGTTATTAGCAGTTAGACTTAAAATAATATACTACAAAAATATAGAATTAATTTAGATTATGTTATTGATAACAACATAAATAATACACGGCTTTGCAATACAATTATATTATGTTACAACATCTGATTAGATAGCCCCATTGATACACAGCGAACACGTTATAGTTAGACATATTTAATTATTTGGATTAATAATTTAATAATAACAAAGCACTAAATTAAATAAGTATGAAGTTAAAGCTGTACTTTAAACGTGGTATTCTCTTTTTTTGTTGTTGTTTTAAATAGATTTCTAATTGTTCAATAATGTAATCTTTTAGTACCTAGTTCGTAAAACGAAACTAGATGACGCTGTTCCGTTTTGTCACGCGCTATTGTAACTTATATAAGTTCAACAATAAAATGCTTGAATCATTTTTACATCCTAGTACGGTGGTACTCAAGATCAGAGTACACACGGAATTCTTCCAATTCAAAAGTACCCTCCACACGGCTTGTGCCCAGACCGTCAGAACACGTACCTCAACGAGCTCGGCCTCCAGCTTCTTGTTGGTGGTGGTGAGCCGGTACACCGCCTCAATCTGGCTCACCTCCACCTCCTCCTTGGCCGCCATGGAGCGCTTCACGCGGTCCAACTCGGAGGTCAGCTCTGCCACTCTGTCTCTAAGCAATTAACAGTTTCATACATTAACTAGCAATGCTGGCCAGGAATTCTGTTTTTGCCTTCCCCTTTCCTAGTATTTTGGGGCGCGTCAGTTTCAATATTTCTTCTAAGAAAAGGTAGGCAACCATTGTGTATCAACTTGCGATTTTCACTCACCAACTATTTAATGAGTCCATTCATAGGATAGCATCACAAATTTAAACTATGTGATTATTAGGAAACGTAAGCCGCAAGTAAAAGTAAGCTCTTCAAATAATATTTATTTCAGTCTTTTCTTTTAGTGCATTATAAATTTCGTCAGTGCACTGGTGGCGAATATCATCCCTGATGGATAACGCAAATACGTTGGTACTGCGAATCAAAACTAGATGGCGCTGTATCGAAAAAATGCCCGCTATCGTTCGGCTCGAAAAGTAGTTTATAAAAAAAAAATTTATTCCTTTCTCGCGGATAAAACTTGTATCAACCTCAAATTATACGTCATTGGTAAAGCAAAAATAAATCGTGTTTTGGATAACTGTGTGTTATTTTTCATCGTTCGTCCTACTTATATACCTGTTTGACTGGGGGTTGGCCATCTGATCTAAGATATTAATTTATCTTATACTAGCGACCTGCCCCTGCTTCGCACGGGTATAAAATATATATCCCATGCCAGTCAGTGTAAAAAAAATGATTTAACTCGATCTAGTAGTTTTGATTTATTCATTACTGCCCGTGGCCCGCACGCGTTAAATTTGGAGAAAAACAATTTCCTTTCCCTATACCAAGAAGATTTCCTGCTATCTTTGGAATATCTAAATTCATATAATACATTTTTACTTATTTACTTTTACATTTTCCCTATGTATTTTATTTTTACAATTAATTACGGAATGTCTTTAAAGAAACTCTTGAAACAGCGACTTAGCTGCTAAAGTCGAAGTGTTATAGGCGCGAAGCGCGGCGTCCTCACGGCATTTTAAATCTGTAATATCTCCGAAAATGTTCACTTAAATTACATGCTGTAAACGGCCATATTGATCTATATCAAATCAACAATTTATTTAAGGTACTTAAATGGATAAGGATTAATGCTGTATTGTATAAAAATTGCTTCAAAAATAAGGCATTATTTTTCGTAAAAAGTAAATGACAAAAGATGCTATTGTGGGTTATCCATAAGAGATAGACATATACCATCGCGGACTTTTCTGTAGACCTTTTCAAGATGTACAAATACTTAGTACATTATTTTGATAAATCTCGTAGGGTTTAGCCTGCGTTTGCAATGTAAGCGGAAAAAAATGTAATTATTTACAGAAACCTCAAAAATTACAGTATTTCTCTACTCCGTATTGAATGTTATTATACGTACAAACCTTCCTCTGGAATCACTCTATCTATTAAAAAAAACCGCATCAAAATCTGTTGCGTAGTTTTAAAGTTTTATGCGTACATACGGAGAATGCGACTTTGTTTTATAATATGTAGTGATGGTTTACACGATCATATTAGGCATGAAATGCTTGACGTAACCAACGTATTTAAGTTAGTAAAGATTTATAAGGTATCGATTTCAAAAGTAATGAGAATATTATTTTGCTGTAATCCAAAATAATATTCTCATTACTTTTGTATTATGGACCTCCGCAAAATAACGCCTAATTCTATAAATTAGGTATCGAATTTATAAGGTAGATATCTGAATCACTTCCTGAATTGAATTTAACTATTTTGTTTAACATTTTAATTGACAAAAGTTAAAAGGCAACATTATTTAACCTCGCAAAAACAAACATAATATGTATGTACCGATGTGTTATAGCTCGTACTAGTAAGGTATAAAAAGTTTAAGAGGAGAGGCGGAAAAAATTTTTGTACACCCTTATGGGGTAGCTTACAGTACTGTGTGCTAAATATAAGATACTGTAATGCACAAATAAAATATTTGATTTGATTTAAATACTACATACGTCTAATAAAATAACAATATAAAATGCAGACATTCACAGTACAAAGGCAAATGAGGCATTAAAAAGCGGCCCTATTAATTAGTATGTAATCTTTTCCAGGGAACCCCGAAATCAGTAATTGATTGATTCAAATTTTTTTCTTCATTTCCTTCTTTTACGACGACGACATTAAATGACATTGGCAGAGTGTATTGTGCCATAGCGATATTCCGGAGAAGCGAATAATTAAAAAACATAAAAAAACTGTTTCACTGGAACGTAATTACCAATACAACAATAAATTTAACCTTGAGAAATACAACTGAGATTGTCGATTTTCAATGTGTCTTGTTTTAACGACAAACTTGTATTTAGGATTCCCGACACACATTCAATACAAATCACCATCACCACCGCACTACACTATGTCTGCACACATTCACTGCCATAATCTCAACAATCGTTTACCCCTTAACCGACTCCTTGTCAAAAACGCGATTTTGATAGGTTAACTTATCCTGCATGTACAAGGTATGGAAACGAATAGTACACTCTACATTTAGCATGATATATCGCACGCTTAGTATTAAAGAGACTGAATTCAAAATTAAGCTTATTTTTTAAAACTTTTTTTTAAAAGTTAGCCATCTATGCCATCGTGCTACGAACTATTCAAAAAGCTGGTGTTTTGTTGCTCTTCTAAGTTATAGGTTTCTTTAATACTGACGAGATTTGTTGGCACTACGTTACTTTTTTTGGATTAGGAACAACGCAACTTTTTCGAATTAGGTCCTTTTAATACTAAGCATGCGATTGTATTTCTTTTCATCACAGATTGTTAATAATATTGATTTTGTATTATAGAACTCCGCAATATAAGGTCTAAATCTATAAAACTTACCTCAACCCTTTAATAACTTGCTCGTTGTCCTTCTCCTTGGAACGCAGCTTTTTGATGATGTTCGAGTGCTGCAGCTCCTGCCGAGCCAGTTTCTCACCCTCCTGGTGCAGTTGGGCTATTATGTCATCTTTTTCCTTAACAGCACTCTCCAGTTCCGTGGAGTTCTTACGAGACGCTTCAGACTTCAGGCCATCCAGCTGCTTCCTTAACTGGTCCTGTTCAGCCATTATACAACCATCACCAACGCTAACTTATTTTTATAACATAATGATAATCGTCCCAGACGTAGTAAACAAAATAATGCAATTAATACATGATAAGGATATTTTAGTGTTTTTATAATAGTGTTTCATACAATGTTGAAAGCTTTTTTTATTATAAACCAGGCAAACATGAAAATGTAGATAAGATAAATTAATTATATTAGGATGAAGTGATAATAGTTTGTACATGATATGTTCATAAAGCGGACATTTCCTTTGACATACACTAGTAACTAATTTTGGATTATGTATTGTTTAATAGTTAACTTAGATTTTAAAAAAGCAAGATGGAGCCCTAAGCCGAACCACTGGTAGCTTCATTGTAATTTGACAATTCGAAAGTGCTTGTAAAGGCCAATTTGAATAAAGAATTATTTGAATTTGAATTTAAATTTGTGAGTAATTTGTTTCTATTAGATGTGCACTGGTGTATGCCATCTTGGTAATCTAACATCAACAGATTAAACATAATGAGATTACTGTATCTATCATTAAAAAGTTCAATACATTAACTAACATTGTTAAAAAAAATAATTGAATTTTGTAAACATCACCAAGAGCCTATGAACAATTTGAGATGAGTGAAAAATAATTCAGTCTGTTGCAACTGAATCAAACATACATAAATGAACATATTGTATGTTCATTTATGTATGTTTGATTGTTACTTCATTTAATTTAGTTAATACCTTACACTAAATATTTATTAATGTTGTTCTACAAGAGATGGATTAACTCAGAATTATAATAAAAACCCTTAAAATAACCATGAAAAAAAGTATTTACTAGTTTCAATATTAGTTCATTGCTGCAAAATAGCAAATAGGTTAGGTTATAGTAAATGTGATATATAAAATATAGTATTAAAAATTTTATAAAACAATTTACCTTTTCTCTAATTGCTTGTTGGAATTTCTTCTCAAGTGCTGACATTCTTTGGGTGTAATCTTCTGTTATAGTGCTGATATCACCCCCCTCATGTTTGGCCATCAAGGATTCCACTTGAGTCTTCAGGTTAGCATTAGATTCTGCAAGTTCTGCATTGCTCCTGCTAACCTCCATCAGTCTATTCTCTCTAGCATCTAGTATTTCCGTCATCTCGCACAGTCGCCTCATAAGTCTATCGTTTTCCGAACACTGGCTGTCATCGCTTGTGTTACTCTGTACAGATGCCTCAGATAATTCTCTGTTATGTCCTCTTATTTTAGTGGCCAAACTTTTTCCAAGAACAAGATCTACAAGGTTGGGAGATGTGGCACCATCTACTTTCTGTTTCAACCCATATTTGCCTGGGCTGTTTCTACATCCATTGCTGCTCTCTCCATTTGGACTGGGAATGATTTCAATGTCTGATGATGTGGCTGTCTCTAGCTCGTCACCAGATGTGTGTCCGGATGTTCGATCTGATCCAATCTTGACTAAATCACTTTTACTTTCAGAACTAACCGGTGATGTTCGCTCTTTGGCACTTGCTTCTTTTTGAGATGACTCAGTACTCTCTGCGGCGCTACATTGTTGCTTCTCAACATTCACAAAAGCTGAACTTTCCGATTGAGCTATATCTGCAGAAACATTAATATTATAGAAAGATGAAGAATCACTCAGCTTTTCCATTAGAATTTCTTCCTGTTCTGTCCCTTTCTTCTGATCTTCAAGTGGGTTTTCTAGAATGACACTATCATTATCTGCATTCAAAGTTCTGTCAGACCATGACCCATCATTTGAAGAGTTCTCACTCAATTGCATCTTGTGAGAGATAAATGGCTGATCTATATTTGCCAAATCTTTCTCATTGACTCTCCTTACATCAATACGAGCTATTTTAGGGAATGGGCTCACAGGTTTATCATCAGTGTCTAATACAGTGGGGGCTGTGCATTCAGAAATGGAATTGTAGGACATTGTATCCTCATCATCGTCCGCCACCAAACTGACACTGTCAGCAGTATCAGCCTTCTCAGTTCGCTCACCAACAGGTGTTGATTTCTTATCAGATATATTACTCGCTGACAAGTTTGAGGAAGAACTACTATTTTTATCACTAGCATAGCTATCAAACCCAAGGCACTCTATCGAGCTGGGACTCACTAAACTATCAGGCAAAATTTCAACAGATTCTGAATTTAGCTTCAAACCGGCACTACTACTATGTGACATGGACTGGCATGACGCTGCTTCCGAGTCCGGTGTAGACTTCAAACTTTGTGAGAGAACCTCCACTGAATCAGAACTATTCTTACTAGACACAAATGACAGCACATTAGACATAGATGAGTTACGTCGATCTTCTATTTTTGGAGCTTCCTCCTTGTTAGACATCAAACATTCAGCACCATCTGACATAACAAGTTGACTTTTTGAAAATAAATCATCCTGACTATCGTATTTATCTGATATTACATTCATAGATTTCGCTTTAGGCGGCCGAACGATGGCATTCTCATCGGATTTAGGTTGTTCGAAGAAGGAACCAGCGAACGAACCCCAGATGCTTTGCGGGTTCGATTTAGAGGGACTCTCGGTGACCACAGGTTGCTCTTTTATAGGGTTGTCCTTTACATTGCTTTCAGCACTCACAGTTAAACCCCAAGACGCGAAGAAATCGGTATTGTCCTTTTGTGATATATTTCCGCTTCCTGGAGATGATTTGGTGCTGGAAGGGGCGGAAGCCTCCTCTTCCTGTTCCTCGTTGCTGTCATCTTGAATATCTAACGCTTTATCTATCGTTTTCTGCGCTTCCTTCAATGCTGACTTGGCCAAACTCGTCAGCCCCGAAGTGTCGAACCAATTCATTTTTAGAACGCATTAGACACACAATACAATGATATCAAATCGGAAATCACAACACACCGCGTATTTTCATTAAATATTCCTATTGTTTTACAAAAGTAAATCACAACACAAGTTTCAATGCATACAAATGACGTTTACATTCCATTTTGTGTTTATCTTCACGCAACTGTACTTTATGGGAAAATCACAGCTGAGATGTTATATTTTAGATGTATTTTACAATGAATTTAAAACATGTCCTCAGGCGTAACTAATCGAATTCAGATTTTTTACAATATAGCAAAAACTTTGTATAATTTTTAAGTCTGACATTTAATTGTAGAAAAAATTTACTGGAAAATAGCAAGTATGGACTATTGTGAAATTTGGCTTGCCTCAACATAGCTCCAGTGGCGCAATTGGTTAGCGCACGGTACTTATAAGACAGTGTTCGTGTGAGACATGCCGGGGTTGTGAGTTCGAGCCTCACCTGGAGCATATTTTTTTACTTTTTAAAAATCTCTTTTTTCTTTTAAATTAGCTTGCACCTTTTTTTTTTTTAATAAATAATGATTTGTGATACTCATAGCCGCAAAATAAATTAATTTAATATACTTTACCATAAAATTCTTTTCTAATAGTGTTATGAATGAATCGTGTTCAATTTTAAACAAAAAAAAGATAATTAGCAACTGCCTTATTCACTAGAAAGATATAAATTGAAAATATTGTTGATACTTGCATATTGCATTAATACTGTAGATTAAAATTGTGATAATACCTAGTTACAAATAACAAGTAAAAATATAATCTATAATATCCAATATAGATAATTCGTGTATTAGGGAATTACGCAAGTAAAATAATATATGGACAAACTAAAACAAACTACGCATCGCTCAGTCTAGAATTTTTTGTATATCGGAAATATATAATACTAGCGGCCTGCCCCTGCTTCGTACGGGTATAAAATATATATCCCATGTCAGTCAGTGTAAAAAAAAATGATTGAAATCGATCCAGTAGTTTTGATTTATTCATTACTGCCCGTGGCCCGCAACTCGCAAGCGTTAAATTTGGAGAAAAACAATTTCCTTTCCCTATACCAAGAAGATTTCCTGCTATCTTTGGAATATCTAAATTCATATAGTACTTTTTTACTAATTTACTTTTACATTTTCCCTATGTATTTTATTTTTACAATTAATTACAGAATGTCTTTATATACAACATTCACAGCTTCCTTGTCGTTAAACAAACTCTTGAAAAAGCGACATATAGCTGCTAGATTCGAAGTGCTATAGGCTGAAGCGCGGCGTCCTCACGGCATTTTAAATCTGTAATATCTCCGAAAATGTTCACTTAAATTACATGCTGTAAATGGCCATATTGATCTATATTAAATCAACAATTTATTTAAGGTACTTAATTGGATAAGGGTTAATGCTGTATTGTATAAAAATTGCTTCAGAAACCTCAAAAATTACAGTATTTCTGTACTCCGTATTGAATGTTATTATACCTACAAACTTCCTCTTGAATCACTCTATCTATTAAAAAAAACCGCATCAAAATCTGTCGCGTAGTTTTAAAGTTTTATGCATACATGGGGATATATGGACAAACAAAGAATGCGAATTTGTTTTATAATATGTAGTGATGTTTTGTAAAAGTTCACGGTAATCTAGGCAATAATTTAGCTAAACTTCCGTCTTTTTTAAAATAAATTCTCGATGTATAATATTTAATAATTATTGTATAAGTTTAGAATAAGTGCGCGAGAAATATCAGACGTTAGTAAAGATGCAATTTTCATTCGAAATATTAGTATAGCTTGAATAAATAATTTCTGATCCTTACTAATGAAATTTTTATTTCACTTCCGCCTTCCTATATTAATAATACCTATATTAATCTTTTATGTATATATATAAAAATATTTTCTGAATCTCGGCAACGGCTTCAACGAATTCCTGAAAATCAGCGTGTATGGGTTTTGGGGTAGAGAAATAGATCTAACTAGGTTTTATTAAAAAAAATTGTTTTATGTTTTGTATTGTTTGTTGTTTGCCCTGTTGTTGGGCATTAAAAATGCTAAAATGTAGACTTGAAAGCAAAGGATATTTTGTATTAACATACGCATTGCTGCGATAGCCAATGGGTAACCGGCAAATCAAAACTCAGGTTCAAATCTCACTTATCATCGGCGACTACTTTCTTATTTTTATTTTTTTATTAATTTTTTTTTTATATCTTGTAAAAAATTACCGGGCAAGGCTCGGTCAACCAGCTACTAACATAAATATGTAATAAAACTCTTTACTAACGTTTTAAATTTTATTGTAATTACAATGGAAAAAAATTGGCATGAAAAACAAAACTGAAATCAAAAATCCTCTTTCACATTCTTGTATAATTTTTCATCGATCGATTTATGATATCGATTTTATTTCGTCCTATGTTCAAGAAACTAGTGAGGTTGATGGTAAACGTTTATTTAGCTGAGTTATACCATAACACATTGTTAATGATTTATTTAAACAATTGGTATTAAAAGTAAAATTGGCAAGAAATTATATTAACTTGAGAAATTCTAGGTAAGGACGAAAATACAGTTGAGCGCGTAATATAATTCCCATGTAGGCACATTATTTTATGATAGACCGCGTTGCTTGATATAATCTATGATAGCTCTGCGTAATGCTAGGAAACACGATCTGTTCTTATACGTTATACCTGCAGGATAAGCGATCGCACGACGGACATTCAACAAACTACTACCAAAATAAACAAGCACTACGGTCATTACATAGGTTTTCTTAGAAAATATATAACATAATAATTCTGTAATTATTTTCTACGATGGAACTCTCCAACAACGCTTTTTCAAATTAACTTGTAAACTTCTTTAAGGTATTTTATTAATTTTAAACTTCTTTCGTCTATTCCTTCACTTTTAAGTAAGGTAAATTAACGCCATCTTTTGTCTTATCTTGCTTTTATAGTTCGTCTCACTGTCACACTTTCGTCTAAAAACATTAATCTTACCTTCTATTCTTCCTTGGCAATTAAATATTATATTAAACTAGCTTTTACCCACAACTTCGTTCGCGAGTACTTTTTCGCGTGATGGGTTGATAATAGATGGCGCTTTTCAATGGCATCCTATTCATATTAAGAGCACTAATAAAAAATAGTACGAAAACGGAATAATTTAAAGCTTTCCTTGCGTGCGCTGAGTAAACGGTGATAGTTATTAAATAATTATGTACTACAAAATTGTTCCCCTCTAAAAGTTCTAAATAAATGTCTACGACAGCATATGATCAGCTTGTAGGTTGATCCACTTTAACCATTTTTCATCATCTTCCTGCCCTTATCCCACTCTAAGTGGGGTTGGCACAACATGTTATAAACATGCTGTCACATAATTTGGCTGCGTTTTTACGACCGGCCGCCTGCTTGACGTCAATTTACCTCAGCCGTATTTTACACCTCGGTAAGAAAGAGGGTGGTCTATTCTACTAAACCGGATACCACACGGTGGGTCAACTTATCTTAGTCGCCTTTTACGACACCTCGGTAAGAAATGAGGTTGGTCCATTCTACTCCGCCGGATACCACACGGTGGGTCGACTTACCTTAGTCGCGTTTTACGACACCTCAGTAAGAAATGAGGGTGGTACTATTCTATTCAGCCGGATACCATACGGCGTCCACTTTAACCATTTTTATGATTATCAAATGACTTTCCGCCCGCGTGGAAAGATTAAAACCTTACGGTTTTAAAATTTGCTTAAATTGCGTGAATACACTTTATAAGTTTTGCTAGTGTACTTATAAAGTGTACTCAATACGGGAATATTAGTACAAATAAACAAATTATATTAAATACATTTAATATCTCCATAATCCTATAATAATTTACATTTCACATTAACCCTAGCACTAGACGACGCCCGCGTTGGCCGTGGTCGGCGGCGCGGGCTGCGCGAACATGAACGAGGTGGCGTTCTGCAGGAACTGCTTCTTCACGAAGTCGGTGGTGGCCGACTTGAGGTTCTCCTTGGCGCCGAACTTGCACTTGACGTAGCCATAGAGGTTCGCCCCGGTCAGGGTCAGCGCTATGAGCACCAACAGCTGCAATATATAACATCCCGGGATACCGTACATTGTTTTATTATATCCCAGCATGAATAAAGCTCCCAAGCGCTTGTTGATCTTTTCGCAATTTTCAATAATTAAATCAGATCAAATGTGTTTATTTTCAAGCTACAAGGGCTCATAATGTCAGTAACAGACTTATAACTATGTAAGTAATTTATTATCTACGAATTTGCAAATAAAAATAAATCATACAATGAGACAAAAAAAATAAGGGGACCCGATATCAAATAATGGGAACAGGGATGAACAAAGAAGAAGATAAGGTTATCCGTTACGTCTAAAGCGAACAAACTCGAAGCTTCTGCTGGGAAGCTTACCATCCATTTAAACCGGAGTCCAAACAGGCAGATGACCAAGAATCCTGACCAGATGAGAGGACACAGTATCAGGCCCAGCCAGAACAGCCGGCTCTCGTTGCGGTTGATGCGATTCTGGAACAATCAGTAGTTGGTAGTATTTAAACTTTCGCATATCATACTGATTATTATATAAACATACGGGTTACATCGCGTTAAGTTCAGTGACTCAGTCAGTCAGTTCGTGACCACGGTGGATGCAACTCTGCCGAAACGTCGAACCTTATTTATTTATTTCACTTTTTAATTAAATTGCTACATTTACGAGAATGGCATTGCGATAGCATAAAACTGTGTGCATATGCTATCCTCACAGTCAATAATAATTAAAATAACATTAAATATTAACAATAATTTATATACTATTTATTAACTAAAATAAAATATTATGAAATGAAAGTGTGCGAGGTAGGTGAGTGAGTGTGGCTATTGTGTGGAATTATGTGTGGGTTGATAAGATAGGTTTCAGGTATTAGGCATTAAATCTTCTGTTTTATGATAGTTGAGTTGCTGTAACAAAGATATAGTTTTATACTTGGTTGCACGTTTTATTAAGGGATAAATGTTCAAATGTTTGTTTATCTTATTATATACAAAGGATGCTAAAAATGAACGTTGTTGCTCAAAGAAGGATGTTTGATTTCTTATAGATGGAAAAACAATAATTCTACGATTGTTAATTTGTAGCGAGGGATTAAATCCAGCTGATGTGTGTGCCCTATAATGGTTAAATAAAATAATTGACGCACAGTTAGTACGTAACTTGATTTTAACGCGCTGTGACCCGTAAGTTTATATAATAATGTGTAGATTTTATTTGCACAATTAGTTAGTAAAAACAGGAGCCGAATGAAAAAAAGAGTCACGGTCGAAAACGTTTATTGTATGATCAAGTGTTAAATAAATCATAAATAATAAATAGGAAAATAAATATACAGTTTTACTATACACTATTTTATTGTGGAATTCATAATACAAATAAAATATATTACACGCTTAGTATTAAAGTGACCTAATTAAAAATAAGATATAATTGAGTGAATAAGACACACTGTAATGCTTATTCAATACCATCTATGACATCATGCTACGAACAAGTTAATAAAAACTTGCGTTTTCTTGCCCTTTCAAGTTACTCCACCTACAAGTATAGTAAGCGCTACGCTTTATTGCAATTTGTCTCAAACAACTTTTTTGAATTAGGTCACTTTAATACTAAACGTGCGATATGTATATATAAATTAGGTAGCTGACTGAAAATAAAAATGCAGATACCTGTTTAGATTCAAATACCCAATGAGATTTCCCATCATCATCAACGTAGTTCCACCACCTCAGACCAACCAGCAATCTACCTGCAAAGAGAATAGAACCGAATAATAGATCAATGCCAGATAAATCCACCGCTGGGCCTGTAGCAAATCCTGTCAATAATAATTGGTGCGATTCACATTATCAATATGGCGTTAAATAAAACGGATTTAAATAATTTTTATAATTAGGCATTACTTTGCGGAGATCCATAATACAGAAGTAATAATAAAATTTTATAATTACTTTTGTCAAACGGATTTCTAAAGGATGAAATCTGAGAATAGATTAACGTCAAAGTATGTGATAAAATACAAAGGGAATTTAGAGAGTATTAAATTCAATTCAAATTTTATGCATATTTATGTTTGTCCCTGTTTGTGAAGAAATAACAGAATTTTTTATGCCATATACATATATTAATATTTTAGACAGGTATATTATGGCTCAATTATACTAAATTTCTCTTCTTCTTCTTCTTCTTCAACTGGTGGCCGTTCACTGCTGGACATAGGTCTCTTCAAGGGTTTTCCACAACACACGATTTTATGCCCCTTGGCTCCCCGCGACCTTTATCGAGGTCGTCAGTCAATCTAGTAGGGGGTCTTCCGACACTGCGCTTTCCAGTGCGGGGTCGCCATTCCGACAATTTAAGACCCCAACGCCCATCGGTTCTCCGCACTATGTGCCTTGCCCATCGCCACTTTAGCTTCGCGACCCGCTGAGCTATGTCGGTGACTCTGGTTCTTCTACGGGTCTCCTCATTTCTGATTTGATCGCGTAGAGATACTCCGAACAGAGCTCACTCTATCGCTCGCTGAGCGACTCCGAGCCTTCTTATGAGGCCCATAGTCAGCGACCAAGTTTCGGATCCGTATGTCATCACAACACGCACTGTTCGTACCAAATTTAATCAACATTATGTCAGCGGATAATCTGTAAAAACGTATCGGAGAGATTGATAGCGTCACATATGAACAAAATTCTCTAGATATGCACATTTCCTCCAGATGTGTTCCTTCATTGAAAAGCGTGTGATAAATGGTAATTATCAGTTAGACACTTAAGTTTTAACAGTGTAACTTATTGGTACCCGGCGTTTGGACTCGAGATACTCGCATAGTCTCACTAGGCTATCCAGTTTTATCGATAGGTGTTCAGAGTGAACAATTAACTTACCACTAATGTTCTTGACTGTCCAGAAGTCAGCGGAGAGTAATAGAACAACCAGCACAAAACTGGCGATGAAGGAGTCAGAGAACCATCCGCACAAGATATATACAACAATCGCTGCACCTCGAAATATCAAGTGGAAGAACACTATGTATGGGTGGCTGGAATCAAAAGTAAATTAATTAATTAATGTTATTATATGTACTTTATCAATGAACGCCGTGTGGTAATCGGCTAAATAAAATAGTACCACCCTCATTTCTTACCGAGTTGTCGTAAAAGGCGACTAAGGTAAGTCGACCCGCCGTGTGGTATCCGGCTGAGTAGAATAGACCAATCTCATTTCTTACCGAGGTGTCGTAAAAGGCGACTAAGGTAAGTCGACTCGCCGTGTGGTATCTGGCTGAGTAGAATAGACCAACCTAATTTCTTACCGAGGTGTCGTAAAAGGCGACTAGAGTAAGCTGACCCACCATGTGGTATCCAGTTGAGTATGATGATGATAGCTTTAATTCTTCTCAGTTAAGATAATTTGTCGTTAGATTGGAAACTCATGCTCTTGCATAATGGATTTTAGTTAGTATTTAATAGGTACTCACACAAACTGTTTGTTAGCATTGTCTTCTTCACCGAAAGCAATGGTGTCATCATCCAGTAGAGGTACCTGCGGCACACCAGGCTGTAATGACGTATTAACAACTACATCAGCTCAAGCCGTGCAAAGCAAAATGTAATGTTAATGGGATAAATGTTATAGTAAACAAAGATGCAAATCATAACAGCACTAGTATATAATTAATTTAAAATCTATATGAATATTATACCATGAAGAGAAGAAGTTATTTAATCATCATTCTCTTACCCTTATCCCACTCTAAGTGGGGTCGCCACAACAAGTCTTCTTCCATTCTTCTCTATCATTCATCAACTCCTGTGCCACTTTAACATGCATATCATTTTTCACACAATCCATCCATCTTTTTTTCGGCCTCCCCCTAGCCATACATCCATCCACATTCATATTTAAAACTCTTTTTGTCACATAATTATCATCCCTCCTCATTATATGTCCATACCAACTTAGTCTCGCACTTCTCATCTTTTCTGTAATGGGCGCAACTTTCAGACTTCCCCTATCTCATTGCGTATTCTATCAAGTTTTGTCACACCACACAAGTTATTTAATATTAATGAGTAACAAAATTAATAAAATTAGTTTACATAATGCAGCTTGTATAATGCAATAGAGTATCTTTATAATGTTAAATGATTTTTTTTGAGATATTTTTGTCATATTTTTCTTAATGCTGACTTAGATCAGAAGTGAAATAATCATTATTAACATTGCCACAATTAATGTTTGCAATGGCACCATAGTGGTTGTAATGTTAATTTTTATACTTTACAGTTTACTAATTATGATTGTGTAATTTATCTTTGTGTATTTAGCTAAAACTTTTTAATGTATGAATGAAAATATAGTGCAATCTTCTTTTAGCATTACATAGACTTCTTTTATCACATGTTATAGAGAAGTTATAGACTATTTATCTTATGCAAACATAATTGAATATCTCAATATCTAAAACAAATTAAACAAAAGTTAGCAATTAGTTTGGTTTAAAATTCATATGAATGCCAGAATACAATTCCACTATAGTGGCAAAGTCAAAATTTGGATAATTCTGACTGAAAATCCCATACAAGATTTAAATTAAATAGACTATATGCTTTTCTTGCTGATAATATTTCCAATTTCACTACACACTCATACAATAAGTGTTTAAAAGAGTTCTCACACATAGACCTATTATAATTAGCAATTTAGTATATACCTAAATAAACACTATCTACTCCAAAGAGTTTCATAAAAGATTTAACCATTACAAGGTACATTTGCTTTTAGGTAGGTGCTTAAATAATAATGTAGATCACTCATGCAATCAATTAGTGATTGATACATCTTTGGGTTAGGTCACTTATGTCCTTAATGTCATACATTAGAGCCACATGTACAAAAAAAGTCTGATGGTCTGATAGATGGAATTTATTTGATATATGTTTCGAGAGCTAGATTAGCGATTGCTTAATACCATGAATATTATTAGCGATGCCAACATAAAATAGGCATTACTGGAAAAGTTACTAGAAGATTGATTAGACGCTATAAATTATCACAAACTAAAACTAAAATTTTATAAAATTACAATACTATGTCTAATTGTGTAAAACTTACGGTCGCAGAATTCATTATGGATTAAAATTTATTGTGTTGAATCTTTCTCTTTAACAACCAACAAGACACTGGATTAGAAAATAATTGAATCATAACATATTAAACACATGAATCGGTCAACAAAAGCAGTAACATATGACAAATTTGAAACGTCAAATGTCATATTTTGCCGTCGATGTCATCATATTTAAATGCTAAATCTATTATATTGTCGTTGATACATTACTTATTTAAGTTTTATAAATTTTCTGTATATTCTCTGCCTATTAAATTGTCGATACATTTTAAAGTTATAACAAAATAGAAAATTTATATGGGGTAAGTATATCTATAATAGAAATGGCATTTATTAACTAATTCTTTTAGAAAAAGTAGATTCGAGTTTTTTTTTAAATAGTTGATAAATTAACGTATTACTTCTTCGAACATTTTCTTCAAACAGTTATCTTGAAATGGTTCGTAAAAATTATAATATTTTATTTTTAATGTTTAACATCGATATTAAAATCGATTTCTACTTTATTGTTGTTGTTGCCCTTACCCTTCAAATATCAATATTAATAACAATTATTAATAATGCAGAAACATAACTGTGTTGCATTAACTTTGATATAAGCTGAATCAGAAATGTAATAACAACTTTTACAAGTATTTGTTGAAAACTGTAAATGTTTAAAAATTAAAATGAGTACGTTTTGCTGGTGATTTTAACACTGTCTATAAATTACTTACTTCGTGATTAACAATAGAATTCAATACTGTCTACAATGATAATGAAAATTTGTTAAAAATTCTTGAAATATAAATGTAAATGACCATACATTTAACGTATCAATTAATCGATGTATCGCTTAAAAATCGATTCTATTTACATATGAAAACTGTCAAAAATTTGCAGGACGGCACATGCAACGCTGTTTACAACTAGATAATCGCGACGTTTTTTGGGTTTGTCGCGCGTTCGCTTCCCGACAATCGGTCCGTGTATCGTACAATGTCTTCCGGCGCCGCTGGTGTCGTGTGTTTGTGTTCGTGATCTCTAAGTTAGACGGTGACAGGTGCGATTTGCGTAACTTTGTCGCGATGGGCGCTAAGGCTAGCACCGCGAACGGTGGCCAGAGTCCGCGGGCCAGGACATTCTCGACGAGCTCGAGCTCCGACGTGGTGTCCGGGAGCGCCGGGTTCAGCTTGCTGCGCGCTATTCCGGGTATACAAGTGTCGAATGATAGGCAGCGCGCGAGATCGCTCTCCTCAGTGCCGGATTTGCACGCCTCTCATGAGGCTATCGCCATCCCTCCTAACTCGCAAAGCTACGAGGCATCGGCAGCTGCTAGCCCAGACACAGACTCCAGTTCCAACGAGGAGACTGGGCCGGTAGCAGGCACATCTCTGGCGCTTGGCAGGGTGTATGCAGCTCATTCTCTGCCATCGCATATCTGGTCTTTAAACGGTAAGGATTAATTTGATTATCAGACTGTTACGACTACTTTGCTTTGGACAGTAATAATGCAGTAATAATTACTCTCCTCTACTTCTACAAAATATAATGACATTAACTAATAGTTGTTTGATATCTGTTGTGATATTCTAATCAGATTCTCATAGGATTGTAGTATGTAACTTGAGACTCATGTTTGTTTACATTTTTTATCTTTATTATGATGACAGTGTTATTATTAGAATGTGATTCAATTTGATCATTACTGAAGTATGTTTCTCATGGGTGATTTCATCTTAAGTTTGTAGATATTATAGTATATTCTATTTATGGTAATAGCATAAAATATACATTCAGTCTTTTAATACTCTCTCTTTAATATTTCTATATTATTTACTTAAATGATTTGGTAATGTCTTTAAAGAGTGTTTAAAACAGATCAATGTTAGGTATATCAAATTAACCGTCTGACATCAACTTCAAGTGTGTCCCCATTGAATAGAATAGACCACCCTCATTTCTTATTGAGGTGTCGTAAAACGCTACTAAGTTAAGTTGACCTGTGGTTTGTGGCTGAATAGAATAGACCACCCTCATTTCTTATCGAGGTGTCATAAAAGGCGAGTAAGGAAAGTCGACCCACTGTGTGGTATCTTATTGAGTAGAAAAGGCCTCCCTCATTTCTTACCGGTGTATTGTAAAAGGCGACTTAGGTAATTTAACATCAGGCAGGCAGCCAGTTATAAAATACCAAACCAAATCATGTTACATACATGTTTAATACATGTTTTCCTCCACTTTTAGTGGGATAAGGGCAGGAATGAATGATGATTTATTTGAATTTTGTATTTTTACTTCAAAAAATATGAAGATTTAGCTTTAATTATGATCTTAAAACCATAGAAGTGTGCACAGCAATGTGGTTAATGTAAATTGGCTTAGAACACCTATAAAATAACTAAGTTGGGTAATTAGCTATTGTAAAATATTGGACATTAAGTGGTATGTATTCTTGCGGAAACATTCCATTTCTAAAATAAATATATAAAGTTTAAGACAGGTATGCACATATCAAGATAACATCATAATTAAATGACAAAGCTCATTATTTGTAACAGAACAATATAAATAGGTAAACAATGGGTTATATAGTTATTTGAAATATGTTATCATTGTATCACTGTGTCACGACTTAGCAGAGTTAGCAACTCATTCGATGGTCTCGGTATTCGCTTCTACAATAAAATTCCGCAATCCATACTAGACCAGTCTACAGAAAGGTTCAAGTTAAGTATAAGAGATGTACTTGTGAGTAAAGCATATTACAAAATTGAAGATTATTTGGATAATAAAAAAGCCTGGATTTGAAAATCTTTTCAGCTTCATACAGGACTGCGGTTTGATTATGTAAAATTGGAAATGTTTAAAAGATTGACCGCAGAGTTTCTTTCTGGTTCTTCTCGGTAAGAGCAACATTCTGAACCAGTTGTAGCTTCATTAATCATATTGATTCTTGACCATTCAAAAGTGCTTGTAAGAGCTTATTTGAATAAAAATTATTTTGATTTGATTTGATTTGATTTGTGTCATCTTGTATATTGTTACCATAATTAAGGTTTGTTTAAAATAAATTCAATAATTTTCTACAGATTACACAAAACAACATAATACATTTGTCACAATGTGATTCTGTCGTATAGAACCTATCTCCTCATAATGCTCCAGTTACAGGGTGAAAAAATAATTGAGATTGTAATAGTGAATGTGTATAGTGCTTGTGTAGTTTGTTGTTGGTGGCAATGTCTAGTGATAGATGCGTTAACTAATCTTGCATGTATAACGTATGACAAAGGTTTATTCTTCCTACACTTGGCACAACATAGATTTTCTTACAAACATGGATTATAGCAAAATAATTCAGTCATTAATTTTTGGGTGGAATAAATCAAACATTGTATTCAAAATTGGTACTTACATACACTTTTTGAATGTGAACATTTTATAATAATAGTAATTACATACAGTAATAATAATAAATATTATTATAATTAATTTAAATATAATAAGAAGATAGTCCGGGCATGTTTATCTCTCATGTAATTGTCAATAGTCCAGAATAGGAGCTGAACACCCATACCGTCTGAAACACCTGAATCAGAAATTAGGTCATTACTTTTGGTATCCGAACAGTTAAGCTTTGCAAACCAAGTTGTGGGTACTACTAGTAATTAAAATTAAAAATTAAAAATTAGAGTAACAGTCTATCCCACTGCTAGGCATAGGCCTCCTTTCTCTATTTTTGGAGAGAAGGCCATTAATATAGTGTAAGTGTATTAAAATATGTAGTAAGAAATTATGGATTTTAATTAAATAACATAAAAACGTTGACTGCTTGGATGTTTACTTAAATTATGTGACATCATCCAACATTAAGTCACCTAAACAAGTTTGAAATTGTTTCTTTTAAATAATTATTGATACTATAAAAATTATTAACATAAAATTAACTAAATCCATTTAAATACGATAATCTTATAAAAATAGCAAGGACTGGAGACTCTGTTTGGGTAGATGTGTCCATCCATCTTATGGTTGACAGATAGAAATCTTTGATGGAGTCCAGTAGCACCAAATGCTATTCGTCTTCCACTTCATTTTTAAACATTGGATGTCGACTTTGGAATTTGCCTCAAGCAATTGTCATGTCATACGATTCTGTTTGGATCCATTACCCAGCGACATCTTTTACGTAATCTATCCACCTTTTAGGGAGTCTACTAACCCCAACTTCCATTGGCTCTTATACGAACAGGAAAAATTAAATTCTTAATTTAGGATATTTTAACGTTTAAGTTGACACTAATGAAGTTGTGTGTAAAGCAAGTTTGTTATTTAAATGTTCATAAATGTATTTTTCATTGGCATCAGTATAAAATTAATGTGAAACTTATGTAAATCGAATCTGGTTTGTGTAATTGATGTGGTGAATTTACATTTTTTTTTACTTATCACTGGATTTAGAATTACCTAATCGTATTATTGTAGTTTGTGGTGAAGTTTTGTATTGTTTGTATGTTTATATGTATTTATAAATGTATGACTACTTTGGATGAATTAATGAATTATACTTTTATTGTACACTACAAAAATATACAAAACTAGCAATCGCGAGCGGCTCCGCCCGCGTGAATAGATTAAAACCGTAATATAGTCTTTTGATAACCATAAAAATGGTTAAAGTGGGTCAACCTTAAAAGTTAGACATATGCTGTCGCGGACTTTTAATAACTATTACCTTTTAATCAGCTTTAGAAATTGCCATTTTCGTAGTATTTTTTATTGCCGCTCCTCTTCTATTCATCTAAGCGTGATGTTATATAGCCTATAGGCTTCCTCAATAAATGGAGTATGTTACATTGAAAGAATTTTTCAAATCGATCCAGTAGTTTCTGAGATTAGCGTGTTCAAACAATCAATCAAACAAACAAACAAACTCTTCAGCTTTATGTATTAGTATAGATAAGCATATCACAATTTTTTTAAATATACTATCTGGACATGTTGTCGCTACATAGCGATCTCTTCCAGACAAGGAAGACGGAGAAAGGTCATAGCTATGGGTAGTAGGTACGTGGTGGTATGCAAATATTAATATTTTACTATAAAAACATGTTCTTAGATTTTTAACTATATGTATTTATTTGTATTATGGATCTCTGCAAAATTACACGTACCTATTTCATATTTGAAAGTGTATTGCATATTGTAGGTGAGAAATTTGACTGACCAAAACCTTTAAAGTTAAATGAAAAAAAAGTATTTATATCGACTCAACCGGGAACCGGATAATTCGCAAGCAAGGACAGTATTCGCACCACTGCGCCCCCAACCATCAAGGGTCAAATTGGACAAGCGTTACCGCAATATGTTATGGTAATTTATTGCCTACACCTGATTCCCTTAGCAAATGCCACCTCAGGCCATTTGTTAACGTGAATGCTGTCAAGTTAATACAGATTGACAGGATGTTGTTGAATACATATAGTGATTGATAATCTCATTAGCGCTAGTTATCTCAGTAGCGATAGTTTTGATTACTAAATTTGATTATTCGTACGGAAAAATATCCATATGTACAAGACCAAATTCGGTGTATATCATAGACATACGAGAGGTCACAAAAAGCTTGTGATACCTGTGTCGCGACTCAGCAGAGTAGGCAACTCATTCGATGGTCTCGGTATTCGCGATACAATAAAATTCCGCAATCCATACTAGATCAGTCTACAGCAAGGTTTAAGTTAGTATAAGAGATGTACTTATACGTAAAGCATATTACAAAATTGAAGATTATTTGGATGATAAAAAAGCCTGGATTTGGAAATCCTTTCAGCTTCATACAGGACTGTGGTTTAATAATGTAAAATTGAAAATGTTTAAAAGATTGACCGCCGAGTTCCTTTCTGGTTCTTCTCGGTAAGAGCAACATTCCGAACCAGTTGTAGCTTCATTAATCATATTGATCCTTGACAAAAGTGCTTGAAAGAGCTTATTTGAATAAAGATTATTTTGATTTGATTTGATAAATTCAATAAACATGCTGTGATATCTGAATGATGAGATAGTAGACTCTTACCAAGGGGTCGCGGCTTCAAACCAATGAGTTTCTCTGTTGAAACTTATGTAACTGATAGGTATTGTCACACGCTATTCAGTAAAACAAAAACATCGTGAGGTAATCTGCATATTCCTGGAGAAATATAGGAAAATCTGTAATCTACCAATCAGCATTGGAGCAATTAACTATTCCCAGAAGGAATTCCGTACTATTGAAAGTGAAAGAAAACTTCAAGTTAAAATTCAAAATATTGTCTTAGATTCTTAAGTCGGCTTTTACAAGCCCTTTTAAATAATATAGTTAATCTAATTTAATGTGAACAATCTAATGTAAACAATTTAATGTAGTGTGTAGATGATTTAAATTAAAGCTTTCTTATCATTCACATAATCTTGAATCGTATAAGTTTTCTCAAAATTATTTTTAAGTCCAAAACAGAATGTGGTATTTTTATATTAAGACTTATACCCAAGCTTATAAAAGATCTTCGAACTTTCTGAAGCTTTGGCGTTTATAAAAATAAACTCATTCCAAAGACCTTCAAAGACTCAAATTTAATATATTTCTAAAAACATCGAAACTCTATATATTTCAATCGATCAGTTAGTGCGTCAATTCGTCTAGCTCGCCCGTAATAAATCGCGGCCGCTTTTCCGGGTTGCGTTGCGCGCACGCAAGTGGAAAAGCTCAGTCGTTCGCGAGCCACCGTCGCGTTGACACGTCTATCATGTACCGCCGCCGCTACCGCACCACCCTCGGCCTGGGCCTGGGGTCATCGTTCTCGTCGACCTTCTCGACTACCCTCTCCTTCAGTTCCCGCACGTCGAGCACTGACTCCGTAAGGTCGGACGCTCGCGCCACGGCAGCTAAACTCAAATCGAAGTACGAAAACGCCGGCACAGCACAAGGTCTGTGTGTGCGTGTGTTTTAAAGTCAATAACCTTTAACATTAGACAAAAAAAAATTAACTTATGTCAGTATGTGAGCATTTAATTGAAAAATGTGTGTATCGATGGATTAATTAATACATTGACGAAAAACATATATTTGATCTCACTTCAGACAAGCGCTACAGACTGACACATAGTTAGCTTATGTAGATAGAGTCATCACACTGTTCAAATAACCAAATAGAGAATATTTTATTCAGCATCTATATTCGTTTCAGGCTGAAGGGTTGAGTAATAAAAACACCTATTCATGGAATTTAAATTTTTGCTCGTAAATGTTTGTTCTCGGTTTTTATGTTTATTGAACTTTCAAATTGTCGTACGAATTATATGTTTAATACAGATTACAGACATTGAATTAGACTGCAAAAGTAAAATTGACATGAAATTTACAAACAATATCGCTTTTAAGTATAAGGGTTTTTAAGTACTTTTACTCCGATTGTTTTCAATGGACTAAAAAATTTCATACACTTCCAAACCGTTAATAACTCATAACTTTCTAAGATTGAGCGACTGAGACTAAGTTTAGCCATTATCATAAAGTACCTTAAACATAGTCTTGGTTGGGGGTTCTACAAATGATATATACTATCATTTGTAGAACCTTATTACGATCCGTAGTAAGTAACTTGTTAGCAAACAAACAGAACTATTCTGGTTGACATTTTTAGTTACACCCGAAAACTTAGCAATTTTTGGTAAAAAATTATATAGGATAACCCCTTCATACCAAATTTCAGTGGAAAATAAGCATTTTTTTATATACTTCACCATATTACATATTTTTTCAGTCTTCAAACACAGTTCTGAGGTATTGACCATGTTTTTAGGATTCTGTTCCACTGTGAGTCGGGAAATACCGTCCTAATCGTCGTGATTGGGAGTGTGTCGAGGTCACGACCGATCAACGTCATAAAACATCATAAAAGGCTCTTCTTCGCCAACGAACACTCATCCAATAAGTACTTCTGAGATGTACAGATTTTTCCATTCTTTAAAGCGGATGACGAATAACAGTTTAGTATTTACTTTTCAGATAAAATTATATACCTACCCGAGTATAAACCCCAAACTCTTAGTAAGAATAAGTCGGTAATCTAAAATGATTATGGCGGCTTTTGTTAGATTTACATTTCAATTAATAAAAACTCCGGTTTTATAACGTTTTATGGGAAAGTTCTAGTAATAAAAAATTAAAAAGAGTTCCGTTTTATTCCCGATAAGTTGTGAAGTTTTAATGGAATCACCTGGAGCCGCGGCAAGCAATCGGTTAATTCATTACGGTTATAGAAAAAGTTTACGAACGGTTAAGTTGAACTTTGTTTCTCTACTTTATATTCACAGCGTTCAAGGAGTGGTTTGTGTTTCTTCGAGGCAAATATATAGTGTTTACTCTATATTTAAATAAGCTTACATTTGTATCGATGATCTCGGTGGCGTGGTAGATGGTGTGCCGCTTTATAACTAGAGGTCCCGGTTTAGATTCCTGATTCTATGTAAATTTAAGAAATTGCTAAAATTTCATAAGATTGTAGCATTACCGGACTATATGTTAGTCCGGTTAAGCTACAATCTTACTAATGATATAATTCCTTTTTTTCTTCGGGAATAAGATAAAAACAGTCCATAATTGAGTTTGACAAAGCTATGTACGATATTTAAAACACTATTTAAAACTTATAAGCAAGAATGCATAAAAATAGATTAGCATGGATTTAGGAAAACATGAAAGGAAAGCCCTCGCAAAAATTATTTATTTATTAATGGATACATTTATGTTAAAAAAACATCAGCATTCCATGTTATGCGAATTATTGACGCAGTGCAGACTGTTTCTGTTCTGTAGATTTGCATGTTATCCATCAGCATATCCGTTTAGAAAAAAAAGAGATGTCCTAATTTTTTTCAATTCATTTTGCCCTGTTACAAAATAAATGAATGGTATGTAACTTGTATAAGCTTTTCGCCGCCATTCTTGAAGGAGCTTTTGTCATCACACAATGGGCGAACTGCTAAAGCTTTTGATCGGAAACTCGTCTCTGAGAAAATACAAATCCCTTCAAAGCCGAAGTCCAAAAGTTGCGCTGTACACTGTGTCCTAGTTTCGTAAAACAGCATTTTGTTTACTTGTAGAATACATTAAAAATGTCACAATGTCTGACGTACATAATTTTGTAATATATTTTGCTTTAGTATTGGATTTAGAATAAGATATAAAATGTAGTAGATCCTCGGTCCGGAGTCCTAACTACCGGAAGCTTAGACTTTAGTCTGCTCACAATGTTCACAAAATATTCACTTATGCAATTTAACATGACTTTTATATTCGGAGGAGAAGAATGATTCTCCTGCCTCTACACCTGACTCTAAGTGGGGTCGGCACAACAATTATAGCGGCCTTTTACGACACCTCGGTAAGAAATGACGATGGTCTATTCTACTCAGCCGTATACCACACGGCATTAACATGACTTTTACACTATATCATTTAAATCACTATCCGAGCAGTTATTGCGCGTCGCGCGCGAAAATAATCAGTGGCGGATCACACTCAAGGTATAATAATGTTCTGCTACCGGTGCTAAGCTGTGATAGCCCAGCGGTGACACCGTCCGACTCTTTAGTTGAGTCTCGGGTTCAAACCCGGGCAGGTACCATTGAAAATATCTTTTAAAACTTATGTGTCTAATTGACAATTGCAATTTATCACACGCTTTACGGAAAGGAAAACATCGTGAGGAAACCTGCATATCTCTAGAGAAATCTAGGGATATGTGTAACCTACCAATCAGTATTGGAGCAGCGTGGTAGTTCTTAACTCCAATCCTTCTTTCCTAAAAAGGGAGATAGGGGACCGAGGATCAGCATTGGTATATTATCAGGGCGTTACTTTACCCGTGCAAAGCCGGGTCGAGTCATCTCATCTGACGATAGCATCTGCTTATTACCTCGATCCAACTCTCCTTTTCCCGGACTTTCATAGATAACCCACACTAATTATTAGCCGGGAAAGCTTCTTGATGAACTTTTTTCAGTATGCCCTAGAAAAATTAAAGCCGCATTATGTGAAGCCAGCTAATTGGCAGTTCCCGCGGCCAGGGATGGCCGCGAGGCGCTCCCGGAGTAAACGGGCCAACTTTCCAGGTCATCGGGAAACTGGGGCGTGGGAGCGCTATTCGCAAATAGGACTTTGTATTTCATAACTTTATGCTATATTTATCGGTTAAATTTGTGTTGGATATCGAGTGAACTGCTGTATGGCCGTTATAAAATGATAATGAAAGAAAAACGGCAGAACTAAAACAAAGACTGAATTTAGACTTTCGTTCATTTTATTCATAGTGTATGTATAGAAACCGACTGTATTCACGTACTTGAGCTTGTTTAGTACCCTTATTCGTGAGCTCTTTACGTGGTTTATATAATGAGTTGTGAGTATAGCCGTTTTATGTACATAAAACAAACTGGAAAATAGGAAAAAGACATAAATTATTCACTATTGCAATATAATAATAATATATGTATTGTAAAATTTCGTCAGAGACACGAAGTCACAAACTCACAGGTGGATATGTATAGATTTTTATTGAAGTGAAAACTTCTTTAGCGTTGTGCACTTTTAGGGATGGGTAAAAAATTTACCTGATTGAAAATTCGTAAGAAGGAAGGAGAGTAGACCACCGGCGCGGCGTAGGAGAGGGAGTATTCCCCTTTCTGTTGTTTCATTTAGGCGGCGTAGGCGCTTGGGCTTATGCGCGTGTGTGTTTGTGATACAGTGTGCTACGCGTATTAATGGATGGCAACTCTTGATAGCTCGACCGTGTTTGTTCACGTAAAATGTATGTATACAAAGTGTTTAAAATATTGATATTATTCCCTAACCATATATCAAAAGTGCACAACTGATAATATTCAAGTTGTCACTTCTACCGCAACTCCCGGAGTTCCCGCCACCCGTTGATTTTTTAATATGAGAACGGGTATTTTAACTCATATTTATAAAAATACTCTATATTGGTAGACATATAATAGCTTTGAGTCTATTTCAATCTACTATTATCATAAATGCGAAATTATGTCTGGATGATACACGTTCACGTCTTATATTTGGCATCATTGAATTTATATGCCGGGGTAACATATAAGACAAAAAAATCCGATTTTTCTTTCGGGCAAAGCAAATACATATTACGTTAACGGTGCACTTAAACGCTTAAGTTGGCGCGCCCTATCTGAAGAATAAAGTAACATTTCTTCTTTATACATGGGACTTGTAACTTTCCGATGTATAAACATAAGAACATCAGACGAACATACGACGGACGACATCGAACATAAATATTAATATATTTTTGCCGATTGAGGTATGTCTATCGTAATACAAACAGATATAAATTTACTGCAAACGCAGTAAAACTAAAGGTCACTTTCCACGTCCGCTTGCGAAAATTGACGCAAACGACTGGATATGAAAAGCGAAATTTCCGCACAATCGTAAACTAATTTAATATTCAAACATCCAAAATGAAGTGCGACCGTAATTTAGGTTTATGAGAGTATTCAAATATCACTACATATTATAAAACAAAGTCCATATTTCCGTATGTACGCATAAAACTTTAAAACTACGCAACCGATTTTGATGCGGTTTTTTTTAATAGATAGAGTGATTCAAAAGGAAGGTTTGTACGTATAATAACATTCAATACGAAGTAGAGAAATACTGTAATTTTTGAGGTTTCTGTAAATAATTACATTTTTTTCCGCTTACATTGCAAACGCAGGCTAAACCCTACGAGATTTATCAAAATGATGTACTAAGTATTTGTACACCTTAAAAAGGTCTACAGAAAAGTCCGCGATGGTATATGTCTATCTCTTATGGATAACCCACAATAGCAGTTTTTTTCATTTACTTTTTACGAAAAATGATGCCTTATGTTCAAAGCAATTTTTATACAATACATCATTAATCCTTATCCAATTGAGTACCTTAAATAAATTGTTGATTTAATATAGATCAATATTGCCGCTTACAGCATGTAATTTAAGTGAACATTTTCGGAGATATTACAGATTTAAAATCCCGCGAGGAGGCCGCGCTTCGACCTATAAGCACTTCGAATTTAGCAGCGACCGGAGGCGCAACTAAATGTCCTTCTTTCAAGTTTATATTGTCTAATGATAAGAAAGCTATGAATGTTGGATGTAAAGACATTGTCTAATCAATTGTAAAAATAAATAATATCACTACATAGTATAAAACAAAATCGCATTCTCTGTATGTCCCTATGTCCGTATATCCCTATGTATGCTTCAATCTTTAAAACTACACAACAGATTTTGATGCGGTTTTTTTTAATAGATAGAGTGATTCTAGAGGAAGGTTTGTACGTATAATAAAATTCAATACAGAGTAGAGAAATACTGTAATTTTTGAGGTTTCTGTAAATAATTACATTTTTTTCCGCTTACATTGCAAACGCAGGCTTAACCCTACGAGATTTATCAAAATGATGTACTAAGTATTTGTACACCTTGAAAAGGTCTACAGAAAAGTCCGCGATGGTATATGTCTATCTCTTATGAATAACCCACAATAGCATTTTTTGTCATTTACTTTTTACGAAAAATAATGCCTTATTTTTGAAGCAATTTTTATACACTACAGCATTAATTCTTATTCAATTAAGTACCTTAAATAAATTGTTGATTTAATATAGATCAATATCGCCGTTTACAGCATGTAATTTAAGTGAACATTTTCGGAGATATTACAGATTTAAAATGCAATGAGGAGGCCGCGCTTCACCCTATAGCACTTCGAATCCAGCAGCTATATCGTTCTTTCCAGAGTTTGTTTAACGACAAGGAAGCTGTGAATGTTGTATATAAAGACATTCTGTAATTAATTGTAAAAATTAAATACATAGGGAAAATGTAAAAGTAAATAAGTAAAAATGTACTATATGAATTAAGTTATTCCAAAGATAGCAGGAAATCTTCTTGGTACAGGGAAAGGAAATTGTTTTTCTCCAAATTTAACGCTTGCGGGCTACGGGCAGTAATGAATAAATCAAAACTACTGGATCGGTTTTAATCATTTTTTTACACTGAATGACATGGGATATATATTTTATACCCGTGCGAAGCAGGGGCAGGCCGCTAGTAAATAATAATCAAACTTTATTCGGAACACGAAGAAGTGGAATAGATATTTATTATAAAAAACAACAAAGAAATTTTCCATAAAACAATAAGTTAATTAAAAAAATCTTGTTTTTTAGTACAAGTGCTGTTTAATCTTAAAAAATGTAGTTCATAGTATATATTTACTAACTTTTACCCGCAACTTTGTTTGCGTGGACTGTTGTTGCGTGATAGTTTTATAATACGAGTAGATATATAGAATTTACAGGATTTCTATAGCCTACATGTTACCCCGGTGTATAAGGAACAATTGTGCCAAATTTGATCGATATTGATCACCGGATTCGCCGTGAAAGGGCAACAAATATACATCCAAACCCACAAACTTTCGCATTTATAATATTAGTAGGATAGGATAGGATTAGTAGCATAAGATGGCCCGCAGATAAATTATAATGTGTCCAATTTTGGTTTTTTTTTTTCAATATAAAGTTGTATTTATTGTAAACTAGCGACCTGCCCCTGCTTCGCACGGGTATAAAATATATATCCCATGCCAGTCAGTGTAAAAAAAAATGATTTAAATCGATCTAGTAGTTTTGATTTATTCATTACTGCCCGTGGCCCGCAAGCGTTAAATTTGGAGAAAAACAATTTCCTTTCCCTTTACCAAGAAGATTTCCTGCTATCTTTGGAATATCTAAATTCATATAATACATTTTTACTTATTTACTTTTACATTTTCCCTATGTATTTTATTTTTACAATTAATTACAGAATGTCTTTAAAGAAACTCTTGAAAGAGCGACTTAGCTGCTAAAGTCGAAGTGTTATAGGCGCGAAACGCGGCGTCCTCACGGCATTTTAAATCTGTAATATCTCCAAAAATGTTCACTTAAATTACATGCTGTAAACGGCCATATTGATCTATATTAAATCAACAATTTATTTAAGGTACTTAAATGGATAAGGATTAATGCTGTATTGTATAAAAATTGCTTCAAAAATAAGGCATTATTTTTCGTAAAAAGTAAATGACAAAAAATGCTATTGTGGGTTATCCATAAGAGATAGACATATACCATCGCGGACTTTTCTGTAGACCTTTTCAAGGTGTACAAATACTTAGTACATTATTTTGATAAATCTCGTAGGGTTTAGCCTGCGTTTGCAATGTAAGCGAAAAAAATGTAATTATTTACAGAAACCTCAAAAATTACAGTATTTCTCTACTCCGTATTGAATGTTATTATACGTACGAACCTTCCTCTGGAATCTCTCTATCTATTAAAAAAAACCGCATCAAAATCTGTTGCGTAGTTTTAAAGTTTTATGCGTACATACGGAGAATGCGACTTTGTTTTATAATATGTAGTGATTTATTATACTTATTGAATCAATACAATGATTAGTTAAATTTCATTCCTCATTTGTCGTAACAAATTATGAATGT
This sequence comes from Morpho helenor, assembly GCA_029227775.1. Lineage (NCBI taxonomy): Eukaryota > Metazoa > Arthropoda > Insecta > Lepidoptera > Nymphalidae > Morpho > Morpho helenor. The sequence goes on along the minus strand of JARGCU010000034.1, from coordinate 482,444 downwards.
TGTTATCACCTGTAATTGAAATACCACTTAAGTAGTTTGATGAATAATGCATAAAGTGTGTATTTTGTTGAGAAATTTGTACAACGAATTGAAAGTGTAATAATAAACGCCTCACATTAAAACTTTTAGTAACTAGACCTCTTATAACACCTGTTTTTTTTTAATCTAAAATGAGTTTTTCCCTATTCCCCTAAGAAAATCGGAAATCCTATATGTTACTCCGGTATATAAGCTCCAATTGTACCAAATTTAACCGATATTGCGTGAAAGTGTAACAGACAGATAGACTTTAACATTTATAACACAGTATCGATAGTACATTAAAATAAATAAAAACCTATTTACTACACTAGCGAAATCTAAGGGTTTCATGATTTCAACACGCTATGTTTATTCATTTGGTACATATAACAGCAGTAGAAGAGTAGAATAGACCACCCTCATTTCTTACCGAGGTGGCGTAAAAGGCGACTAAGATAAGTTTTCCTACCGTGTGGTATCCGGTTGAGTATAATAGACAACCCTCTTTATTACCGAGGTGTCGTAAAATACGACTATGGTAAGTTGACATCAGGCAGGCAACCGGTCATGAAATATTTAGCCAAATCATGTGACAACGTGTTCATATTATGTTGTGCTTACCCTACTTAGAGTGGGATAAGGGCAAGAGGATGATGAACAACCTCTTCTAGAGTGGCAAAAAGACTTTCAAGGTTCTTACGTGACGTCAAGAGGAGATTAAAAATCTTCGGGGACAAAACAAGAAGGCATGGTATTTGCATAGGTTTTGCATATACGTGTTCAGTGGTTCCGTTCTCATAGTTACGAATATCGTTTTTTTGCAACCATGCCAAACTGGACTAACTAATTTTAAATAATTTAATAGCCCGTTGTCGTGTCTCTGAATATTTAATTCTTGGAAGCATTCTTCATACATTATCTGTGACAAATACGACATCTGAGATTTATTTGATTCTGCAAGATAATATTTTAAAGCTTGGTACTATGCAACGGTAATGATCAAATTAAATTGCTTTAACCCATGATTAATAATTTTTAATCATTTCATTGCGGAATACAGTGAATTATTTTGATAGAAAGAAATTGCGCTAGCACTGCTATAAAATATGTGGGTAGTATTCCCTAAGTGAGAAAAGGAATTTTCTATCACATAAATTAGACCCGTTCTTAAACTTCCATTGTTCAGACTTCTACATTCTTCGAGCGGATTGGCTTTGAAGGCGTGACAGGCAGACGAAAAGTAAGGTAGATGGAGTTTACTCACATATTCATGAAATATACGAAAACGAATATACTAAACGAGTATATAAGGGTGAGTCTGAATGTTGCACTCATAACAGAAAGACGAGAGGTGCAAGATTAGGATGATATGGATATGTAATGAGGTAGAACGAAAATCCTTTAACCAAAGGATATGAATGAATGATAACTGTATCCTGTAACCAAAGGATATGATAGGGCCATGAATGTGGATGGATATGTAACTAGAAGGAGGCTTAAAAGGAGATGGTAGAATTGTGTGATGAGTGGAGTGATAGGAGAGAATGGAAAACAAAAACATGATAAGCCGACTCCACTGCAAGGGGGTGAAGGAGAAAGAAGATTATAAATATAAAAAATGTGATTTATAGAGGTATTTTAACACTAAAGACGACTCGAATAAAGTCATGGGTACCACTAGTATGTTGTTGTTTATTTTTTTTATTTGGGTCATTCGTTATTCGCGACGTTGCGCCTCATGCAAGGCCGTCGGCTGTCGCTTGTCAAACCGTTTAAAACTTTCTTACGGTGCGGCATTGGGAGAAAATAAACCATTACGACACTAGCAACCAAGGTTCTGTGTATTCTATCGGAGAATGCGACATCGAATTCCCATGAATGCGCTTGCGCGTTTCCATTCTGCATGTGCCTTGCGCACGGAATAAGTGTGAAATGCTTTGTAAGGTCCTATGCGAGTGTCACTTCCGCGCACGTTTCAAGGATCAGATTTCTTATGCTCCGTAGACTATAGAACATTTTTTGGGTAATGTCTCTAGTTATCCATATTGCATGTGGAACGTCGAACCTTATAAAGACCTCGACCTCCCCACCATAGCACATCTCTTTAAACGCATTTGGAGTTCGTGCTTCGAGGAAGCTGTGATACGCCCGAACTCACTGTAGCAGTGGCTTTCGCCTACACTCCAGTTAAATCGAATCACCGAACATTTACGCGCCCATTAATCGCCCAACATGATATTAACGTTCCAATCGCCCTATCCAAAGAACAATGTCACATTTCCCTTACTTATACATGGGAGATGTAACTTTACTCTTCGGATAGCGTCAATAACGAGACACACACATAATACAGCCAGCGTTTTCGCACCCTAGACAGTTTTAGGGTGTGACTGACTTTACCCCCATCATGTATGCTAACATAGTCGCGAATACAGCTTGTTGCATAAGAAAAGATAAAGTAAAATCCAAATTTTCAAATAATCATGAGTTCAGTTAGATTATATCGCGTTTTGGGTTTTTAATTACACCAATTTGTGGACGTCTCTTTCGATACATTAATGGTATTTAAATTGCTTTACAAAACTAGCCTAACATGTTTCCTAACTAACATGTTTCCAATTCGATCAAATCGAAATTTACTTTTTATAAATTTGTAAATTTAGGGCCCTAGTGTATATTAGTAGTACTTTAAAAACCAGAAGTTTCGGGTGCAATTAGTTAGTGTTAATTAAAATATATTCGGGCGGACTGGTCTTCATTAATAAATAGATTATTAGATAAAAAAATCTAGCTCTGTAATTTTAAACATAATTATATTCCTTACTTGCAATGTGTTCTACTACTGTAATTTGAATCCAAAACCTCTGTAGTATATTATAACAATGATATTTTTCTTGTATACTTATTCAATAAATAAGAAGCAATTTTCTCTAAAGTCAACCCATTTATTCTTTCTCAACGACTCAATGACATTGTCGGCGACCATATTCTTATATTCCAATATGAAAGAGGTTTTATTTAAACATGTTGTAATAATACGTAGTAGTTACTGTTCCTCAAAGGTCGTTGTAATAAACCAATTATTCGTACCGAATTAACTGTAACTAAATCTAGTCTGAAATAGCACGGTCGCAGCTGGGCCAGTAGTCACTAGCGCTTCGCCCCATTGACCTGCCTACATCGGTTTTAAATAGTGCGCCCCCCTCTTTCCGCGACTCTCACGGCCCTGGCTCTCCTTTCAACTACTTATTACAAATTGTCGATACTAGAAAATGATTTGGTGCTTTCACCACATCATTTTCGGGATGGTGCAGGGCTGAAGAAAATGTAAACTAGATTTTTTGACTTTGGCGATTATTATCACGTAAGATTGCGGCTTTCGCTATGCTTGAAAACCTATTCAAAATTTATTAAATTCCACAATCAATTTTAGCTTTTCTATTACTTGAAATGACTGAAAAAATTAAGATTATATTGATGATAAATACGCAAATATGTCAATATTCTTGGAACTTGCACGCGATGGCAATGATAAAATGTGATTATTATGAGAATTATATCCTGAAAACAATAACAACCGTGTTTCTTGCTTTTTTTTAAGCTTGCTCTATAGAAGCCATTTATCGAACCACCAAATAAAGTTGATTATTCAAAAGTATTCCTTTACATATTGATTTGATATTTGCATTGATGCAACGCGAGCGAAATGAGCTTTAACCAAGGAATCCTCCAAAGAGAGGAGGGAATATGGGTTAATAACGGATTGATACATATTTTAAGGTGAACTTAACTCAGATCTTTTCAATACACTCACGCACAATTACGCGATTATTCTTATGTATTTAGGGTATTTATTATCATTATGTGTTTAGTGTACTTGAGCGGCTACGTTAACGCGAACGAAGTCAAACGAAAATTTTAAATCAAATAACGACAATCAGAATTGACAATCAACACCATCTCTGGTATGAAAACACTTGAGAGTTCAAACACAACAGTAATAGCATCAGATTGGAACGCAGCCAGAGTGTTAATCTGTATTAATCTGCAGGTCTCTGAACTCCTCGCACCAGGAATTGATCTCAAAAATGGACAGTGGGCGGGCAGGTCTTCTCCACCAAATTTTTGAATTGCAGCTGTTAAGAGAATTAATGATACAAACATCAATGTTAGTTGTACGTATTCCAACGAGATTTTACTTATTCTACTGTTGACGAAATGTCTTAAATTCATGTATATCATTCGTCTCTCGACACAAACTATCAGTGCCATGTATTATCTTAGTTTTCTGTTGTGACATTCCGTTGCCTTTTCTTTGTCATGTTAATTTGTGCCTGTATTAATTTCATTAAGAAATAAACAGTTTTCATTTTATTTTATTTCACATTGCTATGTAAAAGATTTTCATCCGTTTTACTCTAATAAACAGATGGATTAATATGGAAAGTTTGAACTTTTGTAAAATTTGGCCTTATTTAGGACGTGTGGTGATGGGGTTTATCTTGTTAAAAAAATCATGCTTTACAATTAAGAGCATTCTAAAATGAATGAAGATTGAGAACGAGTGACATGGAGTGATTATAAATATTACTAATTCATTATTTACTCGTACTAATGAAGTTCGCAATTTAATCTATTAGCGGTTGTAGGCATATAAAAAAAGTTGCCGAAGGTCAGTTGTCGGCCGATACGGGTCTGTGTGTCGGCGATATTTTTAGTTTGTATCTTGGCCGACATATTTTGTCTATATCACACCAATATAATGTTTTCTATTTGTAACAGCGACTTCGCGTAAAGTTTAGCGTTAAAATATCCTCCGTTATGTAGCTTGTTTTTTGTCTGTTTAGTCTGTTTTACAGCTAATCAACTGGAGCGATATTGATGAAATTTGGAACGAATGAAGCTTGTATACAATTCCAATATATACGATATAACAAGAAAGTTTTGCCCTACCTACCATAACCTACAGAAATAACTTAGAATGACTAATTAAGAACAACATAATGTATAACTGAGATAATTTAAAAACTTCCCTTGACGTGATCGAAGTGGCGGTTGCAGATTGTATTTCACGAACAAAAGAGTCATATTTGATTTGAAGAAGTCTTTTCTCGGCTGAGCTGCTTCTTCTACCCAAAAGAGATATGGAGTTTAAGGCCGTATTACAACATGCTCACATGCGGATTTGCTGACTTTATCACAATGTTTTCCTTCACCGTAAATAGCATAGTATAAATAGTTAACTAACTACTAACATTTATAACAAACTTTGTAAATTTTAGTTCGTTGGTACTGCCAATATTCTGGCCTTTTATCTCCCAATCTTAGAGAGTGTGACAAAATTTACATTTTGAATATTACGAAATCGCCCCAAGATAACACGATTCGCTCGATTTTATCGCTTTTACTATGAAACAAACGCCAAGATGGTGCCAAAATTTTGTTTGAACACATCCTCATAATATATATCTGGCGGATGTGAAGTATTTCCTTGGCAATGACCGACACGACTGATCCAATAAACTCGTAAATGTTAGTGAAATTCAGTTTTTTTTATTCCGGTAGCTAATTCGGTACCAAAATAAATAATGACCTGACTACAAACTTGAGTGGTTCTGTTGCGACACTAAAACTGCGACTACTTTATTCCTGTCTACTTCAATAATAATAATTATATTTACAGTACACATTTGTTTTGAACATAATTTAAAATCTGCCAGCGTCTTTGCCGAAATTTAATTAGCTCTTTTTAAATTGCGAAGTGATGTTTTTTCTTGATGTATTAGATTATAATTCACTTCTAATTTTATATCAACCATTTTTTTATAGTCGTTGGTTTTATGTATTTGGATCCATTTTCAAAGCTATTTTAATACACTCAACGTTTTACAAAATTTTAATTAAGCATGATATTTTTCTCAAACGCTTCGAGGCAAATTTTATCGCTAAGTAGAAGATGAATTTCAATTTAGAATTTAGCAAATATTTTTCTGCTTTTGTTTGCAAATTAAATTGTTATTGTACGCGAACAAAATAAATTACTAAATAGAAATTTATTTTCAAAGCGATTATGACAACAACGATGAAGAATATTAAAAATTAAATTACAATCTGCTCTATGCATTATCTCTTGATTGAGTCTGTTTTTAAAATTAAATATTGTCTGCAAATATTACGATGATATATTTATACACCCAACGTTCATCAGAATTCAATTTTTGCAATATAATTTGATTGGATTGAACACCCCACTGGATCAAACTGACAGCCGCAGTCTAATTACTGAATGGCATCGCATTTTATTGGGCTCGCTTAAATGAATTTTAAATCACGATTTCCAATATTGCGGGGCTTAAATGAAGACCGTTTAATGTACTGACGGTTCTAAAGCTCTGAAACCTCGATTGGAAATGAAATTTCCTTCTAGTATATTTGATATATCCTCCTAATAAAATAATCATCCTCTTGCCTCATTCCTTATCCCATTCGATGCAGGGTCAGCACAACATATTGTCACATGATTTGGCTACGTATTCTACGACGGCCTGCCTGACGTCAACTTATCTTCTTTCTTCTGTCTTATTTTACCTCGTTAAGAAATAAAGTTGGTCTATTTTACTCAACCGGATACCACACGATGGGTAAACTTACCTTAGTCGCCTTTTACGACACCTGAAGGTAACAAATGAAGGTAGTCTATTCTACTCACCCAGATACTACACGGCGGCCTCCTAATAAAATTAGACGTTTGACATTTATTTGTATTTGATAGTATATTTCTATCCGTTGCAAGATTTTTGGTAGTGAACAACAACTTGCGTGATAACTATCTCACTTAATGGTACCTGATGACTTGCCTCATTATCATATTAAGACTGATAACAAAAACATAAAAGCGATGACGATGTCTTAGTTTTCTGACTAGGACGGACATATTTCTGGTAACTGCTTGACTATTAAACATTATCATTTATATGATAATGTTTAATAGTCAAGTTTACAGAAGTGGATTCAGGTGACGATAACGTCACCTGAATCCACTTTTGTAAACTTGACTAAAATACTTGACTAAAACTGAAATACTTCTGTAGGACGCTGGTAAAACTTGTGTGCTGAACTTATACTCTTAAATCTTGAACTCTTAGCATTTCTTAGTTTCCCAACTCACATCCACTTCTAATCCTACTTCCTTCCTACTAATATTATAAATGCGAAAGTTGGATGTATGTTACTTTTACACGGCAAATCCGCTGAACAAATATCGATTAAATTTGGCCCAATTCTTTTTTTTTTTAAACACACACGTTCGTCCGTCCCCACAGTAAGTAACTTAATACATGTGTTATGGGTAACTGACAACTGGTGAATATATACTTATATATTTTTAAATACAAATATACACCCAGGCTCAAAGACCAAAAAATTCATTTATAGAAAATGTTGGCCCTCGGCGGAAATCGAACCCGCGACCCGCGGAGCTGAAGGCAGGGTCACTACCCACAGCGCCAACGGGCCAGTCGGATTTTTTTCCTACACACTGGGCCGTATCATATAGGCTAAAGAAATCCTGTTAATTCTACAGGAATAGAATGACATTGAAAAGCGCCATCTATTATCAACCTATCACGCGATAACTGCTCGATGTTTTTTCTTATTGGCTAATGTACACAATAAGAGAATGTGGAAAGCCCATGTTTATAAAAAATTGGCATGTGTATCTTATATTTAGAGTTTATTGTTAACATCATTTTAGTTTATATTTTTGTGTTCTTTAAAAGTATGTCAGGAGAAATATAAAGGTCAGAACATATGATTGGTAGTTTGCCAATGTTTGAAAAATGTGTCTTTTCATACAATATGCTATTTGTGTTTCTTTCTATGTTAAATCTATTTTTTTTTTCGTTATAGGTAAGGGAAGAGAAAACCGTAGAGTATTATTATCAGTAAGTAAACGAATGTCATTATTTTTTTCTATAGCCTGCTGAGTGAAACTTTTATAAGGCCCATAGTAAGCTACCGTGTTTCGGTTTACAGGTTCACATTCAGTATCACAAAAAAGTTTTGATATGCGATTTTGTTGTGGAGTCACTCTCCTGATTACGCTTCGGTTGCGGGGCGAAACGATTGTTGAACTTGTGATATTGAACGTGTGTAGTGCTCGTGTATTATGGTGGAGGTTTGTAGTGCTTGTGTTTTTGGAAACCCTGCATGTATCAGGCATGAAAAGGGAAGTCATTGGCGTCAACATAGATAAGTTTTTTAAATTAAATATTAAGACAGGATGTCCGTCGGGGTATCTAGTTATTTAATGATAAATATTTTTTTAATTATCTTTCCACCGTCCATAAAAACTTTATCATCAGATTGAATATTTCTTTCTTTAGATTTCTTCCGCTACTACGAGTAATTTCGCACATACGTTTAGTAATCGTATTTTTGCATTAGTATTTTCACGGTTAATTCCTTGAAAAAAATTCTTTTATCGTGTGACGGATATAGTGAAAAGTTAAATGCGCTTTCTTAAATAATTTCCTCAGCAAACACAGTTGACCTATTTGCTATTCCAACCTCAAAGGCATTGAAGGTTAAAGCGCTCGAATGGTGGTGTTAAGCTCCGCGTAGTAATTGCGCTTGACCTGTTTCCACATGTCGGAGTTAGCTCGCTCTACATGCACCCACAAACGTTCTCTGTACATTTGATATTTTAGTTTTGTATTTAATAATCACTAGTGGTGCTCGTGTCTTTGTACGCTCCAAATTTAGCGTTTATTTACCCTTAATAACATTTACACGAAATATGCCGTGTGGTATCCGGCTGAGTAGAATAGACCACCCTGTTTCTTAACGAGGTGTCGTAAAAGACAAAAAAGGTAAAGTAGATATCAGGCAAGTAAAAGACCGGTCGTGAAATACCGTGAAATAGCCCAATCACGTGCCAACATGTTTGTAACATGTTCTTTGTTTATAAAGGTTTGTTATATATAAAGATTAATGTTAAGTATCTGGATGACCGAGGCTGGTTCCAATCTTTTAAAAGATACAAAAAAATGCAATAAAAAAAAGGAAAAAGCGCCGGATGACATGTGGGAACCGGTCCCAGGATTAGAACTTTTTTAGTTCGCGCGTTACCACTATGCTACCACAGCCTTGCATTTGACATCTATTTCTATTTTCGTAGTTTTTTTAGGGCCCAAAAACAGGGATAAAACGAGATTTTTTAAATAAAACCTAGCCAGATCGATTTTTTTCCCCCAAAACCCCCTATATGGTTAATTTCTGGAAAATCGTTGGAGCCATTTCGAAAATTGATTTTGGAAAATTGGTTGGAACAGTTGGATTCAGGAAATATATTTGTATATATACATACAAGATGTGTAGAGATAAGCTGTGGTAACCCAGCGGTAACACCGTGCGATTCTCTCGAGGAGGTCACGGGTTCAAACCCGGGCAGACACCAATGAGTTTTTCTGTTAAAACTTATTTGTCTAATTGATAATTGCAATTTATCACACGCTTTTCGGTGAAGGTAAACATCGTGAGGAAACATATCTCTAGAGGATTCTGGAGATATGTGTAACCTACCAATCCGCATTGGAGCAGCGTGATAGGTCTAAGCTCCAAATCTTCTCTCCACAACCGGAGAGAAGAGGCCAATTATCAGCAGTGGGATAGTAACAGGCCGCTACTTACATACAAGATTTAACTCATTTAAATATTAAAGATGATCCCGCAACTGGCAAGCGGGTTGATGATGAACTTTATGGCGTGATGTTGTCTTACTCACAACATCACGCCATAAAGTTTTTGCTTACTGTCGAAATATCAAATGGTTATACCATCCTAGTGATGGTCGTGGATTAGTTCACCGGCAGAATCTAGTCGGTCTTTATTAGAATTTTCTAATTTTTTTTTTAATGTAAAACTTTTCGTTACTTACCTTTTTACTCTAAACACCTTTAAACAGTTTAACATAACAGAATACGTTACAAAGGCGATAAAGGCAGTGTTGGGATTTTATTTTGTTTATTTTGGATATTCTGGAAACCTGTCGGTTCATCGAACTTGGCGAACGTTTTTGTTTTTTTAACATTTCTGGTTGGAAGTCAATGTCCCGATATTGCGCATTTTATTAAAACCCTCTTTTTTCATCCAGACGTGCACTTGACTTTATATTATTTGAAAACATCGTATAAAATTCTAAAGTGCTTTCAGATTGTCTTTAAAAAGTCTTAAAGTAATATTTTATATACAAAAAGGTAATTTCTTATTTTTTTGTTTCCATGACTTTTGTATATTTAAATCTTTAGTAGATGTACTAAACAGAATATATGAATATTATGCAACTTGTATGTCTCAAAAATATTAGCCATTCGGCGCTTGAAAAGTGTTTAGAAGAGACTGACGTTTTTCATGCCAGGGGTTTCAGCGGTCATGTAAAGGAAGGCATCATTACCATTAAAAAGATAGGCGATGTATACAATAGTAAAAGCAGGAACTGACATAAGCTTGCGGCTCCTGCTTTGCGCCATGCAAAAGTGCGTAAGCCATTTGTGGGTTTTGGTATAAGATTCTATAATAAAATTCCACAATCAATTTCAGCTTTGCCATTACATCAGTTTAAAAATCACTATTAAAAAGAGGCTAATACAGAAAGCCTACTATACTCTCGAAGATTATTTAGAAGATAAGAATGTGTGGATATAGCTCTCTTTGAACCTGTACAAGACAGTAACGTAAATGTAAATAGAATTAAGAATTATATTTTTAAAAGAGCAACCGCCGAGTTTCTTGCTGGCTCTTCTCGGTAGGAACAGCTTTCCGAACCAGTAGAGTTGACGATTCAAAAGCACTTGTTTACAAGTTTATTTGAATAAAGTTTTTTTTAATTTGAATTTGAATTATCATCTCCATAGCAATCATCACAATTATGAAATACTAGCTTTCACTTGCAACTTCGTTTGCGTGGGCTTATGTAGCGTTATACGTTGATAATAGATAGCGCTTTTCAATGTTATCATATTCCTGTAGGATTAACAGGATTTCTATAGCCTATATGTTACCCCGGTGTGTATGGAATAATTTTGACGTATTTTATAGATATTGGTTCAGCGGATTCGCTGTGATAAAGTAACAAACATACATCCATACTCACAAACTTTCGCATTTACAATATTAGTAGGAGTAGGATGTACATTTACGGCCTGTTTTTAAATTACCAATAATCAGATATGTTCGGAACATATCTGACACATATCTCGGAATTTAGCGTTTCTCAGGTTTCTGATAGGCTTGTTCAGCACTAAAAGTCCTTAATAAGTTAACAGGTAGGTCATTTGGCTGTTATTTTGGTTATCTGCTGGATAGCAAATACCTATTTCAAAATGGCCGCAATTTTTTTAGAGAAATTTATCTGTTACTTAGTTTATTTGTCGGTTAACTATCCGACAATATATCAGTAACTAGTGAAAAAGGCCCTTTATATTTGCTAATTGTAATCGTAAAAGACGTATTGTACCAAATAGCAAACTCCTGGCAAATAGAGCAAGCCGGCGTGCATCGGCCCGGAACCGGCGGTGCATCGAAAATAGCGGAGGCCCACTTCCACAAGGACGGCGGGCGTGCGGTTTTATTTCGAGCCCACGATGCCGCGCGCCGAGCGACGGGCGGAAGTCGTGTGGAAACAATTAACGTGGGCCCGTTTGGACCAGCCTTTGTGATGAATTTTCTGCATTGGGGACCTTCCTACTTCGTCGACTTCACTGGAAGCCACTGGTCGAATTGGTATACACTGTTAAAAAGAGGCTGATACATAGCTTACTATATTGTTGATGATTATTTAGATGATAATAATGTGTGGATATAGCTACTGTTTGGTCCTGTACAAGACAGTAATGACAAAATGATTTTTTTAAATATAATTTTTGTTACTAGTTAAGTGATAAGAATTATATTTTTAAAAGAGCAACCGTTGAGTTTCTTGCTGGTTCTTCTTCTCGCTGGTAGAAACAGTTTTCCGAACCAGCAATAGAGTTGACGATTCAAAAGGACTTGCTTACAAGTTTATTATAATATATTGAATTTGAATTTAAATCTACGTTGAAACCAAATAAAATAGATACTAATCTAGTATTTCCTATTCACTTACATACGATTGTTTGGTAGGACTCTATCTTTTCTCATTTTTATCTGTATGTGCTTAGAGGTATGTTTTGTAGAAGGCTGGTAGTATGACTATGGTTAGTTGCACTTCGTCGGGAGTGTAACGAAATATCGCCGACTTCGCAGGTGAATATTGACCAATTTTGAAATCCGTCGGTACTTGGTAGTATCGGTATTTGATTTTCAAAGTACTTAAAATGCTTATTAGACGTCTATGTTTTCCATAAATCAGATCTAATCAGAAAATCAGCCCCAATCCAGCATCCCCGCTCGTCGTCAAGTTGCGGTGGCGACCTTGGCGTGCATTGATCGCTGCGGCCTTTGCTCTTGAATCCACTCGGCCAGTATCCATGAAGCACCGTTAACGATGATAGTTAAAGATTATAAAAGATACTAACAATCGCCAGCGGCTACGCCCGCATGGAAAGATTAAAACATTAATATAGTATTTTGATAACCATAAAAATGATTAAAGTAGATTAACCTTAAAAGCTAGACATATGCTGTCGCGGACTTTATTTAGAACTTTTAGAGGGGAACAATTTTGTAATACATGATTTTTTAATAATTTTCACCATTTATTTAGGGCACGCAAAGATAGCTTCAAATTTTGCCGTTTTCGTATTATATTTTATTGCTGCTCCTCTCCTATTCATCTTTTTTTTTATACAGGAAAAAACCCCTTAAGGGTACCGCCGCCCGTCGGGAACAAGCGGCGGTTATGTCGGACTCGCACCGAATAAAACGACCTGTGTGCTCCACCACGCTGCCGATTGCAAGGACAGGGTATCGTTGTACACATTGCCCCCATCCCCGCCGACAGCTCTGATCCCAGAGAACACCACCTCCGGGCAGGGACCCCTCGAAAGAGAAGCCCTCCTCCGCTAACTGGTGCATCGGGAGCACCAGATGCATCGACCGCTTCGGGGACCTGTAAGCCAATCGCCCGATATACGGGTCAACTTACCTTAGTCGACTTTTACAACACCTCAGTAAGAAATGACGGTGGTCTATTCTATTCAGCCGGATACCACACAGCGGATCGATTTACTTAGTCGCCTTTTACAATACTTCGGTAAGAAATAAAAGTTGTCTATTCTACTCAGCCGGATACCATTCTACTCATCCGGTCATTGTCTATTACACTCACATCACGTTCTACTATTAGTGCGAGTATATTTAGATATTTTTGATTTGTGTTATTGTAAAGGGGGGCAATCAATCTGTAGTGGGTTAACGCACAAATCCTGAGCCGGTGCCAGCGGCGCGGTGTCGGTGAACTCGTTAAACGATAGCATTATACTGGGATATTGCATCTGGAGCCAACTTGTGGCGCGATCGTTATAATAGATCTGGATATATCTATCTACTTGTCTATTACTAGATGTTCCCGCGTAGTTACGTTCTAATGGATGAAACCGCGACTTCGGTCGAGTCTACTTTAGTGTTAAAATAACCTCAATTATGTATTTAATTATAATATAATATAATAATTGGGAACAGCAATATTTTTTGCTGTTCCCAATGAAAAACATTAATCTTCTTCTTCATCAGTCGTACACTTTTGACAGAGTGGTCGTGGTTGAAGATGCTTTGCATTCGTTATTGTAGCTATTGCAATGCGTCTCCATCTGTCGCGATCTTCAGCGTCTCTCGCACCTTGGACTACGGATTTTTGGGCTATTGATCGTATCAAGTCCGCCCAACGCGTGTATGATAAACCGCGTGACCGTTTGCCTTCAATTTCCCCCTGGACGAGTCTTTCCATAGAATGTTCGTTTCGAACGATATGGCCAAAGTATTTGAGGATTCTCATCTGCACCGTCGCAGATAATCTCGTTTTAATTTTGAGATCCTTCGAAATCGAGGTGTTAGTCCGAAACGCTGTCCAAGGTATGCGCAATGCCACATTTCAAGCGCGTCGATTTTTCGTCTATCTTTCAGACGAACAGTCCACGTTTCTGCACCATATAGGAAAATTGGAAAAACTAACCATCTCATAAGGCGGACATTAGTGGCTTTAGTGATATTGCGGTTGCGCCAGACTCTTTTAAGCCTCTCGACAGCAGATCTTGTAAATATTCTAAAAAAACATTAATATTCATCCTATATTAATGTTCGGTGTATAAGCTACTATCGCACTAAATTTCATCATTATGGGACCAACGGTTTTGACTTAAAGGGTGACAGACACACCCACACAATAGCTGTGGAGATGTTCCCCAGCTATTGTTCAAAAAATTAATTATCAAAAATTTCATTTTGCAAACGATACAATTTATTTCTGAAATTTCTTTTAAGTAAAAAAATACCTTTGTAGAAAATATATATTTTTTTTGTTTTAACAGGTTACTAGCAATTTGGGCTACGAATTACTAGTGAACTTGTTAACCCTTCCAGATAAGCTAAATGATTGTGCTAGGAATGGGTTCACGTCGGTAATATTGGCCGGGGGATTCGTACCCACGATCTCTCAATCGCAAGTCCGTTAACCTAAACATTCCGCTACGGCCGCTTTTTACTCTAAGTATTATAGTATTCTGACAACCATAAAAATGGTTAAAGTGGGTTAACCTTATAAGCTAGACATATGTTGTCCCGGGCTTTTATTCAGAACTTTTAGAGGGGAACAATTTTGTAATACATGATTTTTTAATAACTATTACCAGCACACGCAAGTAAAGCTTTAAATTTTGCCGTTTTCGTACTATTTTTTATTGCTGCTCCTCTCCTATTCATTTTAGCCTTATGTTATAGAGCCTTTCTCAGTAAATGGACAATCTAACACTGAAATATTTTTCAAATAGGTCCAGTAGTTCCCGAGATTAACGCGTTCAAACAATCAAACAAACAAACAGACTCTTCAGCTTTATATATTAGTATAGATTTGGAAGCGCTTTTGAAAGAGTTGAAAAGCTAATTTCAGTGACTAGCGCGTTGCTATGAGCTTTAGCAGAACAACCAAAACATCCTCATAAATATAATACAAAACAACATAACAAATTATCCCAACTCCCCGGCAGCTAATTCCTTTAATAACCGCCCTTGTGTGTTTATTTAAAGTATCTTTGTTTCTGCCAGTTCACATCGCTCGGTGTGGGACGGTTTCCGTTTGCGAGATTAATTTGTGCTTGGGTGGGTGATGCTGTCCTTTGTCCTGCCAGAGATGTTGGCTCGCAATTGGCAGGATGTGAATTGTTCTGTCGCCTTGATTTCGAACATCATTTGACGGCTGGAAATTTAAAATGTCATCTGTTAACGTGAATAGGTATAACTGATGAGATATTTATATACACGTAGTAGTGCCGCGCAATTTCGCAATCCAGTGTCCAGTTATAAGTATATGGTGGTTTATTAAAGATTCGTGTGTTATCCGGCTGAGTATAATAGACCAGCCTCTTTGTTACCGTGGTGTTGAAAAAGGCGACTAACGTAAGTCGATCCGCCATGTAGTATCCGACACATTAGAATAGACATAGTATTTGTAATTGCTAACTAAATAAAAACTAACAATATAATCTAGTGCATAGCTGGTAGCAATTTAAATACTAGATTTCTTATAATTAACATAGCCCTCAACAGTATACTAAGCTTTATGGACAAGTGTCTTGTTTAATTGCTTTTTTGAACTCGTGTAAAGGCAATTCCAAAATAGATTGTAGAATTTTATTATACATCCGTGTGGTATCCGGCTGAGTAGAATAGACCACCTTCATTTCTTACTGAGGTGTCGTAAAAGGCGATTAAGTTAAGTTGACCTCAAGCAGGCAGACGGTCTTAAAATAACTAGCCAAATCGTCGAATAACATGTTTAAAACAAGTTGTGCCTACCCCAATTAAGTGGGATAAGGTCGGGCTGGTTTATTGTATCTAGTTGTGGAATATATTGGAGTTTGTTTGCTTTCTCTTGAATTAAAAAGTAATGAAAAAAAAATATTTTTAAAAATTTGCAGGGATAATTTATTTCAATATCACATATTTAAATAAAATACCTTTTGGTTTATCCAGTTTAGCAATAAGAAGTTGATATTAAGAGGCAATGATCTCTTATTTACCATTGACGCCGCAACAAACAAATTCTCGACTCGAGACGGGTTTCGTCTTGAGATATGCATAAGGAACTTTTCTCGAGAGTAAGAAGTTTCAATATTTAAAAAGAAACACTTTTTATATCATAAAAGTAAAGCGTTACCCTGTTTAGTCTTCAATGTTCCGAAATTATTTAATTACCTACCTAAAACTTTGAAACGATCCGCTAACAAAAATACAACTACCGGTAACATTAACGCTTATTAGTTTCACCTGACTGTGTGTATATATGTATATGCAACCGACTCCTTTAAACTCATTTTATATACAGTTTAAACGGAAATATTTAATTCCAAGTTTATCACACTTTCTAAAAAATTAGATAACTTTTTCCACGTGTACTTAGTGCCATCTTTCGTATATTTTCACGATAAAACTATTCGATTTTTAATTTAATGCTCTATGAAAGCGTGTTTTTAGTTTTTTTTTTAAATTATATTCATTAAAAGTTTAAGGCCACCATCGACCATGGGCTCGCATCACCGTGGACAAACAAGTTCGATGCACCGCCCCACGGACCTGGGGTTCCGTTAACACGTATCGTATATCGTGCATTGCCTCTCTGAATGATAAAACTGCATCTGTATCTTTGTTTACTGTTTCTAAAAGGGATTTAGGTCGATGAACTGAATTTTGGTTGACGTCAGAAAAGGTTCGATGGCTGATGGGGATGTACTGCCATCGATGACCTGTTGTCGTGCTTCAATATAGTCAACGTTGTCGAGGGTCCGGCGTTTTAAAGGTATAATCGATATAGGCGTGTGCAGATATGAAACCAGAAACAGAAATAAATGTTACATGTTTTTAATACAACCTCCTCCTTCATAGAGTTGGTCATTAATATGAAAAAGCATTGTGGCTGTCATATTTTTATATGTCATTCATTGAGTTGTTAAGAGAGAGTAAATGAGTTGATTTCGGGAAAATTGCTAATTAAAAAAATTAATAATACCAAGGCTACGGCGTCAGAAAGTTCGTAGATCGTTTGTGGGCTTCGGTATACATTTTTATAATAAAATCCCACAATCTATTTTGGACTTGCCTTTACACAAGTTCAAAAAAGCAATTAAAAAGACATTTATAATGCTTATTATACTGTTGAGAACTATGTTAATATAAGAAATTTAGGAATTAAATTGCAACAAGCTATGCACTAGATTATATTGTAAGTTTTAATTTGTTAACAATTACAAATACATCATTGATATATTTAATTTTGAAAAGAGTGACCGCCGAGTTTTTGCTGGTTCTTCTCGGTAAGTGCACCTTTCCGAACTTGTCGTACCTTTGTTATAATTTGACGATTCAAAAAAGGTTGTAAAAGCCGATTTGAATGAAGAATTATTTGAATTTGATATAATCTTTTGAGGTGACAACGGTTATGTCTTAATAGCCTCATTCGTTTCGTGAGTTGTGAGGTGAGCTTTTAAATATTCTTATTAATTTTTAATTTTAAGTATTTAAATAAACCGTTATACAAAATTTACGATGATCTCATGTTCTATTAAGAAAATGTTATAAATAGTATTGAAATTATACGCCTACCAAAGTTCAATAGCAACTTGTCACTAGTGAGATATTGCTAGAAAATATAAACATTGGATTTTTATACGGTACCTATATTTTTATTTATTCAGATCCTTAGTTTCCAAAGTGGTCCAGGTTGACCCTAGAGGTCCGCAAGAGACTAGACCACGGGGTCACCTTACATGGTTAGTAGAACCTATGTTGCAAACAGCTGCGCTATTGTTATATTGTAAACAGCATATTGTAATTTTTTATTTGTTGCACAATTATGTACATATTTAAATTATTTTCAAAAACCGTGATTGTCGAGATTTTTGCTGGTTCTTCTCGGTAAGTAAACCTATCAGAAGCAGTGATACCTTCATTGTAACGATTCAAAAGTGCAAAATAATTTTATCATAACTTTTGTACTATGGGATTCCGCAAAGTAATCCCTACTATAAATGATTCAAAAGTGCTTGTAAAAGTCAACTTGAATAATTCTTTATTGAATTTGGCTTTTAATAGTTTGGATTAGGGGAGTTTCCAATAAAAGCTCCCAGTTGGCTTTAATTTTTCGGACTTTTTCAAATTATCGTCAACGAATTTACACAACCTTAACAAATTATACCAGTTTAACCTTTATTATGAACTAATCTGCGTTTGAAAATAAGCCGCATCGAAATCCATTTAGTAGTTTTTAGTTCATCTTGGACAGATAGTCACGACGGCGAAATTTATAT
This sequence comes from Morpho helenor, assembly GCA_029227775.1. Classification (NCBI taxonomy): domain Eukaryota; kingdom Metazoa; phylum Arthropoda; class Insecta; order Lepidoptera; family Nymphalidae; genus Morpho; species Morpho helenor. The sequence goes on along the minus strand of JARGCU010000034.1, from coordinate 463,926 downwards.
AATATATATAAATAAGAATTTTTCAAATTTTTTTTATTCTTTTTACGAAGAGATTGTCACGTATAAAAACAGTTTTATATATAAATTTAATCTAAAATGTATCTTAGATAACGTCAACAACAAGTCGCCATAACGCTATCATTCGCTTTATCATCATAACAAACGCAAAATTAAATGACTTTCTTTTGAATCATCGTTACTGCCAAATGACTTACACTTCTAGACATCTATGCTAATATTATCAATATGGAAGTCTGTCTGTTACACTTTCACGTCTATATCCGCTTGAACTATTGAATAGACTTCGTACATATGATACTTTATTGGGCTAAAATAGGATAAAAATATCCTGTTTTAAGTTAAAAAAAACACAGTACATAATTGGATGCAAATTGATTTTTACAAAACTAATGAGAATATTATTTTGTTATAATAAAACGTAAATAAAAACGCGAATTGATTGATTGATTTTATCGCGGATTAAAGCAAATTAATATTCTCATAACTTTGTATTATGGACCTTCGCAAAGTAATGTCTAATTCTATGAATTATGATTTTTACAAGTAATTTTGAATCTTGTAATTGTAATAAAATAATCACTGATGCGGAAAGGTGCTCTTACCGAGAAGAACCAGCAAGAAACTCAGCGATCGCTCTTTCAAGCGGAAAACGAAATTTGAAAACTTAGGTAAGTATAACTTTGAGGTATACGAGTGTAAATAACGTCAATATACAAGTGTTCGTAGTTTTATTTTTCAGTCATGTTATTATTTTGTTAGTAATCAATGATAAAGTAATAGATTGTCTAAATATGTCCACTGTGATACGTTATCAGATACGCGCAAACTTGACCTTGCTAAAGCGACGTACTTTGTTGCACTGAGAGCGACTGCGTAATAGACATTATTGTTTATATATAATCCTGGGACACCCTCTGGTGAGGGGTTCTAGCACCATTCATCGATATTTTAATGAACTAGCTTATATTATAAACGACATGCCGTGTGGTATTCGGCTGAGTGGAATAGATCACCCTCATTTCTTACCGTGATATCGTAAAAGGCGACTAAGGTAAGTTTACCCGCCGTGTAGTATGCGGCTAAGTAGAAAAAACACCCTCATTCTTACCAAGTTGTCGTAAAATACGATGGTAGTTTAGGTTGTCATCCGGCAGACGACCGGTCGTAAAATAAGTAGCCAAATCATGTGTCAACATGTTGTGCCGATCCCACTTATAGTGGGATAAGGGCAGGAGGATTTTGAGTTATATTATAAACGATCTTAGCTGCTAATCTAATCAGGCAGACAGGCTCGCATTTAGGTATATGAAAACATACGAGTTTATCAAAACTTTACCTCAAGCACCGAATTATGTATTACACAATATTATGAAATGTTACCTTTTCTACAATAATAATGCGAAATATCAGACTTCTCGAAGTTGTTTCTTCGCGTATTGAAATAAGAAAATAAGCTTGGGAACATAATAACCTCGACCTTAAACGTGGTTTGGTTGATAGACAAAATGCAGTCTGGACGGCGTTACATATCCATTAGCATCTATTATAATCTAATCTAATATTAATTCTGCATAATCAAAATCAGTTCTATAATGAATTACCTTGATTCTTTGCCTAGTTTCTACCTACGAGTTCCTTCACGTAGTATCTAAATTGAAATTGTTTATGCACTGAACTGCAGTATCGAAATTGAAATTGTTCATCCCACTCTATCATTCTTTTAATTTCGCTCCATTTTAACGTCAAGGATAAGCTGTGGATAGCTCAGCGGTGTGACCGTTTGACTCTTTCGAGAGAGTCACGAGTTCAAACCTCGCCAGGCACCAATGAGTTTTTCAATTAAAACTTATGTGTCTAATTGATAATTGCAATTTATCACACGCGTTTCGGTGAAGGAAAACATCGTGAGGAAACCTGCATATCTCTTGAGAAGTCTGGGGATATGTGTAACCTACATATTCGCATTGGAGCAGCGTGGTAGGTCTTAGCTCCAATCCTTCTCTCCAAAAATGGAGAGAAGAGGCATATTCCCAGCAGTGGGAGAGTAATAGGCTTTGTTATACTTTACTTTACTTTTTTTATTTTGCAAAAAATTACCGAACTAAGCTCGGTCTACCAGGTACAAATAAACATTTTTACATATTATTATGCGAATCTAATTATTTTGTTCTCCTGCATAATACTATACTCGTTCCTTGTATAAGTTATAATTAATATACACAACAGTGAAATCCCATCCGCTAGTGTTATGATTTTTTTCAATTTATAATCAAATTAGCAACTAATTAAATCAAAAAGAGGTCCTTGAAAGTAAATCCGCACTGTCTCGTGTTATATGTATAAAGGTCGAATACAGTTGTGTATTTAGTTTCTTTTATTGCCTTATGTAAGTTCGTAAAATACGTAGTCAAATCATGTGTAATCCACGATATTAAATTTATTCGCAATTTATATGTAATATTTTTTTTTTTAATTTTCAAATTTCTTTTTTAATATAGGTATCATATGTCATATCTAATAGTAAGAATAGCATTGCTTACATATCTGATAAGTAAACCCTATCCTAACTTCAACTTCGCAACACGCTGAACCATATCGTTAACTTTCGTTCTTCTATGGATCTCCTTTCTGATTTTATCACGTAGAGATCACGTAAGCATAGCTCGCTCCGTCACTCTTTCGTCATCCATCTGCTACATATTACTTACTATATATTACTCATTATAAAACAAAGTGCCCTGAAGCTGTTTGTCTGTATGTGATCGATTTTTTCCAAATTTACTAAACGGATTTTTGTACGGTTTTTACTTAAAGGTAGTGCAATTTTTGAAACATATTTAGGGTAATAGTACATTACTGTTGAATTCTTGCTGGGGCGGGATTTACGTGGAACTTTGTTACACACTTATTTACATGCGGGCAAAGCTGCGGGCACCGCTAACATCTATACTAGTATATAAGACTTTGTAGAAAAAGAGTTTGTTTGTTTGAACGCGCTAATATCAGTAACTACTGGGCCGATCTAAAAATTCTTTGAATGTAAGATAGTCCATATATCGAGGAAAGCTATAGGCTATATAACATCACCCTAAAATGAATAGGAGAGGAACAGCAATAACAAATATTGCGAAAACAGCAAAGTTGAAAGCTTTGCTTGCGTGCGCTAAGTAAATAGTGAAAGTAATTAAAAAATCATATACTACTAAAATTGTTCTCCTCTAAAAGTTCTAAATAAAAGTCCGCGACAGCATATATCAAACTTTTAGGGTTAACCTAATTTAACCACTTTTATAGTTATCGAAATACTATATTACGGTTTAATCTTTTCACGCGGGCGGAACCGCGGGCGAAAGCTAATAAAATATAACTGTATTCAATATTCATCAATATTGCTCAAGCGGATATTAGCCGTAACAGACAGTCAACAAACAACAATAATACAGAGTGTGCAAACATTGTATTGCTTTAAGCAATCTCTTGCAGATAAATAAGATTGCGTACAAAGGTGTTATTGCTCTGACACCTTGAAACAATAACAGTGTGTAGCAAAGTCAACACTATTCAATTGGACAAAGTATGAAAGCTTACGAAATAAGCTTGCGTCCCTTGTTTTGCGTATTAGAAAAACAAAAACATAACGGATTTTTTGTAAATTCCTTTAATACGTTCCAATCGAAGTCCAATGAATGGATGAATGGGTTGAACGAATTGTTTTAACTGTTTGTAATAACATACCTGGCTTAAAAAAGTTTCATTTATTGTAAACAAATGTTAAAAAGCAACAATTTTAAAAGAACTGCGCGTTGAGTGCTCCGTCGTTGACAAGTGGGCACAATGTGTAGCATCATAGCAATAACTAACTAGTCAGTTACAAGGCAATTCAAATTCTAAATCCAAATATTCTCTATTTTGTTAATTTATAAACAAGTGCTTCTGAATCGTCAACTCTACTGTTGTCTTTTTGCCTCTACCGAGAACAAGACAAGACACAAACTTAGCCATGCGAATAAAATCGCTGGAACTGAAAGAATGTAAGGATTTGAGCCACTACTAATAGCAACGTAAAAGTAGTATAATGCAGTATTTCGAATAAGTCTCCGGGATAACTTGATTTTATGGATATTTACAAAATGCCATGTGGTTTCCAGCTGATTAGAATATCCCACCCTGATATTTTACTGAGGTGTCGCAAAAGACGACTAAGGTAAGTTGGCGTCAAGCTGCAGCCGGTCGTAAAATTCGTTGCCAAATCTCGTTACAACATGTTTAAAACATGTTGGGCCGACCCCACATAGAGTGGGACAAAGGCAGCAGAATTATGACAAAATGTATCATTTTAACTAATTCACACAAAACCGCATCGAATTTCTTACTTTTCTTATGAATAAGTATTTTTATTAGAGAAAACGCAAATCTGTTCAGTAGTGTTTATCTCGCACACATTGACATGCAGAAGGCGAAGGGGGACTTTGTTTTATAGCATGTTGATGATGCTGAGTGTCCCGGGGCGCGTCCAGGTGGCGACCTAGACAACACGGCCACGAGCCATCTCGCTCGGCTATCGACTCCGCGTAAACAAAGATACGATCAAATAGGTCAGTACGGAGCAGCGTTATCGGTCAGCGCCGCGGGAGCCGCCGGCCCCGGCCGCTCGCTGCCCGCCTCAGTGCCCGCCCGGACGGCTATCGACGAGCACGTACCGCGTGCCATGCACCGCGCAGGCGTAAGGCACGACTAATCCATAGTGAGCGATCAGCTGATACAGAGTGAGCCAGTGCACAACATGGGCCAGTCCTTCGGCACCAACTCGCACAACGGCGAGAGGCATTACGTCAGGAAGGAGATAGGTACGTGCTTTTTGATCTATCGCAGCCACTACCAGCTCGTCCTGTGAGCGCTGGACGCAGTCACCGCTCCATTTGCCAAAACTATCTTTGTATGACCGTATGTGATATAACGCGTTGGATAATGCATAATGCACTGGGCGACGTAATGTCGTGTCAATATTTAAGTCGCTGCCACCTGATTTAACAGACGGAGAACAATATAAAGTGTTATTTAAGTGTTACGGTTCGCTGTAGCTCCCAGTGTGGAATCGCATTTAATTAAAGTTTATGAAAAAACTTATATAAGTAATGCAGTGTTATGTAAAATTTGCTGTAAAGTTAGCGACCGCAACATACGGAAATTAAATTTTTATATATAAAGATCCGATGGATAATATATTGGAGTTTAGAATGTAGTATGTTAATTTTTATGTATAATCGATTGTTTTGTTTTTTTTTATGTGTAGTGTAAATCGGTGCTTAATTGTGAATGCGAGATTGTTAAATTCTAGTTATAATTTAAATTGCTGCTCGTTTATTTTTTTTATATTACAAATTACATCCTTCTATCGCATTCAACCAGAAAACTATTTAATTTGACATAAATTTTGTGATGCTTTTATAATTTAGACATCACTGTCGGATCGGAAAGGTACTTTGAAAGATTTTGTTTATTCGGCTTGTTGTCTAAAGACTTCTATTGCCATTCTTATGCCTTGGAACGACATCATCTATTGCTTAAACGTCAATTGATATTAACTTACTAGTTCAAAATAAAGGTTTTTAAAATAATTTAATAGTTTAAGGGCGTTATTTTGCGGAGTTCCATTACACAATATCAATGACCTTACAATGAATACATGCATTAAGAACATTCTCAACGATCGTGCTATTCAATCTGGGATAGATTCCAGGATAAAATTATAAAGCGACGCACCATCCACGCAATCAATTAAATCAAGCAATCAAACTAATCTTATCGCTGAATATGGCAAAACAATATTATTATTACTCGTATTATTCAAGTCATAGTTGACCCAACTACTTTACTTTGTTTCGTTTAAGTATTTACTAACATTGATGACAACTTTCAAGCCGTGTGGTATCCGGCTGAGTAGAATAGGTCTTTTATACTCCACCCTTATTTCTTACCGAGGTGTCGTAAAAGGCGACTAACGTAAGTTATCCCGCCATGTGGTATCTGGTTGAGCAGAATAAAGCACCCTCTTTCTAAGCGATATGTCGTAAAATACGACTAAGGTAAGTTGACGCCAGGCAGCCGGCCGGTCGTAAAATACGTAGCCTAATAATGTGACGTGTCTATAACATGTTGTGCTGACCCCACTTAAAGTGGGATAAGGGCAGGAGGATGATGATGAATATTACAACTTTTGCAACCCGTTACTCTAACTGCACTACTTTTTATAACTTCACCTGTAGGATATTCAATATTTCATAATGACATTTTATTTCATTACGTTAGTCATTATATTTGACTCGTTATATTTTGCCGCGAAAATAATTTTGAAATAATTTCATCATTGTTGTGAAGCTAACAGAAGGCTGCGATTTAATTTTCAAACGCACTAAATGTTAGTAATATACGATTTTTTTTTATAAAAATACGTTTAATGTATTAGTGCAGGGTAGGTGAAACTTTATGCTTCAAAGTGCCATTTTTTTTTAAACAAATGTTTTATGAAGTCATAAGCGTGCCAACCAAAAATTTTCTTTGTAATTATTGGAGGAAAAAAAATTAGTACCAAAAATATTAATAGCAAAAGGTACATTTATAATGTTTTATTTACAGACGTAGTTTTATTTAATTTATTAAAAAGTATAAATTTATTTAATTACGTGCCTAAAATTTCGTGTCACGTGCCATCAATGGCACGTTTGTCAAAGGTTTGCCATCCCTGCTCTAGTGTAGTGCATACGAAACTGGTTTTGCAAATCGCACATTTCTTCATTATTAGTTTAGCCGTCTGTTATCGTAAGGATAGTGAAAGGCTAACCTAAATCGGTTTATAAGTTCATTGTTTGTTTTCAATTACATTACCGCAGTTTTGCAAACGTATTTTGGTCGTAATTACCTCAAAATACAAGCTGTGGTAGCCCAGCGGTAACACCGTGCGACTCTTTCGAGAAGGTCACGGGTCCAAACCCGGGCAGACACCAATGAGTTTTTTCTGTTAAAACTTATCCGTCTAATTGATAATTGCAATTTATCACATGCTTTTCGGCGAAGGAAAACATCGTGAGGAAACCTGCATATCTCTAGAGAATTCTGGAGATATGTGTAACCTACCAATCCGCATTGGAGCAGCGTCATAGGTTTTAGTTCTAAACCTTCTCTCCACAAACGGAGAGAAGAGGCCTATTCTCAGCTGTGGGATAGTAACAAGCAGGTACTTACTTTACTTTTTACTGTTATTTTATGTCACTGTGATTTATGTTAATAAGTATCAAACTAATTAATGAGATCCAAAATTAGATGATTACGGATCTGTTTACTAACTTCATGTTTAATTTCACCCAACAGTAAACAAAAATGCTGATACTAATTATTGATAATTCATTCCGGTAGTAATTTTGAAAAATTAATTATATGAAAACAATCTTGTATAATAAAAGCAAAATTGCATGAACATTTTAGATCATTCTATGAAATACTATTTGAGTTATGAACACAAACATACAGAAATGTTTTTATCGGTTACGTGAAATAACTAGGATTTAAATGTCGCGAACGATTATTCGGAATAATGAAAATCGAAAAGTTGTTTGCCGATTTCAATTAACTTACTTGGCCATGGCGTTTAGTGCGTTGACCGCGATTGTTGACCTCAGCACTTACGTTTTTTTAATGCGGTTCGATTTTGTATAAATTTTATTTGTAATCAACATTACGGTTAATAAATTTTATTCAATCGGTTGAAAATTTTCCAGTAACCGTAGAATTTGTGACACTAGTGGTCGAAATTGTACCAAAATTCATAATGTAAACAAAGAATACCTTAAATAATCTTAACATTCACTAAGAGTATAGACATATAATATTAATTTCTTCAATTTGACCAGAGAGTTTAACCATTAGGGAAGTAGTTGGTATGTGTGTGTTTGCCAAATGTATGGTTTAGCGTTTTTTTTATTGATTTAATGTATTTTTGTGCATTATTTTTAAAATTTGAGCATTCTGCAATTTTTCTTTATAACGTGATAATTGTGTCGATCATCCACGTGATTTTCGCAAAACAGGTGTAAGAAGTTTTTCTTTATCAATAATAATATAGATATTTATTTAGTTTTATTGTAGTTGTTCAATCCGTGATATCATCATTGTGAATCATTGCAATTGCCATTATTATTCTATTCCATGAAGTCACGTGTTATTCAAACATCTCATTACCCCGACACGCTTGACGCGCAAGATTTTTTATATTTTTTATTTATAATACAAACACAACAGGTTACAATTGAGCAATATAATATTTTTTGTACTTATTAACACTTTTAATGTTATCGCAACCCTTAAATGTGTAAGCACAGCATGAGTTAATTTAGTTTAACAAATATAACAACAATAATGATTTTTTAAATTACTTATCATTGATTTTACTACGTTATTAAAGCAACTCGCAAATATATAGCAAGTCCTGAATCAAACTTGTGTACTTTATACGCCGATCGTCTTGGCTCGGCAAGTAACAGTGTCTTCAGAGATCGTTTTATTTACTTTCGTTTATTTAATTCTGCTTAATCTTGCCTCCAAGAGGTCATAAATATTAAAACAGTTTCGGTACCGATTAAATATCAATAAAAATTTCCATTCAAAAACATTTTCAAAGAACTAAATCAAGCTATCAATTTTAAAAACTATTAAAAGGTTGGTACAGAAAGCCTTCTATACTATTGCAGATTACATAAGTGATAAAAATGCATGGCTACATCTACTCTTAGACCTTTTACAAGATAGCAATGACAAAATGTAACTAGTTATAGAATTCCGCAACCACTGAGTTTCTTACTAGCTCTTTTTTGTAGAAGCAGTTTTCCAAAACACCAGTAAAGTTGACGATTCAATAGCACTTGTTTACAAATTTACTTGAATATTTTTTTGTTTAATCGAAATATTTTAATTTCCTTTACAAGTTTAGCAAAGAATATTTTGAATTTGTTGTCAAAATAGTTAAAATCCGTTATTGGCTGTATGTACAACTTAAACTACTATTTTGTTTATTGATGGTTAATAAATAAATACATTTAATTTCTGCTGGCCGTTTCCCGCGTTTAGGCACATTTTGGCGTTAATGCGTTGTACCTGTATTTGAGCGGGGCACACGTCATGTTAACATCAAGTTATTAACAGAGTTAAGTCACGTCGTTAGTGACTCGTTCCCGCGAGTCTGCTGTTAACAAGTCAGTCAACGTGTTAACAAAACAATCAGCATCAGCACAAAGGCCGGTATCTACTGCGTACGTCGTTTCGTATGCAGTTGCGATATCGCATTTAGCATACTACGTGTTAGCTATCCCATCACGTACTTTTAAATTTCTGACAGCTGTTGATAAAAATTCGTAATGGAATTTCCACGATCCATAGTAATATTGGAAATGTGAAAATCTACGTGTTACGCTGTAGCGATTTGTCCGCTGCAGCAATTTTTATGATATAATAAGGTATGAATGAAGTTTCTATAGAGGGTAATCAACATTTAAGATATTTAATAATTAAGATCTTAATTGATATTCCTTGGAAAATGAGAATTGAATAGATGTAAGAGTATTTTAATGTATTGCGCCACCTATAACAATTATTGTAATAAAACTTAGTAATAAAAAACCAGACTCAAAATTATTTTGTAGGGCGAACTAACATCATGCTTTTGCTAGAAGTTGACTTTAACAAATTCCTGAAATATTCGCACATTTAAACCAGCGTTTCTACAGTTAAAAAGGCCAAACTTGAGGTATCTACCTTAAGTTTGACCTTTTTAAGAGTACTTGTATATGTCAATATCTCTGACACTTCGAAATCTACTTACATACTCTACTTGAATATTTTTTGTATTAATATAATCTACATACATGCGACTACGATTTACAATAAAACCTAAAACTAAGGTTATTGCCTGTATATCAAATAGGGCTCCAAACAATTCGATTCCATCTATCATCTTTCCATCAGCCTATCGCAGTCCACTGCTGGACATAGGCCTCCCCATGTCTGCGTCAGACGTCCCGGTTCTCCGCAATGCGCATCCACCTGGGTCCAACAACCTTCCTTCCTTCCTTCCAGCGAGATGGTGGACCGACGACACTGACTCTACACTGCGTTTGCCAAGACGCGGTCTCCACTCCAGGACTCTTTTGCTCCAACGGCCATCAGTCCTGCGACAGACATGACTGGCCCCACTGGCACTTCAGCTTGCTTATTCTGCTAGCTACGTCGGTTACTTTGGATCTATCGCGAATAGTCTCATTTCTGATTTTATCCCTGAGAGACACTCCGAGCATAGCTCGCTCCATAGCATGCTGAGCGACTTTAAACTTGTGGACTAGTCCCGCCCTCAGTGTCCACGTCTCGGCGCCAAACGTTAACACAGGCAGGACACATTGTTCGAAGATTTTGGTCTTCAGGCATTCCAGATTCTATTCAATATTACCTAATTACCCGTCTAGTCTCTTTATCAGTCCGCACATTATCCATTAGTGTTTAATCTGACACATTAATACCTATGTTGCTGTTTGTGGCGCTCATTGTTTTGTCTGATTCGAGATATGTCGTCACAATCTGTTTTGATATCTTATCTCTTCGCGATTCACATGTCGCTCCATGTGTAACCAGTTTTCGCCATTGCGTTTCTTCGCTTTACTTTTTTACAATCTTTCTATAAATAAGTATTATATACTCATTTCCCCAGAAATGTTGCTGTGAAAATCAGTGTGTCACTTTTTTCCCCGCGTAAATTCCGAACTCGCAGGAATTGAAGGATATATGTTGCTGGATATATGTGTTGTTGGATATATGTGCTCCACAGCGTCCTCGATGTTCCAGTTCCCAACAAATACGGTTTAGGCGTTTCGGAAAGCTATTAATAAACTTCCTCATGAATTGCACTTTCGAAATCGTCATAAAGTTTTCCCGCGTAAATCTTCGACCTGCGGAAACTCTAGGGTAAAAAGCCCATATGTTGCATATATGCCGCAACCTCCTCAATGTTCTAGTGAAGATCCCATCAAAATCGAGTTAGCTGTTCCAGATAATGTACTCTTCCTTCCTATCGTTTAGTTAAAACCGTACAAAAATCCGTTAAGTAGATTTTTAAAATCGATCACATACAACAGACAGCGCTTAAGGACTTTGTTTTATAATATGTATTAATTATTTTATTGTGATATAAATCGCATATTGTTCCAGATACGTATGATATAATAATCTACACGATATATCCGTATTTTAAAGGATTTAGTAATAGCTATTTTTGTGTTTGTATGTGTCATATAGCGTGGATATCTTTGATAGTTATGCGATAAAAATGAGTGGAAAATTTGTCTTATAGAATTTGAATCGTGTTGAAGTAGGCATTTGTACGTGACCTCCAAAAGCGGTACGTGCTCGTCAGCAATATGGTCTGTTTTTTGTCGGTTGCAGACAGGTCCGAGCAGGCGCAGACATGTCTGAAACGGACGCCTTTGTAATGAGGTTTATTCGCAGATTAAAAATTAAAATTAAGATAGCGTGCACCTTACTAAAATATGAAGCGTTAAAGTACGCAATATGTGTTGTCTTTTCCATGTTGCCGGAAGAAATGTGGAATTTCTTTTCTTTTCTTAATTGTGCCCAACAAATAGACAGAACTAAAGCCATACCTAACCAGCCAACCATTTGTAACATAAGTATGTTATAACTAAGTCTAAGATAAGTAGTGAGGACAAGATCCACCACATTTGTAAAATAAAAGTTTATAAATTTACAAGTACAAAATTGTTGTTTAATGCAATATTAAATTATCACAAAATTTGACGTATTGTTGCCTACTGTGATACTTAACTACAAAAGGTTATTGCTTATAACTATTAAGTTTTACAGGCGGGCTGGCTATCTCACTGTAGATTCTATCGCAACTCTGACCGTTATCAGTCAATGATATTTTCATGTATGTAAATTGAAATATTGAAGAGTATGTCCATTAATTTTAGATATTGCTAATTAGTTTTACTTAGTAATCTTAATTGTTTTGTTGTAAGTCACGAACTATGCGTGTGGAACGTCCGTCGGTCTGTGTCCACGTGGATTTAAACACGTACTCGTAAATAACCATTCGAAATATATTATGTTATTGATATGCGGACTCCCTCAGGGATTGGTTCTCTGTCCAAAACTATACTTGCTGCACACTGATGACTCTACCTGTATTTTGGCCTTAGTTGAACAACGCATTACTAATAGACGAAGTATTATTTTAAATCTTGAATTCTCAAAGATGCTACAATAAGGCATTTGTTTATCGTCACTACTGAGGATCACTTAGCATCACCATCATATGAAACTAGTTGTATCCGTGATAATTTGTGTATTAAAATAACCTAAATTATGTATTTTTGTCTAGTTCCGAAAGAAAAAGAGCAAATTTTTTAAACTATATATTGGCCCAGTATTTAAACTTAAATTATGACATATTTCATAAATGCTGCATTAGCAAAATAACCATCAAAGTGTTTAGACAGACAAAACGTATTTATATTATCAGAATAGATGGTATGGATTATTTTCTCGTAGACGTTAAGCAAAATTTATTAATTCTGACGTATATAATGGTATTATCTATAATAGTTGGACTTTTCAAGTGGAAAACCTGTAAAGGAATGAAAACACCCATTCTATGTATGGCGTCTACTCCGCTATGAAACTCGATTGCCGTTAAACCAGTTCTGAAGGCCACGAGCCTTGTATCCGACGGTTCAGGGTACGGTAATACTCTGATTGTGGCAAGACAATAACAACCGAGATGGTTCGCTGGTCACACTAACCATTAACATTACAAATACTGCGAATCATGTGTAGACGTGTAAAGTGTTTTAAATTAACGGTCCGTTACTATCGGACTGTTAGGTAAAGGTCGACGCTTTCATTTTAGAGAGATGGATTTGAACTTAGAGACAGGACGATGCTCCGATACGAATTGGTAGGTTACATATATCTTTCTGCAGAGATATACATGTTCCGTCATAATATTTTACTTCTTAGAGATGCTCGTGTTAAATTTAAATTATCTATTATACACATAACTTTAAAACTCATTGATGCTTTTCTGGGGTATTTACTCACGATGTCTTTGTAGGAGAAACAAGACATAACATATCACGGTTCAGCTGGGAAAGAAATTTCATAAATTTAGAAGCCCAAAAGAAAGCTTTAGGCTCAGTTAAATATATAAAAAATTAGATAAGAAGAAAGCTCGTTTCCCTCTTCAGTTTTCAAACTTACAGCCCGAGGCGCTGTCGTGATTGGCAATCAAACGGCATAGCTGTAGACTTAATTAATGCCTTCGCCGGCTTTGTGACAAAGTCCAGAAAACCATCCAAAAGTAGACCTAAAGCTAAACAAATGACTAGAAAATGAGAGGATGATCTGTTTCTAATTATTTCACTGCTAGTCAGTACCGTACAGTACATTTCATTTAAGGTAATGTTAACTGATGTTCCAATAATGGTTTGCAAACTTGTGACCCGAATATTCCACCATATCATAATAGAAATGTTAAAATAAATTTAAGGAGTCTCTAAAATATATAAATGAATTAATGTTGCTTATACTTCAGAAAGGAAGTGGGTATAAAAAGTGTCGTAGGTTGACTGAGAGCCAGTCGCCTGCCGTGACTTGAGAGACTATAAGATGCCTCAATAATGCGGTGTAGTAATGTCATGTATCAAATAGATGTGAGATTTATAGATTTTTGTGCCTTACAGAAGCTAATAATAAATTGAGTGGATATACGATACGCAACCGCCTAATCGACATGTTATTATCATATCAACCTGCGTCATTATCTGCTAAATCGCTGCCGGTTTGACAATCGCGAGGATATTGTTTACAGAAGTTAAATCTACAACGTCTAGAACGTTCTTACTATTATTATCAGCTTCAGAATTATTCCGTGACGTGAACGTCGTTACTGTCACCGGACGCGTTTCAATGCCAATTTGATGTTTTGTATAAATACAGTTACGTTTTCTTATTTAAAGGTAAACTGTTTTGACGCGATCTCATAGCGCAGTTGTACGATCATTATCCACTCTATCCGGGAGAATTAACAACATAGAGGAACATAGAAATTTCTATGCCTGGTTGAGGGAAAACTAAACAGGATTTTGTATGAGGTTGAACTTGAATAAACTCTAGATTAGTATAGATTGCGCGTTATAATCGAATGGTAAACAAGACTTGAGATCCACTTGAGTGGTTTGATATATCAGCAAACACAAAAGCAGATATTATTATAAAACATTTGTGTTGAAGTGAGAAGTCAATAACCTTAGTTTATAGCCAGTGGTACAAGCAGAGAACACTTGTGACAAGGTTCGATAATATTAACACAGACAATATCGTCCCACTACATCGATATTTATTGTTAAGAACATGGAAAAATGATTCGTATTTCTCAAAATATAGAGATAACACTCGCTTGACGTCATTGCTCTCGAACTTCCCAAATTGTGTTCTGTATACCCTGTACCTATTCGGGATTAATCTCGAAATGGGATTTTCTAGTTCGCGACTAGATTACTGTATAAGCGGATGTATCCGTTGCTTCTGGGATTAAATTTTTAGTTAAATAAAGATCAGTGAAAACTTAAGAAGCGAAGTGATTAGTAGTGACCTCGGCTACGTTAATGGACTAAGGATCTGCTCTGCCATTGACATAAAGTACTGAAGTTTGTACTCTAAGTTGAAGTGAAGTCTGAAAGTGAGTCAGTGGCCAGGTGTTTTCCTCCAATCCACGAGTCCTGTACGTAATAATTCTCGATGTGGTTTATTATGTTATGATTGTGTTATTTTTAACTATTTACGCCCGCGTCTATATTTTTTTCTTTAAATAATGTATTTGTTAACTTGTGGTACATAAATAAATAAATAAAAAAAAAAATAAATATATCGCATTGACTTCAGTGTCAGTTTTAGTGCCTATTTAATGTTGTATGTTAACCCGGTAAAACAATCGTAAAAATTTCATCAATATTGCTTAAGCGCACTAGCCCTGAAGGCATAACAGACAGATAGACTTTCGCTATTTATTATATTAGTATGATTGTTGTAATCAATCTGTGCCAATAAAACAGCCGGACTAATAGTGATTAAATTTAGTACAATTAAAGCTTAGATACGGGTTGTCTTTGGGATAATAGAACAGTTATTTCTTCGAAAAAATATATAGTACATCATTCAGGCTCATTTAAAGCTTGAATTGATGCGAACGAATTCGCAGGTACAACTAGTTTATAATAATATAGCAATTACTCATAAACAACGTCATATTTTAATGCCTTTAGTGATCGTCTTAGGTCAGATATCAGCGTGGAGTTCGTGGAATTTTGTGACTCAGGTCATTTAATACCGGCTGTAGCTTTGTTGAGGCACTGTTTGCATGTGGGTGGATGATAACTTGCTACATACGGTCCCAATTTGAGACTGGCGATGACCAGTCCACCTTGTTCTTTTTCGTTTTCGAGAAAGCACTTACACGTAATCACTGCGATTGCGCAAATATTGAGATTTATATTGCGGTACGACATAAAAGAAATATATATTTTATACCAGCTGTACAACGCGACAACTTAAATATGCACCTATCCTCAAATATTAATTGTCTTTTGTTCAAATATTAATTGTGTTGTCAATTATGTTTTTTCTTCGCTATGAAAAAAGGTATTTTATATCTTTTATGTTAGATGAGTTTCAATTAGGAAAATTCCATCAATACTAGTAGTCTACCAGTGGACTAAATTTGAGCATTATTCTCCTTCCCTTATGTCACTCTAAGCGTGGTCGGCATAACATTTTTTCTCTTTCATTCTAGTCAAACAATCCGATTATCTCTATTTCCTCTACTCAAAACCCAATCGGAACCACCCTCCCCCTTCCCCAGTTATTCTGTTCAAGTCAAAGCAGCGTCTATGACGTCTAGACGCTGGTCTATGTGTCAACCACAGACGGCAAGTATTTAATACCGGCCACATTATTACTAACCAGCCGACGCTTTTTTCCCAGTACGGGATCGCCATTCCAACATCTGAAGACGCTCATCGGTTCTCCCCGCTCTATGTGCCCCGCCCATCGAAATTTCAGCTTCGCAACACGCTGAGCTATATCGGTGACTTTGGTTCTTCTAGGGATCTTTTCATTTCAGATTTGATCACTTAGAGATACTCAAAGCATAGCAAGCTTCATCACCCGCTGAGTGACTCTGAGTTTCAGATCGTATATGTTACCATTGGCCCTTCGAAATTATAATATTAGTATTTAGTATGAATGTGGAAATATGTATATTTATAATACATACATATTATAAAACAAAGTCACGTATATCGTATGTACGCATAAAACTTTAAAACTACGCAATCGATTTTGATGCGGTTTTTTTTAATAGATAGAGTGATTCAAAAGGAAGGTTTGTACGTATAATAACATTTAATACGAAGTAGAGAAATACTGTAATTTTTGAGGTTTCTGTAAATAATTACATTTTTTTCCGCTTACATTGCAAACGCAGGCTAAACCCTACGAGATTTATCAAAATGATGTACTAAGTATTTGTAAACCATAAAAAGGTCTACAGAAAAGTCCGCGATGGTATATGTCTATCTCTAATGGATAACCCACAATAGCAGTTTTTTTCATTTACTTTTTACGAAAAATGATGCCCTATGTTCAAAGCAATTTTTATACAATACAGCATTAATCCTTATCCAATTAGGTACCTTAAATAAATTGTTGATTTAATATAGATCAATATTGCCGTTTACAGCATGTACTTTAAGTGAACATTTTCGGAGATATTACAGATTTAAAATCCCGCGAGGAGGCCGCGCTTCGACCTATAAGCACTTCGAATTTAGCAGCGACCGGAGGTGCAACTAAATGGTCTTCTTTCAAGTTTATATTGTCTAATGATAAGAAAGCTATGAATGTTGTATGTAAAGACATTGTCTAATCCATTGTAAAAATAAATAATATCACTACATAGTATAAAACAAAGTTGCATTCTCGGTCTGTCCGTATGTCTGTATATCCCTATGTATGCTTCAATCTTTAAAACTATGCAACAGATATTGATGCGGTTTTTTTTAATAGATAGAGTGATTGTAGAGGAAGATTTACATGTCTAATAACATTCAATATGGAGTAGAGAAATACTGTAATTTTTGAAGTTTCTGTAAATAATTACATTTTTTTCCGCTTACATTGCAAACGCAGGCTAAACCCTACGAGATTTATCAAAATGATGTACTAAGTATTTGTACACCATGAAAAGGTCTACAGAAAAGTCCGCGATGGTATATGTCTATCTCTTATGGATAACCCACAATAGCAGTTTTTGTCATTTACTTTTTACGAAAAATGATGGCTTATGTTCAAAGCAATTTTTATACAATACAGCATTAATCTTTATCCAATTAAGAACCTTAAATATATTGTTTATTTAATATTGATCAATATGACTGGTGATGTAAATAAGGTTAACTTTTTCCACTACTTAAAATGATCGACAAGGAATTTAATAACAGGCGTGTTTCTATAGTCAATGTTTAATTGCGACAGACTTAGTATATGAACTGACTTAACACAACATACCGCCCACCAAAGGACCATAGGGGTCCTTTAAAACAACTAAATACAGAATTTCATCTAATACATAATCACATCAAAATAAGAAAGAATATTCCAATAATTACATCATGTAAATAGTTGTGGGGTTCTACAATAACATCACAACATATTATAAAACAAAGTCACATATATCGTATGTACGCATAAAACTTTAAAACTACGCATCAGATTTTGATGCGGTTTTTTTTTAATAGAGTGATTCAAGAGGAAGATTTGTATGTATAATAACATTCAATACGGAGTAGAGAAATACTGTAATTTTTGAGGTTTCTGTAAATAATTACATTTTTTTCCGCTTACATTGCAAACGCAGGCTAAACCCTACGAGATTTAACAAAATGATGTACTAAGTATTTGTACACCTTGAAAAGGTCTACAGAAAAGTCCGCGATGGTGTATGTCTATCTCTTATGGATAACCCACAATAGCATTTTTTGTCATTTACTTTTTACGAAAAATAATGCCTTATTTTTGAAGCAATTTTTATACAATACAGCATTAATCCTTATCCAATTAAGTACCTTAAATAAATAGTTGATTTAATATAGATCAATATGGCCGTTTACAGCATGTAATTTAAGTGAACATTTACGGAGATATTACAGATTTAAAATGCCGTAAGGAGGCCGCGCTTCGCCCTATAGCACTTCGCATTTAACAGCTATATGTCGTTGTTTCAAGAGTTTGTTTAATGACAAGAAAGCTGTGAATGTAGTATATAAGGACATTCTGTAATTAATTTTAAAAATAAAATACATAGGGGAAAAATGAAAATATGTAGTATATGAATTTAGATATTAGATATAGCGGGAAATCTTCTTGGTATAGGGAAAGGAAATTGTTTTTCTCCAAATTTAACGCTTGCGGGCCACGGGCTGTAATGAATAAATGAAAACTACTGGATCGATTTTAATCATTTTTTTTTACACTGACTGACATGGGATATATATTTTATACCCGTGCGAAGCAGGGGCCAGGCCGCTAGTAATACATATAATAAATCATCGTGTCAAAACGTCCGAGCGACTATGTTTTCCTGTATCATTAGACACGAATATTTGTATTATTTCCACGTAAAGATAAAAGAATACGGGTGTAATTGTTACCGAGCGGATAGTTGTTTGTTTATCTGGAACACACATAACTACACGCTGATTGGTACTATTGTATTGGAGTTGGCGGGAATTCTTAAATATCTTGAATTGTTTGCTATATGTACACATGGATGTAGTTAGCGCTTGAAATGAAGTGCCGAGGTAAATTAGTTCTACAATTATTAATACGAAACCTATCTGTTTGTTACAACGATCCATTGTAACATTATGTATGAAATTTGTCGAATGCAAGTATTATGTAGCGGGCTAGCATTTAATTTAAAAAAAAACGATTCTTTCCTTGGGGACTGTAAATAAAGATACAGGCCACAATTGAGGGTACTTTCAAAGTTAAGCGTACGATGTTTCGAGTCTTTGTACTTCTGTCTGTCTGTAACGCTTTTACGAATAATCCGCTGTAGCGATATTGATGGAATTTGGTACAATTGAAGCTTACAACCAGGCTAAAATAAATACGTCTAGAAAAAAAAACATTCGTTCTCCTGCCTTTATTCCACTCTAAGTAGGGTCGCCACAACATGTGTCACATGATTTGCATACCTATTTTACTACTGGCCTCTTGCCTGATGTCCTTAGTCGCCTTTTACGACACCTCGGTAAGAAATAAAGGTGGTCTATTCTAGTTAGCCAGATAATCACACGGCGGCTTATGGAATTAAACATATATCTCTTTTTTTCCTTTCGGTAAAGGAATATGAAGGTATAAGAGATGTACTTATACGTAAAGCATGTTACGAAATTGAAGATTAATTGGGTCATAAAAAAGCCTGGATTTGAAAATCATTTCAGCTTCATACAAGACTGCGGTTTAATAATGTAAAATTGAAATTAAAAGATTGACCGCCGAGTTTCTTTCTGGTTCTTCTCTGTAGGAGCAAAATTCCGAACCAGTTGTAGCTTCATTAATCATATTGATCCTTGTCGATTCAAATGTGCCTGTAAGAGGTTATTTGAATAAAGATTATAAAAAAAAAATTATACTATCAGTCTACTCCTAGTTAATGTTAATTTAAAATATTAGTGTTATGTTAATTTCAAAAATAGTTAGTGTAAAAAAAAGAGATACGATTCACATGTACAGTATAAGTGGGTACGCGGAATCAAAAAGGTTGGCTCAATAACACTTGTACGGCCTTCGCAGCGACAATATTTTAACTTCAATTATGCTAACAAAGGCATTGTTGTATTAATATTTGCATATTTTTTTTTATTGTATGACCAATTCTCGCTGCACGGAAATGCTGTGTTTGGCTTCAACTCTTAAAGTATGTAATATTTCAGTTGATATACTTTGTTATATTATTACAAGTACTTGGATGACCGAGCTTTGCTTGGTAGTTTTTTTTAAAGATATAAAAAAGTTCAATTAAAAAAAATAAAGAAAAGGTTGATGATATTTGGGATTTGAAATCGAATATTTTCACTTCTTTAGTCCTCCCGTTTACAAATGACATAACCTTTGTATTCTGTTTATATTTTAGCAGATTTTCAATGCCTGAAAACAGGGACACAAAGATTTTATTTTTAATAAAACGTAACTACTTCGATTTGTCAAATTTATTACTGAATTTTGTGAAAATCGTTGGAGCAGTTTTCGAAATTCAGATTAAATATATAAAACTTATTTAAATATGAAGTACCTGATTGCTTTAGCCTTGCTCGGTAAATTTTAACAAAAAAAAATTCAAAAACAAAAAAAAATTGGGTAAGTGGGGCTCACCCGAGATACCCGTTACCCGAATAAGCTACGCTGACTAGACAGTTTTCGGCAAAAATAATGAATTTTTTTGTATTTTTTTAATGCCCTAAAGTGTTTTAGAATCATCAAGATCAATATGATTAACAAAACTTCCTTCCACTGGTCTGGAGTGTTGCTTTTACCGAGAAGAACCAGCAAAAAATTCTGTGTTAAATTTTTTAAACATTTTCAATTTACATATTTAACGTACTTTCTTGTAGGAAACTGGAAGGACTTCAATTAAAACCATTTCTATCATTTATATAATTGTCAAATGTGAAATATGCTTTACGTATAAGTGTTACGTTATATATTGCTATCCTTGGAATCTTAATGCAAAAAAATCGTAAATTGGCAACACTGTTGAAGGATAACTTGTCAGCGTGGTAATTCCAAAAAATTCCAGCTGTGCCGTGTTTACGTCGCAAACTTTACGGTTTAAGTTATCTTTTTAAGTCCCTACTCTTTTAATAATAAAAAACAATTATTTTACTGTTCTGTCGCACAAGACCGATATCATTTAGTTTTTATTACGGAACTTTGATTCGAATCGATTTGCGAAAAAAAAGTAACACAATTTTTTTTAATATTTTTTTATTTAAATGACCTTGAATGCTTTAGTGAAAGTTGTTTATAAAAACATACGCTTCTCCTGCGCTATACCAAATTGCAGTAGAATTTACTTTTTAAAACAAAGTCCTCCGCCGCGTCTGTCTGTCTATTTGTTTCGATTACTTTTGTAAGACGGTATGACGGTTGTGGCTTACCTAACCAAACCGGTCATATACCATAATCTTAAATGATATAAATAAAAAGCTATTTTAGCTTATTATTTATAGCAACATTTTATAAAGTTGCATTTTTTCCAAATAGATATTTTAAAAATAAACAACTTGATATATGTATATCCAACCAGCTTTTACTAAGTGGACGTAAATCTTCAAATAAATCGGCAGACGTTTGCATTATTAAAATATTTCGTCTCGTATGTTATTTTTAGATTGTTTTTATAAAAGGATTGACATTTAAAAGAAAAACAAATCTATTAATATTTCAATATTATATTGGACTAGCAATAGCCAGCGGCTCCGCCCGCGTGGAGAGATTAAAACCGTAATATAGTCTTTTGATAACCATAAAAATGGTTAAAGTGGGTTTACATTAAAAGCTAGTCATATGCTGCCGCGGACTTTTATTTAGTACTCTTAGAGGGGAACAATTTTGTAATACATGATTTGTGAATAACTATTACGGTTTACTCTGCGCACGCATGGAAAGCTTTAAGTTTGCCGTTTTCGTAATTTTTTTTATTGCTGCTCCTCTATTCATCCCAGCGTGAAGTTATATATCCTATATAGCCTTCCTCAGTAAATGGACTATCTTACACTCAAAGAATTTTTCGAATCGGTCCAGTAGTATCTGAGATTAGCGCGTTCAAACAAACAAACTCTTCAGCTTTATATATTAGTATAGAAAACAGTTGTATCCGCAAACTCGTTTGTATCAACTTTTTTGTTAAAATACCCTGAATTATGTCCTCGAAAAATTTTTTTGGAATTTATATGTCCTTGGTAAATAAGAGGGAGTCTCATGCTACTCAGACGGATACCACACGGCGGGCCAACTTACCCTAGTGTCCTTTCACGAAACCTCGGTAAGAAATGAGGGTGTCTATTTTACTCAGCTGGATACCACACGGCATAAATTTTTATCTTAAAATATAAGCGAGGTGTTGTAAAAGACGACTAAGGTAAATTGTCGTCAGGCAGGTGGCCGGTCGTAAATACTCAGCCGAATCACAATACAACATGTTGAAATCATGTTGTGCCGACCCCATTTAGAGTGGGATAAGAGCAGGAAAATAATGTTTGTCCAGTACATTCGATTGTACCTAATTCCATCAATTTCTCTCTAGTGGTTTAACCGTGTAGCATAGCAGACACACACACAGCCAGACTTTAGCATTTATAATATTAGTCTGGATTTGCATATCATGATATGGATTATAAATATCATGATATTTATAAATGAATTGAAAAGGATGTGAGCGCTCTCATCATAAACTATTTATAAATTGTGAAGATTAGAAAGTGATGGTTTAAAACAGGGACCCCTGGCTCTTGTCTTTTCTTGATGAAAGTCTTTAAGTCACTTATCCATAAGTTAGGTATTAGCCTTAACTTCCTTTCGTACTGCTATATTTTAATAAAAATTTTGCGATTGAGCTCGAGTAACACACATTTCTCTGACTGTATGTCATGTATATTACTCCTATTAGGTCGTGGATTAGGGTGACTAATACACGACGCTCATGACTGTTTAGTCATCAAGATGTCGGAAATGTGACGAGAAGCCACGACCGATGGCAGTCAGAAAACTAGGACTTACAGCGTGTATATAAGATACTTTTAGGGTGCCTATTTGTATGGCTCTAAATGGAATGTAGATGGAACTGATATAAGTGAGTTCAGGTGTAAGGTGTCGGGAAGTACAACTTCGATATAAAGAGATGAGGTATGGTCAGGAGGTCTCTATGAATATTGGTAGTCAGCATAAATCTGTTGTATTTGTAGCACGAGCAATCTGACTTTTGAAACGTGCGCAGAATCGATTACCGCACAGGTCATTAACATTTATCTTAACGCTCGCAATAGTCTTTTGTTTTACTTATCAAATCAAATCAAAATAGTCTTTATTCAAATAAGCTCTTTCAAGCACTTTTATATCGTCAAGGATTAATATGATTAATGAAGCTACAACTGGTTCGGAATGTTGTTCTTACCTAGAAGAACCAGAAAGAAACTCGGCGGTCAATCTTTTAATTTCAATTTTACATTATTAAACCGCCGTCCTGTATAAAGCTAAAAGGATTTTCAAATTCAGGCTTTTTTATCATCCAAATAATCTTCTATTTTGTAATATGCTTTACGTATAAGTATGCAAGTTTACCACTTTAAAAAAACTGTTTTATTTTATGTTACAGGTAAGCTGTCTTAATCAGAATTCCCACATACACACAACGCTTTTGTTCGTACAGCAAAAATAAATTAAATATCGGGGTGAGTTACTAGAACATAAGTCAAAAGTCATAATAAATTATTTTGCTATAAGCCGCGATGAAGTAAAATAGAGAATATATGTTATGCTAAATGTAGAGTGGATAATCCGTTTTCGTACCTGATACACAAAGGATTCGTAAAAACACACGCACAAACCTCCACCACTGCCACCACGATACACAAGCACAACGCACTTTCACTATCACAAACTCAACAATCGTTTCGCCCCGCAACCGAAGCGTCATCAGGAGATGGATGGACCGTTAGGTGAGGATCATCCGTTTATCCTTACACGGTCATAACTTGTGAATATTTGTGTAATAGCATGAGATATCTTGCAATTAGCGTGAACAGGAAAAATTATTGTATCCTTTATGTATTATGTTTATTTTCCTCAGTCGCAATATAAGGCTTAGCCGTGTTTTTATCTATATGTAAACGAAATGCGTGACATTTCATTTAAGTAATTCAAATTTGCCGCGTTGTCTTTGACGTTGATTTGTCTGGACTCGTGGATCTATGGGGAGGGCTGTCAGATTGACGTTAAGATAAAATTGTAATTGATTAATTAATAATTATTGTAGTAAAACAATAGCTTTGAATGTTGTTTCTCTTTTCAGGTGAGTTTTTGACTAACATTTATTAAAGACAGTGTTGTAAAAGTTTTATCTAATAAATCTAAAACCTCCTTTCATAGCAACTCAATCCAAGTAATAGTTTTACTGTTCTCCATATCCCATGATAAATAGCTATAAAAACATTATAACTATACAATTTTTATGGTATTACAGATGGATAGACATTAATATGGCGGTGCTGCCTTTTAAAATTAACACGATTTCCTTTCAATATACTGTTTTCCTTAATAAACAAACACAAGTTTGTTTTGTGTGATTTATTAATACACACGACAGTGCCAGGTCATTGCGCCATATTTCTTTGTTTAATGTTTAGTCCCAGTTAAACTTGAAGCCACCGAAATAGTCAACTACCCCTCGGCGCCGTTTGACGGACGTCGGATGCGAATGTTGTTTTATGTCTGCGAGAATCCTAGTGCTTTACAGACTTTCGTATGCTGAATATTTAAATGAGTTAATCTTGCATGTATATATATAAATATAATTTCCGAATCTCGAAAACGGCCAACGATATACATGAAATTCGACCTGTGGGGGGTTTTGGGGGAAAAATTCGATCTAGCTAGGTTTTATTAAAAAAAAAAAAAAGTCTTTTTATTCCTGTTTTCGGGAAAATGCTAAAATTTACGTTGAATACAAAAGACAATTTTCGCTGTCAAACGTAAAGACATGGTAGCTTATTTGGGGAACGGGCGGTTTAAAGAGGTGAAAATAACTAGGTTCGAGCTCCACCTGCCCAAACTATTTTTCATTTGTTTTGCAATTTTCATTTTTTACCAAAATTTTTATATCTTTTAAAATAATTACACCCAGGTACTTATTATTTATATTATTTACTAATCTTACATAATAAAGGCATATGGATGAGTACTTGCGAAGGCATTGACTTACAAACATTTTGCATGACCTTAAACTAATATGCATATTTAAATACAATGCTTCTCATAATTTACATAAGCAAAAAATATATTAAATAAGCTACCACAGCTTTTTTTAAAGATACAATTTCGTATTATCAATTATTAATCGTTGCAATCAGCTGTTAAAATGCAGTAGAAAATAAATACGTAAACTACCTACATGTTTTCATATTGTTTCGTATATCAAAATGGCGATATATATCTTATGTTGACAAATATGTTTATACTTTGATCATTCTCCTGTCCTTATCCCACTCTAAGTGGTGTCTTCGGCACAACATGATTTAAACAAGTTGTTGAATGTTCCTGATGTCTACTTACCTTAGTCGCCTTTTACACCTTGGTAAGCAATCAGGGTGATCTATTCTACTAAGCCCGATACCACACGGCGGTGACAAATATCTAATACGATTTTAGCAATATACATTTGTACTAGGCATTTCTTTGTTTAATGGGAAACATTTTGCAAAAATCGTTGCACTCCATCAATTAACTGTGTCAACATCTGTTCACAACAATGAACTAATAGCTTCGTATATCGTTCGCATTAACTTTAGTCCTAAAGCATCATCAATTATCTTCATGGTATTCTTTCAGTTCCCCCATGAAAAACGGGATGCTTTTAATACAATATATTTGAACCCGGTATATAATCTCTAATTGTGCCAAATTTCATTAATATTGCTCTAGTAAATAAGCTGTGAAAAAGTAAGATACAGACAGACTGACTTTATTTAATTATAATATTAGTATGTATACTGGCTGAGTAGAATAGACCATCCTCATGCCTTACCGAGGTGTCGCAAAAGGCGACTAAGGTTAGTTAACCATCGTATGGCATCCGGTTGAGTAAAATAGACCACTGTCTTTCTTACCGAGGTGTTGTGAAATAAGACTAGGATAAGTTGACGTCAGGCGGCCGGTCGTAAAATACGAAGTCAAATCATGTGACAACATGTTTATAACATGTTGTGCCGACCACACTTAGAGCGGGATAAGGGCAGGTGAATGTATACGGTCGATGATTTTTGAGGTGTAACACTAAGTTTAACCTTTGCTAGTGTAATATTCGCTAAGCGAATAAATTTATTTAATTTATTTGTTTTTGACGTGACAACGTCTTAAATTAGGTTGCGGCTTGGAGTCACTCATGAAAAAGTGTAACGCCCGCTCACGTCTGTTACGATGAGTCACCGAACGAAAGAGAGGCCCGCCGGACTGGCGAATGCCTTGCGTCTCTCTCCCACTCCAATCCATCACATTTAAAAAGACGTCGACTAAACGACTTTACAGGCAACCGTTTTTTTTAGTTTTGGAGTCTGCTGGTCTGAGAATAGATTGTAAAGCCGAGCTTTTGCCAAGAACCCTAAGATTTAGCTATCATATTGAGTTAATTGATGACTGGACGTGTTTAAACGTACGTTCTGTATGCGAGGTGCAAGTAGTATAAATATTTATGAATTTAGGAAATCGTCTTCTAAAAATATTGGTTCAAGGTGGGATTTTGGCGGCTCCGGCCGTGGTTACGCACCAGATAGAAATGTACAACCGGTCCGCGCTGCCTTATAAAGTACGCTCGTTATTATGCTAATTATTTTAGATTTTAAAATGTTTTTAGTAAAATAAAAACACAAAAAATCTATCTATAAAGTATATTCTTTATAAAATTATAAAGAGAAAAAATTTGTATGTATGTTTGTAATGTTTTCACACAAAAACTACTGGACTGCTTTGAAAAGTTCTTTCAGTATTGGAAAGTTGCATCTTTAATGAGCAACATAGGCTATATTACATTAAAAAAATTGGGATCCGTTATAAAAATGTAATAAGGTGTAAAGTAAAAAATTAGTCATAAAAATCTATAATCGCGTGCGCTGTGAATACTATTGATGATAGCAAAAAATGTTCTACAGTATTATAGAACGTAACAATATCTACAAAAAAGTTAGCTTACATATAGGATAAAAAACTACCCTTTATCCTTGACAAAAGTATATATTACAAGGTTATTTTAACATTTAAGTTTTGAAGTTTTTAGTTCCTGTAAGGCCAGCTTAGCTTAGGGACAAACACTTTTAAATTTATCATATGTGATATTAAAGTTACATTAATATGAGTAATTTAAATAATATAACAATAACATAGATAGCCACATAGCGGACAAAGCTTGTTTAATATATTTAAAAAAAATTCGTTAAATCGACGCTCAAAATTAAAGCAAGATACCATTAGTTTGAAGGTTGCAGAGTAATTAATGCTCTCAATAAAGATATGTATCTTAAGTTTCATTAAGCAGGTGATGGCCGGAAACACCGTTAAAATTTAGTGCAAATTGAAAATTTGATAAAAAGATGTTTTCTACCCTTGATCCAATAAAATAAGTGATAGCGTTTTTAGTTTTCTATACAACTTTTTATCTAACACTAATGGTTAGATTACGATTGTTTTTAATGTTTATATAAATTCAAATTCAAAATATTCTTTATTCAAGTAAACTTGTAAACAAGTTCGTTTGAATCGTCAATTCTACATGGCCAAAGTAGGACCGACATAAGCTTGTTGATCCAGCTTTGCGCTGCACAAAAGTACGTAAGTTGTTTATGGGTGTGGGTATGAGATTCTATAATAAAATTTCACAATCAATTTTAAATCAAATTTTTTTTTCGGACACTAACTAAGGCTGTTAGCCATGGCTTGTAAGGCTTTGACAGCGTCACCGGGAGGATGGGCGAGCGCAGAAGCATCGCCGGGGGTTGGGGTGCTGGGAGAGCGGGTCTCTGGGAGCGTCGCCTTAAGGGTGCCCCCTGTGCCCCCGGACCTCGGCTTAAAGCGATGCGCTGTGGAGGACTATCGGACTGTAAATTAACTTTACCATTGCAAAATGCAACAGTTAAATATTACTATTAAAATATTGTTTAAACGAAGTCACGGGTACAACTTATTGTTAAATATATCTTTATTTTTGTATTTAAAAAGTACAATGAGCAGTTTTATTTAATTTGCATTGCTATCAGAGAACCTTCAGAGTGTTTCGGCGCACCCTCGATAATTCTAACATTTGTTATAGTTATAGTTTCAAGTTCGTTTCTAGACACTATTTAAATTTATATTTTATTTTGGTTACATTGAAACGCAGGGTTTGTAATGAATCGCGTGTAGGAGAAAAACATCCGATGTTTAAGTGATACCTAAATATAAAATACCACCTTGGAAGAGGCAAGTTTTTGAGCACTAAATTGGTAAATAATTTGTAGAAACAAAACGAAAAAAGTTTTTATACATTTCACATGTGAAAGACTGTCGGATAAAATATCAATTCAAATTCAAATTCAAATTTAAATCATAAAAAGGTTTTAATTTAAAATGAATTACCAAGGAACATTATACAAAAGTAGGTAATAATAATACTAAAATTATAGCAAAATAATTTTATTATTACTTTTGTATTATGGATCTCCGCAAAGTAACGCCTAACTCTATAAATTATTTAAAGGAACATGATACTTTATTACATTACTGATACATACATACTAAGCTGTGATGGCCTAGCGGTGCGACCGTGTGAATCTCTAGAGACGATCATGGGTTCAAACCCGGGCAGACACCAATGAGTTTTTCTATTAAAACTTATGTGTCTAATTGATAATTGCAATTTATCACACGCTTTTCGGTGAAGGAAAACATCGTGAGGAAACCTGCATATCTCTAGAGAATTCTGGAGATATGTGTAACCTACCAATCCGCATTGGAGCAGCGTGGTAGGTCTTAGCTCCAATCCTTCTCTCCAATAACGGAGAGAAGAGGCCTATGCCCAGCAGTGGGATAGTAACAGGCCGCTACTTACTTTACTTACATACATACACATTAATACATACATTGATACATACATATACATTAATGATACTTTATAATAAATCAATATTCTTATATGATAAATAATACATAATACTTTGGTACATCAGAAATGGCGATATTTATTCATTTATTTATTTATTTTTTTATTGTATATATTGTTTAAAAAAGTGAAAAAAAAGGAATATAGCACATTTCCATAGGCAGTCTTATCTAAAAGGATCTCTTCTAGTCAACCTTTGAGTAACAGAAGGAAAAGGACAAGTAAATATAGAAATAAAGAAAAAGAAAAACTAAATACTTTCACACTTAACTCAGAAGATAATAAAAGAGATGCAATATAGATAATAGTAACTATTCGAATTTAAATTCGTAGGGACCCTTAAGTAGAAATCGTCTAAATAATTATCTAAAAATATTGCGAAGCACATCAATATCGGCTTCACTAAAAAGATACGAAAATCCAGCTACTTGATGTTAAGAAGCGTTTTGATTTAAATGCAGTGACAGTATAGTCACATGTAATCGGGTAAGCCCGATATTAATGACGTGAGCATGGCCAGTTTATATAAACAAGTATAGCCTCGCTGCGGCGACCACTTGGCGCCTCCTGCCTGCGGGTAAACAGATCGTGTGTCGTCGGCTTTATGTCTTCAGCGACATGTCTCAATGGCCGTGTCGCCGGGGTGGTGAGCGGTGACTCCGCGGAACACTTGCCAAATGGCTGCGCATTTCTCGGTTGGACAACCAAACGGTTATTCGAGATAAAAGTACTTGCTTTGTGCTTATATATCGATAGTAAAGATTTCGTTTAAGCTTTATTTTATCGATTGCATATATACGATTTACAAAACATCTTATGTTGTGTTCAATTCCTGATGTCAGTGTACTTTATCGCATTCGCACTTGTACTATATGTTTTTCATCCCTGTTACATCTTTCTATTGTACTTTTACTTTATTGCACAAACTTTTCCATATCTTTCTCGCTTACACTTCTTTCTATCATCATTAATTAAATAGTTCATCTTTTTTCTGTTGTCCTTTTTTTACGTTCGTATGATATGTTATGGTTAGAAACAAACCAACGTAGATATTTGATGATCCTTTACTTTTTGGATTATTTACCAATTTTTATCCGTATATCTCCATCTCTTTCGTTTTTTAAGTTATAGACAAGGAAGTTTTTGTCATTATAAATTAAGATATTACTAAATAGTATCTTAATTTACTATTTCATTAAATATACAATAAAATGTATATCATGCACGATTATTTTATTCCTTATTTTTTTTTCTATATAACCCAGTCTTGTACTTTCTATCACTCAAAAATTGAATGGAAAAGATCCCTTTTTAAATCTGCCTTTACACCCGTGCTTTTTAAAATCCCGTTCAATAGTTTCCTATGTACAATAAAGAGAATACAACTAAATATAAATCATTGTTGTTCATGTAATTCGTTTAGGAAATGGCAATTTTCAATTCCAATTCGTATTGCAAAAAATCTGGAGCACCTCTTCAATCCAATTACCGTCGCATTTCCTAGACGTGTGATCCAATTCAAACAACCCGGGAGCAGTTCAGTCCATTAACAATCAATTTGTTAAATCACTTCTCACGCCGCGCTCGGCTGATTCTAATATTCAGAATATCTATTTACTATTGAATTTATGTTTGACACAAATGGAAGATGCTCGTTTTTAAGATAAGTTTTTTATGAAGTTCTAAGCATAGCATAACGATAGCCCAATTTAAAGTAATCTTAACACCAAGAGATTAAACTTCAATTCATACTCTAGCTATATTACAAATTTAATTATCCTACAGTGATAAAAACTGTTCACTATTACGAGGAAAGTACTATTGTTTAATTTATTTCAAATAATTCATTTTACCTTCAATTTAAACGCGGCTGATATCATATTTGGGTCAGGCGCGCAAAAAATTATGGCCAGTGAACCATTAGTAACTTGTTTTTTTATTCAAATAGCGCGTTTTTTAAGCGTCTTTGTTGTAATAGCTTATAATATACATCGAGTTGTCAACTGCGAGAAATCCTCCAGACAATCCTTTTACCGATTCAGCCCAGTCGTTGCACAGGTCATAACTGAGGGCTGTGTACATTATAATGTATGCTATGAAATGCTGGAATACACACCTCCATTTCGAAGTACACCTCCATTTCGCTTCATTTACATATGTATATTTTTCTAATATTTTCGTTTTCCTTCTCTTCTTTTATTGGTTAGCTTCTGCTCTGTTACTTGGAATTTTAATTTATTCAATTAATTCTTGTTAATTGAACCGTCTAGCCATCGGGTTAATAGAAGTGATCTACAAACTAGGCAACTACTAGTTTGCGGACCACTTCAATTAACTATTTTAATCTTATTAATTAGGTTTTAACTTTAATATTATATATTATTTATCCTTTATGGCCTTTTATTTGTACAATTAATAGAGATCGATGAATAAAATAATCGTTAGAATATAACAATTCGCTATTCAGTGTCATATATTTAGTATTTAAAGATTTTAGAAGTTTGTATTGATAATATTATAATTGTAAATTAAATATATACATATTAATTTGCTACGTCGTTATACAAATTATCAAACAATAGGCTAAAATCACCTTTGTTCTTTCTTCATGATACATTAGATTTTTGATATTTATATGTGCTGGTGGCTCAGGGCCTATCTGTTTTTGCAAAAAGATAAAATTGAATATATGACAAAAATATTATTTTGATTATTTATATTTGATTATATTTCGTTGTTTCATTCTTCAGATATAAATTAACCAGGTAGTCCTTTTATCGCACAAGGCAACATCGCTTTTCTTTTAGAGTATTTCCGGAAGAGAAAAAAAAAAAACAGCTATCCCCACTACAACCGAGGTTTCTTTATTCGTGCGCTCAGTTCGAACCTCATTCTTTTGTCAAGCGAGGCAACCATCGCACGCGCTCTGGTAATATTGGTATTAATTTTAAAGTGTTTAATATTTTTGTAAGTGTAAAAATGCCCAAACGTAAAAGTGATAAAATTCGTTACTATAAAAATAAAATCAAAGATATAGAAGATAGTAGTAAACGTTGTCCTAAGCGGCGGAGAATTATTTTCTCGGAATCATCAGACGATAATTCAGGTAAGCAAAATTTTATAAATATACGTACATCAAAGTCATCTTCGGTGATTTTAATTTTTATTTTTTCCTGAGTTTAACCGAGAGTTAAACGATGGATTACGTCCTTGAATGTTGGCCGAGAGTCAAAATCAAGACGTCGGAAACTATATTAAAGTCAAAAATGTATGTTGCAGAGGTTGACGACAATAATACGCCAAAGGAAGATACCTTAAAAGGTTTGAGATCCTCAGAGGTCGTTTTGGAACAAGATGTCGTTCCACCAAAACCTATTTTAACACCTGAATATCTTGAAGCACTTGGAGATTCTATGGATGACATTACACAATATGGGGAAGACATTCATACAAGCCTAGCGGAAAGATGGCTCCCAATACTGCGAAAAGGCCTGTCTAATGACGACAGAGAAAAATTGATAAAATCGTACTTAATACCTAAAAACTGTCAATTACTTAAAGCCCCAATACTGAATGCCGAAGTATCGGCTGCTATCACCGAATCCCTCCAACTTAGAGATAAAAAATTGGAAAACATGCAACAGCAATTGGGAGCAGGAATAACGGCCGTTAATAGGGCAATAACTGTATTACTCACGGATGGCGACAAAATTCATTCCATTAAATTACTGTCAGAAGCAATAAGAATGCTGTCGGACTTACATCATCAAAACACGGAAAGCAGAATTCAACTTTTAACACCAAGTTTAGATAAATCTTTGTTAAAAATAATTGATAACGATCGAGATGAAACTCTTTTTGGGAACAATCTTCCAGAGAAAATTAAAGCAGCAAAAACAATAGAGAAGCAGGGGCTTTCTATAAAAAAGTACGCTGAAAATTCAAGGCCGGGATCGTCTATGCCACGGCAGGGAAACTGGACGACCCCTCCTCTGTTTTTGCGGAACAGGGGGGGGCGTACGGCATCTCATGCGGGAACCACCACGTTGACAACGCATCAGTCGCACACCACCAGCGGAGATGCGCATCGACGTTACAATTACCCAAAACAACGTACTTATCAAGAGCCACCTCGCCGCTAATACAGGTACATGTCGAAGGGGGACCATCAGCTTTTTAAGGAACAAAGGATTTACTTTTTCAATAAAGAAATCAAAATATGGTTTAGAAATATTAACAGATGTATCACGAGCAAGTTAGGAAGTTTTTTTTTAACAATCAGAGTAAATGGATATTGAAAAGACAGTGAGAAAACATTAATCAATCTTACTTGCGATAATCTTAGTTTAAAAAGGTTTTACTAAATCTAAAACTAATTATAGGTACTATACTTTTGCGTATTGCAAATACAACAGCAATTAGTTATATTAATATTTTTGGAGGAATACAATTTCCGCATTTAAATTATAAGTTTTTGGTATAATATCAGGTTGCAGAAGCAAGAACAGTGCCCATAACATACCCTGGGAGCCGCGATTCTTTGCGACTCGCATTTTCCAGCCGAGGAGTACCCAGCCAAGCGCTAGATCTGACCTGCGCATCTCTCTCGACTAATACATTACGTCAATACAATGTTACGTTTAAATTATGGTGGGAGTTTTGCGCCAAAAATAATTATAGTCCCCTAGAATCGTCGGTCCGGGTAGTAATGTTATTCATAGCAAATCAATATCAAAAAGGCGATAGATATGGTTCTTTAAATAGTCACCGCTCAGCACTGTCTTTGCTTCTTGGAAGAAATATAGGCTCAGACGAGCGTATTGTGAGAATACTGAAAGGGGCATATAAACAAAGGCCCCCTAGGCCCAAATATAGTAGTACTTGGGATCCTCAAATTGTCTTAACTTATTTAAGTAATTGGTATCCCAACTATGAACTTTCCCTGGAAAAGCTTTCGAAGAAGCTCGTGATGCTCTTGGCTCTGTGTACCGCACATAAATTGCAAACTTTTTCTTTAATAAAAGTTAATGATATCAAATGTTTTCCGAAGGAAATTAGAATTTATATAACAGATATAATTAAGACATCAGTAGCAGGCAAAGCACAGCCAGTTCTAATACTACCCTATTTTGAAGGAAATCCGAACATATGTCCAGCAAGGGCTCTCGAAGATTACGTATTTAGGACAATTGATTTAAAGCCCAATAATGTACATAATTTACTAATAACTGTCAGACGACCACACAAAGGTGCCTTATCTCAGACTATCGGCCGCTGGATAAAACAAGTAATGAGAGAGAGCGGGGTAGACGTGGCCGCATTCAGTGCACACAGCACCAGACATGCCGCCACGTCTGCCGCCCATGCGTCCGGCCTCTCTGTAGATGTCATTCGCAAAACAGCGGGCTGGTCAGGCAGTTCGCAAACTTTTGCACGATTCTACCAGCGACCGATAGAAGATCATGGCACCTTTGCTAGCTCGGTATTCTTAGCGAATACTTAATGAATATAAATATTATTAGTTTATTCTTAGAAAATTTATCATTAATTAAGATTTTTGAATTATTCTTATGCTACAAAAATAAAATAAATTATTTTTTGTTTAGAAGATAGTTTTTATTTAAACACTAGCAAAACTTAAATAGTATCTATAAACATCTACCTGGTTAATTTATATCTGAAGAATGAAACAACGAAATATAATATACGATCAAACGAACTTCGTAAGTGAAGTTCGATCATTATTATATGAGTTGTTTCATTCGAAGATATAAATTCCCACCCACCCTAGAAACCCTTAAGTTTTGCATACTATAAAGAATGAGGTTCGAACTGAGCGCACGAATAAAGAAACCTCGGTTGTAGTGGGGATAGCTGTTTTTTTTTTTTCTCTTCCGGAAATACTCTAAAAGAAAAGCGATGTTGCCTTGTGCGATAAAAGGACTACCTGGTTAATTTATATCTTCGAATGAAACAACTCATATAATAATGATCGAACTTCACTTACGAAGTTCGTTTGATCGTATATTATATTGATGATTCTTATCGGATTAATAACAGATTGTTGAATGCAAAATTCAAAATCGCATAATTATAAAGATTGAAAGAACAGAGGAATGTGCAAAGACAAGTACACAAAGTCGTAGACAGGGTTTAGTGACTTAATAAAACCTTTTATCATCCCCATAAGCCCCTTACTCAATTATGTACCCCGACGGCAATATTCGGTACAAAAATTATAAATCTTATTATCTATTCATACGTTGCTCATAACTGAAGGCTGTTTCTTATTTCATATATTACAATTATTTTTGAACGTTAAATATACCCAAATTATATGTTTAAGGGTATATTTAATATATCCCTTAAATATATAAAGTGACGGGCTCTTACTATCCCACTGATGGGAATAGGTCTTCTCTCTCTAACAAGCCGTTGCTTTTATTTTACTTTAATTATGGAATCATCAATCTATTATGAAGCTACTGTTGATTCGGAATGCTTACTGAGAAGAAAATCAGTGATCACCCTTTTAACAATATGTACGTATAAAAATATATTCATGCGTAGCTATAGGCTAAGCGTTTAACTTAGTCCTTGCGTGCATGCTTAGCCTATAGTCGGAATTCAATCCCAACATTTGTCCCAACTTTAGTTGACCCGACAATCCATACTAGACCAGTGTAGAGAAAGGTTTAAATTAAGTATAAGAGATATGCTTATACGTAAAGTATAGTACCAAATTGAAGATTATCTGGATGATAAATAGCCTGGATTTGGAAATCCTTTCAGCTTCATACAAGACTGCGGTTTAATAATGTAAAATTGAAAATATTTAAAAGATTGACCGCTGAGTTTCTTTCTGGTTCTTCACGGTAGGAGCAACATTCCGAAACAGTTTAAGCTTCATTATTGATCCTTGACGATTCAAAAGTGCTTGAAAGAGCTTATTTGAATAAAGATTATTTTGATTTGATTTGACAAATGTTGACCTGTCTGAACTATTTAAGTCAGAGTTTTCTTAAATGTCCGCTAAACTAAAAATGTTTTTTCTTCCATAAGAACCTTCTATATATATTGCGTAACATAATATAGAACGTACTTCTTTAATTTACAGACTTGATTTCGACACATCGTGATAAGAAAACTTTAAATTTGCAAAAGTTAGATTATTTATCGAGATAAAAACTATCCTATCCTTTAAGTTGGACCTAAATATAACTACCTAGAAAATTTTATTGAAATCAGTTTAGTAGTTCTGAAGTTTAGCGTAAACGCACATCGTGATACGGGATGTTTATATATAAAGATTATATCACGTCTGTTCTATGAATATATATGACACCTTTTATTACGCTATAAAAATTCGCGTAATGCCAAACGGGCGGCCGGCGGGGAGCTATTTATAATACGAGGCAGTCACAGTTATACAGCTAATGCCGGCTTAACATTTAAATTAACGATCCAACGGTTATCTCTATTTTGTTCTAATTAAAATTTACCCCAAATGTAAATTTTTGTTTTTTGGTAACACAATTATTACTTGATGTCATGCGAATGTTTTATTTTAACACCGTTTAATCTATACTAATATATAAAGCTGAAGAGTTTGTTTGTTTGATTGTTTGAACGCGCTTATCTTAGAAACTACTGACCATTTATCGAGGAAAACTATAGAATATATAACATCACGCTAAGATGGATAGGAGAGGAGCAGCAATAAAAAATAGTACGAAAACGGCAAAAATTAAAACTTTCCTTGCGTGCTCTTGTAAACGGTAATAGTTTATTATATACCCAAATTATGTATCACAAAATTGTTTCCCTCTAAAAGTTCTAAATAAAAGCGACAGTATACGTCTAGCTTTTAAGTTTAACCCACTATAACCATTTTTATGATTATCAAAAGACTATAAATTATGGTTTTAATCTTTCCATGCGGGCGGAGCCGCTGGCGATTGCTATTTTATAAAGTTTACTCGCGAGTGTAACCTAATCTTTCGCGTTTATCTAAGTGTTAAAATATGTACTACATATTTTTTAGTATTCCTGGTAGAAAGCGCGATTTTTATCCTGTATATTATTCAGGTATATAAGATGCAATTGTATTTAAGGAAATTATAGTTATTATATCTCCAGTGCCTTAGCCGTGAAATCGTAACAGATAGAAAACCCATCGCATTTATGTATATTATAGTAGAGCTTTTACTCTAGCCTAATTTAAGCACGCTTTTTTGTGATTCAGTTTGGAAATTAAAATAATTAAATAAACTTGAATAGAAAAAGACTTTTTTTTCTGAAGTGACGAAAATTGTGATTTTGTTGAAAGTTCTTTAACAGTGTATTAGATTGTTTTATTCGAATATTTAAAAAAGTAACGTTTAGGTAAAGACCGATTTCGCATATGTCTGAGAGTATACGTCGTATAGGTTTTCCGACAGAAAAAAGTTACTTTCATAATTGGGAAACCATCCTGAGTTTAAATTGTTTACAATTGATAGAGTTGAAGTGATTTCAAATGTCACCACGCATTTTGAATGGGTGACTCACTAAGTCATGCCATAGGGGGAATGCCATACCACTTAAATTTCCAAATTGCTAATGTAGAATACAAGGTTTTAATTTAAAATTGCACGCGAATTGATGTTGTCCACGTCAATAGTTACCCCTTTAATCTTACGCCTTTTACGACACCTTAGTAAGAAGTAAGGGTGGTCATTTATATTCAGCTGAATACCACACGGCAGGACCGGAATTTATTTTACATATTCTTCTCATAATAATATCGTCTGTTTAGCTTGTTAGAGCGATACATTACCAGCGAATGGTGGGTGTAATATGAAGAAATAATATGAAAGTAACAAAGGAAACATGTGTGATATTACAACAATAAATGTATCTTAGGACATTATATAACGCCTTTGTAACATCCTTTTCAGGAAGAAATGGGCTATAACTCTATAGTGTTATTAAATTCTCAAAAAAGATATAGTGTATCTCTTTCTGCGTTTTTGGTGAGTAGGGTTGGAGCTTAGACCCACAACGCTTCTCCAATGCGGATTGGTAGACATAGCCCCTAAATTCTCTACAGATATTTAACCTAATTTATAAGAACACAAATCAATAGGCAGACCTGTAAGTGAGAGTGTCCCAATATATAATGAGAGGCAAGAAATTTTTATAGTTATCTTTGTCTAATCACACATAAAAATAGAGATAGATAGATACAGTCTATTTTTCTCTCTCTTTATTGTAATTCGGTACATTTTAGCTGGGTTTTCTACTCTAGTATAATAACTATATATCTAAATTACAATTCATAAATTACAATATTTATATTATACTGCCAACAACGTCATCTGTTGTTTTTTACTTCTCGTTCCATTACCAAATGAGTAAGTCTGTCTTTCTGTTACGCCCTTGACGGCTAATCGGCTCGACAGCTAACGAAAAGTATACGGGGTTAATACAACATATTACAGCAAAATATCCGGTTTTCCTTTTTTTCCCGCGACTTTTTCGTGTTGACTTTAATGTAAGAATACCCTACTTTATGTACTATATTTTTTTTGGTGCCGAAGGACAAACATGTATTCTTTAGTTATTGCAGATAAGCCGTAAAAAAGTAACAGACAAACTTTCGTATTTATAATATAGTACGGATGTTAAATGCCTCTATTGCCAAATATACCAAAATTTCATTGATAATACTAAATTTCTCTACCGTTTCTAATAAATATATGAATAGCTAAACATGATCTTTTAGGAAAATACAAAGAATAAATCCTTTAAGGCTTTTTATATGGTCCGTAAATAGTAGGTAATCCATTACCAGCTAAAATGCCTACCTTATAGTGCCCTTTATAAAATATTAAGCGACCATAATGCTCAGCATTTGTAAGTGCGCCATGAGATTGCATTTTAACGGACAAGTCTCGAAAAACAATATCGAAATGTCTTTCTATTTTTAACCGATAGCTTCACCTCTATCTCTCTTAGTGATTATAATAGTCATAGATCGAAATAATGTCATTTGAAAGAGTTGTTTACCCATATTTCATAAGGATTTCTAATCTATATTGCATAAGAGGCTTTATTCGTTTAGAGTTACGAAAATGTTTCTAATACTTTAAAGTACAGTCAGGAGTCGAATGACGACTTAGAGCGAGAATTTTAGTATATATTTATTATGTCTACAATTTGTGATTACCCTTAACAAAGTGTATTAATTGTACTGATTACTAAAACTTGGATATATTCAATCCTTTTGTGAGGTATTGATAAATTACTGTTGCGATTTCCGAATTTTGTTATTAAACTGTAAAACGTAACCTATACATCCACTAAGTTGTTCAGTAAACAACTTCGAAGTGCGGCGTAAAATATAACTGCGCTCTATTTATACATAGATGTACGTTTTAATCTGTACATATTATAAAACAAAGTCCCCTACAGCTGTCTGTCTGTATTTGCCCGATTTTCTTAAAATCTACTGAGCGGATTTTTGTACGATTTTTCTCTAAAGGTTATGGAATTCTCGAGAATGGTTTAGGTTAATAGTGCATTACGGTTTAATTCCTGCCGAGTCAGGGTTAACGCGGGCATACTTTGTCGTACAATGATTTGAAAACGGGCGAATCCGAGGCCATAGCTACTATTAGTATAATTCGCTTAACGACCTCTATACTCGGATATCCTTAGTGTTTAGAATTTTTAAAATCATGTTTTCATATTGCATTAAGTGTGCAGTTTTTTCAAATATAACATACACTTTTTTTCTGTATTATATATCCGCAAATATTATTTGTAAACATGGTAACTTCAATGAAGATGTGATACAATTAGGGTTGCCATCTTTTTTTTTGGAGAAAAATAGTATTTTTCTTTTTAAATCAAAAAAATATGGTACTTTTAGGAAATTCAGGAAAAAAATAGTACACATTTATTTCTAATCCTTATTTATTTTTCCATGATTATTTATTATTACTTTTCGCTCGACAATGATAAAGGAGTTAGAGTTACTAACTAACTAAGCCCCGTAAAAACATAAATGAGTTTCGTTCAAACATCCCCTTTGCGTTCCATTCACAGTTGATTAAAAAAAGCGCAACAATTGAATTAGCGATAAAAATATAGTATTTTTCGTCCTATATTATTTTTCTATAATATATAGTACAATTGACTAAAATATAGTACGATACTATATAATATAGTACGGGTGGCAACCCTAGATACAATATTCTCAGTTGCTGTAACATCTCAGTGCTGATATCAGCGTGCTTGATTCCACAGTTGGATACTTTGTTTGACACGATTTTATCACTTATCGTTATCATGTAATGCTTAAGTGCGCGGCAATTAAAATGCCTTTACAATTTCCTAGTTCATTTATCTGTTATATAGACTCTCTTATCTTTACATGTAATTGAAAGATTTGTCGCGTTATACTATATTATTTCCGCTAAAGATATTGTAATTTAAAATCACCGTGTTTTTCTATTTTGTAAAATTTGATTTTTATCTGTCTTTTTATTTGGCCTACGATGCCATTATTTATCAATGATTTTTGATTGATGTAATATTAACAATTTATTTTGCTTGGTTTCTATGTCGTTTTCGTTCGCGGTAACTTAAATGTTAAAATACCTTTACTTTATAGGATATGCATATGGGAAAAAAAAGATTGTACCAAATTTCATCACAAAAGAAATATTCAGATTCACGTTTATAGTATTAGTTTAGATTGACATTAATTGATATTATCAATATATCATTGTATTACCCCATTCGGTTATCTATTAAATGAAAGTTTTGCTTTGTTTATAAATAATCTTTTTCTGATAACTATATCAATAATATGTATTGGTGACACGGTCTTGCTACTGATAACGCATTTAATGGATAGCTTAATTATTGTACTGTCACTTAGCTCGGTAATTAAACGGATATACGCACTATTAAACAAACTTTTAATACTAGTGTATAAAAGAAAACTTACACTGTCTTAAGCGCACCACGTCAGTAGCACTAGAGCCGAGAGTGATTGGACGTGTATTGACATACTATTAATGCGTGTTTGAGCCTGTGTACTAATATAATGAATTTGGAAGGTCAATATTTGATATTAAACAAAAAAAAGAAGAACAATATCTCTTATTTACTTAAGGAAAAATTCATAAAGTAGATTTTTTATATTATTCCCGGCTTTCTGTGTATTCGTATTAAAAATATATATTCTTTGCATAACATTGCATTCGCGGATTCAGTTTCTAAGAGACAATAAGAGAACACGGCATTGTACTAAGTTGTCTGTTTTCTCGAAAAATAACGTTAACATTATAGTTCAAAAGAAAATACAGTCATCAAACAAGGAAAAGTTTTAACGGTGGGGATAAAAAATATTGTTTTTTACAGCGGTATCTATCTAAAGTATTATAAATGATCATTACATGTAAAACAAGGTCCCTCTCTGCGCCTGTATGGATGTCTGTCTGTTCACGATTAATGAAAAGACTAATTAATAGATTTACGTGCGTTTTTGATTTATAGAGGTAAACTGTACAATTTTTAAGTTTTTGTGTAAATTTGTTCAAATATGACAATCATTAATGAATATCTCGGAAAACCTCAAGCCCTTGGCAGCTTTGAAAAACTGTATTATGTAAAGGAAAAAATGTATTGTTGCATTTCATCCCTTATTTAGGACTACAGAAAAGGCTGCGATGGCATGTACCTTTTCTTAAGGATAGTTTACTATACACGTAAAAAAAATTCTACTAAGATAATGCTTACGTACTATGTAGTATTTGAAAAGCTATTTAAGATACTTTTAAACATCATCAACGTAAATATGTCAGTAAAGTAAAGCATTTAATGCGTAACATTAACTATATCTACGGTTTAGCCGTGTGGTATCCGGCTG
Organism: Morpho helenor; assembly: GCA_029227775.1. Classification (NCBI taxonomy): domain Eukaryota; kingdom Metazoa; phylum Arthropoda; class Insecta; order Lepidoptera; family Nymphalidae; genus Morpho; species Morpho helenor. Next base: position 421,900 of record JARGCU010000034.1, on the reverse strand, counting down.
AGTAGAATAGACCACTCTCATTTCTTACCGAGGTGTCGTAAAAGGCGTCTAAGGTAAGTTGATCCACCGTGTGGTATCCGGCTGAGTAGAATAGATCAACCTCATTTCTTACCAAGGTATCGTAAAAGGCGGCTAAGGTAAGTTGACCCACCGATTAGAGCCTGCCCTTATCCCACTTAGAGTGGGATAAGGGCAGAAGGATGATTATAACTATATCTACGTTGCCCTTTATAAATTATGATGACACTTTGATTAGATTAGTCTTTATTAACTAAAAAGCAAAATGTAATCATAATTAAGAGCTGAAAACCCCAAGGCTCAGGTAATGAATCGAGTTAGGAGCAACGAAGCGGATAAACCGATTAACGGGCCATAATCGATACGAGCTCACGTTGATAACCTATTTACCCGACAACAGATAGTCTAAACTTGCCTTTACACAAGTTTAGAAATTACCTTAAAACGATGCTGCTACATAAAGCATACTATACAATTGGATTATGTGAGTGATAACAGCATATCTTAACTGCAGTTAGCTACGCACTAAGCTGCAACAATTAACTTGTAACCATCAAATTGTAATTTTTTTTGTTGAAAAGATTATCCGCTGAGTTTCTTGCTGGTTCTTCTCGTTAGAATCAAACTTCCGAATCAGTGGTAGCTTCTTAATAACATTTGACGATTCAAAAGTACTGTAAACAGTCCACTTGAATAAAGAATATTTGGAAATTTGATTTTGATAGTTACCGTTACGTAATGGGCTAGACAAAGTACTCTTTTCTTTTTCACCAAATAGACGTTATTTGTCGGACGTAGGTGTCTTCAAACGACTTTCTCGCCACGCCGTCTTGTGCCGTCTGGATCCAGCAGTTCCCCGTAACCTTTTTAAGGTTGTCTGTTTACAAAAATAATAATAAAATTATTTTGCTATAATCCGCGATAAAGCGCAATTATAGCAAAATAATTTTGTTTTTACTTTTGTAAGTTATACAGCATTTTTTTTGTGTTTAAATGTTATAGCAATTTTGGGTTACAAATCACTTGTGAACTTGTTAACCCCTCAATGCTCAATGTGTTTAGTTTAAAAATGTTGCTCTTAGAGTCAAGATTTCAGTTGATATATCACGTGCAACACAAGTTTTTTTACACGGTGTTTGTTTGGGGTTTGATGATACACGCGAATTTTGTTTTGCAATACGTTTTTGGCTAATGACGTCAGTAAAACGTGTGGACCAACTGTGTACACATGGTTATTGTCAATAAAATAACCGACCATAGCCTATGTTTTTCTTATTCGGAAGAGTTATTTGACATATGTAGAAGCTGAGGCAAATATGATTTCAAAATACAAAACATGAACACTATCAAAAAATTTAGTAAGCTATTTTAGAAATAAATAAAATTAATCGAGTATTTGTGTTAATGAGTTAATATTCTAGAAGAGCCAAGCCTAAAATATGCCATATAACAATATACAGAAATAAAGATAAAGCAAATTAGGGTGTATCTGTCTCTTTTTTATGCGGGTGTTCTCTCATTTTAATATTTAAATGAGTTATTTTTATGTGTGTATATATAAATTTTTGTTTACCGAATCTCGGAAACGGTTTCAACGACTTTCTTGAAATTCAGCATATAGGGGGTTTTGGGGGACAAAAATCGATTTAGCTAGGTTTTATTTTTTAAAAAATGTCGTTTTATCTCTATTTTTGAGCACTAAAACAATGCTAAAATAGGAATAGAAAGCAAACGATATTTGAGCTGTGAAATGCAAAGCTGTGATAGCCTAATGGTAACACGCGCACCAAAAAAGCTACAAACCTGGCATCGATTCCTACATGTTACTCGGCGCTTTTTTATTTTTTTCACTAGCACTACACATTCACTATAACAATTTGGTAACTCGAGCAACGTCTGAAGAGACCACGACAAAAGCGAAAATTAAATCAGAAATCATTCGATCGTGGATACAAACGTAGTTTGTTCACAGTACCATAGAGTTTAGTTAATTAGTTGATCTTCAAATCAAATCAAAATTATCTTTATTCAAATAAACCTTTTACATGCACTTTTGAATCATCAAGAATCAATTGGATTTAATTAATAAGGCTACAACTGGTTCGGAATGTTACTCTTACCGAGAAGAACCAGCAAGAAATTCAATATTTTAAACATTATTTAACGGTCTTTTTTAAAACTGAAAGGTTTTTCAAATCCAAGCATTTTTATCATTCAAATAATCTTCAATTGTGTAATATTCTTTACGTATAAGCATATCTCGTACACTTAAATCAAATTTTCCTAAATATTTTACTGAAATATCAGGACTTAAAGCACAACTATATGTATAGCACTCGTTGGCACTTTCAATGCCAAGTCATAGATATTTCACGGTTTTAAATGTGTTTGTAAAAGTCGATTTTAATTCGTTATCGCAATTACTATTAATCTATCTCACACTATCGTCTAAACATTGCACGTTCATTTTCTATTTCAGTTCGCTTCGAGTAAACAGCAGCTATTGTTAAGCTGCATGAAAAAATATATAAATTTTCACGCAAGCAATTTGATCTTTTATAATTCTCGTGCACCGTTAGTATCTGAGCGGTAAACGGAACGTTTAGATTAACTGTTTGCTAAACACGAGTTATAAATGTGTTATTTAACATTCGCGGATTTCCGTTACAGCTATGAGCGTTATTTTAAAACTTTTCATCTTTTTTTTTTTAACTGGACGTGCACTGCTGAACATTTATTAGATTTTTTTTCAATTACTTGTCTTTGCTACAATTTATGAACACTAGACAAGTCACTTATTGTCTTTGGTATTATTTATGTTACAGAAAAGTTACTTACTTATGGCCTAACTAACACCTAACCTAAGTATATCTACTAACTAATATTATATTATATAAAGTTATTGGTTAAATGTGCGTGGTTTTGTGTGTATTGTGTTTGAGGGTTAATGGATTCATCGTATGTTAAATTTTTTATTATATAAAGTTGTATGATTAAAAAAAAATACTATCTTTGACTGGCTCGTTTATGCAGGTGGCAGTCTTTAGTTCTCGGGGTTGCAGGTTCGATTCCCGTAGTGGGGCAACATTTAAAAAATAATAATTTAATAAAATTTGTTATTTCTTCGAATGTGGGTGTATTATTTAAGTATTCATTTCGAAATTATATATGTATATGTTACTTACTTTGGGAATGAATGATCGTGTGTTTAATTGTACCATGTTTATTTATTTGTTATTTTTTTTTCTTCTAATTAAAAATTGTAATACATAAGATTATTAAACATTATGTAGGTATGTTCCCACGGTACACTCAAGGCCATCCACCCGTTTTATTACTAAGCTAGTTTTTGAAATAAATCTTTTTAAAATTTATCTTTAGATATAAAAATTCAATATAGTTTTTGTATACGGATCAATAGATAACAGGTTAGACCCATTTACTGCGTTTTTGGCTAATGTAATAAAAAAAACTACAATAAAAAATTACGTTGTATTACGTTAAAAGTTTATAAAGGAAATAATAATTATTTCTGAATTAAAAATTGAACATATTTCATATAAAAAAACTTGTATGTATATATAGAAATATATTTTCCGAATCTCGGAAACGGCTCCGACTATTTTCGTGAAATTCAGCATGTGGGGGGTTTCAGGGGAGAAAAATTGATCTAGCTAGGTTTTATTAAAAAAACTCGTTTTATCCCTGTTTTTTTGGCAGTAAAAAAAACTACTAAAATAGGAATAGAAAGCAATAGATATTTGAGCTGTCAAATACAATCAAAAAGTTCCTAGCCTGGGATCGATTCCCACAAGTCACCCGCCGCTTTTTTTATTTTTTTAAAGCATTTTTTTACTTTTGAAAAATTACCGAGCAAGGCCACCTAGATACTATACATAAAAACTAATTTTTTTATCCGACTCTTTTTTATAGAAAAGAAAAACATACATCTTACAAAATATTCGAGTTTATCAAACTCATATGTATATTCATTTTAAAAGAAACAGTTAAATGAAAGTCAATCTTACATTTTTTTTTTAGCATTCATAAATCGCCGACATAACTCATTTATATATAAGTTAACATAAATTTGTGTTAACGTTACAAACAGACTGACGCATTAAGTTTATTGATCTGTATAAAATAATTGTAAATTACAATAATAACACTTTAATTACCAGAAGATATTAGAGTTCATCGCGTTATTATACCTACGGCAAAATAATTAACAATGTCAATTGTAATAATTAATAACAAACAATGAAATCATAACGCAATGAAATTGTGGTTACAGAACCAAGTTAGAGTTTAACGGTTCAGACTCTGTAGGTGAGTGAAGAACCTCAGATATATTTAAAGAATCATTCACTTTTTATCGGCCTGTGACAATCCCACTGTTGGGCAAAGGTTCCCTTTTTAGGTCTTGGACGGGTTGCAGCTTAAATCTACCTGCGATACGAACACTTATAAAAGTTACTGCTAGAGTTGACGAATGATAGGAGAGTATGGAAGTAAAAACATGTTGTGCCGACCCCACTTAGTGTGGGATAAGGACAGGAGAATGTGGAAATATCTCAAGAAATCTCTTATCTATACTAATATTATAAAGAGGAAAAATTTGTATGTATGTAATGTTTTCACACAAAAACTATTGGACCGATTACAAAAATTTTTTCACCATTGGAAAGCTGCATCTTTACTGAGCAACATAGGCTGAATTACATTTTTAAACTTAAATTCAATTAAAAGTTTTATGTTAACAAAAATAAATCCATAGACCGACTTTGTAGACTTTCCACTGCCATGAGATCGGTATATACGTGGGGGACACCGCGAGATATTACTAGTGTAGTAAAGAAAAACAGCGTATGGAATCTTGCGTTTCCTAGAGAATTCCAGAAATATGTGTAAATCTCTCTTAAACCCACATTGGAGTAGCGTGGTGGCTGTCAGTTTCTATAATTCTCTCCACAAAATGGAGAAAGGAGGCCTATGCCCAGCAGAGGAATAGTCACAGGCCGTTACATTACTTTTTCGGACCTTTATAATGGGCTAGTATGTAGGACAATAATAAACGTTTTCCTTCAGGAACAGAAAAAAACAGAACATAATTAAAAGTATTTTAACATTTTAGCTGCGGTATAGCTAGTAACCTATTGACTGCGTTTAAATATTTGTACGAACTAAAATCTTCACTGGCTTTGACGTACAATTGACTTAACCTAACCAAAAACTTTCCACCGTCCTTTGTTGTCACATAAAAGTGGTTAACGTCGAATCTTTTTCAAAGAAAATAAACGTATTTTCACCGTTAAGTGTGCCTAAAAGTGATGAAACAATATAAAAGGTAAACAATGAATACAGGCCGCGGGGCCGCCTGAAAGACGTCGCATCTTTCCGTTATGTGATAATTCGTAGCGTCGTAACTCGCCACCCGGACACAGTTATCTCGCCTATCGCGTGTTACTGATACGATGACCTGGCTGTCATCTTACAAGTGCGAGGCTGTTTATAGCAGACACGAAATATTGGGAACTATCGACTTACTCTGGCATCGCACGGGTAATCACTACATAGTATAAAACAAAGTCACATTCTTTGTCCATATATCCCTATGTATGCTTAAATCTTTAACACTACGCAACAGATTTTGATGCGGTTTTTTAATAGATAGAGTGATTCAAGAGGAAGGTTTATATGTATAATAACATTCAATACGGAGTAGAGAAATACTGTAATTTTTGAGGTTTCTGTAAATAATTACATTTTTTTCCGCTTACATTGCAAACGCAGGCTAAATCCTGCGAGATTTATCAAAATGATGTACTTAGTATTTTTACACCTTGAAAAGGTCTACAGAAAAGTCCGCGATGGTATATGTCTATCTCTTATGGATAACCCACAAAAGCATTTTTTGACATTTACTTTTTACGAAAAATAATGCCTTATGTTCAAAGCAATTTTTATACAATACAGCATTAATCTCTATCCAATTAAGTGCCTTAAATAAATTTTTGGTTTAATATAATATCATAAAAATGTAGTATATGAATTTTGATATTCCGAAGATAGCAGGAAATCTTCTTAGTATAGGGAGAGAGGAATTGTTTTTCTCCAAATTTAACGCTTGCGGGCGACGGGCAGTAATGAATAAATCAAAACTACTGGATCGATTGTAATAATTTTTTTCACTGAGTGACATGGGCTATATATTATATACCCGTGCGAAGCAGGGGCAGGCCGCTAGTTTAATATATATTACTATGTGTAGAGCTGGAAATCATAAACTGTGATAGACCAGCGGTAAAATCGAAGATTAAAGTTGGTAAGTATTAATTCTGTAACAGTCTAAATAGCTTAACAATTACCACACTGTGCGTGACCATTTCTTTAAATATATATCTATCCCATTGCGGACTGTTCTATTGACCTATAAAAAAGGAATATCCCACTATTTATTGTTTTTTTACAATGTACTGAAATGGATGAGGGCAGCGTTAAGAAAAGCTCCCAGGATGCTTGACTTTTGAAATTTTACACCTAAACTTTCCTGAACTAATGGAAAGAGAGACTGCGTTGAGTATCTTCGTTTTATAATATGCAACAATGTTACGTGATAGTGTGATATCTTCATCTCCTTCAGTATTCAAACAGTACCTATATACTAAATCTTTCATAAAACATTGTCTGTCCGAGCAAACAACTGCCGACCCTACATCACGTCCGCTTCCGTAGACCCATGTATTATCTAACTTCAGAACCATTTTTAAATTAAAATGGCGCCGAACTACTAGGGGCACTTCCCGGCAGTCGCGCCGTATCGATCCGCGGGCGTCGCCGGGCGGCAAGGCTAACCACTGTACACTCGGCATCAGAACAATATGAACATAAAAGTAGTTCTTGTATATTAACCATAGTAGATAGAGACATGCTTTCGCGGACTTTGTAGTAATATTTTTGTATATATACAATCCTCTAGTTAATTAATTTTGAGTATCTCTTGCTCAAACAAACAAGCGTCAAACAAGCTAATTTTTTTACAACTTTTTTTACGACCTCCTTAACAAGATGTATATAAACCCTTATGTACCATTAATTGAAACCTTCCGGAAGTGCCACTACCTTTAGTAAAAACCGTACAAAAATCCTTTCCATAGAGTAGAGATTCGATCACATACAGCCAGACAACTTAAGTAGACTTAGTTTTATAATAGGAATATATATGCTTATTACTCTCATGCCTTTTTCATTTTTCTTCATTATTTTATGTCGAAGCATAAATGACTAATTATTTCGTTTTTGACATCTACACAACAAATTTAACAGTTCATATTTAAAAAAAAAATCTCTAAAAAAACTTTAATTATTTCACACATTTATGTGCTCGCAATTTGCCTTTCTAAAAGTTTTACTTCTATACTTATGCTACAATTAAAAAGACACTTATTCATAAAGCTTATTATACTGTCGAGGACTATGTTGATGATAAGAAAGCTTGGATTTATATTGCGACCAGCTACGCCCTAGATTATGTTGCAAATTTTGATTTGTTAACAATTAGAAATACATTATTGAAATATTTATTTTTGAAAAGAGTGACCGCCGAGTTTCTTGCTGGTTCTTCTCGGTAAGAGCACCTTTCCGAACCAGTCGTAGCTTCATTGTAATTTGGCGATTCGAAAGTGCTTGTAAAAGCCAATTTGAATAAAGAATTATTTGAATTTGAATATGAAGCTATATTTCCCGCTAACTGTACTCAGCAAGTCGTTTATTTCTAGCAGTACGCTCTGCAAAGCTATTCAGCAATGTCTACGCGCTACGGCAAGCTTGCAAGCTATTGTGGTGCTTACATGTCTAGCGGAGTAACAATTGTGCAGCTTTGCATCCACTCTTAAAGCGTCTGCAAACACTTGAGGCAAAACTCTCCTTAAGTATCTTCCTTATTTTGTGTATTATACCTTCAAAGTAATAAGATTTTAAAATCCCTTAGGCTTCATAAATGACTACGTTTTAATTATACAAATTGAAAATTCCAGTTCGTCGGGGAACATATTAAGAATGAAGAAGAAGAAGAATTTTAGCTTTGCCATTACAGAAGAATAAAACACTATTAAAGAGAGGCTAATACGAAAAGCCTGGTATACTGTTGAGGATTATTTGGACGATAAGAATGCGTGGATATAGCTACTGGTTGACCCTGTACAAGATAGTAATGATTTAATGTAACTAATTTATAGAATTAGGCGTTACTTTGCGGAGATCCATAATACAAAAGTAATAATAAAATTATTTTGCTATAATCCGCGATGAAGTAAAATAGAAAATATATATAATGCTAAATGTAGAGTGGACAATCGGTTATCATACCTGATACATGCAGGAGTCGTAAAAAACACATGCACAAACCTCCACCACCGCCACCGTGATACACAAGCACTATATACGTTCACTATCACAAACTCAACAATCGTTTCACCCCGCAACCGAAGCATCGTCAGGAGATAGACTCCACGACCAAAATCGCAAAGGCTTTGCGATTCTACATTTAGCATTATATATATTTTCTATTTTACTTCATCGCGGATTATAGAAAAATAATTTTATTATTACTTTTGTATTAATGTAACTAGTTATAAGTATTATATTGAAAAGAGTACTTTATGTTATTTCCTCTGTGCGATATAACATAATATAGCTCTCTTTGAACCTGTACAAGACAGTAATATAAAAATGTAAATAGAATTAAGAATTATATGTTTAAAAGAGCAACCGCCGTGTTTCTTGCTGGCTCTTCTCGGTAGGAACAGCTTTCCGAACCAGCAGTAAAGTTGACGATTCAAAAGCACTTGTTTACAAGTTTATTTGAATAAAGAATATTTTGAATTTGAATGCATTGCACATAATTATGTACTATTGTTATGTTCATTACGTAAATTGAAAATATTTTAAAGTTTGTCAAGTATCTTGTTGGTACTTCTCGGTAAGAGCAAGATTCCGAACCGTAGCTTCATTAAATATAATTGATCCTTGACGATTCAAGAGTGCTTGCAAAAGCTTAGTTGAATAAATATTAAACACTTGAAGCTTAATATTATGATCTTTTACATCATCATCATCATTCTCCTGCCCTTATCCTGCTCTAAGTGGGGTCGTAACATGTTGTAACATGTTTTGGGTAGGTATATTACGACCGGTCGCTTCCCTGTCGTCAACTTACTTTAGTCGCCTTTTACGATATCGAGGTAAGAAATAAGGGTGGTCTTTTCCACTCAGCCCGATACCACGTGGTAGTTTAACTTACCGTAGTCGTCTTTTACAATACCTCGGTAAGAAATGAAGGTGGTCTATTCTACTGAGCCGGATATCACACGACATCATTTGTAATTTAAAGGAGTTAAGAGTTACAGGGAAATTTAAATTGGGCGCGCGCAATATTTTTTAAAGGCAGGTGTTAAGGTAATATATGTTAATTTTTAGAACTAGGCGTTACTTTACGGATATCCATAATACAAAAGTAATAATAATTTATATATTATATATATTATAAATTATTTTGCTATAGTCCGCGATGAAAATATAACTGACAAATAGAAAATATATAATGCTAAATGTAGAGTGGACAATCCGTTTTCATATCTGATATATGCAGGATTCGTAAAAATACATGCACTTGTGTATTGCGGTGGCGGTGGTGGAGGTTTGTTTGTTTGATTTTACTTTTGTAAAATATGTTCTACTACCCGTGCGAAGACGGAGCGGGTTAGCTAGTTAGATATAGTTAAAAGCAGTGAATGACCAGCGACCGTGATTCAAGACTGCTCTGCCTTTGAGTAATTTATGGAATATGAAACGCTAAATGCAGAAACAATCCATTAGCGTTCAGACAAAGGAGTCTGGGTATCGTTAGGAACGCATTATAAATAAATTACATTGTCGAAAATAACTCACGCAACGAACAAATTCGGACAGACGAAATTCAGAATTCTGCAAAGTAATGCCTATTTCTATAAATCATTTTTTACATGCTCCACTAATTCGATGGTAAGACAAAATTTATTGTAATTTATTTTGGAGAAGTTAAAAAAAAGAAAATGTTAATTTTTATCCACACTTGTGTTATGTGAAAGTCTGTTACGCTTTAACAAAAAATGCGCTGGACGAATATTGATAAAAATTTCCTCAATTAACGTTTATACACCGGTGTAATATATAGGATAAGATAAATCCCGCTTATCCTTCCGTCAATTGACGCGATCGAAGTAAGACTCGTTTTCTATATTCAGTCTACTACTTGTTTACTGTATAAGGGTTGGAGCTGAGACCAACCACGCTGCTTCATTTTGGATTGGTGCTTCATTTTGGTTTGGAGTATTCCTGTATGGGTAACCTACCCATACAGGAATACTCAAGAGATACGATTATGTAGGTTTCCCTTTACTGAAAAGTGTGTATTGAATTGTAAATATCAAATCAGCACATAAGTTTAATGTGGTGCCGATCCAGGGTTCGAACCCGTAATTCCTGGTAAAGATCACACGTTTCCTCTATAGCTTTTAACATTTATAAGTATGAGAAGTTCATTTCCTAAGAAACTGACTCGCAATACGTGGGTTGATGTAATTTTTGCTCATCCGCAATCCGCCAATGTCGGCTACCGGATATTGTTCGATGTGTCCCATTTTATAACTTCATGGATCCCCTTTATATCGCGAACTACAAGACCCAGTCATGAGTTAATGTGGATCAATCTGTTTTCGTCTTATTCTCTACTAATATTTTGGCGCGAGTCAATTTAATTTTTCAATACCTTCTAAGGCATTGATTAAATTATTAACAGATCATGAAGTAGGACAATTTAACATAATAACTTATTTAAGTTGATAAAGATTAATACTATATCCGTTCAAATACTGCATTGTATGTGAACATTAAAAAAATTGTATACTTATAGCAAGTTATACCTATATGATATAAGATTGGGTGCTAAAAAAGTCCCACTTTCTCTTCAGGTATATTAAAATCATGTATGTATTATACGTTATTAATACTAGTTACGCTTTAGTTGATGCTATTTATTTATTATTCCTTTTAGGTTGAAAGATAATATCGGGGGTTGAATTTTTAAATTGTTAGGTATATCTCATTAAGCAATTTTTTTTTGTTTCAGGTAATTATATACAGTTATCTTTGTCAATGAAGTGGACCAAATTCAGTAGTATTTAACGTAAGTACATATATTATTAATGTTGTTAGTACTTCACACACCGTGGATTGTTGTAAGAGGTTTAGTCTTTTACGTCCCATGAATTTTAAATAACTTGTTCTCAATTTTATCTCTCAAAGATCTAATTTATAGAATTAGGCGTTACTTTGCGGAGATCCATAATACAAAAGTAATAATAAAATTATTTTGCTATAATCCGCGATTCATCGCGGATTATAGCAAAATAATTTTATTATTACTTTTGTCTCAAAGATCTATTACGCGAAGTAAAATATAATTAATAAGTTATAGGATTTTTGATATACTTACTAAAGAACAGAGAGGAATGAGCGAAACAATCTGTATTAATAATATAAATGCGAAAGTCGGTCTGTCTGTTGCGCACGGCTGAACTACTGGACTAATAGTCATCGAATTTAGTACAATGAAACTTATATACTGGGCTATATATATACTTATATACTTGAGGGTAGTGTAACGCTGAAATAGATGCGATCAATAATAATATTGGTATAAACTATAAATATTATAATATATTTTAATCATTTAAAATTTTCTAGTCACTAACAAATTTCCCAGCTCATTTGTTTACCTATAATTTTATAATAGATTAATGAAGGTTATCGGAAACTTCGCTAGTAATTAAGTTTGTTATGGAATAGTTTCTACAGCGGAGTCGTAACTATTAGGGACGTAAGGACAAAAGATAATGTAATAAGCCCTTTCTCTGCCCATCTCTCGTCATCTAACTTTCAACCTCTTTTGAAGAAAATCCCAAATTGGGTACAATTCAGTTGGGAGCGGATCTTTGCGAACTCGAAAACAACTCTTTTAAAGTCACTCGGTAACTTGAGAATTATAGATTAGGCTGGTGGAAGTTTCGAGATAACTCAAGAACAGCCAACGAAACGAAAAACAGTTACGAAACAGCCAATACACACTGTATTGGCTGTTTCGTATTTTTAGGATATTCAGGACTTGATTTTGTATCAATCGCAATCCTTTTTTAATCTTCCATATTTTTCCTTGCCATACTTTTCCTTGTTTTCACCCAACTGTAGTAAAAATGCAATATATAATATTTTTCAGTTGCCGAATGAAAAACGCTTAAATTGTGCCAATATAGGCTTAAATTGTGCCAATATAGGCTTAAATTGTGCCAATATAGGCTTAAATTGTGCCAATTTTCGTTAATAATGATCCACCGCATTAGTAGTGAAAGATTAACTGACAGATATTTGTTTTTATAACATTAACTATGGATGTTTTAGTTTTAATGAGTACAAAAATATTAAAATAAGTATGACATTAATCTAAGAAGCTATTCGTCAGACTTTCTCTTATATGATAAGAATGGATATTACTATAGATTTCGGCATTACAGTGACCAAGTGAAGAAAATCATTACTGCAAGTAACAGATAGCCCACGGGCGGTGGTGTTGCTTCAATATAAACCCACAGAACCGGATTGTTTACACCGATGGCCCGCTAACTGGTGATGACGTCATCGGCACCGCTTCCAGAAATAGCGTGAACATGTAACACCATATTGTTGTATTTACGCACTAGAAATCTAGACAGCATCCGGGCTAACTCCACAAATTTTCCTTTAAAATTCTTTGTACTCGAAACTCATTAAGTAATGGAATAGACTTCCATTGAAACCGATGTTTATTCGGGACTGATTCTAGGTGGATCAGTTAACAGTACCTATTAGGTTAAGCTAAGGACCTATTATGCGTCTATTGTGACATATATGGTATACGACATCTTACAACATGTTACATTTTCTAACAAGTCGTCCTTTTAGTGACAGCCCAAAAACCTGTCATTTAACTATTGGCGTCAAAAATAACCTTGATTCGAAAAAAGGTACGTGTTACCCCTATGTGGCAACGACCTTGATAGCTAAAGTATAAACCGATTTATCCTAAGGGCTCCTGCTTTGTTGGGCCTTAGTACGATTTTATTATCAACTCCCACAATCAATTTTGCTTTACAGCAGTTTAAAATTACTACTAAAAATGGTTGATACAGACAGCATCCTGCACTACTTAGGATTGCATAAATGATAATAATGCATATATATAGCTGCTCTTCGACCTTATGCAAGATAGCAATGCCAAAACTAGGAATTAGTTGCAAATATTGTTTTCCCAGGTAGGTAGGAGCAGATTTCCGAACTTGTTTAAAAGTTAACTTGAATAAAGAATTACATTTGAATAAATTTGAATTTGTACTATGAAATTACTTATTGTAATGCCTACATTTATAAATTAATTCACGACTCAATTGATTTTCCTCCTCTACGATGGTATCATTAGGAAATAAAGTAAGCAAAAATATTTTGGGAAATTGCGGCGTATTAATCAGTCCAAATTGTCCCTTAGCAGGGTAAAAATACATTTAGCTAATATTAGTCTCTGTCATCTCGTTATTGCGACTTAATGTCGTACTTTATTGACAAAGGAAATCTGTTTCCTGTTACGGAAAAGTAAGCATTCAAGCCTGACACCACCTGGTAATATTAATTTTATTCAGAAGAAGATGTCATCTTGATAAAGTCTCGAATTCCTAACGAAATTTTCCTAAATTTAGGAAAATATTTCAATATTCATAAAATTTCAAACAAGGCAATATCAGTTTGATTAATTGTTATCAGCGGCATAGAATAAAATATTTGAAATTTATGATGAAGACCACACCAGTCAACTTATGAAGTAGCTTCTGTTGCGAAGAGAATAGTGTGTTACTGGATTTATGCGGTGCTTTGTCAATTACGTATTATATTGTTTTTGTCCTATTTTTGAAGGAGAAACAGGATTTTGTCCTTTATGTTAAACAGGTGTATAAACATACACTGTTTTAAATTTCATCAATTCTGCTGCAGCGGATTAACCGTAAATCGTTTATAATATTTGTATGGATTCCCTTATAGCACGGATTATAGCAAAATAGGCTCGCGAACCGAAGGTTTCCGATCCCTGGTCAACAGGGCAGTATCGTTATGTTTCATATTTTCCCGGCGACAGTCTCGCCCCAGCCAGTCGGCGGCAGAGCCTGCCCGTGGGCGGTTGTTAGGCGGGAAAGTCGCCCGGAGCTTAATTTAAATATTTGTGGTTTAACGCCGCGGAACATACCCCGTAACGGAATGTTATATTAGTTATGATGTATATAAAAATAGTGTGATATTTATTTATTACGCTCTTTTGTGCTTAACGATTTAAATGTGGTTGTTAATTAAATATGTTTCATAATACGCACAACATAAACTGGTAGACTTTTTAAATCGAAATTTGTTTATACGTTCGTTATTGCATACGAGGGCGCGTAATGCGTAGTGAAGGTGTTTTTGAAAATCAAATGACATTAAATCCATTGATTTGTATAACATAATAATTTTGGTTTTTCATAAAGTTTTACCATTTAATTCAGTAAACTGTTAGGTTTTATACAAAAAAGTTACGGATATACGTTGTTTTATGGAAAGTAATAATGTAATATCCTTTCTGGTCAATATGCTGCTGCCCTAGTTGCTTTTACAGCGTCGCCTGGCTAGATGGGTCAGAGTACAAGGTTAAGGTTGCGAAATGCAGAGACCAAAAGGTCTACTATCGTCGGGGAACGTCGTCCTAAGAGTGCCTCCTGTGAGTCCAGACCACGGTTTAGGGCGACGTGTAGTGGAGGGCTGCTTGTCATCACGATGACGGCAGAGTTTTGAGAATGACGTTAAAATACTGAGACCTCTTCGCCGGCAAAGATGCTGTGTTTGTATATATTGAGCTGTGTGTGTGCGTGTTCTTTAAAGAACTTTGTTAATATTTTATTTTGTAAATATTCGTACTCTTATCGTATATAAGTATTCCTTAATCTTATACCTTTAAACAAGCAATTTTTGTACATATATCAGAATTCCTGAGACGCCACAAACGATTTTCATGAAATTTAACAATTATCATAAATCAATTTTTAGAAGACGTGGTTTATCCGTGTGTTCAGGCAATGAAAATTGCTATTTTATCATTAGAATACAAAGGTAAATTTAACTTTCATTTTCAAGACTACAATAGCTCAGGTGGGAAATCAGGCGGTCTTAAACCAGCAGACCCGGGTTAGATTCCAGATGTCTCCATTCCAATTTTTGTTTTCAAGTTACATATTTTGTAAAAAAATATTATAATTTCTGACAAAATAGATTTACCAAAAAACACACCGCTATTCTTATACAAGGATGACAGTAAGAAAAAAAACTAAAGTAACTGCCTATTACTATCCCACTGCTGGGCAAAGGCCTCCTTTCTCCGTTTTTTTTTTTGAAGAGAAGGATTGAGCTAAGACCTGCTCCAATGCGGTTAGTTATAAATATCTCCAGAATTCTCTAGAGATATGCAGGTTTCCTCACGAGGTTTCCCTCACCGAAAAGCGTGTGATAAATTGTAATTAACATTAAGAAACATAAGTTTTAATAGAAAAACACATTGGTGTCTGCCCGTGTTCGAACCCATGATCGTCTCTAGAGATTCGCATATTCGCACCGCTGGGCCATCACAGCTTGGCAGTAAGAACAATGAATAAATTGTTATCATCCCATTGTGAAGCGACGAGATGTAATAATACGACCTAATAGAACACTCCTCGCTTGAGTATGTGCTAAATGATATTAATTAGAAGCCTAGTAAGTTGTTAATTTGCCACGCTTCGCTAATTGGTGAGAGCCGCTAACTGTTGTTTCGCGTACAAATTAAGCCGTTACTCGTAACGCGGTGGAACAGACAGACGTACATTATTCCAAAATGCATTATATGAGAGCATGTGACAACATTGCTATTCCATACATATAGCTTGAATTGTACCCGCGGCTTCGTACTCGTGAACTAAAATGCTGGAAGTACCCTCAATTACGAACTGTGACTTTTCGTGTTTCCTGGAAAATGGAAATATATATATATATATATATACCCTAAAGTATATGAGTAAGGCCGGAATAGACAGACCGACTTTCATATTTATAATATAAATATTTACTTATTTTAGTGCAGGTGTTTACTTGTATTGTTTGAGTATAGACTGGTGCTGTTTGAATATAGCACAGCCTCAAACACGCACTAACAGTATTCCACCACACGTCCACCCTCGCCCGCGGCTCTTTTGTTACTGACGTGTGCGCTTCGATATAGTGTAAGGTTTCCTTTGTATTCTATTAGTATGTTTATGTATTTCTATATTCATGTATGTATTATATGATGTGTCCAGTTAATACATATTTAAGCGAAGAATCACAGAATTATGGATATCCACAGTTGTACATATATGTACTGATCAACTGAACCAGATAGCTCACATAAATTGAATAGCTCTTAAAATTAACGGCTTGTTACTAGCAAAGTTTCCTTTACAGCATAGTGTCTTATTTAAATATCAATCAAGCACATAGGTTTAAAAAGTAAACTCATTGGTCTATCTGGGGTTTGATAGCCAAGCTAGCAAAGGAGTCTTTACTTGACAGTATTTTTTTGCATGTTTTTTAGAATGACAGACTGATATCTACAGCGAGGCGTTTTTGTCAATTAGAAATCTACCGCCGTGGATTCAGTGCGTTATTCGTGTTTACTCAAGCTTCTCCAATGCTTTTATTCCAAATAGTCCCTCCACATTATTTTTCATGATATTTATCTATACGGTTCCGGCGTGTGGTATCCGGCTGACTAGAATATACCACCCTTATTTCGAACCGAAGAATCGTAATACGCGACCAATGTTAGTCGACGAATCTAGCCAAATCATGTTACAACATGTTTATCACATGTTTTGCCGATATGTTACGGGAAAATTGCAAGAAAATGATGATGATTTGCCTTTTACATTCATTTAAGTTTTTTTGTAAGTTCCAAAAATAACGGTATTTTATTAAAATTCTCTGAGAAAATATTTTTGGATGTTAACATAATATTTGGCTTACCGAAGTTTTATATCTAGGAAGATATGGCGGCTGTTTGTTAATCTTTATTTTACACGATACTTTACTTTCGACGTTATATCTTCAGACCGGAGATAAGAAAAGAAGAGAAAAGAATTATATATCCAAACCTCCCCTTCACGTCATGATATAACTTTATAATTCATGATATTAAACCGAACTTCACTTAACTTTACCCTGAACTTCGAATTTTGTTGTGTTTTTGTTATCTTACATCCTGCGAACAAAGTTTTCGCATTGCTTAATATGGTGTTATTAAATCTTCCCGTAGGAATATTTGATATTACTTTGTACAAGTGACGACCGTGTCGTGTCGTAGTCGTGTCGTGTCAGCTTAAGTGTTAGAGCCTCAATTGTATTAATATTCAATCTCTACAATACATTATTTGTGAATTTGTATTTGTAATTATGTTGTATTTATAATTATAATGGTTTTCGGCTGAATATAATAGATCACCCTCATTTCTTACCGAGGTGTTGTAAAAGGCGACTAAGGTAAGTTGACCCGCGGTGTGATATGTGGCTGAGTAAAATAGACCAAACACATTTCTTACCCAGGCGTCGTAAAAGGCGTCGACTAAGGTATGTTAGTCAGGCCGGTCGTCAGATACGTAGCTAAATCGTGTTAGAACATGTTGTGCCGATCCCACTTAGACTGATATAAGAGCAGGAGAATGATTATATAATTATTTATAAATTAATTCAAAACAAAACAAATAGTCATTAAAGTCAATCTAGTAGCAAACAACGGCAGGAAACTCGATGCTTTAAACACTAACGTTATTTTTGCGTGTTAGAAACCTTTCTAGCATTGATACAATTATAGGCCAGTGGAAACTGCCCTTGAGCTTTAAGAATCAGAAAATAAACTGAGTATAAATTAAGCTCAATGTAAGTAGTCACGAACTTAATTTAGTTCGGTACATATCGCGAAAGGACCGCCGTGTGGTATCCGGCTGAATAGAATAGTACCACCCTCATTTCTTACCGAGGTGTCGTAAGAGGCGACTAAGGTAAGTCGACCCGCCGTGTGGTATCCGGCTGTGTAGAATAGACCAACCTCATTTCTTACCGAGGTGTCGTAAAAGGCGACTAAGGTAAGTTGACCCACCGCGTGGTATCCGGTTTAGTAAAATAGACCACCCTCTTTCTTACCGAGGTGTCGTAAAATACGACTAACGTAAGTTGACGTCAGGCAGGCGGCCGGTCGTAAAAACACAGCCAAATCATGTGACAGCATGTTTATAACATGTTGTGCCGACTCCACTTACAGTGGGATAAGGGCAGGAGGATGATGACATATCGCGAAAGGAAATGACCATATATCATCAACCTACTGCTGTGAGGCATTCGCGGACATCCTAGTGACGATAATTTATAGCATTAGGTGTTACTTTGCGGAGATCCATAACACAAAAGTAATAATATAATTATTTTGCTATAATCCGCGATGAATGAAATTTTATTACTTTTTTATCCTAGTAACGCTTCGCTTCTTGATTTTTCACCCAGAATCTTCGTTTATTTTGTGACCAGGCCGGCTATGAAGGCTATGATGGTTCGAAGGGTGAAACTCTCTAAGAAGCTCTATCTTTTGGTAGGTCCAAAAACAAAATGAGTTTTAACCGAGTGCTCAATAGATGTCGTAATATCTACAATATTATCAGACAGCAAAGGTTAAATACACTGTCATTAGCTAAGTCACTACCGTTTAACTGGGTACGGGTGGGCTCTAAGTCCATCTAATAGTGTATTATCTATGACAGTTCCTACATCTGACACTGTCATAATTCAGTATTTAGGCTGTACTTCAGAAAAGAAGTAAAAAAAACAATGCAATTGCAATTAGATGGTGAAAGCATGTGACTTACAAAGGGTTCGCAGGTTCAATCTCTGGGGGCTTACAATAATATGGTAAAATATTTAATACATAAAATTGAAATGTGCGATTCATTATGCACTCTAAGGTAAACCACGAAAAAACAGCATGAGAAAACTTGTACGTCAACAATTTGTAAATACGCTTGCATTTCGACATTCTGTTCACCTTGATGAAGAAAAAATTTTTTTACGACATAAAATGTCACTCATTTAAGAAAGCAGGCAATAAGGAATGGTGGGTATTCGTGAACTTGACCTGCAAGTGTTATTTCTATTTACGGTTGACCTCCGGTAATAGCGTGTTCAAAGTTTTGCTGAGGTAATAAAAATTAAAAAAAATTGTTCTTACCTAGAGCTATTATTAACGACCTTTATCCCTCTTTGTTTATTGGGTGTCCACCGTTAACAACTACGGCTGATTCGCCGTCCATAGAGACAGTTGTCAGTGAATGTTTAAATTGATTAAAAGCTACTTTCAAACATTGGTAATCTTGTAGTGGTCATAAAATAACTTAATATTTCAAGTGAATCTATACTTATAAAATAAAGTCGCCAAAAGCTGTCTGTATGTGATAGATTTTCTCAAAATAACAGAAATTATTTTTTTCGGTTTTTCCTTATATTTGGATATTGCAATTCTTCCGGAAGGGTTGGTTTGGTTTGCTTAATAGTTACTACGATTTTATGTAAATTGCGTTGAGGAGGTCGCGCATTTTCAGTTGCGTGCGCAGCGTAAACTAACAGAGATACAATAAAGTAATGTACTAGCGATTTGTAGATTTACAATAATACTACAAAAAGTCCGCGAGAGCATGGTTAACATACTCAATTCAATTATGTTTAATATTTCAATTAAGCTGTTCTCGGTTCAATGCGTACGAAGCCGCATGCACAGCGAGTATTGTATATGACTATTCATATTTATTGTGTTGTTCGTTTTATTCCAATTACATGGGATTTTGCTGTGAGAGTAACTACCTCGATGTTTACGAACCGTACAGATCGCACTTGGCACCGCGAAGCGTATTCCTTTCGAAATATCATAACAGAAAAAAAACAAAGCGGCAATGACACAGCGCGACCCATTTGGCAACCTTTGCTAATATTTGAAAAAAAAAATAGGTAATTTTAGATTTTCTCCGTATTCAACATGGCTTTACTCATGGATGGAGTTTAATAAACGTCTTTATAGGTGCAAATAGTAAATGTCAAAATATTTAAATCAGTCAGACACGCACATTTCTATTAACGCACGTAGCTCACTAAATGAAAAAGACAGATGAAAGAAGATTATATGCAAATGAAAAAAAAATGTTAAGGTGGATGTGCGGTGTGACAACATTCGATAAAATACGAAATGTGTTTATAAGAGGATGTCTGAAAGTTGCGCACACAGAAGACTAGAGATGCAAGATTGGGATGGTATGGACATATAATGAGGGATGAAAATCATGTGGCCAAACGAGTGTGACGAGCCAAATATGGATGGATATGTGACTAGAGGGAAACCTAAAAAGAGATGGTTGGATTGTGTGAAGTATAAAATGCGTATAAAAGAAGCGCCTAAATATGAAATCCATATAAAGGGCGTAGAGAGTGGAAGATGAAGATATGTTGTGCCACACTTAAAGTAGGATAAGAGCAGGAGAAAAAATAATCCTTAACACATACAGTTATCTTCTGTCTCAAAGTCTCCTGGCTGACCACATCATATATTTATTGTATCTGAAAGTTTCGCGTTTGTCAGTTGCAGCTAGCAGAAAATAAAATGAGAAAGTACAGATGTTTATAAATTGTAAGTGCCAATACCGATGAATGGTTCCCACTCTCAGATTGCGAGCGAAATAAGCTTATTGTGCTTCGTCGATTCCTTTGTGTGCGCGGAATTAGTTCCCTGGAACGCAATCAGGGTACAATTATTACAGTCTGGTAAAGGTACAAAGTTATCACTTTACTATAAATAAATCAATTCATATTCTTTAATTTAGCGTCGTTCTAATGATCCGGGGTTCGCTTTCAGACTCAGTTTTCTAATAAGGTTAATAGCTTTTATTTCGGAATGTTCAATATAAAACTAGCGCTTTTTGGAACGGCCGAGAGATCTAGTCTCAGAAATCTGCTTTTTGCAATGTAATTTTGGAACTTACATGCATGGTACTTAGTCACGCACATAGGAGGCGAGCTTCTTGCATCTTATTTCTGGACACTGAGTCTATTGCAAATAATTAGTCCGTAGTAGAAAATTTATTGTAACGCTACATATCCACAGTAGCGTGCCCAGCAATTCCTGTAGATTCCGTGCTATATCCGACCATGTTTCATTGCCATACACAAGTACCGGATGACGCCTCTTAATTAGTCCCTTCAGTTAAAGAGGGTCGCCCAAATTCATACTTAAGTAAAATGCAAATAATTCTTTATTCAAATTTGCTTTTACATTTTTAAATTGTGAAATTACAATTGAACTACGACTGGTTAGGAGAGTTGCTAATATTTTAAATGCGGAAATCTCTTTCTGTTGGACTTTCAAGGCCAAACCGTCCAACGGATGTTAATGAAATTGGACGCAATTGAATCTTAGATAAAGGGCTAACGTATAGAAAGGAAAAATTTCCGTTTTTCCTTCAGGAACGGGAAAAACAGTAGTATATAACTAAGGTACTTTTAACGGTAAAATTAACGTGAACGTAGTCGCGGATCCAAGTCCAAGTACTCCATTATGTGTCAAATAAAGGTAATAATGCTTCGATAGTTTTGATAGTGTGGATCGATATTGGGGTTGTAAATGTAACAATCACATAGGTCTGTAGTCAGTAGATTAAAAATAACACAGGCGTGCGGTCAAGTTTCGTTTAATTGTGGGTAAAGTAAGTTAAAAAATATTAGCTTTATTATGGTTGAAGGGGCGATAAGAGTTATTTTTGCTATACATTGCATTATGTAATAGAATCTGGGTCACTTGTTCATGGTGTATGCAACAGCTCGTTGAGCACGATTTTTGGGCGATTTTAACGATAGCGGTGCTGATAGTGCGTCTTCTATATCGCACGCTTAATATTAAAGTGACCAAATTCAAAATTAGGCTTAATTGAGTTAGATACATTGTAATCCTTATTTCGATAATTTATTCCTTAATTGAATTCTTTAACATCTCGCTACGATCTATTATAAAAAGCTAGTGCTTCTTGCTCTTATAATTTATGGGTCTAGTTTACACTCAAGAGTTTTATAGGCGGTCCGCTAAGCTTTTTTTGATATTTGCCACAAACCACTTACTTTAACTAAGCGTGCGATATATTTTTGGTTTTCTGCTATTCTTCATCGAATATAAGGGTGAATTTTTGCGTACTTGACTCTTATGGTTCTGTTCAAATTGCAGGGTGCGTGCCCCACTTTTCCCTCGTTACTACACACAATGTCGCCAAATGAGCTAAACATATAGCAAGCTGTTATTTTCTATTGCCCTCGTAAATATAAAATTGTTCATTTCAATCAACGCTCGCTTCTGTACTCTAATAAATGTGAATGAAAGAAATATTACATTCTGCTAATATTTTTGTTTCTTTCTCCCTTTTCAGTCGCAGCTTATGCAATAAATTGTATTTGAGAAATCAAAAATGGGTTTCCTAAGTTACACTGTGTGTGTGTGTGTGTGTGCATGTGTGCGTGCGTGCATGTAACACAAGAGTTACTTATAATTCATTGTCCTACTTCTATTTCTACATTTTTACGCCGATTCCGCTTCCGGTTCGAACCAAAAATTCATATTCCAAATCTCTGCTTCCAGTAAACTTACCCCCGTAACATCTCTAGACATGATTAAGGTTATCAATGTCTGACCAAGCCGTGATAGCCAAAAGTTTTCCCTTAATGTTATCGCTAATATCGAAGGAAAGTTACCACTTATTACGTATCCTTAGTGATCTTATATTGATTTTGGACACAGTATTATATTGATAAAACAATATATTTCGTAGAGTTTCATCGTTAATGGTTCAAACTTTATATCTCCTGATGTTGTTTTTGTTACGGAGCGAAATGAAAGTTGAGATTGTCTTTGTGAATATGTGCAGTGCTGGTGACTGGAAACTCGGTTCTGTAATATACAGTAGAGAGCCAGCATCTGGCGGTTGAATTCAGGCGTTCAGAAAAGTGACCCCTTTATCGTAGTTACTCAAGAATATTTCTGAATAAAACAAAGTAGTTTGTACTAATTGATAAATCTTATATTTGTACACAACATTCTATAGCAATTTTATCTAATTAGGATTTCTATTTATCTTCTATAGTATAGTGTTGAGTATTTGTAAATATTTCGGATACATAATGAGACATAATGAGACATAGAATTTAAAAACTTTCATGTGTTTGAGACGTTTAATGCTACAGCGGCGGAAAGACAATACGATTAAAATCATATCTTCAATCAAATAATTGCGTTTAATGGCATGATGAGAGCCTGTAGCAACAATATGAATGGGGCTGTGCTATTGCCCTGGTATTTTAAATAGGCGCTTCTTAAATCTGTACTAATATATAAAGCTGAAGAGTTTGTTTGATTGTTTAACAGCGCTAATCTGAGGAACTACTGGACTGATCTGAAAAATTCTTTCAGTGCAATATAGTCCATTTATTGAGGAAGGCTATATAGGCTATATAAAATTACGCTAAGCTGAATAGAAAAGGAGCAGCAAAAAAATTGTACGAAAAGGCATAATTTAAAGATTTCCCGCGTGCACTGAGTAAACGGTAATAGTTGTTCAAAAATCATGTATTACGAAATGTTTCTCCTCTAAAGGTTCTAAATAAAAGTCCGCTACAGCATATGTCTAGCTTTTAAGGTTGACCAACTTTAACTATTTTTATGGTTATCAAAAGACTATTACGGTTTTAATCTTTCTACGCGGGCGGAGCCGCTGGCTATTGCTAGTTATTATATAAACTTAAAACTAAATATATAAGTTCAAATTTCCTAACAGATACTGTCCATATAAACCCAAAGATTTCCAGTTTGACTCATGTGAAAGTAAAGAAATAAAAAACAGTCAGTATTACAACTTACACTTTTGGCTACACTTTTACTGTGTACATTCAAAAATTACAGGCTATGGCTTATATTGAAGCATCCCCTATTTTGGCAGTAGGGAGCGACAATATGGCGGCTCAGCCAACGTCACATCCGTTTTATTTTGCTGGTACGAAAGCATCACTGGTGCCGCACAATTTTGGCTGGTTATGAAGCTTCTTGTGTACGTGGGTTTTTCTTTGTTGCAATAACAATATTCAATACCTTTTTACTATAAACTTTATTTCGCACACAGCACACAGCAATTCACATTCAATGACAGCGGAAGAAGGGAAGAACCACAGACAAAATACACTACATACATTACAACTCTCCCTTCCTTAATTTGAAGTTAATACAATATATATATTTCTTATTTACTATATATATAGCATTACAAAAACTTTTGAAAATCTTAACTTTTATGCTTTAACAAACACACTACATAGTAACAATATATTATGTATTTTATATATGTATATAAGTAATGATATTATTAAAGATTAAATCTATCCAATTGTTTTCTTATTCTTTTAGACCTTTTCATTATTAATGGTGTAGGTTCTGCCTTTTGTGGAGTCTTCATGATTTTGGTATGAGATTTATCTAATATGTTTTCCTCAACAGAAGGCAAAATCTCACCTTCGATACAATCATTTTTATACACTAAATCTTTTGAACAAACATTATTTGAATCTTGAATAGAGATTAAAGAATCATTTACAATACTTGAGTTCTGATTTTTATAATTTATATCACTGTTAATAACTGAATATGGTTTACTATATTCTTTATTTATTTTGTTATCTAATAATTGATTTATATGTCTTTTCCAAATAATACCAGTATCATTTAATTTAACTAAATATGTTACAGGCCCAAGTTTTTTATACACAATTCCTTCTATCCACTTATTACTATTATTTCTATAATCTTTAACTAACACAGATTTTCCAATGTAAAATTCTCTTAAACCACTTCCCCTTGCATATTTTTTTTGTAATTCCTGTTTACTCTGAACATAATTTTCAATACATGGCTTTAACAAATTAAATTTAGTTTTTAAATTTCTCTTAAACATTAAGTAAGCTGGACACTCTCCTGTTGTTAAATGTTTACAATTTCTATACATTAATAAAAATGAATTTATACAATCAATTATATTTTTCTTTTCATACATTGCTTTTTTAATACATTTTTTAACAATTTTAACTGCACTCTCTGCTAATCCATTTGTTGATGGATTATACGGAGGTGAAAATGACTGTTTTATGCCACAACTTTTCAAAAATGATGTAAATTCCATTGAATGAAATGGAGGACCATTATCACTAAATATTAAGTCTGGATACCCAAAAGTACAAAATAATTTTTTAAGAATTTTAATTACTTGACCTGCTGATGTAGAACTAACCTCTTCTACTTCAATCCACTTTGTATGAGCACACTCTAATACAAAGTAATATTTACCATATAACGGACCTAAATAGTCTATATGTAAGCGAGACCAAGGTTGTTTTGGATATTCCCATACATGTAAATTTACTTTATGAGGATTTGGTCTTTCAGAAATACATGCAGTACAACTATTTGCCATTAATTCTATATCCTTATCTATTGAAGGCCACCAGAAATAACTTCTGGCTATACTTTTCATTTTAACAACACCTAAATGAGTTGAATGAAGTTCATGTAAAATTTGAGATATTAATTTGTTAGGTATAACAACTCTATAACCATACATTATAATTCCTTGTTCTACTGTCAATTGTTCACGTTTATAAAAGTAAGGTTTTAGTTGATCATCTACTACATGTTTTGGCCATCCACAATCTATAAAATTTTGTACTGTACATAATACTGAATCTAAAGCAATTTCTTTTCTTATCTGTTTACAATCAATAGGTATACTAACATTATCACTCAAAAAATTTAAATAAGAATAATCATTCTTAATCTGACTTTCGACTCTTTCTAGTGGTAACCTTGACAATGCATCAGCATTATTATTTTCTGATTTCACATACACAATATTATAATCATACCCTGATAACAATAATGCATATCGCTGCAGTCTACTAGCAGCTATAGGAGGTATACCCTTTTTAGGACCAAATATATTCACTAATGGCTTTGAATCTGTAATTAATGTAAATTTACGACCCCATAAGTATTGATTAAATTTAGTAACTCCAAAAATTCCTTATCTATTTGACTATATTTTTTCTCTGCATCATTTAATGTTCTTGACATAAAAGCAATAGGTCGTTCAATACCATTCTTTTTCTGAGATAAAATTGCACCTACCCCATATGCACTTGCATCACATGCCAAAAACAAATCAAGACATGGATCGTAATGAGATAAAATATGCGATGAGACCATCATTTTTTTTACAGCCTCAAAAGACTCTTTACACTTTTGACTCCATATAAATTTACTTTCCTTTTTTAATAAATAATACAATGGTGCTAGTACTGTAGACACATTTGGTAAAAATTTCATATAATAATTAACTAAGCCAAGAAATGATTTTAGTTCGGTAATATTTGTGGGGTTTGGAGCTTGAACGATAGCATCCACCTTCCTCGGATCAGGGTGTAACCCGTCCTTGGACAAAATATAACCCAAATAATTTATACTATCAGCAAAAAATATACATTTATCCACACTAACTGTTAGTCCTGTCTCATTTAATTTATCAAAAACAAATAATAAATTTTTATAATGTTCCTGGTCATCTCTCCCTGTGATAACCACATCATCCATAAACACAGCTATACCCTCTCTAGAACCAAATAACTGATCCATCACATGTTGAAATATATTTGGAGCTATTTTCACCCCAAAAGGTAATCTATTATACTGATATAACCCAAGATGAGTATTAATACAAACTAACTTTTTCGCTTCCTCTGTTAAAAGTAATTGTTGATATGCATGCGCTAAATCAACCCTTGAAAATTTCTTTCCCTTATTTAAGTTTACAAAAAGATCCTCTATTCTGGGTATAGGATACTTATCATCCTCTAAATACTTATTAATAGTGACCTTAAAATCACCACACACTCTTAATTTACCCGTTTCCTTTAACACAGGTACAATTGGGGTTGCCCACTCACTATATTTAACCGGCATTAACACATCCTGACTAACTAACCTATTTATTTCCTCTTCCACTAATTTTTTCATACTAAATGGTAATGGTCTAGCCTTGAAATATTTTGGTGTCACATTTTCTTTTAATATTAAATTTACTTTTTCACCCTTATAAGTGCCTAACTCTGAACTAAATACTTCAGGAAACTTATTCACTAACACATTCTTTATACATTCAAAGTTTAATGAATTCAAATCAAATACTTTAATGTTTAATTTTTGTAAAAGATCTCTACCCATTAAAGGAGGTCCACCATTCTCTATGATATATAAATTTGCCTATATTAATACATTATTAAACAATATATCCACACAAATAAATCCTAAAGGAGTAATTAAGTTGTTAACATAAGACTTAAGTTTAATATTACACTTATAGATTTGACAGTTTTTAAAATATTTATCTTTTAAATTTTGACTAATAACACTTATAGCAGCTCCTGTATCAATCTCAAACGTTATTTTATTACAATTTACCACTAAATCTAACTTATATGGTGATACATGAGTTTCCTCGTTCAACGCAAATAAATTTTGAATGTCCTCTAATATTTCATCATTCTGATGATTCTCTTTAAATATATAATGATGTTGTTTCCTATTCTTGTATTTAGAATTATTATTCCTGCACACAAATCTTAAATGTCCTACCTTTCCACATATGCGACACTTCCTCGCTTTAAACCAACACTTATCCTTTAAATGCCCCTCTTTTCCACAACACATGCACTTTATTTTCTTTCCTTCCTGTTGTCCTGTTCCTTTCTCCTTGTTGAAAGTATTCCTTGAAGCCACAGTTATTTTATTTACTTTGGTAGTCATCACTTGTAAGTCTGTTTCGGTTTTTTCCATCTGTGTAGCAATACTATATGCCCTTTCTAATGTCAACTCAGGTTCATTTAAAATTCTTTGTTTTATTTTCTCATTTAATATACCAGATATAAATTTGTCTCGTATTTGTTCACTTAAATTTTCACCATAATGACAATGTCTTGACAATCTTTTTAGTTCAGTTAAATAATTATTAATCGTTTCATTTGGCAATTGTATTCTTTGATTAAATTTGTATCTTTCGGTTATTGTATTAGGCTTAGGTTCCAAATGATTTAGCAAAATATTTTTTAATTGTGAATACGTTTTATCTTTCGGGCAAGATGGCGTACATAAATTTTTCAACAAACTATACAATTTCGGACCAATTACTGTCAAAAATACTGATTTCTTCTTTTTATCTTCAATTTCATTGCATTCAACGAATATTTCAAATCTTTCAATGTACTCACTGAATTTCTCGTTGTCCTCGTAGTCTATATTTCCCAAAAAGCCACGCCCTGCCGACGCCATTGTAGAATGTTAATGTCTTGTTACAATTCCGTAACATACCATGTAGATATAAATATCGAATAAATATCCCGTAATCGTCGCCAACTTCTTGTGTACGTGGGTTTTTCTTTGTTGCAATAACAATATTCAATACCTTTTTACTATAAACTTTATTTCGCACACAGCACACAGCAATTCACATTCAATGACAGCGGAAGAAGGGAAGAACCACAGACAAAATACACTACATACATTACAAAGCTCATCTGTCAAAGCTCGACTTTAGCTAGCGCAGTATTTGGCGAGGCTTTACACGCAAGTAAAATTACATCTCGCAGCTAGATATCAACATTATACATCGAAAAAATCATTCGATCCCGCTGTCACAACTACGCCACACATATACATTGTTAGGTTAATCTAATTACGACAATCTTATTAAGTTAGATCTAATTTGGCTTTGTAGGTATTTTTATGTAATTAGGTTAGGAGCGAACATATCCTAATTTCGCGAAAGCCAGAAAACGAAATTCGAGTTGTATGATTTAGCCCAATATTTGTTTAAAACAAAAATTAATCAATCAAATTATTTTAAATACGTGAACAATTTATTGTTCAAGTTTAACAAATACTTAGTTAAACCTGAACAGTAAAGAAAAAACGTCTACGTCAGCCTTAGGTATGAGAACGTATAAAATATGTACAAGAGGCAGTTTTAATTTAACTTAATGAATCTTATTAACAAGTTTCAGTTAATTCCAAGGTAATAACAACAATTGTGCGAAGGTTTGCAATGTAAACTGTACTGCTATTACAAGTTCAACCCTGTAGGAGAGTTAGAAATAAGTAATAATGGTAACAAAAGGGTAATAAAGGTATTATGTATCATGTCAGACAGACCGTACTCGATCGATCAATCACAATAATGAAACAAAACTATTAATATGCCTAACAGTTGACTGCCATATGTCGGACAGCGAATATTCAGATATAACTTGATGGACAATTTAATTTGAACTGCATTCTGTGTTCCAGAGCCCCAAATGTATTACAGATGGCTAGTATTAGGAATCCGGTCGAATTGGGAGCTTCTTTAATGTGAGACAGCACTCCGCTTCAATCTCGTTTGCTGATTGAAATATTGAAATTGCTGAAAACATCTATGTTTATCTCGGTACTTAATCTGTTTGTATATATAGAGACTGACTCTACGCGCGTCACGAGAATTGCAATTCAAATTTAAAATATTATTTATTCAAGTAAACTTGTAAACAAGTGCTTTTTAATCGTCAACTCTACTGCTGGTTCGGAAAGCTGTTCCTACCGAGTAGAGCCAGCAAGAAACTCGGCGGTTGCTCTTTTAAAAATTTAATTCTTAATACTAATTACATTTAGTTATTACTGTCTTGTACGGGTTTGAAGAGAGATATATCCACATATTCTTATCATCTAAGTTAACAATATATAGGCTTTCTGTATCAGCCTCTTATTTTAATTCAATAGTATCCAATCCGTCCAATGCTCTTAATTATGAGATCTGAATGGAGCTTTGATTCGTATGTCGCTTGTCTTAGTTGGTATTCTATCTGACATACTCCTGGTATGTACTTAGTCTTTTCTATTTCTACTAAGCCATATTTAGAAACGCTTGCAGTTTCTACAGTACTTAAAACTGCAGAGCGGTTGCAGGATTATCTAGTTATACGCTTAAATAATTCATCCCAACTTATCTTAATAACTAATATTTTAAACACTTCTTGATTCTCTTAATTTTATCGCGATGTCAACCGTATAATTTAAATAGTCATAAATAATTATGTATCGTGAAAATTTGGAATCTACTGATACCATCCACTTTATTCTTGTCTCAAAAATGATCTACGAAATGGCGAACCCATTTTGTAGATAATTCTCGATCACGACGGATAAATATTTTAACCTAAAATAAATTTTAGAGAGTGTAAAGATAAAGTATTAATACTTTATCTTGTACAGCCCAAAACAAGGCACTGACCTCTTGAAAGTCTATGCGTACTCTGCGACGCAGCTTTTTTTGTTTTTGGAGGACATCAAAAGATAATTGAAACTTCGGCCCAATTTTCGTGCCAAAAAACATATTTTTTTAAGTAAAAACCTTTTCTGCTATCTTTTTTGATGTTTATATACAATACAATTCATAAGTATACTTTTTGAACAATTTTAAAACAAAAGACCTCGAATCTGAGAGTAGTTAAACCAGATATTTTAATTATAAAAACTTCCTTGTATCTTCTGTTCTGGGTACTTGAGTTTTTGTTTATGTATTCTGGACAAAATAATAATTAAACTCTGCTTTGAACAATGTAATTCAAAAAAATAAAGGTTATTCAAGTGCTTCTAAATAATTCTGTCGTATCAGATTATTAAATTGATTTGTCTTTAAAAAAATTTATATAAGAATTATTTTGCAAATTTTTTACACGGAGCTCGCGGTGATTTCTTTATTGTTGCTTATAAATGGTTTTACAATATGCAAAACAATATTTTAGATTCCTTTTTCGAGGCGTTAAATACATCTTATTATTCCAAAAATTTAATATTGTTTTGAGCTATGGAAAATTTATTTGAGCTACAGAAACAGTGTTATATGTCAAGGCAAAATTTTCTTATTCCATATTTTGATATAAGTGTATTGGCATGGCTATAAAAAATAACCTTGAGCCGGTCTATAAATTATTATGTGATCAATATTACAAGTTAAACCGGGTTTATATAAACTTCAGACCAATTTTTTGTTTCGTTTTATGCTATAGGAGCTTTGGCAGGCATTTTGACCATTTTTCTCTTTACGATACTATCAAAAGAGCTCTAGCCACTATCGACATTCCTGCTCGAACCTTCGTGGATAAGTCGGTACGTTAGGTTCGATGCTGGTTCCTGGGAAACTGCGACTAATGTGGGACACAACATGTAATTGCCTCGTCGCACTAGGAAACAGCCCCAAGCCCTGAAACTTACCAGATAAAATGGCTAAATCTGGCAGACGATATGCGTTTCTCATTCAGAGTTACATATATGTGCCGTTTGCACTTGAGACCATGCATAGCCATGTAGACAAAGTGCGTAAAAACTTTAATAATGGATAAAACCACGATTAATTGCATCTTCAGTTAACTAGAGGGTTGGCTCCTTTTTTGCATAAAGAATTATCTTAGCGATTCAACGCGGAAACGCTGCCGACATTCTTGGAACATCGCTACGTGAGCATAAAATGTATACCACTAGCGTGTTAAGTAATTAGGGATCGATATAGTTTATTCTGTCGTCATAGTTTCTTCGTAAAACAATTCATCGTATCAAATTTCATTCGACTTATATTAACAATAAATACTGTCCAATTTACTTAGCAGTGCGACTTTAAACTTGGAGATTATAAGGTAACTAATTATACCTGTTGCTGACACTGTTCCCTCCTAGATACGATGTCGACCTAGGCGCGCCCGTGGACACATGTAAAAGTCGTTACCCTTCGGTACCACATATCCAGTCGGATTTAGATCTTATATCGCGAGTCGTAAGGCGG
This sequence comes from Morpho helenor, assembly GCA_029227775.1. Taxonomy (NCBI): domain Eukaryota; kingdom Metazoa; phylum Arthropoda; class Insecta; order Lepidoptera; family Nymphalidae; genus Morpho; species Morpho helenor. Next base: position 389,690 of record JARGCU010000034.1, on the reverse strand, counting down.
TCCGACCGTACGACGCGTGACGCACGGCGACCGGCGTGACGTCACACGTGGCGTGCCAAACGTGTCCCACTGTGGTGGTGAGCGGAGGCCAGTCGCCAGTCGTGCTTCCTCGACCGGAATGAACGGACGCTAAGTGTTATTATTTTTTATATATTAATAATAGTAGCGTCCGTACTTCGTGCCCTCGTGTGCGATGTGCAGCTAGCGATAACGCCGCGCGACACTTGGTGATGTGATGGTGTTTGAGCGGACGTAGTGTTATGGTGGCCATGGGAATCATTATAGGAACTTGTGTGCCTGACTCGGAGCCTGATTCGGCGGCGTACGGGCCCCAGCTGCGGCGGCCGCCCAGGAGGATATTGTATGGTAAATATAATTTATTGCACTTTAGTACATACCATAAAAAGACTCCCTTCATTTCTCTATGTGTTCGCGATAAATTAAAAAACTACTTAGTACTTAAGTAATTTTTATTGGGGTCATAATAAATATTCTGATTCACAACGAAAATTATTTAAAACTTCCTTGGGTTTAGGTTTTTTGTAAATTAAGAACAGTCAAATTGCCGGAGCTTTTATCGAAAACGCTCTCTCATCCCTTTGAGATGTAAAAAAACAATGTAATGTGAGAATATTGCTCTTTTATAAAGTTACTAGCGATACTCGCACTATTATGAACCGTGCTTTTATCCTAATCCCGAAAGAAAAATACGTTTTATCTTATACGTTAGGCCAGTATATAAGTTTAATCATCCCAAATTTCGGCACCAATGCATTAATGTTAAAAGCGTAACAGATAGACAGACACACGTTCGTATTTATCATATTGATATTAATTGAAATAGTACGGAATATCAATAACAAAAATCACCAATTAAAGTTGCAATCTAATGCTTTGACATTTGTACTCAGAAAACTTCTGATTTTTTCTGTATCAAAATAATGAGTCCCACATGCTGTTTGTTCATGATTTTTACGACTGTGCTAATTTCTTTGTCGGTTTTTTATATCTGTGCTGATTTTATTGTCGGTTATTTACGATATCGATTAAGTATTTGTTGTTTACTTTGTTTTAAGATCGTACGACGAGGATTAATTTTCAATTGTATGTTGTGATCTTGACATAAAGTTCAAATGAAAAAATTGTTTTAATGCACGTATCGGCTCGGAATAGCTGAGAAGGGTGGGTGTGTATAACATAACAAACAACTAAATAAACTTTGATGCTATTTTGTTAATCATGAGTAAAGAAAATGTATATAAAGCTTAATGTAGAGTTTACTATCTGTTTTCATACCCTATGCACGCGGGATTCGTATCCCACTATCATTATTTATCTACTCTAGCACTGCATACATTCAATAGGACAATCTTAAAGATCATTTCGCCCCGTAACCGAAGAATTAGAGGATTGCTTTACCAATCTAAATGCCGTATTGAATCTATGAGGTAGTGCAGTATTTAAGAGAGACGGCTGCTTAACTGGTTCCTATGGAAGGCGATCGTCCGTCAGTGCCCCTGTACTTCTTGCTAACCAAGAAGGTAGTAAAGTAACTGTTTCTATCCCACTACTGGGCCTAGGCCTCCTCTCTCGGTTTTTGGAGAAAAGGATTGGAGCTAAGACCTACTACACTGCTCCAATGCGGATTGGTAGGTTACACATATCCCCAGAATCCTCTAGCAATATGCAGGTTCCCTTACAATGTTTTACTTTACCGAAAAGCTTGTGATATCAATTATCAATTAGACATAATTTTCAACAAAAAAAAACTCATTGGTGCCTGCCCGGGGCTAAGTCCAAGAAGACAAATTCCGAGAAGGTAAATTTCTGCAATCAATCTTAGCTTTGCCATTACAGCAGTTTCAAAACACTATTAAAGAGAGGCTGATACAAAAAGCCTAATATACTGTTAAGGTTTATTTAGACGATAAGAATGCATGGATATAATTACTGTTCGACCCTGTACAATATATTGAAATAGTATAATATTGAAAAGAGCAAGCGCCGAACTTCTTGCTGGCTCTTCTCGGTAGGAACAGCTTTCTTAATCAGCAGTAGAATTGACGATTCAAAAGCACTTGTGTACAAGTTTATTTGAATAAAGAAAAATTTTAATTTGCAATTTCTGATGACATTGGCAGTGTACTCTTAAGTAAAAACGATCACTATTGTGATCGTTTTGACCTATTGGTCAGGTATGGTGAAAGTGATACTGGATTCAGATGCCCTGCGTAGCCATTACTCAAATAAGAGGATTATCAATGGCTTTTGTATTGTCATTTCTAAAAAAAACATTGTAAATCAAACGTGTAATTTAAAATTTAACAAGCGATCTGTACAGTACGTGACGGGCGTACCGACGGACAATTATGCCTGCTAAGGAGTTGGTGCAATGGCCATTTACCTTGCGAGCCCTGTTTGGACTCAAGGTGAATTCCAACCGGACGTATACGGACTTGTTTAGAGTACAAGCTGTACCTGCGACTTCGTTTGCGACGATTTAGTACTAAAGTACCCCTAATTGCGTACTTACTCAAGTTTTACTAATTTCGGATATAGCACCGGGTTCTTTTAATAGCTGAAATTGTACCAAATTTCATCAATATAAGTATTAACTATAAAGAGTATTATTATATTACTAAGAGTATTAACTATAAAAAAACACCATAGATCTGGATGTCTGAGACAGATTTATAGTTTTCTCGAGATTCTAATTTAATTATTGTAGTAAATAATCCGTATGACTTACATGATTTTGATATGAAAAGAGCTCAGTTAAATTTATCTAATAAACAAAAACCGAAACGTAGAAAAACTTTCTTACTTTTTCGACGTAAGGAAAACAATGTAATATTGAACCTATTTTTGGATTTGCAGAACTTATTTTAACACATCGTGATTAATAAAACTTTGATAGGTTAATAATAGACGGTGGTTCTCTTGTAATTGTACCAAATTTCATCAATATTGGTTTGGCGGATTGGCCCTAAAAACGTTACAGACAGAGAGACAGACTGTCGCATTTATAATATTAGTAAGGATACGTATAAATGAAGAAGCAACCACGTTCTTCGTATTATATAACTCCTAGTTTTACAAAGTATCCCAAAAACAACTGTTTGATATATACAAGCCTGAATTAATACAATTCAGTTATACAAAGGTACGCAATACTGCTATATTTGATTTGCGATATCGATTTGCAGTTTTCCATCGTAGTCCTATAGAATTGTTTTGGGGCGACAATATTTTCGGCTCAAAACAAATAGTTTTTGCAGAAGCCGCTGTTTCAATGACACATGCATCAATGGATATCAGAGTTGTATCAAACTAATATAAATAAAAATACGGAACATGACAAATTACGTTATCATTAGCGCGGGCAAGTTTCAAAATATAATATTGATTAATAATCTTATAAGTGGTATTATAATTTAGCTCAATGATGTATAACCCGGTCAGTGAGCCGTTTTTATACACTCTAATGATATTTTTATCGCGTGAATCTTTGTGATGTCATATATTTTCAAATTTAATTTACATTAAGATGTTATCTAGCTCGTTGGAGCTTGTCTGATCTCATTGTTTATGCTAATTGATGTCCGCTGATAGCTATATGTGAATGCAGTCTGGATTAGGTGGCGGTTGAAATTGCGGCATAAATAATGTTACACTAGCTGTGTCTGCAGCTTCGCTCGCATGTAAATTAGTGCATCACAATTTTTTTCCGGGATCGTAATTTTTAACAATGACTTTCACCTTTTACTTAGCAAGGATAGCTTTAAAGTTTTCCGTTTTCGCAATATTTTTCCTCTCCTATACATCTTAGCGTGATGTTATATCGCCTTCCTCGATAAAAGTGCTATCTATCACTCAAATCGGTCCACTAGTTCCTGAGATTCCTCAGTTCCTGTCAGTATGTCAATCAGTCAGTCAGTTTTACAGCCCGCAATTTATAATAATAATATAATTAAAACCATTTTAAAACTTATCGGTTACAAAGTCACGGGGTCTTGGGATCGATACAAATACATTTAAGCAACAGACAGACGGATATACGTGTCCAAACAAGTTGCTAAGGTGGTGTCGGCAGTTGACATGCAATCACTTGTTGAGCGGCCAAAGGATCGATACGGGCCGCATTGATAGCAGTATCTACTTTTTATGGCCTGTACGCCATTCCGAAAGACTTATTTTGTTTTTATAAGACTATGAAAAATACTTGACAGATTAACTTTAAATTCCAGACTCTAGCCGCGAAATCGTTTGTGTCAACTGAAATGTCAAACGTTTCTTTTTACCGAAGGAAGAACGTTTTTTTTATTCTGTATATGAGCCTGGTATATAAACTTAAATTGCACCGAATTTATGAGCATTTGTTCAGCGGATTAGCTGTTAAAGCGTTACAGATGGACAGACAGACAGACAGACAGGCAGAGATTCGTAATAATATTCGTGTGGAAGCAACATTTGTCTCAAGTAAAACAAATCCTTAAAAAATACCTCAAGATAAACATTTCAAATTAAATTGTAAATTTAAAATTTAATTTACGAGTAGTTAAACATTAGTCTACGCAATGAGGAAATTTGAGTAGTATCTCTTATCGCCAATTATTAACTACTAACTTATGCAGTCATCGGGTTACGTGTATTTTAGGTTTTTCTTAATGTTGAATCACTCGGAAAATCTCATCGTAATAATAAAATAACGACGTACAATTATGTTTGTACGGTATATCATCAGCATCGGCAATCTGCTATTTACTTTCCCACCGCTGCGCAAACGTCTCGTCGCTTCTCGTAAAGAAGAATTGAAACTTAGACTAGCCACAGAGCTTCAATGAGGATAGGCAGGTTAAAAATATTCTACCAGTTTATTCTAGCTTTAGTTTTATCTTCAAATAATCTATACTAATAATGTAAATGCGAAAGTCTTGTCTACCGAGGTATATACTTATTATACTTCTCTAGTCTATTAAACACAATTAAATTTCGACGACATCAGATTTATTTATCTTTAGACAGTTGTAATTGTTTTAATAACTTCTTAGGCAGGCCAACGTAGAAATATAATTCTGAAGTACTTTTTGAAATTGCCGCTAATTTGTTTGATTTTAACTCTGATGTGACAGCTGATGGCGATGTATATAACGGCCCTGTCATATACATTGGACACATCGGACAGACCGGCACAGCGAATGGCACGGCGCATGCTATGCCTGGGCAGACAGGTCTTGTACTCTTGATACAGGGTCTAGGGAGGCAGGGTCTGTGAGTCGTTGTTGTGGTCGTTGTCGTGGTGGTAGTGGTAGTGGTGGGCCGGTGGGTCAGTAGTTTAGGCTCGTCACAAGGCTCCTCGCTTGGTGTGGTTTGACAGTCATCTGGAAATTTAAACCATAGTAAATGTATGGTTGAAGCAATAAAGTCTAAAAGAAATTCTGACTGCGTATGCTAAAGGCACCATGAATGAAAAACTTTGCTAATATCCTACTTCGGAAGCGATTAAAAATTGGAAATGCACAGCATCTTACTTCAATTGGTGAATTGATCATGCAAAATTAGTATTGTTCAAACCGCTTGACGTCATTCTTGGATTTTACACATGGTAATCTGTTTCCCTACCATTCTAGTTACGATTTGAAGTTAATCTAGAAATGGAACATTCTAGTTTCGTTGTATCTGTCGACTTGCATGACGATCAAAACAATTGCAACAAGTGATACCTACAAAGTCTTGCTCAACAATTCGTATTGTTAGGCGGATATAATTTGTACTTGCGGTTCCATTAATTGCAACATGATTTAGTTATTGACATCATTCATCGTTGTACCTTTATCCACTAGTGGAATCGGCACAATATTTTCATCTTCCATTCTATTTTATCATTCGTCAACTCTAACGCCATTTATACGTATAGCATACATCACACAATCCTTCAATTTTTTTCCACATACATTCATGTTTGTAACTCTTTTGGTCAAAGGATTTTCCCTCCTCATTACATGTCTATACCATTTTAATCTCGTACTTCTTATTGTTTCTATAATGGACGTTATTTTCAGACTTTCTTTTATATAAACATTTCGTATTCTATCAAATATTTTCACACCACACACATTACTTAATAAATTATTCATCGTGACTCTCCTGCCCAGCCCACTCTCAGTGGGGTCGGCACAACATGAATTAACCATGTTGTTGCATGATTTTGCTAGGTATTTCACGACCGGCCGCCGGCCTGTCGTCAACTTACCTTATCTATATATTCTACTCATCCGGATATCACAAATGATTATTTGATCAATTTAATTTTGCCGTACCTTGTGTGTAATGTGACTCGTAATTTGTCAAATAGTTTTCATTGGATCCCATCCGGGACAGACTCGGTGCGCCTTCCAGCCACTCCCTCCTCCGCTCCTTGCACTCGTCGCACATGGCGCAGTACACTTCCAGCATGTCCGGATGTTCCAGCCGCTCCCTGCACCGCCTGCAGGCGATGCGGCAGTTGATGATTCCAGAGACTATTGGAATCACACAGATCAACGTAGTGAAAATTACTGGTAACATACTGGAAGAGACAACAGAACACGTTGATTAACTAAGGAAAAACATCAGCACATATAAAGGAGAACAAAAAAATGTGTGTGTATTTTATAAAAATGAAAATTTCACTGCTAAGGTACCACTACTACTGAGATGTGAGTAGCGTGCAAAACTATGACTCATAAACTCTTATTGTAAAAAATTACATTAATATTACACCAGTTGCAATTTATAGTATTAGAATAGATACTATTCAGGTGTACCAATCACCTTGATTACCAGATTGATTTATGCGTTGTAGTGTTTAGTCGATGTGTGTTTAACTGGGCGTAGATCAACTCAAAATCAACAAATTTGATTAGTACTCACTAGTCCATCTAACTAGTAGGTTCGTTGGTTAGTCAAAAGACAAATTAGATGTTGATTTAAGATATTTTGGCGGGACTGAGTAAGATTAACGATGGTATTTGAAGTCACATTTAATAATTTTGTTAATAGTTTAAGAAAATATACGTACAGGATAAATTCAAAATTTTAAAAATATTCTTTATTCTAGTGAATTTTGGACCCAAGTTCTTTTAGATCATCAGTTAGAAGTACTGGTAATAGAAGGTTATTTTAATTCTCTGCAAATTTCGGTAACTATTTTTGTAGTTCGTTTTTATAAGATACAAATAGTATTTGCGTTTTCCTAACTGTACGAATACACTGAAATGTACACTGTATTTTTCTCAATTATGTATTTATACTTGCTCCCGACGGAAATTCGAAAAATCACTTCAATTGAACTAAATTTCAACAATGTTAGTCTCGCAGAGAGGACGAGATAGCTTCAATTCAAATTCAAATTCAAAATATTCTTTATTCAAATAAACTTGTAAACAAGTGCTTTTGAATCGTCAACTCTACTGCTGGTTCGGAAAGCTGTTCCTACCGAGAAGAGCCAGCAAGAAACTCGGCGGTTGCTTAATAGCCGGATTTTTGCATTTATAACATTCGTATGAATTCTTTTATCAAAATTCAAAACAATCAAATCATTTTTCATCAAAATTCAAATTTTGTATAACATACTCGTATCGTCAAGTAATTTGGACACAAAAATTTTTCAATTATGTAACACAGTAATAGCAGCAAATTAAAAGTGCTCGACATTGCTTCTAGGTCAAGTCAGATCGTTAATTCCTTTATAGTGCTACCTTTAATGTATTAGTGTGTTACGATGGTTCCGTACTTTTATTAGGTTGTTTTGTTGTTTTATTGGTTTTATTAAACAACATTCCTATTCCATTATTTCATTCCTGTGACGTATGTTATAGGCCAAAGTTCTAAGTACTTGATCATTATTTCACTTCTATTCTAATTGCACATTAAATTTCAGTATATTATTTTCTTTTTAACTATTATTATGTATTAACCTACCCTTAAACATCAAGATTTTGCTTGATCAAATTAAAATAATTTTTATTTAAATAAGCTTTTGTAAGCACTTTTGAATCGTTAAAGATCAATATGATCAATTAAGCTACAACTGCTTCGGAATTTTGCTTTTACCGAGAAGCAAAATACTCGGCAAATCGATCTTTCAAATATTTGCAATTTACATAATGAACATAACAATAATACATTATCATGTGCAATACAAAATTCTTAATATGTGCCCGAAGGAATATCCACGATTTTTTAATCTTAAATGTCGGCCCGGTATAATCCAACTGATTAGCAGTAAAAGCGTAACAGACGTATAGACGCCAGAGTCTCTTTATAATATTCATAGAGATCTTATAAAAATCATTACTCCTCACATAGAGATTGTATATTGTAACAGTATAAAGTTACTGTATACTTACTTTAACATTTAATAAATATTTATTTCATAATCGTACGGATACTTGAGGAAGCCTGTAGTTTAGTATTCAATAAATTATCTGTGTATTTGACGAAGTTAATTCTCTCGTTAACGTTCACTCTTAGTTTAACTATCTAGCTCCATGTATCTCATTTGCGATCGCTCCCGAACTGTTTGCGCTTCCAGTCAGCAAGCTGCTGGCAGTAAAACTAATGTTTGTTCGCGACTGAGTAAAGTTTAATGTGTTTGTATTGGTATTGAACGTTGTAACCGAAATTCACGGACTGGTTTTACGGAATGCTATAAAATCTAACGATTCGACTGCGATATGGCCGTTCGAGTAGTAAAAACGTGCCGCGGCACGCGGAAGTGTGAATATCGTTTCTATTATAAACCTTACATATTAAAAAACAAAGTCATTGTCTGTCTGTCGCGATAAACTCAAAACTGAATGAATTTTTGATGCAATATTTTTCACTGAATCACCTTAAATTTACGTGTATAATTTGATAAAGTTTTATCTAAATTGAGTGATATATGTGGACAATTGTCAAAATTCCGACTTGAAGATTTAAACAAAGCCGCGGAAGGTTGGTCTGGTTTGTTAGTACTAGTAAAAGCTTAATGTGTTACAAAATCTAGTGGCTATTGGGTAAAATGTTCACAGAAATCAAGCAATTGATAGAAAAAATCTACGTCCAGCTTTATATTGAATATAATAACTCTGTATTTTCCTGAGATGATTGCCTGTCAACCCGCCGACCTAACATGCGACGCGGAAAACGTGATGATTTGCGTCGAGTGCGGGCGTGTTGTATTTCCTTCTAGGAAATGAGTTTTTTCCGCAAAGAACATGTCATTTTATGTAAACATTGTATTGTAAATTCAAATGGCTATACACGTTGTTTATTAAACAGGAGTTTTGTCGCTCCTATAGCGTTGCTATAGCGTCCTGTTGCGTTCCTATAGCGACTACAAGGCCAAATCAAACTTTGTAATTTGATTACCTATTTCAAATATTCGGTATCATAATAACTTGTAAACAAGTCTTTTGGAATCGTCTACTACTGATTCGCATTATTGCTCTACCTTCGAAAATTTATAGTTCTAACTACATACATTCCGCGATTTCACCTTCGTAACTTTTATTTCTTTACACCTTATTACATTTTTATAACGGATCCCTATTTTTTTGAAAATGTAATATAGCCTATGTTACTTAGTAAAGATGCAACTTTCCAATGGGGAAATAATTTTTGCAATCGGTTCAGTAGTTTTTGTGTGAAAACATTACAATCATACATACTAATTTTTCCTCTTTATAATATTAGTATTGATGTAATCCCCAATAGTATTAAATGCTCTCTGTAACCTCTTTTAATTTATTATAAGTAATTTGAAACTGCTGTACTAGCAAAGCAAAATTGATTGTGGAATTTAATTATAGAATCGTATACGAAATTCCCAACCGATTTGTGTTCTTTTGTTAGACGCAAAGCGGGACCTGAAAGATTATATCGAATTTTTATAACATACAAGAAAAGATTAAATTTACTCGCCTATTAGTTTCAAATCGACTCTATTGCATGTGTGTTCAACGTAAAATTAATGTGGTCTTAATGGTACAATAAATAAATGTATATAACTCCCTGTAAAGACGGGGGTGATCGCAAGTAATACATAAAAAACAATAATAAGATGATAGTTCAATATTTTGTTCATTTATATCATCTCATTGTGTCGATAACACTTGCTCAGGCTCTTGACCCGTATATTTCCTATCTGTATCTCATTATGTAACAGTTTGTGTAGTTATCGTGCATAATTTACAGAAGTAGGCAGAATATCACAGTACAAAAGAAACGATAGAATCATTTCGTACTATTTATTGCATTCCACAAAGTGACGCAAAGATAAATGAAGAAACTTTTTTTATCCATACTATAATATCATAAATGCAATGTCGTCAAAGGTGACCAAGGTAAGTTGGTTCACTGTGTGGTATCCCGTTAACTAAAATGGTCCACCCTCTTTCTTACCGAGGTGTCGTAAAATACGACTAAGGTAAGTTGAGGTCAGGCAGGCAGCCGGTCGTAAAATAGCCGTAAGCCTTAGCCAAATCACGTGACAATATCTTTGTAACATTTTGTGCTGACCCCACTTAGAGTGGGATGGGTGCAGGGGGGATGAATACCATAAATGCAATAGTCTATCTGGTGGTAAATATTGGTGACATTAGGGGCAATTAAAGCTATCGAGTTAATATATATCTACAATAACAAAAAATCTCGTTTTTCCCTCGGAAACAGGTAAAGAAACACATATTGTGCTATTGATGAGGGTATATTAAAGCTTTAGGTGACGCGGCCCAAGTCGCGGGTAGCTCGTGGATTGTAAATATATGTCCTGTGGATATCGTATCTGTCTGTCGGTGAGTCTATATCGACACATTATGCGTCCTTTGTTGAAGACTACATTTCATTATATGGCAGCTAGACATGGAACAGTAGGGTTTCCAACTTTTTATACAAGAAATAACGTATATTTAGGTCTGAGAAGAGTATTAAACAGTTATTAGATAAATGAACAGTACTTTATTGCTAGTTGTCTTTTTTAAATTTTTTGATTAGTTCTGAAACTCCATTATTGTGATTTATTTGCGTGCTCAATGCCATCTACCTAAAATAAAAAAAATGTGTGAGCATCTATTTATATTAGCTCCTCTTCGTAATCGAAGATTGCAAACGATTAAGAGTGAGTTCAGTTATGTAAAGGACTGTACCTTCAAATGATCGTCTATGATAGCCTACAACCCAGGCTTTGACGGATTTTCGGACATGCATCAAAGGGAAACGCTCGGTGATATGATACTGATATGTGATTTTATGCATGAATGTATGATTATACGGAAGATCGTGTGGAAACTTGCAGGATTATGAGGATTATAGACGATCACACGATCAACGATCAACGATCATTGCTGACAGTAAAGAGCAGGGCATAGTTTAAGGATTTTATGCTGTAAACAATATTTTGTACATATTATTTTAGTCCAACAGCAAAAGGTATAGTGTACTGTAAAACGGTATTGTTGGTAACCCTATGGTACAGGGACTATCTGATAATCGCATGCTACTAGTGGGGGGGAGGAGTGGGGGTCAATCGATCTGTGTTATCGGGTGGTGGGCCGCCGGTCTAGTGTGTGTGTCATTGATATAACTGGTAATAGATGATTCAATAGTATTCATAATAAGGTCTCTTGAGAGATGTTTTGTTTCTCGTATTTTATCTTATGCTCCGTTATTTTTAATTTCTTCTTGTGCATGGGAGTGTGTCATGCGAATTAATACTGTTTGAGTATATTGGTTAATTAATACAGTTAAAGGATCCAAAGTAGGATTTATAAATAGAGAACAAAAATAATATATTCGTAACCAAAAAAAAAAGAAAATGACGTGAACAGATCCACCAATAGAGCTTTCGCACACGAGAGCGGTTCGTAATTGAGAGCTCTATTTTTTTTTCGGACACTAAGGCTGTTAGCCCTGAAAGCTTTGACAGCGTTACCAGGAGGAACGGCGAGCACAAAAGCATCGCCGGGGTAGAGCTCTATTAATGACCTGGTTACTTTAATACCCCTGGAGGAGAACGAATTATGAAGTGTTGCAACAATAAATTAAAACACTGATTGAAAATTATTACAATAGAATACCGAATTAATGTAAAACTAAGATACTTAATATTTCATAAAATGAAGTGGAATAAATCACACAACTTCATCATACATTATTCAAAAGAATAACATTATCTCTTCTGTCCGAAGGGTCAATATTTTATACCGAGACAAATCTGCATCTCGTATTTACATTGACAGGACCAAAGAAAACAATTCGACATCAGAACTCAGTATTGTGATTCTTCTTCACAGCCTTTATCAACTTCTCGGTGGCGTATAGGTGATGAATATAACGATATATTTTATTGACGTGGCGTCTGTCCGTTGCAGGAATCAAGTGTCCGGTGTGCAGCAAGTTCGTGTTGCCGGATGACATCGAGTGCCATCTTGTCATGTGCCTTACCAGGCCTCGCCTCTCCTACAACGGTGAGTTTGTGGTTACTAGAAAGACTTATAATAAATGAAATATTGTATGTATGTATTTTACAAAGAATGGATACGAATTCGTGGAAGCATCATCCTCCTGCCCTTATCCCACGCTAAGTGGGGGTGTTATAAACATGTTGTCATATAATTTTGGCTACGTATTTTACGACCAACCGCCTGCCTAAAGTTAATATTTTAATCGTACTTTACACACCTGACACCCCGATAAGAAAGAGGGTGGTCTATTCTACTCAATCGGATAACTTACGGCTTACGAATTCGTGGAAACATTCGAGTATAACTCTCAATAGCACAAATTTTGAATTGCATGCGTTTTAACGAATCTCAAGGCACGGTAGAAAAACGGATTGGACTTACAGTATTAAATAGATTTTCTCTAATGGCGTATTATAGGAAAGTAATATCATAACTACTTTTGTATTATGAAGTTCCATAACGCCGCAAAGTAAAGCCTAATTCTATAAAAAATCGTCTTAGATTTAACTTGTTTTTAATTAGAATTGTTTATTCTTCTCCAGAGGATGTCCTGAGCGACTCGAAGGGCGAGTGCGTGATCTGCCTCGAGGAACTGTCGGCCGGCGACACCATAGCGCGCCTGCCTTGCCTCTGCATCTACCACAAGGGGTAACTATACTTTTTTTAAAGTCATACTTATTGAAAAGTAAGCAGTAAGGCCGGGAAACGAGGAACAGCAGCTTCTTGGAGGTTTCCTTATAAATCACTTTCTCCAAAAGACAGGATGATTCAAAGAAATGAATAAATGGCTTAACTTGCGTGTAAACTGATACAAAAATTGTTGAAAATGAAACTAATATTATAAATGCGAAAGTATGTCTGGTTTGTTACACTTTCACAGCTTATCTGCTAGACCAATATTGATGATATTGGGACGATACAAATTATTCTTTATTCAAATAAACTTGTAAACAAGTGCTTTTGAATCGTCAACTCTACTGCTGGTTCGGAAAGTAGGCATTTTTATCATCTAAGTATTCCTCAATAGTATATTAGGCTCTCTGTATTAACCTTTTATTAATAGTGTTTTTAAACTGTTGTAATGGAAAATCTGAAATTGATTGCGGAATTATATTATAGAATCTTATACCACCCACAAACGACTTACGTACTTTTGTTCGGCAAAAAAAGAGCCGCAAGCTTGTTTCGGTTCCTACTTTGTCTATTATATACATTACCAATCGTTTTATAATTATGAATATTCGTTTGAAGCTCATACACCAGGATAGCATACAGGATAAATTGAATTGCGCTGTGTCTTTTGGGAACAGAACAAGAAATAGTAAAATAGTAATAATTAATGATAATTTTATGTTTAAGTTAACGCGAAACAAGCTACCGGTATATGTGTAATGTAGTAGTAAATATGTTTAAAAAGGAACAACCAAGTTTCTTGCTTGTCTTAACAGACTTTTTGAATAAAGTGTAGTTTGAGCTGTCTATTGTCTGAGTTTGTTCGTAAGACGTTAAATGCAGTGAGGCTCGTCGCAAGCGTGACAATGCACCGCGAAACATGCCGTTCAAAGGATACTTACAGCATCACAAAGACGATGTCGACCTACTTACAGCCCCGCAGCCTGCGTGCAGGGCTCTACGCGAGATTGCTTCTGAAGCTGGGACGGCGCACAATGGGCGGTTTATATCGTACCTAAGAACTTAAAATCTGGCTTTAAAACGTTTATTGGAGACTAGCTAAACCAGGCCACGCTTCGCTGTGTGAATACTGCATCCTCTGTCGTCATAGCGTGCTACACCATTGTCAGGAATCTTTGACAACTCTTAGTATTAAGATTTTTTCTATATAAGGACCGAGCGTCTAAGAATAAAATTTAAAAGATTTAGTAAGAACAAAAGCGTAGGGTAAACATTTTAACAATTTGCAAAATTAAGTGCATTGTAAATTATGGTTAACGTATATGTTTATTAATTCGATACCGTTACAATTCCAGATGTATAGACCAATGGTTCGAGGTGAACAGATCGTGCCCTGAGCACCCCGGCGACTAGGGGCCGCGCTGCCGCCCCTCCCGGGCGCCGGACTGGCCGCGGACTGACGCGAAGCGGGGCGGCCTGACATGATACGGCACGGCCTGACGCGAAGCGGGACGGCCTGACGCGACACGGGACGGCCTGACGCGCACCGCTTCGGCGCCAGGCCCGGCCTCACCGCTCAGTCTGGCCTCACGCCCCGGCGGCCTCGGGCCCCGGCGGCCGGGCCGCGTCCGGACGCGCCCAAAAAAGTGCCATCGTCGCGAGTGATAATTTTATACAATGAACAGACTGCGCCCGCGGGCCTTGTAAATATAAAACTTATGCTAGTGATGTTTTACCTATTAATTAATTAAAATAAAAACGAAAAAAAAGATACAGACAGTTCTAGTAACCGCTACCGGCAACTCCTCGGTGGAGTATTGTTATCGTACGTTTCATTGAAAAAAAATTTCATAGTTGACAGTTCGGTTCCGACACAGTTATTTGGGATTCGTTTCGTAATATGTATGATAACGTGTATTGTATTGTATTGTATATTATGTATAGTGACGTCGATTTGTTTTGCGGTAAGGGTAAAGCGGGGGCTCCGGGCTCGTCTGTGAGCGCAGCACCGGCTCAGCGGCGCTCTCTAATGAGGCTCGTGAGTGCGTGCTGTTTCTTACATGAGTGCATATAATCGGTAGCGTGTGCGAACTGGCACTCAGCGCGAGCGCAAGTGCATATGAATTCACTACGGAGGAGTGCGTGTGAACTCGCTCGTAAGTCCCTGTGAGTCCTTGTAAGTTCGCTCGTGAGTCCTAGTGAGTTCGCTGGTGAGTGCGCGAGTCCCCGATCACATACGAGCTGCCGGGCTTGTGGTCGCACGACACATATCTGTTCCGTAGCTTACGTATAATATGATTTGATCTTTTTCATCTTGATAATAAAGTTGATTTGTTTCTAAATTTTCGACGATTGTTTTATTTGCTCCCGTTAATATCGATAGAAATCACATTAAATTTATTTAGTGTTTTAGGTCATTTATAGAAGTAGGAATTGCTTTGCGGAATTCCATAGTACAAAGTTATGATTTTTTTTATAATCTGCGTTTCTGTATTTCTTATTAATTCTATCATAACTTTTGTTTTCAAGTCACAGTATATAAGTTAGGAATCAGCATTAAAATATGTTCAAAAATGTTATTTGTATTTTATATTAATTCTCAAAAGACAGCTATCAATGTTTGGAAGTGTTAAAATATTTCAAAAACATACTTACCATATTTTTTTTACAATTTCACCAAGGTAGGGAGGTAAGCATGTCAAAGTTTCAACCGAGTAACATCCATTTCTGAACAAAGGTCTGTTTAGAAAATAACCACAAATCCAGTCCCTACTGACTTATCTATTGGAGATCTCTACAAATGTGTTTTGCATTACCAACACATGTGTTAACATGTTTCTAATACAACCTTCTTCATAAAGTTGGTCATTAATATGAAAAAACATTGTGGCCGTCATTATGTGTCATTGACTTGTTGAGAGAGATTAAATGGGTTCATTTTGGGAGAATTGCTTTTTATTTATTAAAAAAAATGTAAAGTAGAAATATCGTTGTTTTTATACATGTTTGTAATTTAATGATAACCAGGATACCTGAGGTGGAAATTTTTAAATAAAGTCGAGAGTGAGACAGTAATCAAATATATTTCCAGTAATTATTATATAAATAATCGTCGTGACACCCACTATCGCATGAAGGAGCGGTGTCGCGGGCCGCGTTGCATCCTCGCGCCGCCCCACCCCATGCCGGCTACAACACACGGACACACAGTTCACATATATTTATGTACGGGATAAAAAGTAAAAAAAAATCATCTAAACGTTACTACTAGCATATATGCAAGTGTTTCTGTCTCTTACACTTCTACGACTAATCTGCTGAACTAATTACAAAGAAATTTGGGCACTTATAAAGCTTATACACCAGAGTAACATATAGCAAGTACTAAAAATCCCGTTTTTTTTGTTTTGAGGGTACTTAAACGTCAGTTCTATAGTACCTTTTCCTTAAATCTATACATTTTTAATAATTTATTTACATTTTAAACTATTTATGACAAAAATAAATCACATTTTAGCTCAAAAATTTAAAATTGGGAAAGCTTATAATTGGGATTAGCTAAAATGAAATTTATAAAGCCAATATCGTCTGGGCTTACTATTAACTTAAATAAAACTAACAAACAATTTGAAGTCATAAAAAGGTTAAAGTAAAGAATATTATGATAAATGAGAAAACTGCCCGAAAAAGGGGAAACGAAATCGGATTTAGCAAGTAAGACAACTCGACTAAATATATCTGACTGGCAGTAATGTCGCCGCGACTCACCCATGACGTACTGCGAGGCGGGAGCGAAGTGGCCGAAGTGCTGGGCGCCCACTTCCCACGCGCCGCGCCCACGGCTGGGAACACGGGGCAAACTTAGAAGATGCGTAACAGGACACTCAGTATTTACACCATGCATATGTATTACACCAGCGGTCACTTATTGTATATCTCAAACTTCTAAATTTCTGAAATCTTTCCCCGCCTTCTCAATACTCGATAATAGATGGCGCTAGCTGCTACCAGTACGCGCACGCATATTAGTTATTAATTTAGGAAATACAAGTTTCGTCACAATGTTTCTTAATAGTAAAGCGATAACTGATTTCAAACATTAATTAAACATTTTTTTTATTTGGAACTGGCTAAAATTATTTTATTCCTTATGCCACTATGAAGTGTGGTGGCCACTATAAAGTGAGCCACAATAAAGTGTGGTGGCCACTATAAAGTGAGCCACAATAAAGTGTGGTGGCCACTATAAAGTGAGCCACAATAAAGTGTGGTGGCCACTATAAAGTGAGCCACAATAAAGTGTGGTGGCCACTATAAAGTGTGCCACAATAAAGTGTGGTGGCCACTATAAAGTGTACCACGATAAAGTGTGGTGGCCGTTATACAGTATACGTCGTGGCACTAATGGTATTAGTGTATCACGATTTTGAGTTTTTCTCTGGAGATGGTATAAGTAATTTAATAAAAGATTGTTTGCAAGTTCTCCCGTCGTTATTATTTAGCGGCGAATTAACAAAAACTGACAAATACTAGGCCGGGATTTGATAAAGTTCAGGCGCTCTGACCATTAGGCCAAGGGCTGTTTGCAAGTGTTAAAAAAGTGCACTCACAGATGGCGGTAGTGTTGGTGGGGTGCTCCGAAGCGGCCGCGCTCCGAGCCCGCCCCGCGCCTCACCCCCCTGGATATAACACAAACATATTAGGAAACACATTAATGTTAACAATAATTAAGCACATACTTTATAGGTGTTACTATGTATAAAATGAATTCATTATTTTATATATTACGGAACTCTACTATCCCAATTCTGAAAATTATTTTATTTTTTCTACACTTTTTTACTCCTTCTTCAAATAGTTTCAAAGGATTGTCTGGAAGAGATCACTACAGTGTGATAAGACTATCTTTTGCACATTTTACTGTAATTATTGCAAGGTTTGATATAAAAAAGGTGAAAAGAATATGTCAAGTCTTTACTAGGGCCTTATGAAAGATGAGTACGAAAAAATGGAAATATAAGAGTTGTTATCGAGAAAAAGATTGATAATTGGAATTTGTGACAAGATTCTTTGGCAAAAGACAGTTCGGTGGGTGAGATAGCCCAGGAGTAGAATCCAGTTCGAACAGAGTCTAAATAAGGAAGAGATATAAAAGAGAATATTAAAGTTAAAGGGACATACAATAATGTCGTGTGAGCTTCATTATATTATTGGGTTCAAGTGCTAGTTTTTACACTATAGTACCGGCCTGTTACTCTCCCGGTGCTGAGAATCTCTTCTCTCCGTTTTTGGGAAGAAGGATCGGAGCTAAGACCTACCACGCAGCTCCAATGCGGGATCGGTAGCTTACATATATCTCCTATATATTTGTAATTTAAGTATGTATTTAAAAATGATTTATGTATATATTCACCAGTTTTCTCTCACCCATAACACAAGTATTAAAATTATTTATTTTGAGGCCGGACGACCGTGTGTGTAAGTAAGTGCCCCATGTCCCAAATCTCCAGAATTCTCTAGAGATATGTATGTTACCTTAAGATGTTTTCCTTCACCGATAAGCGTGTAATAAATTGCAATTATCAATTAGACGTAAGTTTTAAAAAAATCTCATTGGCGCTGCCTGGGGTTTGTGCACTGTGCCTCTGCTGGGCTATCACAACTGCATTTTTTACACTATAGTATATGTCGAGGATCCAGTGACGCACGGGAGGAGCACTTCTGCTCAGACACACGTCACGATGTATGTCTTTAATTAATATTCCTAAGTATATGTCATTAAAACATCCACATTGTGTATATTATAATCACGTTAACAGTGTAAGTTTGTGGTATTTAGGGCTCATTTTTACTGGTCGATAACTCAGTAGTTATACAGCATACGGGGAGTCCCCGAATACGGAATAACGACTACTGAAAATGCGCTATCGATATACCGCATGCGGGTATTCCTCGCACACGGCCTAACAACCAATGAAATTCATCGGTTGATGTAAAGCAAACGGGGTGCGGGGGTTCAGTTTGCGAATATTGTTAAGTACGTCAGAAACAGATAAAATTGCTCTACATTAAATGAACTGTTGATCCATAGCTAGCATGTATATTTAGCACCACTCTAAAAATACTGCGTAGACACGCGCTGGAGTAAATTAAACATCCAGCATGCGGACCTCATCGACTAATGAAAATGGTTTCCGTATGCGGTCGCTATGGCATGCGTGAGCGAAAATCTCTCGCACGTCGAATTCGGGCTGTAACGACCAATGAAAATGAGCCTTTAATGTTATGTCCTCTGTGCGACGTGACCTGGTGAGCGGCGGCTGCGCGTAGGGCTGGTGCAGCGCGGTGAAGTCGTCCACGTGCAGCGACGGCGGCCGCGACGTGTTGGGCGGCCGCGAGCGGAACGCGTCCGCGCCGCCCTCCGCGCGCACGCGGCTCAGCGCCACTGGAACGCCGCGCATAACACACCATACACAACATACATACCATACCTCCACACACCTCGAAATATGTATATACTCATCTATGAGTAGGTCTATCCATATCCAAGTTAAAACCTTTTCGTTCAAACTTAAATTTTTTAAATATTTATAAACAATAGCTTCATAAGTGGGCAATAGACGGTGCTTTACTTGAAGGAAAGCACTAAGAATATGTTTTTTCTGTAAAAGTACAACATGCTAACAAACTGTATTGTAGTGTTTAAGTAATATCTGATTTTTTTACAATTATTTGAGTGTTGTTTAATTATTTTAGTGCGCTGTGTAACTGGATACCTGGTGCTGAGTACAAATAATTTACCAACTATAGCTAATCTGATATAATGTGATACTTTAACACCGCAGCCAATTCGCAGAGCTTGGGGTTATATAATATTACTATCAATCTACTACTACTACTACTACAATCGCCAGTCGCCGCTCGCGGAGAAAGATTAAAATCGTAATACAGTCTTTTGATAACTATAAGAAATGGTTAAAGTGGGTTAACCTTAAAAGCTAGACATATGTTATTGCGGACTTTTATTTAGAACTTTTAGACGGGAACAATTTTGTAATATATGATTTTTGAATAACTATCATCGTTTATTAACGCATTCAAATAAAACAAACGAACTCTCTAAATTTATATATTAGTACAGATAAATACAAATTTCTGCCTGACCATTACGTTTTCACATCTGGAGAGATATGGATGAATTTCGGTCAAGTTTCAGCCTATATAGCGCGCTAACAATGGAATAAAAAGATTCCTGCATTCTTCAGGAATTGATAAAATCACATAATACGCAATTAAGTGTATTTGATAGGCGCTTATAGAGCCTCGATGCACACATGCTGTGGATGCTGTGAGTGCTGTGAATGCTGTGAATTCTGTGAATGCTGTGGATGCTGTGATGCTGTGGGTGGTATGGGTGCTGTGGTTGCTGTGTGTGGTGTCGGTACCTGCAGGCCTCTTGTCGTCGCAGGGCAGGGCCTCGGGGCGCGCGTCCAGGCAGCCCGCCAGGCGCCGCACGCCCGCCGCCAGCTGCTCGGCGCCGCCCGCCAGCAGCCCGTTGGCCAGCTCCATTATGTCGCACGACACCTGGACGGATCTCCCATCATTACATATTGGTGCATAACATGCAGAAATCATAATATCTAAATTCGCTAGTCATCATTACTCTGGATTCTTTCGGTTGTTTGCAAAACGTGTCCCTACCGCTGTAACTTCTCGTGAATAATCAACAAATCCAACATTTTAGATTAACTATGTACGTATTGCACACTATGGCGACTCTGTTTTCGAATAGTGATCAGTAGAGATCTCTAAAGCCGAACAAGTGGTGCATTAGTGATTTCGACTACGTTACTGGACTATATATGGACCTGATTGAAAGTAATGTAACTTTGTAATGAAAAGTTTCTGATACGAACGATGTACAAGAATAAGATGAACAGCGTCAAGAAGACACATTTAAATGTTGAACGACTAGTTCTGAGAATCTCCGAGACCCTGTGTTGAGAATCTTACAAAAACATTCTCCAAACTCGAAATAGATCTTGTAAACACTTGTACTTGAACTTGAATTACTTTTATATGACTTTCTATATGACAATAAAGATTTTATTTATACTTATAACTCATGTAATTTATAGTAACCGGTTTACTACGGATAACCGCATTCTATCCTTTACTTACCAACTCATGGTCGTTAACATCGTCCTCCCCACTCGCAGGGGGAACGTTCAGCCAGTAACCTGTGGTCAGTCTCTCATCGTTGGCCTCCCCGATGCAATATATCTGTCTCGCAGCGAACTGAGCGACCAGCGGCTCCGGCGAAGGCAGGACGAGCTCCGACGACTCAGTAGGAGTGGGCTCTTCGGAACATTTAAGTTTTTGCAAATGGGTCATGAGGAAATTTGCATTGAACAAGGCTTCTTCGTGGGAATTTCTTTCCTAAAATATTAACAAATATGAGAATCATATACAATACACAAACCTGTTGAAATAAATTCATTTGACTTTACAACTAACCTTTAAAATCTTTTCTAGAGACGTAATCGGGTGGTCTTCGTCGGATACGCTGTACCCGACCATGTCTGCCATCTCGCTTAGAGACAACACGCTCTTCCTGCCCAGCGCACCCTCTCCAAATTCCACTTTCAAAATTCTTATCAGATCGATATATAGATTCAAACACTCCGCTCTCGCTTCCCCGCTACCTTCTAGAGCCCATTTAAAGTACTTTCCCAAACTCTCTCGTTTTCTCGTTACATATTTCCGGAACTGCAGAAATCCGTACTCGAGTTCGGTCAGCACGAAATAAGCTCGCAGTACCGAGACCGCAGCCGCACACGTTTTATTTGGCGATTCCAGAAATGCCGCTGTTGCATCTAGGAGAGCGAGCAATGCTTCCTTGTTAGGCAACGAATTGCCCAGGACGACGTCCGTACTGGAACTTAGTGGTGTCAGAGTCACCTCGGCATCACAGAATGCTGCTAGAATGTGAGCGGCATACTCTCGAGCGGTGGCGTGGTCGGTCGATGCGTGAGATAAGCTAATAATGCTACACAGAGCGGCTTGGATGTCGTTCGATTTCTGCGTACCGCTGCTCATGGTATGCAGGACGGCACATTTAACTGGGGCATGAGATACTAAACAGGCTAAAAATCCGAGCACTCTCGCAGCGCTCGTACTGGCCGGTTCGCCATCCTTCAGCTCGCGCATGACCGCCCCCACGGCCGCCCGGGCTACCGTGGCGGCCGTGTTGGGCGCCAGATCGGCAATTTGCACGCACACGCGCCGCAACATGTGGACGACTGGCCGATACGTTGACATGCATATGATCTGTATCATGTCTGTCAAGTCGTTCGACAGAGCGTGCAGATGCGCCGACCACATGCGTCTCTCGTTCGCCGCGTCGGCCAGCTCGCGGTCGGACGGCGCGGCTTTAGTTTGCATCGGCAGAGGGAGCGGTAGCAGTTCGGAAAATATCAACAGACCGGGTACGAAGGTGTACGGAGCTGTCATGATGTAGGAGATAACTTCCGAGCAGAGAGACGTCCACGGGCCGCGTCGTATGGAGTCACCGTCTTTTGCATCGTCAGCTATAGGTTGCGCGTACGACAGTAGAGCCCTTACGGCGGCTTCGGCCGTTTTGGCTGCAGTCCTGTACCCGATGGAGCCGACCGGGAAGGTTTTAGCGATTCCGTAGGTTTTCAGTATTATAGGTGCTGCGGTCAGATCTCTGAATCTCGGTCCCCGACAGCGGACGACTCTTGCCAGCATATCGTCGATCAAATTTAAGCAAGGAAGCAACATTTGAGCTAGCTGAAGTCCCCTCACTGATGCGAAAAACGATGTATGCATACTGGGTTGGTCGAAATGTATCGCCAACCGATCCAATATTCCTGATATATGAGCTACACCATCTAAGGAAAATAGTTGTAGTACATTGCATTTATATTTGAGTTCCACGTAGTCTTCGATTGGAGACTCGCACACGATGGATACATTTCTTTCGTAATCAGATATACAGAAATGGCGTAAGATCCTCAGGCACGTCATCAGTTCGCCGGGTAAGTCTGCTGAATGTTCGAGACTGGCTTTCAGTATTTCCACACATTCTATTAAATCTTCTCCCGATAACACATTAGGATTCTCGACGGGCTTTAAATACGGAATTACTTCTTGTAGCACGCTCGATACGCTAGGCTCGAACCTGTCGTGTTCTTTGGAGACGTTTATCAATCTTTGTCCATATTTCTTTAAGAATGGAACGTTAGCAGCATATCTTACTGCAGAAACGATGAGCTCTATAGCATAACCTTTAGCTGGAGATTTTTGTTTCGGTGATTCAGTTTTACTTTTACTTTTTAAATCGTTTTCGAATACTTTCATAAGGCATTCCGGGTTATCTCCCATGACAATAACGTTAGGTACTGCAGTTTTACCTATACTACCGAAAGTAAGACAATATAACGACTGCAATCTATCTATTAATTCATTTTCATCCATTTTCCCCGCCTGAATGTCATCTATAGATTTCAAATAATATAATGCTTTCAGTCTGTACGCAAGTTCAAGACCTGCAATCTGTAAGTCACTGTAATTACTAAAAGTGCTGTCATGAGGATATGGGGTCTCCTCTGTGCTCTGCTGCCCGTAAGGATGTTCTAAAACCTTAAAAATAAGCTCACACTTGTCCATATTTCTATATAAAAATGTCAACCCGTTTTGCGAGTTAATTAATTCAAAAATAAGATCGTGAATAGGACTCGTAATTACTAAATTATTAAAAGTAGTCGGGGAAGTTAACAAATATAAACAAACTTCCAAAATTCGATGGATATCGAAAAACATTAAAAGTATTTCATTGGAACATTCTTTGTTTATTTCAAACTGTGCTGAAGCAGGTAAAAACTTTTTCGGTTGAGAGATATGGAAACATTGGGACCTGTACATGTAGAGTATTTCTTCAAATGATTCAATAACAAAGTTAAGTTCACGTTCAGATAATTCCTTGGCTTCCGGTTGGCTGTTTCCAGCAGAATTGTTGTGTAGTTTAAACACTAAATCATGCAGTTTACTCAATACTTCATAAATGTTGAGTTTTTTGATAAGTGCACTTAGAGAAAATTTAAGTCTTCCTAAGGGATTAGCTTGCATCATAGCTATAATAGCCTGGTATCCATTAATAGGTTTTTTAATGGTATCAGATTCTTTTTTATCAAACTTTGGATACACTGCCTCCTGCATAAAGTGATCGATTGCCTCTTTAGATGACAAACATACATTTAATGCTTTCAGGATCATCAACCGTATACTCAGTGCCATATATTCCTTAGAATACATTTCAATCAATTGCATCGTCATATTTATTCCATTATCCAATAACATTTTCATTACACGGCCACAGTGATGGTGCGACATTAAAGCTTCCGCGAGACGAATTCCACATTTGATATGCCTTATTTTGTACGTAGGTTGCTGCTGGGAGAGAGCGAATTCATAATTCAACCCAATCCTGCAAAAGGTTACAAGTAGATTGTAAATATCAGTAAACTCATCAGATGATTCCATTCTATTATATGAGCGAAATACTCTTAGGATGATATCAGTGTTTTTGCAAAGGTTAGTCAGCAAAATGTATAATTGTTCACATTGATGGACCCAATCTTCTCTGGAGGAATTGTCAATGTCGAGGAATGTACTCGAAAAAAACTTTTGTTCCCTTTTTTTGGCTGCGACTGTTATTTCCCATATCTTGGATAAGTCCACACTGGAGTCACATAATTCATCGAAACTAGCACTCATCACATCTTTAGTAGTTGTAGTTTTCACTTCTGCAAGAATGTTTATCTTATTAACATATTCATATTTATTCCATTCAGCTTTAAATGGATTAAAATATTTTATAATATCATCAACATCGCAGTACTCGTTTACGTCATATTCTGTTTCCATGTATGAATTTCCATCTAGATCATCGCAAATATCTTCATCTGACAGAATAGGTTCAAATGGCTCGGCATCCATTGATCGATCGTCTTCAGGCATTTGGCAGGGAGACGCGATAGGTTTTGGCGTTGCAGTATCTACAATTGGTACCGTGACCAAAGTAGGATGCTGGGGATCAACATATGCACTATCCACTTCTTGAGAGGGGCTTCTGATCGAGCTTTTGTGTCTGTAGCTTTGATGATAAAAATCTATGCGCGGTATTTGTTTACCGCTTCGGTCAAATTCAGGGCCGTCCTCCGATCTCACGGAATTTATAGGACTTGTTACTTCACCTTCCCTTGGAGACATTGGCCGTCTACTTTCTCCAGGAGGAGTCCTTGGTCTTTTTCTAGGATCATCGCGGCTAGGTGATCTACTCCCATAACTAGATCCACGCATACGACCGTAAGGAGAATGCCTTTTTCTATCATATGGTGTTTGCTTGTCGTACGAAGGAGCACGTCGTTCATAAGACGAACTTCGTTTATCATATGGCGATAATCTTTTTTCGTAAGGACCGCATTTGTCATAAGGCAGTTTACGTTCATAAGATGGAGGTCTTTTATCATATGGGGAACGTGGTTCATATGAACCACCGCGAGACCGATCATACGAAGCGTCGCGATGACGACGGTAATCATCCTTTTTGTATGATCCCCTATCCCACTCCCGATCTATACTACGAGATCGTGAACGACTCATCGGCCTGTATTCACCTTTTACAACATATTCCCTATCCCGACTTCTCGATCTTGAATGCAACCTTTCAATCCGATCCAATTCTCTACTTCTATCACGATGTCTAGAGGACTCTCGACTTCTACCTCTGTCGAGGGAATGCCTGCGGCTTCTAACTTCGCGTCTATCTCTTTCTCGGTCTATATCCATAGATCGTGGACTGTGTCGCAACCTATCACCTTCCCTTTCACAGCTGATATCTCTTCTATCTTTTTCCCACTCATTATCTTCCATATGATGATAAGTTCTGGGGTCCTTGGGAGGTTCATTATTATAATACTCATTTCTGTACATTTGATTGTCATAGTTCTCTTGATAGCTAGCACTTCCATATGTTTCAGGATTGCTAGCTGTAACATTTCCAGTATATGCTGGAATAGGATTAGAAGGTTCGGGATTCCAATCTGATGATTGTGGAACATTAGCAGGTAATGAACTAACTTCCCTGGTAACAGGTCTCTGTATATTTGGTGGGGGGTTGACAGTAACAGGAGTATCAGGTAAGACTTGTGTCAGGTTCCCATAGACAGCCAATGTGATTGTAGTGTACCATCCTGTAATTCATACACAATACATTACAGATGCAAATAGTAATACCATACAGCATGGAACAGTGACCATAATTGAGATTACAACTAAAGTATACATCAAATAAATATGATCTCTTTAAAGACAAAAGAAACTACAGCTCAAACATGCTGTTACAAATGTAAGTTCATCACCTGCATTGCAAAATGTAGTCAAGCTTATAATTTTCAAGATAACAGGTCAAAATTTTTGTATTACAATCAATTAGACTTGATAATTATAACATTCTTAATGACATTATAAACATACTTGAATAAATGTGATTTTGAATTCTTGATAATTTCTACAGATACACTATTGCAATATAGAATATTTACATTAATGATTTTTTTCCATTTCATATCCTTGAATATCTCTACAATGACATATCTTGAGATATTATTAATAACTGATTTATTGAATTGAACTGACATTAAATATTTGCCTTACCATTGTTGTTAAAAAATTTCATAACATTTGGACTAAGTAAATCAAAATAATCTTTATTCTCACTTATTGCCAAGAATCAATTAGAATTAGTGGGGCTACCACTGTTCAGAGGTTACCTTTACCAAGATCTAGCAAGAAACTTAGTAGTCAATGTAATAAATATTTTCAATTGACGTAATTAAACTGACAATAATCATACAGTCCGATGGGTGGATTGGATGGGGTGATATATTGATCTCACTGACCTCTAAGAACAAGTCCATCAGTAGGTATTCTTGGCTGTTCCACATTTGAAGTACATTCCATATGAATCTGGCCATTCTGACAATAGTCAATACTACCAAGTGCTTCAAATGTTGACGCACCAGGTTTGCTCAAGTCATTGACAAAGAAGTCTATATGAAATTTTGTGGGGTTCGTAGCACCTAATCTGACACCACCAGGGAAGTCACCTTCAACACGGGCCCCCAGTGGAATAATGCGAATTTCACGAACATACACTGATTTTGGAAATTGAACTAAATCCAAATTAAGTTCCTGAAAAGTATATAAATTTTAAATCAGTAATTAATGTAAAAAATAATTATGTGTTAAATTGATCATCTAACCAATAGTAATTCAGCCTGCCTATTATTAAAATCTGTATGTTGCCAATCTGTTAAGGATTAGCATAATATATTTTCAATGTTTGTAGATTAGCGAACAACTGTGACATTAGTGTTATGCTTTGATGTATAACAATTAGATATTATTATTTCATTTTACAATTTTTTTTTAGTTTGTGATATTAAACTTGTTTTAAGTTTATGCTATGCCTTGTCAAGTTTTGTATTATCATTTAAGATTTTATGTAATAAATAAATTTAAAAAAAAGTAGATACAAGTATCTTGTTTTATCTTTTTGTTAAAATAAGTAAATATATTTGAGCTGTACAGGCCATAAAGCAAGATAATTATAATAAATAAGTAAATCGAATATACAATATCTCTTAGTATCAATCTTATAATAATACTACGATAATCACAATTGCAACTATTATACCTATGTGATAATACAAAAAATTAAAATTTTCAAAGTATGCCTACATAATCGATTTTATTAAGGCGTCGACCCGAATGCTATAGGACTGAGAGAAATAATTTTGTTCACATACAATATTTGATTTAGTATAGTTAATTGTAGAAAAGAAATATAAATAACGAAACCTACTTCGCTGGTATCGTGCGAGAAAGTGTCAAAAAATAATAGGTCCGGCTGTTCGCTGGTCATCTTGTTGGACATAAATTGTCAATGCAGCTAGCACCTTAATATATTGACATATTATATATTATTGTCATTTAAATATAACATCAATTTAATCTTTACACGTTTAATTCAATAATTGATTTCAAGTCACTGTAGTATAACCACAACATTTTACACAAAACACAGAGTTTAACGCAATGAAATACAAAGCTAACATAAACCTAAAACCACAGGCTAAAAAGATACCTTAGTCTGTGGTACCGAGTACAGAGTACTCTTCAGTGTTCACTATTGCAGCATTTTCGATCTGAAAACGACTACCTTTAAATCGATTATATGATTTGGTCAATCGACTCATCGAATCGATCGTCAAAACCACATCGATTAACTGCCTACATAAGTATCACCTGGGTGACCGAGCCTTATTCAGTAATTTTGAAGAAGATATAAAAAAAATAAAAAAGAGAGAAAGGGGTCGTTGCCTTGTGGAGCTTGTACCCATATTTTTACCGATTTCATCCGCTCGTTGCGCTATTAAAACAACAATGCGCTATTACAATACAATTTTAAAATTAAAGATTTTATTAATTTGCAAACATATTACGTGGAATAATAATAATTTGAAGTATGCAGAAGTATAGAAGTAAAAAAATGCTCAAAACAAAAATTTCATTTATCATCTCCATTTGAAATTGTTTTATTTCAAGGGTATAGTATGTGAGACTGACGAACGACTGACGACTAATTGACCAGTCAATCTACTTCCAAGATAAAATACAAAGACCAGCAAGAGGCCGCTACTTGCTCATCAACTATAAGTTTTTTCGTTTGTTCATATGAGAACATTAAATTATAATATTTTCCTCCATACGTAAGAATCAGTTAAGCAACAAATTTTTTTGCAACATTTTTTTATCGTCGTAGATATTTTTGTTAATTATATATTTTAACCAATCAGCGCAATAGTTCATTAGATAATTTATAACGATTTAGCTTTAAGAAAAAAGTTTACCATTTTAATTACGAAGTGTAACGCGGGGACCCGGACGGACGTACGGACGGTGAAATGATGACACACGTACAAATGCGTAAATAAGTTTTATTGTTGTACAGGGGGACGGTATCGCGGACGGGGTCCTTCACGGCATTCCTTAATTGGATGTACCGGAAGATGCACCGTTTACAGTTGCGCTAGGCGTAGTGTTCCAGTAGGATGCACTGTGTAAGCTTAGGAACTGATAGGCGATGTTGATTAAATATCATTTTGTATGGAGACTTCATATATATTTATGAAAGCACTTCTATAGCGCGGAGCAAACGATGAGTGGCGCCATCTAGTTTTGAGTGCGGAATCACATGTTTCTAGTACGTTATGTTACAAACTCCCCCTCTGTCCACGAAGCCGTCCCGACGAGTAGGACAGGATTAAAATTGTTTTCTCGGACGCCCGCGACCACGTCGCGTAGTAGTTGTTGCTGTATCTGATATTGCTGGTTGCTTCCTTGGTCTCCCTCTTTTGCGAAGGTCGTGGACAGGCGCCGGTACTTCTTCCGTATTTCCTTGGTAAGGGGTCAGTGCGGAGGCATGATAAATTCCAATGGTTTCAGGATTTCCGACGTTAGAGACCTCATAAGAGGACGGTCCGTGTTTTTTCTTTATGATATATGGGCCGTCACGCCGTGGTGCAAGTTTCTTGTTGACTCCTAGAGCAGCTCTACTTATTGGGTGAGTAGCCACTAATACGAGATCATCAGGTTTGTATAATGGTTGTTCTCTCCTGTGCTTATCCACAATTTCCTTACGTCTTTCCTCTTTCAGTTCTTGTACCTCCCGGGCCTTCATTAGGTTAGTGACCAATTTCTTCAAGTCTGGTGTAATTTGTGGAACAAAATTTTCAGAGACAATGATTTGTCTAAAATCTATTTCATTATCATGGGGCAACCTGAGCTCCCTACCAAAAGTAAGATAGGCCGGAGATACTTCAGTTGAAGAACATTTCGCAGTATTCATGGCGAATCTTATTGATGGTATTTGTTCGGTCCAATCATCATGAGGGCGATGTTGTAGTAGTATTGCCAGTTGTGTCTTTAGGTCTCGGTTACGGCGTTCTACAGGGTTACTCTCAGGATGATATAAGGGAGTGAAGCTGTGTTTTATGCCAAAAGAATACGTGACTTTCTGCATTACAGCACTAACAAATTGGGTCCCGTTATCACTAACAATACGCCTTGGAGTACCATACCTAAGAAATATCTCATTAATAAGGATCAAGGCACAATCTTCAGCAGTTGCGACTTCAAGTGCAAAAAGTTCAATCCAACGACTAGCCAAATCTTCAACTACTAGAATCCATGTTTTTCCATCCTTGGATTTAGGTAGGGGACCAAACAGGTCAAAGGCCAAGACTTCAAATCTCTGATTCAACGATGTGGTTTGTATTAAGCCGCACGGTTTCATGTTTGAAGGCTTATAACGTTGACAGGCTAGACAACGCTTTATGTAGCTGTCAATGTATTTTCGCATACCTCTCCAATAATACCTTTTGGCGATACGCTCGTATGTTTTGTCAACTCCATAATGTCCAGCAAGGGGATTATCATGGTAAGTCTCAAGTATGGTAGACCATTCACTTTCCGGTGCTACTAGGGAAGCGTCTTCATTTTCGGAGTCAGGGTTCATTCGATAAAGCAATCCATTATTCATCAGATAGCCTTTATTGCTCCAGTACTCGGCATTCTCTGAGTGCGTAGAATCCTCTAATGAATTAACGATTCTCTTTATATTTGCGTCTTTTAACTGCTCACATCGTACATCTGCTAAATCTCTGGCAGGTAGTTCGACTGTTACTGTACAAACACCACACTCGGATATAACATTACTTTCTTGGCATGGAGGTCTAGAAAGGGTATCCGCAACCACATTCGATCGACCGGGCGCATATTTAATGATAAGGTCGTATGATTGTAAAAGCAACGCCCATCTGGCGAGTCGTCCCGATGGTGATTTCAGACTCAAAAGCCACTTAAGTGCTTGGTGATCTGTGACAAGGGTAATCGGAAGTCCCTCTATGTACCCTCGAAATTTCTCAAGAGCCCATATTACCGCTAATGCTTCTCGTTCGGTAGTTGAATAATTTCTTTCAGGCTTGGTAAGTAGTCTGCTAGCGTACTCCACCGGATGTTCGTGTTCTCCCTCCCCCTGGACAAGAACTGCACCTAAAGCATAGTTACTCGCATCGGTCTTAATAATATAGGGCTTAGATTCATCGGCCTGTTGCAGGATCGGTGCTGACGTCAGTCGGTGCTTGAGTTCTTTAAATGCCGTATCCTGTTCTTTTCCCCAGACCCAGTCAGCATGTTTCTTAGTCAAGCGAGAAAGCGGTTCTATAATAGCGGAAAATTTATCTATAAACCTTCTGTACCACGAACAGGTTTGCAGGAAAGATATCAGATGTTTTAGATTCTGAGGTACAGGTAGACCGGTTATTATGCTTACACGCTCTTGGTCTGTTTTCAAGCCACTCGGAGTAATTATATGCCCCAAGTATTTTATAGAAGTACAGAAGAAACGACATTTTAGTTGGTTGATGACGATATTTCTTTCTCTGAACGTCATGAAAATATCTCTAAGATCTGAAAGATGGCCTTCAAAAGTGGTGGAGAATACTATGACGTCATCGAGATATGCAAGTATTTTGATATGTTCTAGTTGTACCCTGATACGATCTATTAGGCGTTGGAAGGTTGCCGGTGCGTTACGCAGACCAAACGGCATCCTCTTAAATTTAAATATTCCAAATGGAGTTATGAAGGCCGTTTTATCCTGATCTTGCTCACGAACTTTAATCTGCCAATAGCCCGCTTTTAAATCTAGTGTGGACATATAGCTTGTCGGTTTGGCATCGTGCAACAGATCGTCTATCCTAGGCATAGGGTAAGAGTCGGGTACCGTTATAGAATTAAGGCGTCGGTAATCGATGCAGACTCTTACGTCACCGTTCTTCTTTGGAACAAGTACTACAGGCGCTGCCCATGGGGAAACACAAGGTTCGATAATGCCATTCTGCTCCATTTTATCTATTTCATTCTTCAGGATATCTCTTCGAGACATGTTTAAGCGATATGGTGGGACGGATATGGGTGCATTGTCTCCTGTATCAATACCATGCTCAACTGATGTAATGGGTTTTCCATTTTCACAAAAGACATCGCTGAAGTCCGTTAACAAAGCGTCTAATTGTCGTGTTTGACACTCCTTTAATTCTCCAACCTCGAAAGAATCTATCTTCACATCGGGGAACAGCTGGCTTGAGTATGGAGATAAGTCGTTCTCCGATTGCTCGATGTTAATTCGGGCATCTTGCATGATATAATCTACGAAGCGTGGAGAATACCCGTCAAACAATGGTGTTGTAGTTCGTGCTGTTTCACAGGGTAGCGTCGCTTCCATTGTCCTCTTAAGTTTCCTCGGAATGACGGACCAGGAACTTTCAATAGGTAAGCCTGCTTTCTTCCTCGGTAAATCTGCTACCATGATGTGATTAGGTTCTGGGAACGTTACGAACTCTTCTTCCAAAAGCTCATAAATTTGACTTTCACCTATAAAATTCCACGTGAACTGGGGTATATTGAGATGTATGGCTGCGTCTTGAATAAAGTTGATTCCTAAGAGAGTTCTATTTTCCCGTGATTCTGGCATGATTATAAACCTTGTAGGAGTGACTTTGCCATTTAAGGTTACCAGTACTTCAGTAGTCAGAACAAGTTTATTTTGAGGGATCCCATCAGCTAATGTGAGGCATACACGCGTCTCTTGGAATTTATATCCTCTCTTCTTCAATTCGCAGTAAAAGGCATAGGATGCTACACTAGTTTTCGCACAAGAATCTATGTGTGCTACGCCACGGGAGTCATCAACTTCAAAAAATACCACCGGTCGAGACCTCACGTCAGTTATATCAAGAGAACAAAATCCAACGTCGCCTGTGGTCTCTCTGTTTCTGCGAGAGCAGGTTTGACATTTGCTTCTAACGACTCCGGGTGCTCCACAACCATAACAACTAAATTTGGGTTCTGACGGTGATGGTACTTGTGTTGCAGTCGCAGCTTGACGATTATCCGACATTAAATCATGTCTAGTATCGGTAGATTGTCTTCTTTTCATCAGCTTGCGACATTCTTCGACGCTGTGCCCAGGGAAATGACAAAACGAGCATCTTGCCTTTCGCACTACAACGGGTGTAGTCGAGGAAGTTAATTTCTTGTCATACGAAATTTGTTCGATACCCCGGGCTGACTCTAATAGCATGTCAAAGGTAGATATCGAATTGCGGGGCATTTTGTCACGAATATCCATCCTCAATTGTCCAAATACCATGTCCAGCTGCTGTGTTTCAGTATGCTCTGGTTTAGGCAACTGCGATAAGAGCATCCGCTTATGAGCGATGAAGTTTTCGGTTGTTTCTGTTTTTCCTTGTACTATATTAACGATTTCTTGGTAAAGCAAGTAAGCTGGTTTTTTAGGTGCGAAGGCATGACGTAGCCTATTCTTGAAGTCGGTCCAAGTTTTTATTTGATCTTGGACCCCAACCCACCAGACATTAGCATCGTCCTTTAACAGCAACGGGATGGCTTGCAAAGCTTCCGCATCACGGATTTTTTGGACTTGCTTGTATACTTCGACAGTTTGTAAGAACGCCTCAACTTGGGTAGAATCTCGTTGACCGTGATAAAAAGTTGTGCATTGCGCGAGAGAGTTCTTCTGGCTGATCGTCTCCAGGAGACGTGTAAACTGGTCCTCAGATATCATTTTCGCAGGTTTCCGTACCGCAGTCGTAACTCGTCCAGTTCTAGTTACAAGGCACTCGGGTTCACCCTTTTGCCGCGCGTTGGTCGCCAGTTTGTAACGCGGGGACCCGGACGGACGTACGGACGGTGAAATGATGACACACGTACAAATGCGTAAATAAGTTTTATTGTTGTACAGGGGGACGGTATCGCGGACGGGGTCCTTCACGGCATTCCTTAATTGGATGTACCGGAAGATGCACCGTTTACAGTTGCGCTAGGCGTAGTGTTCCAGTAGGATGCACTGTGTAAGCTTAGGAACTGATAGGCGATGTTGATTAAATATCATTTTGTATGGAGACTTCATATATATTTATGAAAGCACTTCTATAGCGCGGAGCAAACGATGAGTGGCGCCATCTAGTTTTGAGTGCGGAATCACATGTTTCTAGTACGTTATGTTACAGAAGTAATTTTAGTCTCGATTAGTACGTATATCTCATTTTCATTCATACTCTAAATGTTGTACCCGTTTTCTTTAAATTAACTAATACTAGATAAATTAGGTTACGTGTCACTGTGGCTATAATTATATCCTATTCCCATGGAAATATAATATAATATTGCAAGCAAAATTCCGTAAAATATAAATTAGGGTGGCGGTGGATGTATCCAATAGCGGAAGCCGTCACCCTTGACCTGTAGCGAGTTTGGCCACAAGTTGAGCGTTTCTCGCCAGTGGAGCAAAGAACACAACTGAGACCCACTGAAAATAGGAAAAAAAAGTAAAAATTTCAAGTAAATTTACACAACAAATTAATTAAGCAATAGATTAGATTATAAATAATAGTTCCTTAATTTATATTGCAAAAATAATGTAGAGGGTTTTTCCTTCCAGCAATCGGTATCTTATTTCAATAATCTATTCAATCAATATCAATTTTTCCTTGTTTTTTTCCTGCGTACCTACTAAATTAAAAACTTGAACTATTAAAAAATAAACTAATACAATAATTATAGCTATCACATATCGATAAACAATGATTAAATTAAATTTTTTATTGACCCTAATTATATGTTAATAAATCTATAAGTATGGCGATCTATAAGTACGTCCTTAAATATTTGTAGCAATCCTTGTTTATTGTGACTTTCTTCGTAGCCAAAGTATCTTTGATTTGACAATGATTTGTAATAATTTGTGCTCTACAATAGTTACAAGGAATTAGCAATGAAAAGTTCCATAAGTATCAAATTCAAACATTCAGTTTATATTTTAAATTAACCTAGTAATTCTTCTATTGCCTCTTAAGCTACATTAATGAAATTTATGGAATTATAAATATAAATAAATAAATATATGGGACACTTACAGACACGGTCGTTCGTCCCCAAAGAAAGTAACTAAATACTTGTGCTATGGTAGACAAACAACTGGTGAATATATACTTATATATTTTTTAAATACATACTTAAATACAAATATACACCCAGACAAAACAAACGTTTATAGAAAATGTTGGTCCTCCGCGGGAATCGATCCCGCGACTCGCGGAGCTGAAGGCAGGGTCACTACCCACTACGCCAACGGGCCAGTCAATTAAGCATTACTTTTCAGAGAGCTTATAATAAATTTCTTTCATACTATAGTTATTCCTCTTGCACTCTTCGCTCGCGGGTAAAAACTATAATAAAATACCACAGTCGGGTTCTAAAATCGGTTGGCACATTCTCTATTAAGCATTATGGAAAATTACAGTTATCATTACCGAAGGAAACTTCATTATCCATCTAATGCCGAACATAATTTCGATACTTGATATATCTGTAAGTCTACAATATTCACAATAAATAACTTTGAGGTAAGAAGTAAGAAATTATAATGACAGTATTGATACGGAAATCCTGTTTGCGACAGAGCTTTATTTGTATTTTATACGTGGAGGAAATGGAGTGTTATTTCCTGGTGAAGTCATGTCTTGCTCATCTTTAGAAGTCTTTCAACTTTGATACAAAATCAGTTTTTTCATTGTAATATTGCTTCATTATCCTTCCGCTATTATCCCACTATAATTGGGGTCGGCACAACATGTTATAAACATGTTATGATTTGGCTACGTATTTCACGACCGGCCGTCTGCCTGACGTAAAGTTACCTTAGTAGCATTTTACGACATCTCGGCAAGAAAGAGGGTGGTCTATTCTACTCAATCGTGTACCACACGGTGAGTCAAATTATTCCAGTCGCCTTTTGCGACATCTAGGTAAGAAATGAGGGTGGTCTATTCTACTTCTATTCTACTTACCCGGACACCATACGGCAGTTTTATTGTAATATTGCTTGAATTATTTCTATCGAACTTCTTTTATATTGTTATTATAGTAGGGGGAGTCATTGGCAGGCTTGCAAGTGAGAAAGTCATAAGATATAATGAGAGGGAAGATTAGATTGCTCAACACGAAAGCGCAAAAAAGAAATAGGTGATAAACCCCATTTGCTTTCTCTTTATTTAACTTTAGCCTAACCACTGAACAATTTTTCCAGGGGATCGAGCGCAGACGCATTGCCTAAGGTGCTCTTAAGACCTGTGTGTTACTGTTTAGAGTTTTTTTAACCTTCTCCATCTAGGGATGTGACTTGGAGTAGAAAAAATCGATTAATAATTAATCGATTTTTTACCCTTTAAAAAATATAGATTTTTTAAAAATGGATTATATTGTTACGAAATAATTGATTTTTACAAATCTATTTTATCTGACTATTTCAAAACTTGTCTTTTTTTAATATTAATAATAAATTACAATAAAGGCTAATTAAAGTGGAGAACTACCAAGAAATAATATTAGATGCGCTGTTTGTGAAATCGGATTATATGATGGATTATTGAATAGTTTGGCTAAATTGGTTTCATCCAACAATATATATCTAATCTTAAATAACAAGAAAAAGTAAAAAAGGAAAGGGGATACCTAAAATAATCGATTTTTAATGAAAAAATAATCGATCGTTAAAAATCGATTATTTTTTACATCACTATCTCCATCGCGTTTGCGTAATGTCAATTTGTATGGCGTTAGAACAGAGAACACTAGATGTCGCTGTTACAGCGTCATACAAATTGGCGTTACTAACGATCGAGTAGGTTATAAAAATACCCACTAAGCACTAATGATCGTGAGAATGATAACAATGTTCAAACTACACTAAACTTCAAATGTGAAATCAGCGATTTGTTTCCTCTAAGTGATATCATTATAACTATTATTCTTAAGAGTAACTCACAAGATCAGGTTATAATGTTTTTTGTGATATCAACCTTTTTGCCCTCCGTTAAGATCTCTTTATAATCGCAAACAGTGACGTGTTGCGCCATGTTTTTTTCCCCAATCACCTCGCGCATGGTACTACCACCCAGTAATAATATAAACATAGGTTTTTACTGCGATATAACTACATTGTCTGGATGTTTTCCTTATAATTTCTTCGTATTATTAATTGCTAAACGTAACGAAATCAGCATTCTTATAAGCATAATTTAGCTATCAAATGAGTATCTATATCCTTACTAATATTATAAACGTGAAAGTCTCCCTGTGTGTATGTCTGTCTGTTGTTTTTACAGTCCGCTGAATTAATATCGATGAAATTTGGCACAATTATTCCTTATACACCGGGGTAACTTGTAGGCTATATAGAAATCCTGTAAATCCTGTAAAACAGGAAAAGCATGACATTAAGAAACGCCATCTTTTAAATCACTTTATCAAGGTTTCCTTCCTTATTTACGATGTATGAAAGTCACGCCAAATCTGAATTTTTAGAAGTGCTTTCTATATTACATTGTTTGGCTTAGGTACAAAAGTAATAATAAAATTATTTTGCTATAATCCTAAATAAAAAATAATAATACACTTCTACATTTAGCATTATATATAGGCATTTTCTATTTTACTTCATCGCGGATTATAGCAAAATAATTTTATTATTACTTTTGTATTATGGATCTCCGCAAAGTAACGCCTAATTCTATAAATTATGGCTTAGGTACTTCAAAAGAGGTATTTTAAGTAAGTATTGATATATATTGGTTTCTCTTTACTGAATAAATTTATCTGAGTTATTACAAGTTTTAATTCAAATAATTCTTTATTCAAATTTTACAAGCACTTTTGAATCAAAAGTAATAAGAATTGTAGGAATAAACATTTTAAAACGCTAGCCGCGCAGCGATAGTGTCGCGCATGCGCGAATGCGAACCGCTTGGTCGCCGTGTTACCGCGCCCGCGCGCCGATGTAGTCCGCCGATCGCTTGCGACGCGAGAATACGCTACAATTTGGCGCTCCAACGAGGCACGCGTATATACATACTGCGTTTTGAACTCACGAATATTTAATATTTGGATTAGTTTAGTTTTTAGTAGTATTACTGTCTAGCATTTTGTTTCCCGAGTGTAAGTATCGAAATACACAGTTATGCCGCGTTTACGAGGAAAGCTCAATGAAGAAATGGGGGCCACGCCCATGCCGCCATTATCGGAAGGGACGCTATCGTCGTTTCTGGAGGCTCTTGTCAAGGCTCAAGTGGATTCTAATCGACTCCTCATCGAAAGCCTGCTAGCAACGCCTGCCGTCAACGTAGCGTCAGCGTCCCCGTCTTCATCATCGTCAACGGCGGAACTTAGTGGGAACTTCTCGCGTTGTACAGCGCGATATAATGGTAATGAGCGAGACTCCGAAGTGCTCGAAGCTTTCATCGATGCCATCACCATTTATAAAGAATGTACGGGCATCAGTGATCAGCACGCGCTTCGTGGCATGCCTATGCTCCTGGAGGGAGATGCAGCCGTCTGGTTTCAGGGTGTGAGGTTCTCCATAACGTCATGGGATGATGCTCTAAATAAGTTAATATCGATGTACGGAGCGCCACGCCCTCCGCACAAGTTATGGCGGGAAATATTCTCCGTAGAACAACAACGAACGTACGGAAGTTTTTGTCAATCGGGTTCGCGCGTTAATAGCAAAGTTGCCATATATCGTTCAAAAGGAAATGGCCATTGATGTCGTATATGGATTACTAGATAAGCGAATACGAAAACGTGTAACGCGCGAGTCAATAAGTGATCTCGATAGTTTGATTGAAAAAGCCAGGTATGTTGAGGATTCTTTATCAGAAACAATACACGACGCTCAGGGACTCTGCGTCAGCCAGCACGAACGATCGCCAGCGTCCGCCGCCAGCCCAGCCTGCGTCGGCGCCCGCGCCCGCCCGGTCTCAGCCGCCGCCCGCCAGTTCTACGCAGCGTGCGTACGCGCCTTCTATTGCGACGAATCGTACGTCTGATTGTTCAATTTCGGCGAAAGAAGGTAAACTCTTTTGTGTTTATTGTGTAGAAGTGGACATAGTCGCGATCAGTGTCTTAGATTTATAGTGTGTTACGGCTGTGGTGCAAAAGGAGTGATTCGCGCTAAACTAATTGTAATTCCGCCACGGAGAAATTTAATGTATGCGACTTTAATGATATACTTAGTTACGACGCTTTGTATGATACTTCTGTTTGTAATTCGAGAAGTTACGATGTATTCGATAGTAATAATGTTTGTAAAACTTTAAATGATGTTAACTGTAGTACATTACCAATTGCTCATATGTGTAATATGCCCGCTTCTAGTAAAAGCAACTGTGACCGTCCGATCTTAGCTATAGAAATAGATGGTTGTCACGGTACGGGGCTCATTGACACGGCCGCTAAGCGTAGCGTTGCAGGTTCAAATCTTTACGCACTACTGCGCAAACTTAAGTATACTTTTCGGGATAGTTTTATGTCGGTGAAACTTGCGGATGGTATTGTGCGTGATTTAAAAGTTTTACTCGTGGATGTGGACGTAACACTTGCGGGTTCGACGACCCCTGTAACATTTGTAATTTTTCCTGAAGCTGTAAATAACGATACACTATTGAGAATTGATTTCTTGCGTAAAAGTGGTTTGGTTATTGATTTGGCGAATAATACCTGGTTCGCAGCTGATCGACCTCAGGTCATTCACCCTTTGCGGGATGAGGCCTCACGTAACTTCGTAGGGTGTGCTTCCGCGGAGGTTTTGCGGGTTAATGAAGGTTTGATGCTGTCCGTTTCAGACAAGGAGAGACTCACGCATCTTCTAGAAGAATACGAAGATATTTTTGCAGAAGGGGGAGAGCCGACGCCCTTTGCAGAGCATCGAATCGATTGCGGGGAACATCCGCCGATTGCTGCACCGCCGTATCGTCTCACGCCCGCCAAGAAGGTTGTAATTGAGGCGGAGATTGAAAAGATGCTGCGTGATGGAGTCATTCAAGAATGTGAGTCACCGTGGGCAGCGCCAGCTCTACTGGTACCGAAGAAAGACGGTACGTACCGGTTCTGCGTGGATTACCGACGGTTGAATGCTGTCACTAAGAGCGACTCGTATCCACTACCGGTAATCGATGATCTCCTCCAGTATACAGGTAAGAGTTGTTTTATGAGTACTATAGACCTTCGGTCTGGCTATTGGCAAGTAAAATTGAGACCAGAGGACCAGGATAAAACTGTTTTTGTATCACCATTGGGAGTATACAAATTTACTCGCATGCCGTTCGGGTTGCGAAATGCGCCCGCGACTTTTCAACAGTTAATAGACCGTTTTCGTTCAGCTTCTTCTCTTCGAGGTGTTACACTTCTGGGATATATGGATGATATGATTTTGATTTCGTCATCTTTTGAGCAACATCTTAAAGATTTACGTGCTGTTTTCGACAGATTACGATTGTTCAAGCTCCACGCTAACCGCGCTAAGTGTATGTTTGCTCGTGAGAATGTGAAGTACCTGGGTCGGCTCACATTATAACCGCGCAAGGAGTGACCCCGGATCCAGATAAGGTGAACGCAATTTTGGATATGAAGGAACCTATTAACGTTCATCAATTAAAATCTTTTCTACAAAGTTGCTCGTGGTTTCGTAAGTTTATGCCAAACTTCTCTCAAATTGCGCAGCCATTGACTATGCTCACACGTAAGAAACAGTCTTGGGAGTGGGGAGAAGCGCAGACCAAGGCATTTATCCAGCTCAAAGAATTACTTACGTCACCACCAATTCTTATTCAGCCTGACTATAGTATGCCATTCATCCTCAGAACCGACGCTAGCAACTACGCATTGGGTGCTGCTTTACTCCAGGGGGAGTCGCTGCATGAAGAAAAGCCAATCGCGTACGCCAGTCGCCTCCTCACTTCGGCAGAGCGAAATTATTCGACGACCGAACGCAGGCCTTGGCAGATGTGTGGGCCGTCGAGAAGTTTCGAGAATACATTGATGGGCATCCAGTGCAAATTGGTAGTGATCATCAGCCTTTGAAATGGCTTCTCACGTTGAAATCTCCTTCGGGACGTTTAGTAAGGTGGGCTATGAAACTTCAGTCTTTCGATCTACGAGTAAACTGCACACCTGGGAAAGCAAACGTCGTTGCTGATTCGCTAAGCCGACCGCCGTGCGAAGAAGCTCACGAACCCTGTGAAGTTTCTACTGTACTTGTTGACTCACCGCGTTGGGATGCTGCTGCTCTCCGTGCTGATCAGCTTGCCGACCCAGAGGTGGGCAAAATCTTAAAGGCTCTGGAAGGTAATGACCAATTAGAACTTACCCGTTGGATTGAGAGAGGTTACCACATAAGTAGAGGGGTTCTATACCGATATAGTCATGATGTTGAAAGTGAGGAACCACAGGTTGTCATTCCTGAAAACCGAAGGACTCAAGTTATGGTTGAATGTCACGACTGCTTTGTCTGGTCATGGTGGGGTGGACAGAACTCTGCATCGTATGAGACAAAGATTTTATTTTCCTAATTTGCGGCGTTTTGTGGTAGAATACTTGAAATCTTGTATCGAATGTCAGCGTTATAAACCATCCAATAAGAAACCTGCAGGTTTGTTACAGACTCCAGTTCCTGCTCAACGCTTCGAGGTTGTCGCTGTTGATCTCTTCGGACCTCTGCCTAAGGGTGCTAAAGGAGAGCGGTGGGTTCTCATCGTTGAAGATACAGCCAGTAAGTGGGTAGAGCTGTTCGCCCTCTCCGAAGCCACGGCAGAAGCATGTGCTAAGGTACTCATTGAAGAAGTTTTCTTATGTTTCGGTCTTCCACGGCGTCTTATTTCCGATAATGGTGTGCAGTTTGTGGCTGATGTTATGCAACACGCCATGTATACGTTAGGCGTGAAGCAAAATCTAGTACCACTGTACCATCCAGAGTCTAATCCTGTCGAGCGAAAGAATAGAGAGCTAAAAACTCAATTGGCAATCTTGATGGAAGGACAGCATCATCAATGGCCAGAAGTCTTGTCATTCATTCGTTTCGCATTAAATTCGTCTATTACAAAAGCGACTCAACAAACACCTGCTTACTTAACGTTTGGTCGTGAACTTCGTTCACCAATCACGGTCGAGAGTGATCTGCGTGCTGTTATTGAAGCAGAAAATTACGTTCCGCAGATTACCCCATATTTGTTGAAGCTTGCAGATACACTTCGTAGCAGTAAGGAGTGCATAGAACAGCAGCAAGACGTACGGAAGGCTGCTAAGGACAAAACCCGTAAGGCTGATGAGCTAAGTGACGGTGATCTCGTCCTGATGAAGACGCACGTACTTAGCAGTGCAGCGAAAGGAGTGAGCTCCAAGTTCATTCCTAAAAGGGATGGTCCTTATCGAGTACAGAAAAGGGTAAGTCCTACTACATATCTCCTAAGTTACCCTGGCTCACCAGATGAAGTTGTTGGTAAATTTCATGTCTCCAATCTAAGGCGATATCATGCTCGCGAAGGTGAACACTCTGAGGTTCCACAACCTGTCGTGCCTAAACGTGGAAAGGGTAGACCGCGGAAGGTGTAGGTTTGCAAGTTTGTCCAAACGTGAGGGCACTAATTTGGACAAAAGGAATAAACATTTTAAAACGCTAGCCGCGCAGCGATAGTGTCGCGCATGCGCGAATGCGAACCGCTTGGTCGCCGTGTTACCGCGCCCGCGCGCCGATGTAGTCCGCCGATCGCTTGCGACGCGAGAATACGCTACAGAATATTATTTTGCTATAATCTATCTAGTATTGCATGTATGAGGTATATGAATGTTGCCTGCTTCATACACTTAGCATAACAAAGATTCTCTTAACGGGGATTACAGCAAAATAGTTCTATTATAACTTTAGTAGAATATGGATAGTGATTCTATAATATTTGATATTCAGTACGAGTATTATTTCCGTAAACCCATTATTGCGAGTTCTCGACCTGTTATCCGTATTGGATATTCGGTTAATAAGACTTGTTTGGGTTCTGCACCGGCTGCATGCAACAATATCTGATCCAATTTACCGCTTTTGTCTATAAATGAGTTTATTAAGCGACGTGGAGAAACTAAGTTAGAGGTTATTGTACTATCGGTTAGTGTTATTAAGCTTTTAGCAGTTTCTATGAATACATTAAGAAAACATATTTGCGGAGTTAAACTATGCTAATTGGTGAATAGGTCACACTATTTCTGAAATAAGCTATGTGGTATCCGGCTGAGTAGAATAGACCACCTCCATTTATTACAGAGGTGTCGTAAAAGACGACTAAGATAAGACGCCCCGCCGCGTGGTATCCGGCTGAGTAGAATAGATCACCTTCATTTTTACCGAGGTGTCGTAAAAGACGACTAAGGTAAGGTGACCCACCGTGTGTTATCCGGTTGAGTATAGACCACCCTCTTTCTTACCAAAGTTCCGTAAAATACGACTAATGTAAGTTGACGTCAGGCAGGCGGCCGGTCATAAAATACGTAGCCAAATCATGTGATATGTTTATAATACGTTGTGCCGACCCCACTTAGAGTGGGATAAGGGCCGTAGGATGATATAAACAATAAACCGTCTCTATGTAACATTGCCATCGATCACGATTATAGAAAATTGACAGTTAAGGTAAGTATAAGTGCATTAGTAATTGACCATGCACTAGAAGTTGACCGTTTTGTATGAAATCTATCTATACTTATAATAAATCTGTAGAGAGGTCAATTCTGTAACTGGAATATATTTGCAAAATAACTATCAGGGGGTGATTAGGGATCGATACTGATGCTAAAAATGCAATCAGTAAAATTTTTGTCTGTCTGTCTGTCTGTCTGTCTGTCTGTCTGTCTGTCTGTCTGTATAACCGTTATAGAAACAAAAACTACTCGACGGATTTTAACGAAACTCGGTACAATTGTTTTTCATACTCCTGTGCTGGTTATAGTATACTTTTCATCACGCTACAATCAATAGGAGCAGAGCAGTGAACGGAAATGTCGGGAAAACGGGAGAAGTTACTCCATTTTTTAAGCTTCCGTCGCGTGTGCAACCTTGATGGTTAAAGCTACATAGAAATCATGTATGACGGAAATGTTCTCCTTAAAATTATATAAAAAATATCCCACAACAGCATATGTCTATCTTTTATGGTTGACTCACAATAACACGTGTAACTCCCGATAGCTTAGCAGTTTGAAGCTTTCTGGTTATATTTGTCTACTCCTACGTTTATATCACTCTCAGTCATCCCTAAATAAAAAAATGAATAGTATTAACCATTATATAAAAAAAGAATCATTGAAATCGGTAGAAACACCAAAGTTATACATGAAATACGCTAATAATAAGTCATCGCGCGTGAATAATGAATAATGCTATAAGGATTATCACTACATAGTATAAAACAAAGTCACATTCTTTGTTTGTCCCTATATCCCTATGTATGCTTAAATCTTTAAAACTACGGAACAGATTTTGATGCGGTTTTTTTAAT
The DNA here is from genome assembly GCA_029227775.1 of Morpho helenor. NCBI lineage: Eukaryota > Metazoa > Arthropoda > Insecta > Lepidoptera > Nymphalidae > Morpho > Morpho helenor. The sequence continues at coordinate 344,962 of JARGCU010000034.1, read as the reverse complement.
AGATAGAGTGATTCAAGAGGAAGGTTTATATGTATAATAACATTCAATGTGGAGTAGAGAAATACTGTAATTTTTGAGGTTTCTAATGTGATGTCGTAAATAATTACTTTTTTCCGCTTACATTGCGAACACAGGCTAAGCCCTACGAGATTTATCAAAATAATGTACTAAGTATTTGTACACATTGAAAAGGTCTACTGAAAAGTCCGCGATGGTATATGACTATCTCTTATGGATAACCCACAATAGCACTTTTTGTCATTAACTTACTTTTACGAAAAATAATGCCTTATTTTCGAAGCAATTTTTATACAATATAGCATTAATCCTTATCCAATTAAGTACCTTAAATACATTGTTGATTTAATATAGATCAATATGGCCGTTTACAGCATGTAATTTAAATGAACATTTTCGAAGATATCACAGATTTAAAATCCCGCGAGGAGCCCGCGCTTCGCCCTACAGTACTCCGAATTTAGCAGCGATCGGACGCGCAACTAAATGTCGCTCTTTTAAGAGTAACTTCTAAAGAAAACATGTTTGTATTGTCTAATGATAACAAAGCTATGAATGTTGTATATAAAGACATTCTGTAATTAATTTTAAACATAAAATATATAGGGAAAAATGTAAAATGTAAATATGTAGTATATGAATTTAGATATTAGATATAGCAGGAAATCTTCTTGGTATAGGGAGAGGGGAATTGTTTTTCTTCAAATTTAACGCGTGCGGGTCACGGGCAGTAATGAATACCTAAATTAAAATTACTGGATCAATTTTAATCATTTTTTTCACTGAGTGGCATAGGCTATATATTTTATACCCGTGCGAAGCAGGGTAGGCCGCTAGTTTTAAATAAAAGCGTTTTGTTTGTTGTAGCTCATACAAAATAAATTTGTAATTCAAAAGTAATAATAAAATTATTTTGCTATAATCCGCGATGAATTATGGATCTCCGCAAAGTAACGCCTAATTCTATAAATTAAAATTTGTAATTACCTGTTGCCACCTATTAACTATTTAAAATTTAATATTATTAATTAATATTTATTATTAGCGACAACAAACAAAACGTTTATTATTTAAAATTTCATACAAAAAGGTACTACATACATACTACGTACATGGTCAATTACTAGTGCACTTACGTTAATCAGTATTATTCTGAACACGATAATTCTATAAAACGTTATGTTAATGTAAATGTTTAATGGAAAATTTGTGGCTAGTTAGTTGTTAAACAAAGTTGTTTTGAAGAAAAAAAAATGGCGATTCAAACGCGTGTTGGCTGACGACGTCGCGAGCGCGAACACGGCGAGGGTGTTTACTCGGAAGCCTGCGTGTACCTGCGACTGCGACCACCTGTGCGAGCTGGGGCTGCCAGTGGCAATACTATTTGCTACATTTATGGGAGATAACAGAAAATTTAAATGGGTGTCGTTGTAACAGAGTACTTTTACCTAATTAGAGAGTAATCATATATATTGACATAAAATAATAATATACAGATAAATAGTACTCGTAACTAATAAATTATAGTACCTGGTTGATCGCCTTGCTCGGTAAAAAAAAGAAACTTTAAAAAAAAGGAAAATATAATGGGGTAGTTGGGCTCGATCCTAGGTATTTTCATTTTTCTAGGTGCCCGTTCCCCGAACAAGCTACGCTGACTTGACAATTTGCGACAAAAATAGTGTTTTATACTCAATGTAATTTTTTTTAATGCCCAAAAATAGGGCTAAACAGATAAAACCTGGCTAGATCGATTTTTCTCCTCCAAAACCCCCTACATGCTGAATTTCAGGAAAATCGTTGGAGCCGTTTCCGAGATTCCGAAAATATATATTTATTTCGCTATTTTAAATACTAAACTAAATAGTTGGGTATTTAGTTTGGTTAGTTGTTTTTTTTAAATATGAAATAGTCATCGTGAAATCGCAAAGACAACATAATCGAATAGTTTTTGCAGCATTTAAACTAAATGCTTGTGTTAGCATTGGATTCACGTCGGTACTATAATGGCTGGGATTCGATTTCACGACCACTCGATCGCAAGTTCGTTACCCTAACCATTCCGCTACCGTCGCTTCATTCGTATATAAATTAAGTAATTAGATAATGGCTATGACTGCTGTTTTAGGAGCACTATTTCTACCTTTCTGCCGTTAGAACTTACTGTTGGAAACGGAGTTAGTAATTTCTATGTGGTTATAAGGTATCATATGCAACAAACAAGTACAGCACAAGTATAGTTACTTATGGTTGTCTAAATAAATATAATTGTATTAAGTAAAGTGCTACACTATCAAATTCTGTATTAATATTGTTAGACAATGGTTTGTAGTATATTTTTATATTTTATTATCACATATTTGGAACGCGAAAAACCGTGACCTTAAGTGTAAGTTATAGCGGCGAGGCTTGCCACCCCACCTGAGCCGGCCGGCGACTCGAGCCTATCCGCCAGTCGCTCTCGCGCGCTCGGTCTGGACACGTCTTTGCCGCCGGGCGAGGCATCAACACGTCACCAACTTTCCAAACTCCGTCGAACTTTCTAACAAAACTATTGTAGTTCGTATTTCGTGTTCGTGCAAATTGTGATTGAGGAAGCGTGTCTTGTGGGTGTTTTATGGTGTTGATGTGGTGTTGTTGAAGATGCGGGGCGCCTGGGAGGCGTTCTGTCTTCTGTTGCTGGCTGCTGCGGTCGCCGCACAGATCGACACGAGGCATTTATCAGGTCAGTGTCGAGAGTAGAAAATAACTTTTATACTCCCTCAAACTCATAAAATTTTCATGACGTGTACTTAATTTAAGTGTTACCGTGATAAGTAAAAAGTTTTTGCTATTGGCGGGTAAGAAAAAAAAAGGAAAGATTCGTCCGCCATGACAGTTGACAGATATTTAGAAAGTTTTTTTTTAACTTTCGTTGACACGACTTAATTTTTTTGACATCATTTTAATTGGCTAAGATCGCTTAAAAACGACTTAATATTCAAGTTATAAAACTTTTTTGGGTAGTCGTGTCTATTTTTTGTTTGTTTAAATAATAATTAGTGTAAGGACAAGGGGGAATTAATTAATAAAAAGTGACAACGTTGTGTCATTCTGGTGTGGCGGGGAGTTCACTCGCGCGTTCCCTGACCCCCGTTTGACTACTTTAACAATACGGTTTCATCCGTGTTCAGTTTGAATCTTTTATTACATAAAATATGTTACAAAGAAGTAATTAAATTTTTAATCCTATAAACATCACATTACTTTCAATTTTAATTACATCTTAATAGAAATAAATTTGACTAAACATTTTAATTGAATTTTTTATCATATACTTTCAATAATAATGATTGTTTTCTACTTTCATACTTCAATATATAAGTGAAAGTATATATATTTTGGATTTGAACGTATTATGTAGAATTTGTGTTATAATTTCTTGTTTTAATGAAATTTTTAACAAAACAGGAGAGGAGCTTCAATAGGCTGATATTTTACTTAAGATAAAAAAGCAGTATGTTGCTATCGTGTTTCTAGGCTTTAGGCTGATTTACTTGAAATCTTATTATTAGCTTTAAATTATTTGACTTTTTGATATTTAGACATATTAGCATATTTTTAATAGTGCAACAGACAGTATTAGAAATGTTGTTTTGTTCGTCACGTTTGAGTGGGCGGCCGCGTTCAAAAGACTTCAACGCGCAAGCAAGCGGTTACAATACATTTTATAAAAAAAAATGTCTGTTGTGTCTACAACTTTGACGTCTGTGGCGCAATTCGTGACATTGTGGATATATTATACCGAATATGTGTACGTGTACGTATTTTTTGAAAAAAAATTCTGAAAATATTCTTTAAAATTTTTACTTTTTACTTGGTAGGCTATATTGCCTCACAGAATTTTGATTTTTCTTTTTAATTCCAGAATCTTTCCATTAGTATTATTTAACGTATGTTTATTATAGAAAAAACAGAACTAGAATTCTTCAATATCAACTTTTAACATTTTTAATTAATTAAACGGAGGTATTATATATCAATTGTATAAGTACTTTATCAGAAAATGCAATGTATAAAATTAATGGCATTGTTATAAATCATCATATTGATTCTTCTTATATTAGTAGCGAACGTTTACGTGTGTGTTTGTTTGTACTGTTGCCTTATCGTTCCAACACTTTACTACATTTGTGGACACATAGTTGAATTTTACTCCAAAAATTTAAAGCCCAAGAGAAATCTGTTTGTCTAAGTGTATATATATCTTCCTGCCCGTATCCCACTCTAAGTAGGGCCGGCACAACATGATTTGGATGCATTTTTACGACCGGCCGCCTGCCTGACGTCAACTTACCTTAGTCGTATTTTACGACACCTCGGTAAGAAATGAGGGTGGTACTATTCTACTTAGCCGGATACTACACGGCTAAGAAATTTGTTTATAAGTGTATTTGAAAAAAATATATTCTAAAATCGAAACGATCAAATTTTAATGTTGACTTAAGTGTTCGACTCGAATGATATTGTCACCAGTAGTGAGTACATTCGACATTGACCGCCGGAAGTCGATTCGTCTCAACGTGTTGCCAGATCAATGAGACGTTTCCGGTCCTCACACCAATAGCAGTGTGTTGCACCAATATAGACCTTCTTATGTATAGCACAAGATGTGATTGTCCGTCTGTCGATATAAATTGTTCTGTGATTAGAGAGCTTCTAGCCTCACGATTTTATGAGACACACGTATCATGTCTTACGTCAATCTTCCTGCCCTTATCCCACCCTAAGTGGGGTCGGCACAACATGTTATAAACATGCTGTGACATGATTTGGTTGCGTTTTTACGACCGGCCGCCTGCCTGACGTCAACTTACCTCTGTCGTATTTTATGACACCTCGGTAAGAAAGAGGGTGCTCAATTCTACTAAACCGGATACCACACGGTGGGTCAACTTACCTAAGTCGCCTTTTACGGCACCTCGGTAAGAAATGAGGTTGGTCTATTCTACTTAGCCGGATACCACACGGCGGGTCGACTTACCTTAGTCGCCTTTTACGACACCTCGGTAAGAGATGAGGGTGATACTATTCTATTCAGCTAGATACTACACGGCGGCATGTCTTACGTCAATATTTAAAATAATATAATTTTACATATTACGAATCGTCTATTTTAAATTGTTATTATAGATAAATATTTACTTATTTATTATTTAATATTGGCCATAAATTGCCAGTTGTATAATATCATTTAGTGACCTAAAAACCTAGATTTTCTTAAAGACATTTAAGCGCCGAAGGTACTATATATGCGCTTGAAGGTCCGATAACTTTCGCCTTCATTAATTTTTTTGTATTGTTAAAATAGAAACAAACGTTATTATTCTCGTAAGTAAAAGTACCCATAAAAGGCACAAAATAACCGTCGATAACCGACCTCCCATCTCTTACAATTCCTTTAAGAAGAAGATAATTAAGGCGCTTAACTGTGGTAGTTTTACATAAGTCATAACATTTAGGGATGCGTTACAGTTATTAAATCATCATCATTCTCTTACCCTTATCCCACTTTAAGTGGGGTCGGCCTAATATGTCTTCTTCCATTCTCCTCTATCATTCGTCAACTCTAGTGCCACTTCTTAAACATGCATATCATTTTTCACACAATCCATCCATCTTTCTTTCGGCTCTCCTAGCCATACATCCATCCACATTCATATTTAAAACTCTTTTGGTCACATGATTTTTATCCCTGATTACATGACCATACCAACTTAGTCTCGCTTCTTCTTCTTCTTCTTCTTAGCGATGTCCCGAAGACCCGGGGTCCGCTTTCCGACTCTCGCTCCGATGTCTCGCTTCTTCACTTCTCAGTTATCAAATATCTGATCCAATATCGAATTGTTTTCGTGTCGTAGGGCATAAATGCAATAAGAAGGGATATAACTGAGAAAACTTCTAGCAGAGCTGCTTGCAGTAGATTTTCAATCGTTTGTTTGATGCCATAGGGCCGATATTGAGGGCGTTCGCGATGCAATGCGGTTGACCCCAATCAAAGTTGAATGTAGGCTACGATTGACGTTTTAGCTTGCGTCCACATTTATTAACCGGTATAAGGTATTCTGTTTGCTTTATCTGTAATGGCTTTAATTGCAAACAAGTGCGCAGGTCACGATGTCTTAATTATTATATCGATTGACAAAAGTAATTATTTTGTTTCATTCCGCGATTACAGAAAGTCTGTTAAATGTTTAGTGCAGTATATCGGATTTCAAACCGTATGCGATCAGTTTTCGTAAAACTACCATAATCTCAATAATCGTTTGCATGCGTTTTGTGAATCGTACATGAATAAGATATTAAAACTGATATATAAGTGTACTTTTAGTATTGCATATATTTTCGTTCAGCCGTGTGATATCCGGCGAAATAAAGTACCACCCTCATGTCTTACCAAGGTGTCGTAAAAGGCGACTAAGGTTCGACCCGCCGTGTGATATCCGGCTGAGTAGAATAGACCACCCTCATTTTTTAACGAGATGTCGTAAAAGACGACTAAGGTAAGTTGACCCACCGTGTGGTATCCGGTTTAATAGAATAGACCACCCTTTTTCTTACCAAGGTGTCGTAAAATACGACTGAGGTAAGTTGATGGCAGGCAGGCGGCCAGTTGTAAAATACGTAGCCAAATCATGTGACAACATTTTTATAACATATTTGTGCCGACCCCGCTTAGAGTGGGCAGGGAGCAAGATGAGATACATTTTCTCTCATCGCGGTTTATAGCACAATACCACTTGTTGTAAGTATAAGATAATCAGACGAAAGTCAGTCGCAAATAAATATACAAGCAATGCACACGTTAGTTTAATTGAAGAAGTCCCCTACAGTTAAAATTAACTTTAACTACATCAACATTTTATATTATGGAACTCCGCAAATTACCGCCTTTTTCTATAAATTACCTATATATTTCGTTGTGTTCACTTCAGACTTTACAATTACAGTATGGATATTCAGTGCTATACTAATTACTATTTTAATTACTGTTAATTGCGGAATCGTCTGTTTCTTTGGCTAATATTGCTGGGTAAAATTGATTGATAAAATATTGCGCAGTTGAATTGTTGCTGCTTATATATCATGTAGGATCGGAAATTTTTCGCTTTTTGTTTGGAAACAAGTTAAAAACACATTGCATATTTGTGGGTATTTTAAAACACCTGATTTTGACGAAGCATGAAGTACTAGTATTGAAGGTTGGAATAAATAAATATATGGGACACTTACACACACGGTCGTCCGTCCCCAAAGTAAGTAACTTAATACTTGTATTATGGGAGACAGACAACTGGTGAATATATACTTATATCATTTTTAAATACACACTTAAATACAAATATACACCCAGACTCGAAGACCAACAAATTTATTTATAGAAACTGTTGGCCCTAGGCGGGAATCGCACCCGCGATCCGCGGAGCTGAAGGCTGGGCCACTACTTACTGCGCCAACGGGCCAGTGGAATAGATAACATCAATAAATTTTATTTCCCTTATTGATATCTATAATTGACCACGCGGTTTTTGGCGAAGGAGACATCGTAAGGGAACCTAACCTTAAGAGAATTCTTGGTATATGTGTAAACATGTAAATGTCCAGGTCTAAGCTTCAACGCTCTTCTATATGGAGAGGGAAGCCTATACTCAGAATACGTTCGACCCTGTCTGATACTTTATACACGGATTTCCCTTAACTAATTTAAAGTATTTAATTATTAAATTTACATAATTTGTTGCTAGTGGATGAGCATGAAATACGTTTCCGTTTCCGCGAACAAACCTGAAATGCGCAGTCTGAGCTAATAATCGGCTTGATCGGGTCAACAGTGTTTTGAGAATCATAATTTTTAATAGTAAACGCAAACCGCGATAGCAAAGCGATAAAGTAAATAGCATTGATAATACTTTAAATTTTAAGAGCAGAATGGCTTTACGAAGTTCCAAAAATTGATAGTTATTTACTTTCACCTGTATGTATCTAAGAGGCTCTTTTGAACTAAATTTTTGACCTCTTTTTTATTTAAACTTTGAACATATATTATAACAATATTGGTGACGATGCAATAAAATAAATAAATAACTTAAATTTATAACAACAAAAAGATAAAAAACAATCACACTAAAAAGTAGAAAATAATTAGATAAATAATGAAAAACACGATACACGAACGAACACGAAAGTAACGATAATTTTATGTTTTCTACGATAGTTTTTATGTTTTCTTATGGGAAAAAATTTGCAACGAACGCCCCGCTCTTTTTTCCAGTAATTCTAATATTTTCACTTCAGTTTGAAAGTGTATCTTTCTTTAGAATTCCATTTATTTAATTTCGTTATTGCTATCTTTTGGTTTTTAAACATGTATGCTTTGAGATAACAGCCGACGAAACTTGTTTGAGATTACGAACGGGTTATTTGCAATACCTACGTGGCCATAAATAAGGAGTCATTTAAGACATATTGACTATAAAAATTGTTACGAGGAAAATATAACTCGTGCGGGATAACTTGAGACGCGCAAAGAATGCTCCTGCTGCCTAGGTCATTTTGTGTCGAACTTACTTAGAGTAGGATAAGACCAGGATGATAATTCGTTTACCCATTCAAACTTGCATGACTTCTCTGGAAAGAACAGTCGTGGCATACTTTTGTTTTTATGTTATGTGGTTATAATTAGTGCACAATAGAAACGACGAAGCGAACCGTTTCGAACGCTTTCGTTGGGGGAAAAAGTTCGCAGAGGTAAGAGATGCTTATGCCATTAATAACATTAGCTAATCTTGTACGGTTCTATTGAATCCACGAGCATACGGATCCCAAGAGCTAGTAGCCAGTAGCTAGTCCCAGCTCACAGCTCGCTACGTAATAGTTGCCGTAACATTGAGACTTCCCTGAGTTTCTCCGATCGCGTGCTACTGTCGATTGCGCTTTATAGCCACGTCAGGCTCGCGCCGCTTCCCAGTTGAGTAACGTAAGTAATTACATCGCAAGATATATCGTAAGAGACATACTTAATTAGCTAACGATAAAAAATTCAAATCCATACCATTATTATTAATGCGAAACTGCCGTGTGATATCCGGCTAAGAATAGATCACTCATTTTTTACCGAGATGTCGTGAACGGCGTATAAGGTAAGTTGACGTCAGGCAGGCGGTCGATCGTTAAATAAATAGCCAAATCAACTAACATATGGGACACTTATGTGCTTATATATACTTAGCATTGCAAGTATTCTCTTAACAAACGCGGATTTAAAATAAAAAGTAAGTAGCGGCCTGTTACTATCCGACTGCTCTGAAAATAAACCTCTTTTATCCACATCTCTGGAGAGAAGGGTTGGAGCTAAGACCTACCACGCTGCTCCAATGATTGGTAGGTTACACAGAATTCTCTAGAGATATGCAGGTTGCCTCACGATGTTTTCCTTCACTGAAAAATGCATGTTTACCATTTTCACCGAAAAACGTGTGATAAATTGCAATTATCAATTAGACACATAAGTTTTAACAGAAAAACCCATTGGTGTCTGCCAGGGTTTGAACCCATGACCTCGAAAGAGTCGCAGTGTTACCGCTGGGATACGATAGAGAAGTATGGATAGTAAAACATAATTTAAAGAATAGAAGGCTAGCCGTGTGGTATCCGGCTAAGTATAATAATACCACCTTCATTTCTTACCGAGGTGTCGTAAAAGGCGACTAACGTAAGTCAACCCGCCGTGTGGTATCCGACTGAGTAGGATAGACCACCCTCCTTCTTACCGTGGTGTCGTAAAATACGAGTAAAGTAAGTTGACGTCAGGCAGGCGGCCGGTCGTAAAACGCAGCCAAATCATTTTACACCATGTTTATAACGAGTTGTGCCGACCCCACTTAAAGTGGGATAAGGGCAGGAGAATGTAATTTAAAGAAAATAAGGTCAATGGTGAGTGATCGACATATAAGAACGAGGTTACACAGACAATTACACAAATTGAAAGATGTGACTCATCATATTTCAGGCCCAGCACATTGTCCCCAAACATGTCCGGGTGTATCGCTCGATACGTTATATTTTGATGACAAAACAACCATTGTAGTATGTTTGTAGAGCATGACTTTTGGCAAATATCAGAAAAGGCTTTATGTGATACGATGACTTGATTTTAACGAAATAAAGTCGTTTAATTGTTGAGATTGGAGTAGTAAATGTGTGCACTGCTAATGTAGTGTGGTGGTGATTTTTATAATGCATGCATTTTACAAATGCATGCCTAAGGTATAAAAACGGTCAGTAAACTGTACAATTGACACAATAATTATTTGGTTATAAAAACTAGCGATCGCCAGCGGCTCCGCCTGCGTGGAAAGATTAAAACCGTAATATAGTATTTTGGTAACCATACCCCGCGGTATGTGCGGAACGACGTCGTGCATCGGGATATCAAAATGCCGACCGTGGAGGAGTATGTCCGTCGCCTTGCGCGCCGGATGTTCGCGCGTGCGGACCACAGCGTGCACGTACACCTCCACGGCATCGCGAAACTCCATGCGCGACCACCCGATGGACGTTCCCTGCCTCGCGAGCTCCTGCGGTCACCGTCTCCGCGGCCCGATGCGGATGACGACGGCGACGACGAGGACGACGCGATGGACGACAGGGCGACACCACGGACTATGACACCACCTGACGACGACTTTGAGGTCTGGGAGCTAATATTCCCAGACATCCCTTAGGTCACCTAGGTGACCTGGGCTCACGGCCCAAATACCGACACCCTTAGGTCACCTAGGTGACCTCGGCCTACGGCCGAAACACAAACCGGGCTTAAGTGCCCGCGAGGAACTGCCCGGGCAAAGAGGTACGCCTCGAGGCCCGTACCCCGCTTACCCCCCACCCGGGGAGTCAGCGAGATGACCCTGCTGCTGGTAACCATAAAAATGGTTTAAGTGGGTAAACCTTAAAAGCTAGACATATGCTGTTTATTTAGGACTTTTAGAGGGGAACAATTTTGTAATACATACATGATTTTTGAATATTTTGTCACCATTTACTTAGCGCACGCAAGGAAACCTTAAAATTTTGCCGTTTCCGTAATATATGTTTTTGTTGCCCCCTCTCCTATTTATCTTAGCGTGATGTTATACAGCCTATAGCCTTCGTCGATAAATAGACTATCTTATACTCAAAGAATTTCTCAAATCGGTCCAGTAGTTCTTGATATTAGCGCGCTCAAACTATCAAACAAACAAACAAACTCTTTAGCTTTATATATTAGTATAGAAGATATACTTAGATATCTGCTAGGCTTCCATGATTTAATCATGGTACTCTGCTATAATACTGGACAGTGGGTTAAAGAGAACGGGAGAGTGTTAATTCCGTTGAGACACGTCAAGCTGTACAGAGCGGTGTTAACAGGTCTGCTTGACCACTTTCACATTTAGCAGTAACGTGTGAACTTCAAACATACACATGTCATTTGCCGGAATTTCAAACGCCGTGGTCATGACGGGATATATTTTATTTCCCTTATAAAACGAGGCCCTCTGCTTTGATGGCTCAGTATGGTTAATGACTAGCTCAAAATTTAATTTCGAATTTTCTTGTCTTTTAATCGAGTTTTTTATTTGTTTTTGGAAATGTATTTTGGAACTACAACATCGTACATCTCTTATACATTTTAGTAGATATCTATACTAATATATAAAGGCTGAAGATTTTTTGTTTGTTTGAATGCGGTAATATCAGGAACTACTGGACGGATTTGAATTTTCATTTTCATTTCCAGTGTAAGATAATCCATTTATTGAGGATATATAATATCAGCTAAGGTGAAAAGCAGAGGAGCAGCAATAAAAAATGTTACGAAAACAGCAAAATTTAAAGCTTTCTATGTGTGTGTGCTGTATATAATGACAGAAGCAATAACCAAGTTAAGCTTGCGGCTTCTTTCGCGTTACAAAAGTATGTAAATTGTTTGCGATTTCGTTATACGGTTCTATACTAAAATTGCACAATGAATTTTAACTATCAAAAGGATGCTTATAAAGATTATCATAGTATCAAAGATTATTTAATTGACAAATCAATCAATGACGTATAATATAAGTGATCATCAGAATTATATGTTGGAGAAAAGAGCTACGTACCTTGCTCAATCTTATCGAAAGGAGTAGATTTCTGGCTGGTAGACTTAACGATTCAAAAGAAATGCAAGTCCCAAAAAAACAAAGGAGTAAAAATATTTTAAATGAATATTTGTAAGCTAATGTAGAATAATATATGATGTACGTAATAATTCCACTGTGCCATAAAATAAACTAAGGAGCTATCGTTAAATCGTTATCGTATATCTACTTGCAGATATGTTCTTAAGGGGGAAGGATGTTCAAATTGGCAATCCGCACACGTTTTCCGAATAACCACTGTCAATGTCACATACCCTCCAGTGAACTCACTGGACGGTCATTATGTCCGTACCGAAGAACCCCACGCGATTCAATTGTTATGTTTATAATACATTGAGCACTCAGTATCCCACGTAGTATTATCCCACGGTGCTATTACGAGAAGAACGAGCGATGGATTTGTTGTGCGGAAATGACTTGATTGAATGAAAAGCGGTCAATGACTCAAGAACCAGTTGGAATATAGGTGGATTGGTTTGACTATATTGCGCCTTGTGTGGTTGGAATTGGGGTTAATTTTCATTGGATTTTGTATTAAAGATTACTTGTAAGCTTGCTACGAAAATTTCCACTAAGGTACAGCCTATAAAGTCAGGCTGGATCCAGGCGTCAGATTTTATTTTGTTTATATGTCTGGCTATATCAACATAATTTAGCACGCTTTTAGACCTAATATTATTAGTTTAATATCAATTAGGTATAAAAGCTTTAACAGAAATACTTATCCGAGGTCTAGGGTTTCAACCGCAATAAACAGCTTCTGCTTTAGTAGTCAAGAGAATGCTAAATATTTTTTAAAATTGGCATATACACCTAGAAAGCTAGCTTTTAATATATTCGTCAGCAGTAACATCGTTAAAGATCTAAAAAGAACGGTGGAGAATGCAAAATAACGTAAAACTATCTGCCCTGAACATTTTAATTGGGCTTTCGGGACTTTGTTTGAAACAGGCGACGCAGTTTGGACAGTTTATAAAACCTGAGCTTGCACGTTTAGAAACACAAATTCGTTATCGAATCTGTTATATTTTTACGTTGGATCTATCAAATTAGAACTCGTAGCGAAATTGAAAGAAAGATTTATTTTTAAACTGATGATATTTCTTAGTTAATCTATATAATAAGGCTTTTTCTTGCTGAAATCTAATAATACAAAGTATATTTTGCTATAATCGGCTATCAGAGAAAATCTATGTTATGCTGATTGTACGGTGCACTATCTGTTTTAGAATAAGCCAGCTATGTCGTCTAGAATATACCACTTCATTTCTTACCGAGCTATAGTAAAGAGCGACACTTAAGTTGACCCGCCGTGTAATGTCCGGTTGAGCATTACAATTCCAAATTACGTTAACTTGATCGGTCAATACTTGTTTGGTCTTGTTGATGTATTATTTGGTAGCTTTTTCTACGTGACATCTCTAAAATCATAAATGCAATTCCTGACATCGCTATCAAGCTTGGGTATCGCTATCAGCGACCAAGTTTCGGATCGGTTTGTTGTCACCAATGACTTCCGCTTTATTTTATAGCAACACAGTCCTGAAATAAGAGTTTCGCGCCCTTTTTTTTTAAAATGGTGGCAGCACTGTGCTGTTGTTGTTTCCGGTGGAGTCTTCCTATTGATAAAACGTTTCAGTGACATTTATTCTTTGTTCGTTATTCAAGAGCAGTATATCTCGCAGCGGGAATTGTGGTATTTCTGTTATAGTGTTATTGTACAAAGAGTGCGCTAACAGGTTCGTAATATTAGTAGGGATAGTACAAAGTCACTGAGTCAGTTAAGTTCACAAAATAAGTCGTGTTATGAAAACAAGTGTCATAATGTAGTACGAACGTGACTCGGTTTGGTATTGTTGCCGAAAGTGGGTCATTAGTTAGCTGACGGCGTGGGTTTTGTTTGATTTATCGCGATACTTGCTGCGTTTCGCTATTTGATGGCGGTGCAAACTTTATAAAGGTTCTGATTAGACAAGGTTACCTATAGGCACCTATTTATAGACAGAAATAGAGATCTTTTTTTGTTTATGCTAGAATCATCGATTTTACCAGCATAAAAGGCTAATTTATAGAAACCGGTTATACTCACGTCTTATTCTATTATATGAACCCTTTATGCGGCAATATCGCGGTAGAAACAGCGTCCGCCTTGAAACTAGTCGGGCTCATCCGGTGGAATACTATCGGGTGAGCCCGACTAGTGACGTGAATATAGCCGGTTTCTATACATTAACTATGAATACCATTCACACTTACACTGTCTTGATTAAAAAATGGTATAATAGGCCTTTCTGTTATTTCATTAAGACGTACCTGTAAGAAATTTTTTCCCATAAGTCCGATACACCCTTGGCACATTCAAATGATACAACCGAACACAATTAACTTTAACGTCTTTTACTCGTAAATATTCGCTCCTTATTATTTTAAAAATACCATTGTAATTGTCTACTTAATTATATTGACGTGGGCATATCCGGTTCCATCTCCTAATGATTCTTGAGTTTCCAAGTAAAATGATGTTGAGATTGTAGTAATGAATGTGTGCAGTGCTAGTCATATGGTATCATGGTGGTGAAGATCTGCTGCATATAGTATAAACTCGGATAATTTACCTGTACTCTAGTTTTACCATTATATACATCTAGTTGCGGATGATAAAAAAAATGTTATCATTAGTTTTGCAAGTTAATTGTTGAGCCATATGTAGAGGTGAAAATAAATATTTGTAAACATTCGCTGTAATTAAACGGCTCGAGGTTTAGGACCTGTTTCACAAGTTACCTGCCTGTGTAATAAACTGTCAGTTAGCCTATAAGAATTAATAACATATCTGACATATACCTCGGAATATTGTGTTTCTCAGGTTATTCAGCACTTAAGTTCCTAATAAATTAACAGGTAGATCATGTGGCTATTATTTTGTTTATCTGCTGGATAACAAATACCTATTTCAAAATGGCAGCGATTTTTTTTTTAATTTTTTACTTTTTAATCTCTTTTTACAGACATTTATCTGTTAGTTAGTTTATTTGTCGGATAACTATCCTACACTTTATCAGTAACTTGTGAAACAGACAGTTAGTCTTGTACTAAACGAACGATTCAAGGTCAGTCGATAAGAACGGCAGCCGAGTTGTCTACCTGGTTATCTCGGTAGGAACAAAGTTTTCAAGCCAATGATAAATTCACTACCACATTATCGAAGTCATTACTACTAACTTTATTTTATCAAGAAAAGTTTGTTTTACAATAAGAATAAGAATCAATTTTTCCAGATAACGCTACAATTGTATTATAGTGGCGACTGTAGTTATAAACAATAAGGCATGAACATTGTTTACTGGTGCGATTAAATAATTTTCGCACGCTCGTAAATATTAACTACGTACACTGTGCTAGCAACACTAAGTATGAACTAAAAACGTTTGAATCTAGTGACTGATGTAATCTCAGTGTTAGGAAATGATACCTATAGGAATAAAACCGTTAGCTTATCAGTTATATAAAACCATTAACTTGTGTACAATTTTATTTAAATAAAGAATAATTTATAGAATTAGGCGTTACTTTACGGAGGTCCATAATACAAAACTAATGAGAATATTATTTTGCTACTAGCGGCCTACCCTGCTTCGCACGGGTATAAAATGTACAGCCTATGTCACTCAGTGAAAAAAATGATTAAAATCGATCCAGTAGTTTTAATTTATTCATTACTGCCCGTGGCCCGCACGCGTTAAATTTGAAGAAAAACAATTCCCCTCTCCCTATACCAAGAAGATTTCCTGCTATATCTAACATCAAAGTAATTATTAATTATAAAGAAAAAAATGTAATTATTTACGACATCACATTAGAAACATTACAGTATTTCTCTACTCCATATTGAATGTTATTATACATTCCTCTTGAATCACTCTATCTATTAAAAAAACCGCATCAAAATCTGTTGCGTAGTTTTAAAGATTTAAGCAGTCATAGGGATATAGGGACAAACAAAGAATGTGACTTTGTTTTATACTATGTAGTGTTGATTCAGTATTCACGCGCGATGGCTTATTATTAGCGTATTTCATGTATAACTTTGATGTTTCTATACCGATTTCAATGATTATTTTTTTATACAATGGTTAATACTATTCACTTTTTTATTTAGGGATGACTGAGAGTGATATAAACGTAGGAGTAGACAAATATAACCAGAAAGCTTCGAACTGCTAAGCTATGGGGAGTTACACGTGTTATTGTGAGTCAACCAGAAAAGATAGTCATATGCTGTCGTGGGATATTTTTTATATAATTTTAAGGAAAATATTTCCGTCATACATGATTTCTGTGTAGCTTTAACCATCAAGGTTGCACACGCGACGGAAGCTTAAAAAATGGAGTAACTTCTCCCGTTTTCCCGACATTTCCCTTCACTGCTCTGCTCCTATTGATTGTAGCGTGATGAAAAGTATACTATAACCAGCCCAGGAGTATGAAAAATAATTGTACCGAGTTTCGTTAAAATCCGTCGAGTAGTTTTTGTTTCTATAACGGTTATACAGACAGACAGACAGACAGACAGACAGACAGACAGACAGACAAAATTTTTACTGATTGCATTTTTGGCATCAGTATCGATCCCTAATCACCCCCTGATAGTTATTTTGGAAATATATTCCAGTTACAGAATTGACCTCTCTACAGATTTATTATAAGTATAGATAATCCGCGGTAAAAGAAAATATATATAATGCTAAATGTAGAGTGTACTAATCGTTCTCATACCTGATACATGCAGATGCTTAGGTTACGGGCGAAACAATTGTTGAGATTGTGGTGGTGAATGTGTGCTGTGCTTGTGTATTGTTGTGATATCGGTGTCGGGTAGCGCATGAGTTCTTACAAATTCTGCGTGTACCAGGTATGACAACGATTAGTACACTCTACATGTAGCATTACATATATTTTCTTTTATCGCGGATTATAACAAAATACTTTTTATAACAAAATAATATGCTCATTAGGTTTAAATAAAAAATGTTTAATATTGGTATATATTAATGTTATTCTTGAGTAATATATATGATATTAAAGTGATAAAAGCGCGATATATTTATCAAACTTAAAGCACCATTACCTGCGAGGTTATTTATAAATGGCGGCGGCAGGCACCGGCTGGCACGGCGCGCGCGCATGCCGGAGACTGCCGCGCGGCGCGCCCGTGTGTGTGCCGCACACAACGGGCGCGCCGCTCCGTTTTACCTGACTAATAAGTAGTGATGTGACTTGGCGTAGAACAGATTAATAAATAATCGATTTTGTTCCCTTTAAAAATAATCGATTTAAAAAAAACGATTCTTTCGTATCAAAATTATTCTTCTGACTATTTGAAAAGTTGCCTTCTTGATATTAATAATTAATTACAACAAAGGCTTATTAAATTGGATAACTACCAAGAAATAATAACAGATGCGCTGTTTGTGAAATTTGATTAAAATGTGTAATTTGGCTACATTGGTTTCATCCAACATTGCATATTTAATCTTAAAAAACAAGGGAGAAAGTAAAAAAGAAAAAGCGGATAATTAAAATAATCGATTTTTGATGAAAAAATAATCGATTATTATAAATCGATTATTTTTTCACATCCCTAGCTACTAAGTAATCCTACTTACATATTGCAGCCTAAAGAGTAAAGAAACAGTCTTATGTGTTACTTATAATTTAAGACCCCTTGATTCCCGTAAAGAGAATTTCAAGGAAATAGGTGTCACAATAGCTATACGATGTATTTAAAGCATTGCTATGGTACACCAAACGTTTAAAATTCCATCAACAAACTTAAATATATAGGCTACTTACACATACAACAATGTACGCTTATATCATTTTTAAATAATTACTTAAATACATATAATAGGGTTAATAGGCTTAGGCGTATAACCTGAAAAAAGGGAAAAGGTCACTACCCATAGCACTGAGAGGAATGACGCAAAAAGGAATAGGCTTAGTATTAAAGTGACTTATTCTGAAAAGTTGTTTTCTGGTAAATTGTGTTATATTAACCTTAGCTTAGTTTCTACAAAACTCGTAAAAGTTAAAGCGACCGGGAACTTGGAGGAGCAAGAAAACACCAGTTTATTTAATAGTTAACGTAGAATGACGTCAATTTTATCAATATTACTCCAGCTGTTTAGTCTTGAAAGTGTAACAGACCTATTTTCGCACTTATATTATTATGGAAGCTAAAATGAATCTTTACGAACGTTTAAAAACTGATCTTCTTATAAAATATAGATAATAAACAAGTTTTCCGCAAATAGAAACCTTGAACCGGCAAGTAAAAGGATGGCCTTGTTTGGATCTCCGTAATAGAATAAATAACAAAGTTACGGAAAACTATGATTCAGTGGTTAAAGGGCAAAGGTACCCTACGTAGTAACGAAAGGAACTTTATTTTATAGGAAATATATACATACAACCTGTTATAAACGTATAACAGGTTTTCTTTAGATTTTCCACTTTACAAAGGTAAGTACATCCAAATTCCTTAAAATAATTCAAAAAGTAGTAAATATAAGAGGTAAGTTTGTTTACCTAATCTCTTTTATAAAATAAGAAATTAAAGTGGATGGCACTAAAACGAACTTTATTGTAATACAAAAGAAAAAAATATTTTGCTACTATCTGTGATTATATAAGTGGGGTCGGCACAACATGTTGTCACATGATTTGGCTACGTATTTCACGACGAGCCGCCTTTCTGACGTCATCTTACCTAAGTCGTATTTTACTACACCTAGGTAAGAAATAGGGTGGTCTATTCTACTCAACCGGGAACCACACGGTCGGTCTACTTACTTTAGTCGCCTTTTACGACACCTAGGTAAGAAAGAGGGTGGTCTATTCTACTCAACCGTGCACCACACGGTGGGTCAACTTATCTTAGTCGTCTTTTACAACACCTCGTTAAAAAATGAGGGTGGTCTATTCTACTCAGCCGGATATCACACGGTGGGTTAATTTACCTTAGTCGCCTTTTACGAGTCCTCGGTAAGAAATGAGAGTGGTCTATTCTATTCAGCCTCTTATTAACAACAGACAAATTTATATAATAACTAAGTCCTCTTTTTGATTTAATGGTAGTTTTTCTTGCTACAGTGTTGACATCTATTGTTAGTCGGCTAACTCTCAGTGAGAACGTAGTCTGTGGGAACGGCTGATATTGTTCACAGATTATATTACGAACGACAGTTAGAAAAATAAATTGAGGTGTTTAAGTTTTACTTTGTTTTCATTTTATTGTACGATTACATAATAAACAATGTTTAATTCGGATGTATGTTTATTAAATGGATGTTAAGAATTTTACTTACAATTGCGTGCAAAGCTATTAAGCTATTGGAACATTAACACGGCATAAAAGTACATAAATACTTCGTTATAATCTCAATAGGAATGTTGCTAATAGTGAATACGACTGACAGGCGGGTTGGTAGTTGCAGAGTTAGTCCATATCGCACAGGTAACTCTGGTAGAAAGAAAGAAAAAAACGTAAATTTCTAGTTTATGTGATACACCTCATCATATTCCTACCCTTATCCCACTCTAAGTTGGGTCGGCAGAACATGTTATAAACATGCTGTCACATGATTTGGCTACGTATTTTATGGTCGGCCGCCTGCCTGACATCAATTTACCGTAGTCATATATTGTTATATTTCAGTAAGAAAGAGAGTGGTCTATTTTGCTTAACCGGATTCCATACGGTGGGTCAACTTATCTTAGTCGTATTTTACAACACCTCGGTAAGAAATGAGGGTGGTCTATTCTACTCAGCCGGATACCATACAGCGGGTCAACTTACCTTAGTCGCCTTTTACGACACCTCGGTAAGAAATGAGGGTGGTACTATTCTATTCAGCCGGATACCACGACATAATTGTAATATATATACACATAAGTGGTTACTGCAGCGTCTTTCTCTCCAATCATTTCTTCATTACCGAAAATCGTGGTCCTACATTATCCTGGACTGGATAAGTTTCCACTGGCTTCTCTTAGTGGCCATTGCTATCTCAAAAATTTACAGCTTAGATGCGGTTGGTCAGACCAACTAGTTGGTGAGCGGCCTCTAGGTATTTTACCTTCAGTTTTGAGAGTATCTATGAATCTTCCGTCTGACGATCTTACGTCTCGATGTGGTATTGCGAGGTGAAGTTGGCATCTGAGAAGAGATTGAAAAGGTATATATTAAACAGAATCTTTTACCTTTAAAGTAATTTGAAGTCGCTCTCTCAACCCGATTTTCCTCAGCTTACCGAGCGCAAATAGATTATATCCTTGAATAAATTAAATGAACGATACTACAGTAGGAAGCTGCGTCGTCAGCCGGATTATTTGAATATCTTAAGTCCGGATAAACTTATTAAATAAATTCATTGTTCCGGATTATTATAACTGAATCGTTTCGCACTCACTTAGATAAGATTTATTGTTGTATATAAGGGGAGAGTTTTAAGGAACTTTTTAGCTAATGTATATAATCTATACTTATAATAAATCTGTAGAGAGGTCAATTCTGTAACTGGAATATATTTCCAAAATAACTATCAGGGGGTGATTAGGGATCGATACTGATGCCAAAAATGCAATCAGTAAAAATTTTGTCTGTCTGTCTGTCTGTCTGTATAACCGTTATAGAAACAAAAACTACTCGACGGATTTTAACGAAACTCGGTACAATTTTTTTTCATACTCCTGGGCTGGTTATAGTATACTTTTCATCACGCTACAATCAATAGGAGCAGAGCAGTGAAGGGAAATGTCGGGAAAACGGGAGAAGTTACTCCATTTTTTAAGCTTCCGTCGCGTGTGCAACCTTGATGGTTAAAGCTACGCAGAAATCATGTATGACGGAAATGTTTTCCTTAAAATTATATAAAAAATATCCCACGACAGCATATGTCTATCTTTTATGGTTGACTCACAATAAGACGTGTAACTCCCGATAGCTTAGCAGTTCGAAGCTTTCTGGTTATATTTGTCTACTCCTACGTTTATATCACTCTCAATCATCCCTAAATAAAAAAGTGAATAGTATTAACCATTGTATAAAAAAAGAATAATTGAAATCGGTATAGAAACACCAAAGTTATACATGAAATACGCTAATAATAAGCCATCGCGCGTGAATACTGAATCATGCTATAGGGATTATCACTACATAGTATAAAACAAAGTCACATTCTTTGTTTGTCCCTATATCCCTATGACTGCTTAAATCTTTAAAACTACGCAACAGATTTTGATGCGGTTTTTTTTAATAGATAGAGTGATTCAAGAGGAATGTATAATAACATTCAATATGGAGTAGAGAAATACTGTAATGTTTCTAATGTGATGTCGTAAATAATTACTTTTTTTTCTTTATAAGTAATAATTACTTTGATGTTAGATATAGCAGGAAATCTTCTTGGTATAGGGAGAGTGGAATTGTTTTTCTTCAAATTTAATGCGTGCGGGCCACGGGCAGTAATGAATAAATTAAAACTACTGGATCGATTTTAATATTTTTTTTCACTGAGTGACATAGGCTATATATTTTATACCCGTGCGAAGCAGGGTAGGCCGCTAGTAAATAAATAATAGCGTAAACGCAAAAAAGCGGTAGATCTCCTAGATAGATATATAATTAAATGGATCTCCTAGGTAGATTGATGGATTCTAAATAATAATCCTTCGAAACCTGATAATTCTTTATTCTAAGTTAAATCACCTCGCGGTGTGGTATCCAGCTGAGTAGTAAAGACCGGCCTCTTTACCGAGGTTGTAAATACGACTAAGGTAAGTTGACGTCAGGCAGGCGGCCGGTCCTAAAATACAAAGCCAAATCATGTGACAACATGTGCCAACCCCACGTAGAGTGGAATAAAGACAGGAGGATGCGACTTGATAATTAATAAATAAAATGTTGTGTTATCTACATTTATGGGTAAGTTATCGAAGTTAATAGAAACAGCGATTATAACAAGCACCACTTTTTTAGTATGTGAGTTACTCGCCATAGGAAAATGGAAGATATGGTGTTTTGCCTATAATTAAGGTATCCTATAACTTGATTGGTTAAGACTTTTTCGGTCTATAATAAGTTATCCATAGGCTTAAGTTACGTTTTACATAAACTTAACAATGGCATATAAACCGCGGAGCGCAGTTAGTGTAACTGTAATTATATATTATTAATATGAAAGTCTGTCTGTTTATCCGGTACTTGCACGACTAATTCGCTGGACCAATGTTGATGTAATTTCATACAATTTAATATGAAAAATATATACAAAATTTACAGAAAATGAGGAGATTCAATAGTCACAAAAACAGGTGTACTAAGGACGATAAAGATAACCAACTGATGCTTTTTAAAAGTTAACTTACAGATTTTTATTAAATAAAAAAACGTTTAGTCGTATACGCGCATGTTTTAACTTAATCAGGAGACTAAAAAGAGTCCCATGGCAATAAAAACGATGCTATGGGTTACTGTTCTAGTGTTTTGAATTTAAACTATCGTGAATATTATTTATAATTAATGTATAAAAATCGGCTATACTCACGTCTTATTTTATTATTACTAAAGAGCTCATAAATAAGAGCCCCGTATGGGTTTTAAAACTAGTAGGACTCATCCGATAAAATAACACGTGAGTATAGCCGGTTTCTATACATTAATTATGTTCCAGTGTTCACAGAGTTATGACGTAGCAGATAAATATTATACAATCGTGATAAGGCCGTGTCGCTATAATTGGTAAGTGTTGCGTCAGTAACAGCTCTGTGTTTAACTAGGGCAAGTTATCTTGGAGACGCAGGCGGCGCTAACACAATATAATTACCCTTTGAGCGACTGTTTGTCGAGCTCGGGGCGGTGCGGGGAAACTTCGACTGGCAGTGTGGAGAAAACAAGCGGTTAATTAACGAGGATTGGGGAAGATTTCTTAAGTTTTGGATGCTTTTCCTCATGGTACTAGTTGTTAGACGGAAGTAGTTCCTGACCCAAGCTTGTGGCACCTGCTTACTAAAGTACGTACCTAAATCGTTTTCGGATTTCTTTCTTTCTCTGTTTATTTTTAACACCAATTAATTCCTAATTCAAAACAAGTAGAACAAATAACAATACAGAACCATTAATATTACAAAAATATATTAGTCCATAGATATACATATGTATAGATAATATTATATATTTATGTATTTCGGTATACGATTTGGAGTACAATTCTTAATTTAATTTTACGATTAGTTAGCTATGCCATTACAACGGTTTAAAATTATGGAGGCTGATACAGAAAGCCTATATTAATATTGAGAATTACATAAATAAAACAAAATGGATTTGACTAATCTTCTATCTGAAAATTATTTTTATTCAAAATCCTTTCAGCTTCAAGACTGCGGTTTAATAAAGTAACGCTGAAAATGTTTAAAAGATTGACCGCCGAGTTTCCCGCTAGTTTTTCTCGATAAGAGCAAAATTCTGAACCAGTTTTATTTAGCTTCATTAATCATATTGATCCTTGACTATTCAAAAGTGCTTGAAAGAGCTTATTTGAATAAAGATTATTTTGTTTTGATTGATTTGATCTTGGATAAGTTAGCTACGATGAAATGTGAAATGTGATGCATTTTTAAATGTACGTTTTAGGAATATGCCTGAAGGCTAATCGGCTTAATATTTCAATTTACATATATTAACCAAAGTCTTTTATAATGTCGTGAATTGATATTCTTTAATGATCTATAAAAAATTATTATGCATTCTAAATACCTGTCGCGTGTGCAAATATATGGCGCAGTTATTCAAATATGGACACGAGTGTTATATTAGCTAACGGACCTATCTTAATTGCAACGGCGTAGTAGATACGGGTAATCAACAAGACCCGCAAACCAGTTTAAAGATGACACATTTATCACACGAACCAATAACAGGATGTGAGATAATTAGTAGATCAATAAAATTTGGAAAAGAGCAAACCCGTGGCAGAAAATCATCAGAATTAGACTTTAGAGGTTGCAATAAACAGCGATTAGCGATGTCTGGAAAAATGGTGTGGCTATAGTACAAGCGAAATACTGGCTATAATATATTTAAGACTTGCTTCATAATACGCGCCTAGTGGAGCCACATAAAAATTTAGTAGCACTAAGCATGTACATAAGATTTTTTTTTATATAAATTCGTTTTGAGTCCCTGACGATGTAGTCCATATTGTCGCTATTCGCTAATAAAAAGATTGCCGAGCATATTTGACAACTAATTTGTTATAAATAGCTTATTTATCGCAGATTGCGCCGCTATCTAATATCGCCTTATACTTATGCCAATCTTATAATAAACACAAACGCTTTTAACGTATCAAAAGCTCAAAGAAACCGCCTACGGCTTATATCGAAGTATCCCTTTTTCCTCTACAAAAGATGATGTTGATTAACAAAAGTTATGATAGAATTATTTAGCTATCCGCATTTGTTAAGAAAATCTACCTAATGCTAAGTGTAAGGAGCAGAAACTGTTTTTATACAATGACTGTGCATTTTAATTCTAAATAATTGTCATGGATAAGTCCACATCATACTGCTGTCCAGACATATTGTGAAATGTTGAGTCGTAGGTTAGTTCTTTTAACACTGTGGTAGAACAACTCAAAGGGATATCGGGAATTATTAAGTGGTGTAATTCAGAATCTCGACAAAAGCTCTGGACAATCTATATTTTTATTAAAAATTTCGCACAACATATAAAGTCATGTATTTAAGCTTGTAAATTGAAATGATTGTTCATCATATAAATTCGCATTACGAGCGTGGTAACATTGTGCACGGAAGACATCATATTTGTCATTGTCATAATACGGAGATTTTTACGCCCACGTAACTTGATAGCTTCTTTTTGATAGCCGCTAAAGTACGGCTCGATGGAAAGACGAGTTCAAATTTTTCACACAAACTCACTTATAGTATGCTTTAGATGTATTAATAATAAAGAAATGAAAAAAAGCAGATTATAGCTCCTAGCTTGAAGAACCGCTATCACTTGGAGAGGTACTCTATTTAAATGTCATGATCACCTCAAATACAAATATAAGTAATATCATTTATATAATAACAATATAAAAAACTGTATCTTAAATTGTTTGAAACTTCACTTTTTTCTAACTTTTCAACCTTGTGCTCTGAGCTGGTTTTTTGCAGTCAATTCCAAAGCAAAATTGTTTACAAATTTCCATTTCTATCACGAGATTTTTATATTACAATGATATAAACAGCATTTATATCGAAAATTAACGAGCAAATTTTTTAGCAATTGAATTTTTGAAGACGTATGAATTTGAAAGGTGGTCGCTAAGTCAGGGCCTACTATTAAAATTCAGGACAATAGTGAAAATTATACGTTACGTTTTCTACGCGTCAAATCTGAAATAAGGAGATGCGTAGAAGAACCAAAATGATTGACATAGCTCCACGGGCGCTGAACTGGGCTTAAAGGAACCGATGGTGGTATCTCAAGAGGCTGATTTAGCAATTCCCATTTAACTGGTCAAGCCACCTCATAACAGTGTCAGGGAACACCTGGATTCAATGGAACAATGGATTTGATATAAAAATCTTTTGAAGAAACGGTTTTCCATCGCTAAAAGATGAGAGGACCATTTTGAAATCAATCAGTAATCATATTTATTTTAATGGCAAGTCAGTGCTGATGTGGCATATGAGCGGACAGGTAATTGAATTGACGTCCTCCCGATTCAGGAAGCACGTATTTCCGCGTTACGTGCCGCGGTTGTCTATTAAGTAAACTAAAATAAGACGAGCCGATTCGTACTATAAAAATAAACAAAGTTAATTTGATTTGTAGGAAAAAGGGCAGAGAAATGTGGGTAGGCTGAAACCTAACATTAACACATTATGATAATATAGATAGCTAACACGTGGTTGATGACTTGACCTCTTGGTGTCAGTAATGATCCTACAGTATATATATGTTTATGTCAACAATAACCACCATAAAAATTAATAAAACATTTAAAAGGTTGACCGTCGAGTTTCTTGCTGGTTCGTCCCAATAAGAGCTACATCCTGAAACAGTGGTGTGGTAGTTTCATTAATCATTGATCTTTGATGATTCAAAATCTCTGTGAAAACCTTATTTGAATAAGGATTATGACGATTTTTTTGATTTTGATATAGATTAGCCATCTATACAGGATATCACCCTTCATTATCCTCCTGCCCTTATCCCACTCTAAGTGGGGTCGGCATAATATAAACATGTTGTCATATAATATGGCTACGTATTTTCCGACCGGCCGCCTCCTTGACGTCAACTTACCCTAGTCGTATTTTACGACACATCGTTAAGAAAGATAGTGGTCTATTCTACTCAACCGGATACCACACGGTGGGTCCACTTATATTAGTCGCCTTTTACGATACCTCGGTAAGAAATGGAGGTGCTCTATTCTAAACAACCGGATACCACACGGTGGGTTCACTTATATTAGTCACCTTTTACGATACCTTGGTAAGAAATGGAGGTGGTCTATTCTACTCAGCCGGATACCATATGGCATCTATTAGTCCAACTTATTTATTTTGCCATATCAATTACACCAAATTTCATTCATTTGCTCTGGAGAGTTTTTTTGGTAAAAACGAGACATACAGAATAAAAAAGATAGACAGACGGATTTTATCTTCTATCTTCTATACTTATAATAAATCTGTAGAGAGGTCAATTCTGTAACTGGAATATATTTCCAAAATAACTATCAGGGGGTGATTAGGGATCGATACTGATGCCAAAAATGCAATCAGTAAAAATTTTGTCTGTCTGTCTGTCTGTCTGTCTGTCTGTCTGTATAACCGTTATAGAAACAAAAACTACTCGACGGATTTTAACGAAACTTGGTACAATTTTTTTTCATACTCCTGGGCTGGTTATAGTATACTTTTCATCACGCTACAATCAATAGGAGCAGAGCAGTGAAGGGAAATGTCGGGAAAACGGGAGAAGTTACTCCATTTTTTAAGCTTTCGTCGCGTGTGCAACCTTGATGGTTAAAGCTACACAGAAATCATGTATGGCGGAAATGTTCTCCTTAAAATTATATAAAAAATATCCCACGACAGCATATGTCTATCTTTTATAGTTGACTCACAATAACACGTGTAACTCCCGATAGCTTAGCAGTTCGAAGTTTTCTGGTTATATTTGTCTACTCCTACGTTTATATCACTCTCAGTCATCCCTAAATAAAAAAGTGAATAGTGAATATTAACCATTGTATAAAAAAAGAATAATTGAAATCGGTATAGAAACACCAAAGTTATATGAAATACGCTAATAATAAGCCATCGCGCGTGAATATTGAATCATGCTATAGGGATTATCACTTCATAGTATAAAATAAAGTCACATTCTTTGTTTGTCCCTATATCCCTATGACTGCTTTAATCTTTAAAACTACGCAACAGATTTTGATGCGGTTTTTTTAATAGATAGAGTGATTCAAGAGGAATGTATAATAATATTCAATATGGAGTAGAGAAATACTGTAATTTTTGAGGTTTCTTATGTGATGTCGTAAATAATTACTTTTTTTTCGCTTACATTGCAAACCCAGGCTAAACCCTACGAGATTTATCAAAATGATGTACTAAGTATTGGTACACATTGAAAAAGTCTACAGAAAAGTCCGCGATGGTATATGTCTATCTCTTATGGATAACCCACAATAGCATTTTTTGTCATTTACTTTTATACGAAAAATAATGCCTTATTTTCGAAGCAATTTTATACAATATAGCATTAATTCTTATCCAATTAAGTACGTTAAATACATTGTTGATTTAATATAGATCAATATGGCCGTTTACAGCATGTAATTTAAATGAACATTTTCGAAGATATCACAGATTTAAAATCCCGCGAGGAGGCCTTGCTTCGCCCTATAGCACTTCGAATTTAGCAGCGATCGGACGCGCAACTAAATGTCGCTCTTTTAAGAGTAACCTCTAAAGAAAACATGTTTGTATTGTCTAATGATAACAAAGCTATGAATGTTGTATATAAAGACATTCTGTAATTAATTTTAAACATAAAATATATAGGGAAAAATGTAAAATGTAAATATGTAGTATATGAATTTAGACATTCCAAAGATAGCAGGAAATCATCTTGGTATAGGGAGAGAGAATTGTTTTTATCCAAATTTAACGCTTGCGGGCCACGGGCAGTAATGAATGAATCAAAACTACTGGATCGATTTTAATCATTTTTTTCACTGAGTGACATAGGCTATATATTTTATACCCGTGCGAAGCAGGGTAGCCGCTAGTTTGTAATATTTTTGGGTAGTATTTCCTAATTATGTCATGGGAATAATAATGTGTTAATGGAGCAAAACACAAGTACGCGCGTTCCGCAAGTACAAGCACTGAAAAGGACATCAAGTACATGTTTATTTCGTATCATAAGTGCTCTTTATGGACAGAGGTATCCGCGAAATGTAACGCGAGATTAATTCACGGAATACGATCATGTAATTTGCCGTTTAAAGTAATGCAACCGCTGTTAAATGGAGCCGTTGCTTTGAGTCATATCGACTTTCGAGAAACGGACTGTGGACGCTGGTCGTGTGATATGCTACTGTTCTACTGAGACTTTGTCTGCACTTTTTATATACATATATAATAATAAATAAATAATAATAAATAAATATATGGGACACTTACACACACGGTCATCCGTCCCCAAAGTAAGTAACTTAATACTTGTGTTATGGTAGATAACACTGGTAGAGACAACTGGTGAATATATACTTATATCATTTTTTAAATACATACTTAAATACAAATATACACCCAGGCTCAAAGACCGACAAATTCATTTTTTTTAAAGAAAATGTTGGTCCTCGGCGGGAATCGAACCCGCGACCCGTGGAGCCGAAGGCAGGGTCACTACCCACTGCTCCAACGAGCCAGTCAAATATATGAGACGATTATACACGGTCGTCCGTCCTGAAAGTAAGTAATTTAGTACTTGTTGTTAGTAATTGGTAAATCTTGTATATATATAAAAATAAGTCGGGTTTTCCTTCCTGACGATATAACTCCAGAACGCACGAACCGATTTCCACGGTTTTGCATTCGTTGGAAAGGTCTCGGGCTCCGTGAGGTTTATAGCAACGAAAATCTAGGAAAAATTTCAATAGAAAAGCGGGAAAATAGGGAAAATCATTTTTTAAATACAGCGCCATATCAAAACTACTGGATCAATTTTAATCATTTTTTTTACACTGACTGACATGGGATACATATTTTATACCCGTGCGAAGCAGGGGCAGGCCGCTAGTTTACTTATATAATTTAAAATACATACTTAAATACATGAATCCACCTAATCTCAAAGAACCAACAAATTGTTTAAGGATAGAAAATGTTGGCTTTCGGGGGGAATTGAACCCGCGATCCACGGAGCTGAAGCCAGAGTTTTGCACTATCCACTTTTTTACACTTATGTTTCGTTAAATCTAAATTGTTTCGTTAATCGTTCTATATTTTGTACCCTCATTAAGAATTGTTTTAACATGACAAATTAAATGTTAAAATATCTATATTATTAGCTATATCGTTTTTTCGATTTGTTTATTCTATGTTAGCGCGGTATATAAGCTTCAATTGTATAAAATAAAATATTATTGGCCCAGCAAATAAGAAGTGAAAATGTTATAGACAGATATACAAATTTTCGCATCTATAATATAAACTTTATCATTATTCATTCTCCTGCTCTTATACCACACTAAGTGGGATTGGCACAACATGTTTTGAACATGTTGCATGAGGTGGCTAGAGAACTTACCTTAGTCGCCTCGACCTGAGCGGTCGCCTCTTACAACACCTCATTAAGAAATGAGGGTAGTCTATTCTGCTTAGCCGTATTCCACACGGCGGGTCACCTTACCTTAGTTATCTTGTAAGACCCCTCGGTAAGAAATGAGGGAGGTGTATTCTACTTAGCCAAATACCACACAGCCTATATAAAATAAATGGTATAGTTATGGACATGACACACAAACAATTGTGACGGATTGAACATGATCTATTGTTGACCCGTCGCTTTGTTCGGACGAGATCTGTTTTGTTCGACGTGTGTAAAAAGCTTTTGTATACGTTCTATTGAAGAACGGCTTAAAATATTAGCATAATGGATTTTTGTATTTAATCGGCTTAGGTCACAATCTATACTTATAATAAATCTGTAGAGAGGTCAATTCTGTAACTGGAATATATTTCCAAAATAACTATCAAGGGGTGATTAGGGATCGATACTGATGTCAAAAATGCAATCAGTAAAAATTTTGTCTGTCTGTCTGTCTGTCTGTCTGTCTGTCTGTCTGTCTGTCTGTCTGTCTGTCTGTCTGTATAACCGTTATAGAAACAAAAACTACTCGACGGATTTTAACGAAACTCGGTACAATTTTTTTTCATACTCCTGGGCTGGTTATAGTATACTTTTCATCACGCTACAATCAATAGGAGCAGAGCAGTGAAGGGAAATGTCGGGAAAACGGGTGAAGTTACTCCATTTTTTAAGCTTTCGTCGCGTGTGCAACCGTGTTAAAGCTACACAGAAATCATGTATGACGGAAATGTTTTCCTTAAAATTATATAAAAAATATTCCACGACAGCATATGTCTATCTTTTATGGTTGACTCACAATAAGACGTGTAACTCCCGATAGCTTAGCAGTTCGAAGCTTTCTGGTTATATTTGTCTACTCCTACGTTTATATCACTCTCAGTCATCCCTAAATAAAAAAGTGAATAGTATTAACAATTGTATAAAAAAATAATCATTGAAATCGGTATAGAAACACCAAAGTTATACATGAAATACGCTAATAATAAGCCATCGCGCGTGAATACTGAATCATGCTATAGGGATTATCACTACATAGTATAAAACAAAGTCACATTCTTTGTTTGTCCCTATATCCCTATGACCGCTTAAATCTTTAAAACTACGCAACAGATTTTGATGCGGTTCTTTTAATAGATAGAGTGATTCAAGAGGAATGTATAATAACATTCAATATGGAGTAGAGAAATACTGTAATGTTTCTAATGTGATGTCGTAAATAATTACTTTTTTTTCTTTATAATTAATAATTACTTTGATGTTAGATATAGCAGGAAATCTTCTTGGTATAGAGAGAGGGGAATTGTTTTTCTTAAAATTTAACGCTTGCGGGCCACGGGCAGTAATGAATAATTTAAAACTACTGGATCGATTTTAATAATTTTTTTCACTGAGTGACTATATACTTATATAGTCACTCAGGCTATATATTTTATACCCGTGCGAAGCTGGGTAGGCCGCTAGTACATACTAATATAATGCGCAAATTTTTCTTTGTGCCTTTCAGTATGTTTTTTGCGCGTAAAACATACTGAAAGATTTTCGCATCTATACTTATCATAAAAAAAGTCGCTAAAAGCTGCATGTGATCGATTTTCTCAAAATCTACTAAAGAGATTGTCTTACGGGTTTGTACTACAAGATAATGCTTCCGGAAGATTTAGGTCAAAACTACATAACGATTTTATGTAAATTGTCTTTGAGAGTTATAAAAGATTTTGTCTACTGGGTAGTCGGGTGCGCCGTGTAAACCAATAGAGATACACCAAAGTAAAGTACTAGAGAATTTTAAATCTATAAAAATACTACAAAAAAGTCTACAAGAGCATGTGTCTATCACTTATAGTTAACCAACAATAACTACTTTTAAGTTCAAACATTTGAATTCTATCCTACTAATATTATAAATGCGAAAGTTTGTGAGTATGGATGTATGTTTTTTACTCTTTCCAATATCGATAAAATTTGGCACAATTATTCCTTATACATCGGATTAACATATAGTCTATAGAAATCATGTTAATTCTACAGGAAAAGAAGACACTGAAAAGCGCCATACTATCAACCTATAACCCGACAACAGTCCACGCAAACGAAGTCGCGGGTAAAAGCTACTTATATTATAAATACACTGATTTCCACGCGGACAAGTACATAAGCTAGTACATAATATTAGTATTCTGTTATGGCCAAGTTAAAATTGATTTTGGATTTTTTTATAGAATCATATACCAAAACCCACAGTCGATTAAAGTACTTTTGTTGGGCGCAAATAAGACCCGCATACTTATGTCCGTTGTATTATTATGTACAGAGCTACTTTAATTTTACGTAATTGCTTAAACAATTTGAATAGTGTAATGTTAACAATTGTAAACTATGGGAAGCAATACACAATGGCGATTCAAATTGACGACGAAATGTCTAGAGAATTATGTATTTTCTAAACGCGGGTGCGATCGAGGTCAAGAGTGAGCGGTCGCCCTTCATTGTGGCTTTATCGTTGGGGGATCTTTCACTTTAAACTCAATGGTAGGGCAGAAGTTCATTTAAAATATCTTGAATTCAAAGTGACATCATTCATTTACTATTCGCGTGATTTAAATAGGTATTTACTCTAATGCGATTTATATTTCTTTGTCTGATGATATGTCATTGTTCAAATGCATAATGCGTGTGGGTGTAAAACAAACGACAGGCTATTACGTGTTTATCATTGACAGTATAATAGTAAACAAAAACGTTTTCTTTTTTATATGATAATATGTTTTCTTATGTTTTTTATAGTACTTGAATTTCAGTGCTAAAATACTCTAATTTCCCAAAAGCAGGATTTTTTTATCAGGTATTTACATACCGGTAAATATACCAGGCTATACAAGCCCGGCCTATATAAGCATCCTCCTACCCTTTATCCGACTCTAAGTCGAGACAGCACAACGTGTTATTCAAATTCAAATTCAAATTCAAAATATTCTTTATTCAAATAAACTTGTAAACAAGTGCTTTGAATCGTCAACTCTATTGCTTGTTCGGAAAGCTGTTGCTACCGAGAAGAGCCAGCAAGAAACTCGGCGGTTGCTCTTTTAAACATATTATTCTTAATACTATTTACATTCAGTCGTTACTGTCTTGTACAGGTTCAAAGAGAGCTATATCCACACATTCTTATCTTCCAAATAATCTTCAATAGTACCTATAGTAGGCTTTCTATATCAGCCTATTTTTAACAGTGTTTTTAAACTGCTGCAATGGCAAAGCTGAAATTGATTGCGGAATTTTATTATAGAATCTTATACCAAAACCCACAAATGACTTACGAACTTTTGCAAGGCGCAAGCCGCAAGCTTAAGTCGGTTCCTGCTTTGTCTATTGTATACATCACCTATCGTTTTATAATTCCTTATATTTTTATGTACATAAATTAAATTGCTTAAAATATACTGTGAAGCAAATTTAAGAATACCTGTTTCCTTAAACTTCTCTCGCAGGGAATCACGCGGTCTTAAATTATAAATGCCACGTATAGCTCTTTTTTGTAAAACAAAATTTTTTTCAGTATCCGCGCTTTTACCCCATAGCAATATTCCGTAAGACATGTTCAAACAAACGAACTCTTCAGCTTTATATATTAGTATAGATAAGTAGTTCTTCACGTAACGTAGATATCATATAACAGATAATGTATATAACGGTCGTCAGAGATAAGTTCCTTTTTTCCACGATACATAACAATAGAGATGCATCTACGGTACATCCGGCGAGAAGAGTGACGTCGCAGGTTATTCAACCCTCATTGTATGCTAATACACATATAAAGCCGCAATAAGCCAAACAAACGTACATACGTCCTGTGAAATGGTTGTACGAGTTACGATTTGAACAAATAATGACGTCGTATTGACGCCGTTAAGCGTTATAATCAAAAATTAGACTTATTATGTGTTTTAAATTAAAATTCTTCAAAATTGTTAACACTGAATTCACGGTTTAAAACCTCTAGATTTCCGTAAAGGCTTGTGTTAAATTCAAGTTAACGATTCATTTCATTTTTGATTATTACAAATTTCCCATAAATTATCCGTATATAGGCAATTTTCTCATGACGTTTATACTTTATCGAAAAGCTCCGAATAAAAAGCTAGCAATCAAGTGCAATTATATAAGTTGTATATAATATCATTGTAGGTATTGTTGTATATAATATAAGGTAGTTGCACAATTGTAACGGATTGTCAGTTCGGAATAAACTGTTGCTTGGACTATGAGTTTTATTTTCAATACATTACAATAGAAAGCTCATTAATGACGACAATTCAATGTCAAATGACATTCTTATAGCACTAGTTATTCCCACTACATTCGTCAACTTAAATGTTAAAATACCTTCAATTATACATATATGATATAGTTTATTACTCCTGTAATAGGGTTGCTTATACTGTGTATATAAACTTCAATTATATTTAAGTTAATTGATATTGCTTCGGATACTGTGGATTAGCCATGAAAGTTTAACATACTGAGTATTTATAAAATTAGTAAGGATTAACCGTATGAGCGACTGACCCAAAACTATGAGCCTCTCGTGTTTGTATAGGCGAGGTTACCGACTGGCGTAATGTACGAATTTGGCAGTGACGATTCGTCCGATTCAAAAATTACTATTGTGAGGGCTTTTTCGGCACCATAATTCAATATTTAAAACATTTTAGTCACTTATTGTAAAATGACGTAGAAATCAATTCATTAATCAAATTACAAAATACGATATGTCGACGGTGAAGAAAAGTTACTTAAGCTGAAGTTGCACCATGAGTATTTGATGTTATGGAATTAAATTAGGCGTATCCTATTAAATAAGTTTAAAGAAATTAAATTTATTTATGGTTATCCCTATTACACTATTATACTCTAAAATCGAAATTACAAATCATTATTTGTTAAGCAACATGCTTGAAATAATATGCTAAAATAATTCCTAAAACTTCTCATAAGGTTAGACATATGAAATAATACTATTCTTCTTCTTTTCTATATGACCTTTCGCTATACAGTATAAATAATGTCTCCCTCATGGTAGTGGGAAGGCATATAAATTAAAATCTACACTTTAAGCAATTTCAACGGGATACGAATTGAGTAGAAGTAACGAAAGACTTTCTTCCATGTATAGTTACAGGACAAACCAATGAATAAAAGAAAACATGTTATAATATAAATTTAAAAGTAACTTTCTCATGATTGTTTAAAAGAAGTCATAACACGAGTAACGTTCCATAGTTTTGTGAAACTCGTTCTAATTTTCTAAGCGAGAAGCGCGAAATTTTGAAACTCTCGTCAAAATTTATAAAGTACCATAAATTTTAGAACAGCCGCGCTTTTCTGTAACAATTTATATGCACGGGGTACAAAACAAAAGACGAAACAAGAAAACGTATAAATAAAGTGTTGTTGCGAGACGCCGCTGAAATGTGGAATATTTGAAATGCGAATTTCTAGCGATATTTTCCCGCTCACACCTAACCGAATATCTCGAGAAAACTATTCACGCCGTGCACGTGTTATTGGGTAATTTTATTGGATACCTAAGCATTCTTTACGACACGAAGGGCTCGCCTTTTCGCCGAGCCCTTTACCTTTCTACTTCAAAAAGTTGGAGTTATTTTGACACTCGGTTGGATATAAATTTATAAATAACTACATTTTATATTTTCCCCTACTTTTGGTAATAAGTTTGGGGATTTCTCAATACTTCTGTGGCTACGCTTCTCATAGTGTATGTGTGTGAAGGTGGAATCTTGTAAGTTAAATTTGACCCACTTTCCGGTGTCCGATTGAGCTGAAATTTTACATACTGGTCCAGTCCTGATGACAATGTATGTTTAAGCATGCAAGCAATGACTTGATTTTGCTGCCAGGATTGGCTCCAGACGAGGGGACGAGGGACATTAAATTTTGTTAATAACTTTAATTATGTTAACTTATTTACAATTATGGAGGTTTTCGTGAAATATAGTAGTGATGCTTATTAACTATAATTGATACTAAACCAAAGGTGAATCACCAATTCGATCTCTGACTACTCTTCATAGATGGATAATGGTTGTCTTAAGTTCTAATTTCATCATAAGTTAAAGCACTGAATACGTTTCGCACGTTTTATGCTAAGACTTTCGCTTTGGAATGCGGTCGCCATCTTGCACTGATTATATTGTTAAAAATTGGTAACGTAATAATTGATTATAGAACCAATGAAGTTATATAAATAAAAACATACGTAAATGATACATTTATATTGCGTTTTTCGGGGAAAATGTCGTTTGGAACCTATTATTAAGACATGTGTTAATTACAAATACGCATTGGAGAAATATGGTGGTTTTATGGGACAATCTTCTCTAAATTAGGAGGCATATTCCCAGAAGTTGAACAAACAAGGTGATTGCTTCTTGCATGTTTTTAAAGGTTTGCGGATCTCTGTTTCTTTAGAGCCGTAATCTAGTGAGGACGGAACCTACATGTTGATATAAGCTTTTCATTCTGGTAATGCATGGGCCGGAGGCTGGCTCGCTGCCAGCGACACGCCATATGTGTATATCATTATTATCGCCACTTGTTCACCGTCTGAATTTTTAATGCAGGAATAAACATTTTATATCTTTAATTTCACTTTATTCGGTTCTATTTTTATATCTTTATCTCTATATTATATCTATCTTTTACCAGAGTGTGTCGGAACCCAAAAGTCTAATTATATGTTTGATGTCTTTGTTATAATAGCGGAAACGGAGTAAATAAGCAAATTGTGAACGCAATTCTAAAAGTTATGGTTTCTGCTAATACACCAAATTTACTAAAAATAACTATTCAAAATTAAAAAAAAAAAATTCGAAATTCAAAATATTCTTTATTCAAATAAACTCGTAAACAAGTGCTTTTGAATCGTCAACTCTACTGCTGGTTCGGAAAGCTGTTCCTACCGAGAAGAGCCAGCAAGAAACTCGGCGGTTGCTCTTTTTAAAAAATACAAT
Source organism: Morpho helenor (assembly GCA_029227775.1). Lineage (NCBI taxonomy): Eukaryota > Metazoa > Arthropoda > Insecta > Lepidoptera > Nymphalidae > Morpho > Morpho helenor. Next base: position 307,715 of record JARGCU010000034.1, on the reverse strand, counting down.
TTTTAATACTAGTTAAATTTAATGTTTCTATCTTGTACCGGGTCGAACAATATTTATATCCACGCATTTTTATCGTCTAAATAATCCTCAACAGTATAGTAGGCTTTCTGTATCAGCCTCTCCTTAATAGTGTTTTTAAACTGCTGTAATGGCAAAGTTAAAATTGATTGTGGAATTTTATTATAGAATCTTATACCCAAACCCACAAACGACTTACGTACTTTTTCAAGGCGCAAAGCAGGGCCCGCAAGCTTATGTCGGTTCCTACTTTGTCTATTATATACATCGCCTATTGTTTTATCATTTTTTATATTTTTATATACAAAAATTAAATTGCTTAAAATATACTGTGAAGCAAATGTAAGAATACCTATTTCCTTAAACTTCTCTCGCAGGGTATCCCGCGGTCTTAAATTGTAAATGCCACGTACGGCTCTTTTTTGTAATACAAAGATTTTTTCATTATCCGCGCATTTACCCCATAGGACATAACACTATCGAAGTTTAAAGATTATTGTCAGCTCTTCTCAATAGATAATGGTTATTAGTTAGTATTATATAATCGTTCTAAGATATCCGTTTTCAAGTTAATTATAACTTGTCGGTCTCTTAGCAATTCAACATTGACCTCTATGATCCGGGCTACATTTCCCTTAAAACTCAAATAAATCTAAAAATGTGTAGCGGTCCTACATATTTTTAGATGAGCTTTAGGCTTATATTTTTAGTACGGGACCGCAGGTTCAAACCCGGGAAAACACTTATGGTATTATATAAAAAACTTCCTTATCTAGTTGCCGTTTTCGGTATAGAAAAACTCCACGAGGAATTATATCTCTGGAGAATTCATGAGATATGTTTAAAATATTAATCCGTATTGCAGGGTGATGAGTCTTAGTTTTAAATCTACTTTCGAAAACGGTTTTGCCCAAAAGTGGAATAAGTAAAGTTTACTATTTATAAAATTAATATCTTCACCATAAGAGCTGTCATAGTTTAAATTTCACGCGTGTTGTCTTAATTGGGACAAGCTTTGGCTTTGTTTTCATTTACCATAAGTATACTTACTTTAATGAAAATAAAAATTAATATAAAACTAAATTTAACTCTAAATAGTTTCGCTTGGTCCTCCATGGTTCTCATTTCCTTATCTCCTTTACAATAGTTTTTGTTAAATTGTTTTTGTGCAGTTTTTAGTGCTAACATTGTTCCATAAATGGGTACATTAGAGTTTTCTTATTCTGATTTCTTTCTTAAAATTTTATTTTTAATGGACAACTTGTACAAAAGGTTTAAGTTCCTTTTTTTTTTAAATTTTCAAAATATTTTCCGTGGTCTTACAGTTCTAGGCGTACGTTATTATATTTTTGCCACAGTAAGATTTAAGTAAGAATACTGAATTAAATTTTTATTTCTATTATGTTTAAAATATATGTAAATAGTAATGTATGTTTATTTGTAGCAAACGGAGCATCATTAAGAGAGACTCCGCGACAAAATCGCAAAATAATTAGCGACTGTTATTGTGTCGCAGACACTTGCGTAACAAAGTGTTGGAAATAAAATATACTAATAGAAGTATTCAGTCACAATTTATTGTCAGATATACTTGAATACGTACAACGCGTTTCTATTGTAGTCGAAGGTAAACTTAAATTGTAATAATTTTCGCCAAAATTGGTACTTGGAAGATAGACAAACAAACATATAGATAGACGTTCGCATTTATTAGTGTGGATGTTTTACAGAGTTGCTAAAATCATTGACAGTAATTTCTAAAGCTACTTTTACATATTAAAAAACGGCAAATGTCCTTTAACTTCATCCGATTCTGACATGTTTTGTTTTTAAGATAACAATACTAGGTCAGGTTTAAAAAACACAACGTCTTGACTTTGGGTCAACGAGGATAGATCTAAGTGGGCAATAATTCGCAAGGCGTCCCGGAAACGGTAATGGCGACGGGATTGGCTTTTAATCGTATTACGGAGATGAACCTCTTGTCCCGGATTATCGGGACAGTCGTAAACCGCAGCCGGCGGTCGAACCATCGAGAGCGCCCCAAGTTCGATCGTTATAATGGACTTAATTTGGAATCCTGTAAAAAAAGATGTCGGGTAAAAAGGTCCATTCCAATTCACATTTTACTATACGCTTATATTGTCGTTGCGAGCAAAATTAGCAATAGAATTTCTAAATATTCTATACAAGTATAAAAAACAGACATTTTTTATCCTATATCTTCCTCTATATCTATTCTATTCTATCTATTTTATATCTATTCTATACATATAATAAAATCGTTGAGATATCAAATCTCCGTGCGTTTGTTCCCGCTAATCTTAAAATCCGCTGATCCGATTTGGACGTTGTTTTGTATTAATAAATAAATAAATAATAAATATATGGGACACTTACACACACGGTCGTCCGTCCCCAAAGTAAGTAATTTAATACTTGTGTTATGGGTGACAGACAACTGGTGAATATATACATATATAATTTTTAAATACATACTTAAATACCAAATATACACCCAGGCTCGAAGGGCCAACAAATTCTTTATTATAGAAAATGTTGGCCCTCGGCGGGAATCGAACCCGCGACCCGCGGCGCTGAAGGCAGGATCACTACCCACTGCGCCAACGGGCCAGACTAATATGTAGTAGAAAGCCTCAATTAACATATAGGGTATGTTTTTATATCAATCGGTCAGCAAATAAAAAAGATATGACAATAATAAGTTTAAAGTTCGTATACTATTATACTGGTACTTCTATTTTTTCGTTTTTCGCCATTCGTCGTCGCCATTGTTAGTACAGTAACGGCAGTGGGATAGTAGCAACTATCCCACTGCTGGGACTCTTCATCTTCTTAATATATAAAAAAGAATGTTTATTGTCCTCTAAATAGTCCGAAGCGGCTGGTCAATTGATAATGAATATATGTCTCAAAATATCAACACGTTCGCAAAATGTCTACGTAAACCTTCATCTGCGATTTGATTGCCTTATCCCTGGCCATAGAATGCGTTACCACAGTATATAATGTCCATTTTATCTTCGTCAGCCAAGTCCTTAGGGATTAATGGGCCCCCATATTATAAATTAACATTTCAAATTTAAGGATCAAGGATTTCCGATAACGCAAATGGAGCTGCCAATTGGACCTCAGCGTTATTTCCTGTTAGGGCCCTTCGTAACACTTGATTAATTGAGATTTCAAATACCCGATTTCGAATTGATTTTGGCTAGGAGATTGTGAAAGGCATTTCTTAAATGACACTAGCTGCTCTATACCTGCGGTATAAAGTAAGATATCTAAGTAATTCATTACTCACCATTGAGACCACTGAGACCTGTGATCTTAACATCGATTTCAAGTAAACCTACAAAGCGAGTGCTAGATGCTAGTAAACTGATATGTAACTAATAAATTAAGGCACTCTGGTCCACATAGAACTCTCAAGATTGACGGCTTCGTATAACTCATAGTAGAAACTAAATGTAGTCAATTTATTAGTAATTTCTCAGGGTTAATGTAATCGTTAGATTGATTGGAGTACTATAAAATTTGATATATAGTCCTAACAAATTGATGTTTTTAGTAAAATCATCATCATTTTCCTGCCCTTATCCCATTCTTAAGTGGGTTCGGCACAACATGTTGCTACATGATTCGGCTATTTACGAACGGCCGCCTACCTGACGTCAACTTACCATATTCGTATTTTACGACATCTCGGTAAAAATGAGGGTGATCTATTCTAGTCGGCCGGATAACACACGGCGGGTCGATTTACCTTAGTCACCTTTAACGACACCTCGGTAAGAAATGAGGGTAGTCTATTCTATTCAACCACATACCAAGATACCAGATACACGGCTTCTCTTCAAACCCCAGTATTAATAGTTAAACTGTTATCCTTTTGTTGAAGTACAACTATTCTTTTACGATATCGATATAATTCATAAGTGACTTTAAACATTCACAGGTTGCTAGTTAAAATACATTCAATTCTCGTTTGCCTAGGAATACCTAGGACTTATAAAATGTTTATGTAGGTTACTAAAGTTTTATTAAGTAATTTTTCAACACGGCCTTTTTTAGAGTCACTCAATAAAACAATAGTGCCGGCCTACATCCTACGATACAATTGCTATATCGATTTAATCACTCGCCGTACCTAGTTTCAATATAATCATCGCCTTCCCAGACTTCAATGGCGATTGTTTTCCCCTCTCTTTCACTTCATACGGAAAGCTCGATAAAACGAAAGAGAAGGTTGCCCGAATCGCCAGCATGGCTGCGCGTGCGTTGCGAACCGTTACCTGCGATATTACGTTCAAGTAATAGGTTAATGGCATTTTGGAATATCATAAGGAATTAATTTATATGAAAGAAAAATTAAGGAAAAGTAACTGCCTGTTACTATTCCACTGCTGGGCATAGGCCTCCTCTTTAAGTTAAGGAGAGAAGGATTGGAGCTAAGACCTAGCACGCTGCTCCAATGCAGATTGGTAGGTTACACATATTCCTAGAATTCTCTATAGATATGAACTCAAATCAAATCAAAATATCTTTATTCATATAAGCTCTTACAAGCACTTTTGAATTGTCAAGGATCAATATGATTAATGAAGCTACAGCTGGTTCGGAATGTTGCTCTTACCGAGAAGAACCAGAAAGAAACTCGGCGGTCAATCTTTTAAACATTTTCAATTTTACATTATTAAACCGCAGTCCTGTATGACGCTGAAAGGATTTTCAAATCCAGGCTTTTTATCATCCAAATAATCTTCAATTTTGTAACATGCTTTACGTATAAGCATATCTCTTATACTTAATTTAAACCTTTGTGTAGACTGATCTAGTATTGATTGCAGAATTTTATTGTAGAAGCGAAAACCGAGACCATCGAATGAGTTGCTAACTCTGCTGAGTCGCGACACAGGTATCAGAAGCTTTTTGTGACCTCTCGTATGTCTATGATATATATCTAATTTGGTCTTGTACATATGCATATTTTTCCGCACGAATAGAATATTACTATATATATTGTGATGCTACAGTAAGTATGTCTATTTTGAACTTTTCGCGAAGTGACTCACGTTGCTTCATATTATAGATAGCCCTTTTTTGAGCAACAAAAAACTTTTCTATATCGGCCGCTTTGCCCCACACCATTATTCCATATGACATAATGCAGCAATATAAACGAGTCGCGCTGTTTCAACATCGGTTAGATGCCTTATTTTTCTAACAGCGTAAGCGGCGGAACTAAGTCTACCTACGAGGTATTATAATTGCCATGAGATTCGTCTAATGTTTTTGCGTGATATCAAAATCGCTGTCGCTCGTGCATCGGGCAGGAGGTCAATAAACCGTTAGCGCCGCGGAGTGTTAGCGTCGGGTTGTCACTTTGGGTTTGTTCGCGGGGTCGCGGCTATGTGGGTTACCGATTGGTGAAAACGCCGCATTTCGCTTTTTGTCACCGATTGTCACTAAACTTTTTGTGGCCGTTTCGCTTTTGCTTGTTACAAACTTGATCTTAAAAGTAAAACTGTAACGGCAACTTGAGGTATAAATTCGAATTTACAATATGATTTACTCAAATAAACTTGTTCATAAGTGTTTTGAGTTTCAATTCTACTGCTGCTTCAGAAAATCGCTCCTACTGAGGAGAGTCAGTAAAAAACTCATGTCATTGTCATCTTGTGCGAGTTCGGTATGAAATGCACGCAGTTTCATGTGATAATATTACTATTATCATAAACTAGTTGAGCCAGCGGCTTCGCCCGCGTGGAAATCTGTGTCACAATTTTTTTCTAAATTGAAACTTAGAATTAAAAATACTTATTGTAAGTTAACCATAAGAGATAGAGACATGTTTTCGCGCTTTTTTTTGTAGTATTTATGTAGATCTTCAATTCTTTAGTACATTACTTTAGTGTATCTCTGCTGGTTGGTGGAACGCACGCGAGTAAAGTTCCCAGCGAGCAAGGTTTTTTTTACAACCGCGCGAATCTTTAACACAATTTACATAAAACCGTAATGTGTTATTTAATCTAAGCCTCCCGAAAAAATTGCTCTACCTTTCAGTAAAAATCTTACAAAAATTCGTTTAGTAGACTTAGAGAAAATCGTTCACATAGACAGTATTTCGGGACTTTGTTTTACAATAAGTATAGATATGAAAAAAATTGATTAGAAAACAAGGTCTAATAAATAGTCGACACAAGCACAAAATGCAGCTAATATCAGTGCGGTGAGTAGAGGACTTTATATATAAATTGTGTGGAACAAGTGAGGGTAGGTAGGCAGTAGGACTCGGGAGCAAAGATCACGCAGTGCTCCGGTAAGTTCGTGACCGCGGTAGATGCAACTTTGATATAACGACGGACCAAATACAGCAGTCGCAATTTGACAATGTTGCTATTTGATCACTATCCACACAACTACGTAACTTTCGCCTGTTACATTTTTATATTTATATTTAAAATGCCTACAATAATTTATATATAAAAATTAAAATAAAAGGTACCCAAAAAACTCCCTCTAACACTAATTAAACCCTAATTGTTTTGCATTTACATAATTTATTGTACAAACCTCATTAACTTGGACCTCTAAGTGTTAAGGCAATAGACATTGAATAATAATCATTTGTTACGGAAAATATTGTAAACGTATAGCTATACGTGTCAACGTCAGTGTTAAAATACCCTCAATTATATAATTTTTTTTTCGTCCAGTTTCTGAAGGAAAATATAGGAATTTTCCCATACTATATTTTGACTTTTTAGCGATATACCGCATAAGCTTAAATTTGACAATTTCTATCTGATGTCTTGATAGCGTAACACATGTGGCGACCCTACTTTGACTGGGATAAGATCAGGTGAATCATATATACGCCGTGTGGTATCCGGCTGAATAGAATAGACTATCCTTTTTCTTACCGAGGCGTCGTAAAAGGCGACTAAGGTAAGTTGGCTCGCCGTGGGGTATCGGCTGAATAGAATAGACCACCCTCATTTGTTACCGTGGTATCGTACAAGTCGACTAAGGTAAGTTGACCCGCCATGTTATTTTAATCTTGTAACAATGCTACGGCGTCGCTAAAAATTCAAAATGGCGGACTACACGAGTTTTTAATGGGCACGATTCTATCTGCTGTGAATATCATTAGTAGTTGAATATTTTATTTCATCTTGACACCTTCTTTTGAGGGAACCTACTTAGGAGGCCGGTTTGAATAGAAATTGAAATTCCGACCCGATAGCGTGACTTCATTGTATTCTCGAAACGTTTATTATTAAATTATTCTTATTCATAGTACAATGTCTTTATTGGATATTTATGAAGCAAAATGTGTCTATTTGCAAAATTCAAATAGAACATTTATGGTAAAAAATATACAGCATTAGTATATTGATATATTTATACTTTCGCGCGTTGTTGTGGCTAAGTCTGGTTTCGAATTCCCTTCAAAACAGCTTTGGCTAAATAGTAGTAAAAAAGATTCGGTCGCCACCTAAATTTACAAGATCATCTGCTGGGTCATTCTAAACGTTGTCTGAAATTTTCTGTAAATAACATACTGACAACCTTCATTTTTACATACGGATCGCATCGGGATAAACTCTAGTTATCTTTATATTGGATTCGACGTTTCGGCAGATGCATCTTTACTGTGTGTAGCTGCTTGACGGAGCTACAAATACTTCACCTTTGGGGTCACCAGTTTTAGCGGTGCGGCGTTTCTGCGGAGATTATCGGAGTTATTAACTTACTCCGAAAAGCATCCCTCCGATAGTCTCCGCAGAAACGCCGCACCGCTAAATGTGGGATAGAGACAGGCCACTACTTTACTAACTACTTACTTTGAAATTATGGATATACGCCCATTATAGACAAGAGGAGTGCCAGATTAAGATGGTATGGACATGTAATGAGGAGAGATGAAAATCATAACTACACGAGTGTTATATGTATATGAATGTGGATGGATATGTGCCTAGAGGGAGAACGATTGATTGATAGATGGATTGTGTGAAGTATGACGCACAGAAAAGAATGACATGAGAGTGGAAGCGAATAACATATTATGCTGCCACCAATTAAAGTAGGATAATGATAGGAGAATGATAATAGAATTAGGGATATAACATACTCATGTATATCGAGTGAGATAATACAGGTAATAATGATGCAAGATGGCGCCATTGATATTATTACCTGCTTTAACCTCCCGTACAATTCTTTAATGTGTTTGTTCTTTGAATAAAGAGTATTTTCCCCTCTTACTCTCTTGAGTCTTTTAAAAGCCCTTGTACTTATGCATAGTAGAAATTGTTAGAGTATCTCCAACGTGGAATAGGGTTGGCGATCGTAATTAGTTAATTTTTAGATTTCAGTTGTGCCTAAGTAGAGTTATTTAACTTTGTATACAGCCGATATCTGACAGACAGACAAAACTTACAGTTGTTTATTCGTTGTTACGAAACTATCGTTATGAAGCAATTACAAACTGACAATAGATTGTTTATGCTCCAAATAATCAATATGATTCTTAAGACTGATAATAATAATTAGAAAAATGCGTAACTTATATTCTTTAAGTCTAGAAAACTAAAACCCTTTGGTTATAAATTAGAAAACTATGAGCTTATAAAATCATAATAACATTATAAATGGCAAAGTTAGTCTATCTGTGTACTTTACACTTGCACGGCTAATCTGCTTGAAGAATATTGATCAAATTTGACACAATCCAAGCTTATATATCGGTCTAACATTTAATATAAAAAATAACGTTTTTTCTTCAGGAACAGAATAAATCAATACATAATTGGGTGTATTTTAGCGGTAGAGTTAACGCGAATGAAATCACTGGTAAAACTTGTAAATAAATAAAAGAATTGAGTAAAGCTAAGTTCAGTTTCAAGTCTCAGGGTGGTCAACCCTAGGTGTTGGGCGGGGAGTCCACCAGAACCTACATTTCCAATGTAAACCGCTCCACGTCAGCGTAATGCTATTAACTCTACACTCCAATCCATACGCAGTGTAAACTGTGGTTAGGCCCGACCATTTACGTTATCTAATAAATTTTCAGCGCAAATGGTGATATTTAGATAATTTAAGGTTTTTTCAATGGTTTTTTTTCATTATTCGGTCCTTCTAATCCTTCTCTCCAGAAACGGAGAGAGGAGAGCTGTGCCCAGCAATGGGATAGTAACAGGCCGTTACTTTGGTTTTTTATGTAGTTGGAGTTTTTTTCTGTCTCCAAAAGACTTGCGAGAATTTTGTCGTCCTGTAAGTGAGCCTTCAATATTTTATACTATTGCTTCAATAGATTTGCTGTGAAGTTGTAACAAATGATGACCTTTTTAATCTTAGTATGGTCATAAAATTTATTGCATGTCTGAATTGCATATTTTAGGAGCATTCTTGGCTTATGTATAACTAGCGTGATGGGCCTAAGCTTCAGTCTGTTCTCTCCAAAGAAAAGAGGAGTTCGGAAGTGGGATGTTAATAAGTTTTTTTTCCTATCTGTTGGTCAGGTATATAAGGTTTAATTGTGAAGAAATTGCAACAATATTGTTCTAGCAAATTAGTCATAAAAGCGTAACAGAAATACAGTCAGTCAGTCAGAGAGACAAATAGACTTGCGCTATTATAAGAGAATGCTTACATTTGTTTATTGTAGTAAATAAAGAGAATATACACAACGATTGGATCCACGGAGATTGTCTGCCATTTGAGAGGTGAAAGTAAGATATCGGACCAAACATTCGTGTTCGGAGAAATTGTTAAAAAGTGGAAACTCCGTCACGCGTAAATCCGAACCGCACGAAGAGCGTCGCGCGAAACATTTAAGTAGTTATCTATCCGTCTTTATGGTTATCGTTATGTAAAAAAGTAACGATGCTATTATTTGGCTATAATCCACAATAAAAGAAAATCTATATAATGCTAACTGTACAATATAATATCCGTTTTTCGTAACTGCTTGCTTTAAGATTTTGTCATCGAGTCTTGTCTGCTGATGATTCTTTCTGCTCGAAACGATTGTTGAGATGCAGCTAGTTTTAGAAGAGATAGTTTGGATCTACGACCTGCCACCCTGCGCCTATGCGGATTGGTAGGTTACATATATTCACAGAATTATCTATAGATATCCAGGTTTGCATTGAAAATGTTTAAAAGATTGACCGCCGAGTTTCTTTCTAGTTCTTCTCGGTAAGAGCAACATTCCGAATCAGTTGTGGCTTCATTAATCATATTGATCCTTGACGATTCAAAAGTGCTTGAATGAGCTTATTTAAATAAAGATATTCTGATTTGATTTTAATTTGCTCAGGATATTTTCTTACATCGAAAAGCGTGCAATAAATAGTATAAAGTAGACACATAAATTTTACCAGAAAAGTCATTGGTGTCTGCCTCGGGTTCGAACCCGTGATCCCTTCAGAAGAGTTTCAGTCTTGTCGCTGGGCTATCACAGCTTGTGGCTTCGTAAAATAGAAGTGCATATTCCAGGCTAACATAAAGGATAAAAATGTTTGTTATAATATTAAAGTATCATAAGTATATATTAGGCTTTATCCGAACCAGGTTGGCTTATCCTTATACACACTTTCACACTTGTAACTCAGAAATGTAAACCAGAACTCCCAGTGAGCATACATTATAAGTAGTTTGTCTTTACACCCGGTGTGACGTCGACAGCAGCACGTAAAGACAATAAAATAAAAGTTACGAGCTGATCGCTACCCCTTTATCGGCGCAGTTAAATTTCGCAGACTACTAATGTTTCTTCATTAAACACGTTTAACGCAAAGAACGTGATATTTATGTGAACAAAGATAAAACTTGTCCCTTACATCCAACATATAAACAATGTCTTTGTTTTAGTCGCCAACACCGTATTTAGTTGTTTTATCTTACTTAAACATTCATATTTACTGGTATTTCTTGGGAGTTAACTCGCTTAGCTCGCTGAAGTTAAATATGACGTCATATTTTGCGTAGATAACGCATGAGAATAAAAGAAAATCTAGTAGGAATTAAATAATTTCTGAAAGCAGGTTAGAAATATAAATTTGATTGTATGACGATCGAGTATAGTAAAAAAAAATACAAAAAATTGTCAAAAACATCCTCATAACCATAATTTATTTTACAAGTGGCCGCCTGCCTAACGTCAACTTACCCTATTCGTATTTTAAGACATCTCGGTAAGAAACAGGGTGGTATATTCTGCTTAACTGGATAACACGCGGTGGTTCAACTTATCTTAGTCGCCTTTTACGACACCTTGGTTAGAAATGAGGGTGGTCTATTCTTCTCAACCGATCAATAACAAAGTAACTAGAGAAACTTGTCTTCGACTTTATTTACCTTGTGACGTAACTAAATCGTGATCGCTTTACATACAATTCTGGAATATTCTAACAAAGAGCGCCGTCTTGTTATTCCGGTGAATAACCTTATAAGTCTTTTGAAAACAATAAAATATGTCAAGTTAAAATTTCCTTCACGGGTGTATTGTACGTTCACATCTGATTTGCATTCCATCGCGCACCTAACAAAGGGGTGAAGTCATTGGCATCAATCAATGGCGGTGATGTATAGCTGGATACTGTCATGTGATAAATGGCATTTTTAACAATAGCAATTGTTAATTTAGAACATTAGCAACAAGCGAAATGTCACAAAAGTATCCTAATAAAAGATGGTGCATTTTACGTAAACAATTTACACTTTGTACATATCGCTCGAGTGTTAATAGCACAATAATCCATACTATAATATAAATGCAGAGATCTGTCTGTCTGTTTGTCTGCTTCGCTTTCACGGCTGATTCGCAGGACGAATATTGCATTGAATTTGAAATAATTGACGCTACTGGGCTAACATAGGAGTTAAAAAAATTGTCAAGGTATTTTAAACCCTAAATTCCAAATTTAGCATAGGTACTTTAACACGTAAGTATTTTAAAACTTGAAACAAACAAAATTGGTGGTATACCACATCTTAATTGGCGGTCCAAATTCGTTTAGGGCACCCTAAGGTTAGCCTTTTCCGACGCAAGTAGAGCTTCCGCGTTCTTCACATTTTGCTCTCTCAGCGATTCAAATTCAAATTCAAAAGATTCTTTATTCAAATAAACTTGTAAACAAGTGCTTTTGAATCGTCAACTCTACTGTTGGTTCGGAAAGCTGTTCCTACCGAGAAGAGCCAGCAAGAAACTCGGCGGTTGCTCTTTTCAAAATATAATTCTTAATACTATTTACATTAAGTCGTTACTGTCTTGTACAGGTTCAAAGAGAGCTATATCCACACATTCTTATTTTCTAAATAATCTTCAAGAGTATAGTTGGCTTTCTGTATCAGCCTCTTTTTAACAGAGTTTTTAAACTGCTGTAATGCAAAGCTGAAATTGATTGCGGAATTTCATTATAGAATCGTATGCCAAAAGCAACAAACGAATTACGTACTTTTGCAAGGTGCAAAGCAGGAGCCGCAAGCTTATGTCGGTTCCTGCTTTGTCTCTCGATAGTTTTGAAACCACCAGCCTCACTCGATAATGTTATAAAGAGCCATAAGCTCTTATAGCATATTCTCAGTTAGAAAAAAAGACACATTCACATCCCACCAAAAAATGTAATATTTATCTGAGGCAGTATATTTGTCAAATGTTTTTACAAATATTACATTTATTAGTAAGGTACGATGTGGTTTTTTTGCAACATGATAATTGACATGAATTTGCATGGACATTAAGTAACCTTTTACTGTTCTCAATAATACGTGAACGATGTCTGACAAAATTTAGCAAGCATCCAGAAAACTTAACTCAATCTTAATACTAATATTATAAAGTAGTTGAAACGCGACCTTGTTCACTTTTTAATTATTAAAATACCTTCAAATATTTAGTATAGGTTTGTACTTGTTCCTGAAAGTACAATGATTTATTTATTTTCTGTGTTGTTATTCTTTATTTTAGCTTTAATTGTTTTCAATTATATTCATATTTTTGCAGCAGATGAGTTGTGAAAGCAATCAATACAGATAGACTTTTGCATTTATAATACAGACTAACAAAAAGTATAGTAAAATTCCGTATAAAAAAAAGTATAAAAAAATATACAGTGTATAATTGACGATATTTTCAAATCAAATCAAATCAACATAACTTAACCAAATTAACTCTTTAAAGCAAATTTGATTCGTCATGAATCAATATGAATCTACAGCTAGTTTAGAATGTCGCTCTTCCTGAGAAGAATCAGCAAGAAACTTAGCGGTCAATCTTATAAGCATTTTCAACTTACATTAATAAATCACATTCTTGTATAAAGCTGAAAGGAATTTCAAATACAGGCAGTTCTATCATCCAAATAAACTTTAATTTTGTAAAATGCTTTACGTATAAGCAAGCACTTAATTTAAATTTCTATGTCATTAATAACGCAAACGGTGTCTTTTTTTATATACAGCAAAAATGTACAAGTTATATCTTAAATTACTTACACGCTAGGACTATACGAATCATGCCCACGTGGAATGCTGGCAGCGTTTCCGCGCTGAATCTCTAAGCTAATTTTTTGTGCGAAAAAGTAGCCAGCCATCTTGTCACCTGAAGAGGCAAGAGGCAAACGCTGTCTTGATACATGCTACTTAAACAGCTTCCCTTAGCTTCACAAACAATTTCTCTAATCGTTGTTTATAGCAATGAATGATTTACTAATTTATTTCTAAATGAACTATATCACGGTATTTTCCATTTTGCTGTAACCAGCATGTACTCGTGAATTATCGACAACGCTAATCGAATTTCGCACGCCTTCCGATTTGCGATCTGTGCAAGCTCGTATTAGCATTTTAACGTGGAATTATCCGGAAACGCAGTCGGCGCGTGAAACAGCACCGACAAACCGGTCAAAGCCGGTTTATCTCGTAATCCGATCACAGCCAAGTGCATGTTAATGCTCGATTACCGGATATCATCGATAATCGACCGGCCGCTGCGTGCGTGGTTTCTGTTAGACCAATTACAAAATTTATATTTAATCTCAGGATGCGTGTTTGCAGTGCAGTTTTAATTCAGGTCCAATTTTACTTTGCTAGCCACCTATCCCGGCTTGATGCAGGTAGGTGATCAAATCAAGAGGCCAGAGATTAAATTGCGCTAAAATGTACTGCGTGCTTTTTATTTTGCGATAAATTTCAAGATATTCACTTATATTATACATTGTTAATGCATGTTGGCATGATGTTAAGTATGAAATAGCTAAGATAACATATTTAATCGTCTTAATAGCTGCCAAATTCCCGCATTGTGTGGGACCATGTTTTTAGAAGTCTATGTAATATGGTAGATCATGGTCCTCCTACCCTTAACTGCCCTCCCATGCTCCTGCTCTAAGCGAGGTCGGCATAACATGTTATAAACATGTTGTTACATGATTTGGTTATGTATTTTACGACCGGCTGCCTGCCTGACGTCAACTTACCTTAGTTGAATTTTACGATACCTCGGTAAAAAATGAGGATGGTCTAAGGCACTCAGCCGCATACCACACGGCTAAAGTTAGATATGGTAGATTGGCCACTCTTATGTCATTGCGAACTTTTCTATCGGCAACGTTTTTGACAAAAGGTCCCAAGCGGTTTGACTTTTTCCGACATTTTCATCAGTTATTGTTATATATAAACAATTTACTCAAAACCTTAGATAAAAATTATACTTACTCATATAACTTTTAACCCTTTCGTATGAATCCTTCTTTCTATTATCAAACTATTTTGCTATAATCTGCGATGCTAGATTTCTAATATAATAGAATATGTATAGAAACAGACTATACTCGCATCTTATTCTATCGGGTTAGCCCGACTAGTTTCAATATAATGGACTACAATATTTAAATTTCTAATTGAGAATTCTAGCAACATAATACATACTTTTAACCTTACATATTTTATATTTATTTATATTTATATTTATTTATTTACGTCTCCACCATCGGGTGTTAGACAAAGGAAAAATTTGCAGCAATGGCGGCATATTTTTATAGTAAATATGTTACCTCAAATGCCCCATCTTGCTATAGCAATGAACAACAAATTATATTTGACTATATCCTATTAACATACAATAATAAATTATTAAGTAGACACAATAATGATTTTGACTAAGTATGTTTTTTAATTATGACTAGGTTGTTTTGGTATGTTTTGACTAGGTACCATAACACTTAATTTGAAATCTAACATATAACCACTAACCAATTCAAATTCTAAATATTCTTTATTCAAATAAACTTGTAAACAAGTGCTTTTGAATCGTCAACTCTACTGCTGGTTCGGAAAGCTGTTCCTACCATGAAGAGCCAGCAAGATACTCGGCGGTTAAATGTACACTGTTAGACGTAGGTCTCTTCAACTTTCCACACCACAATATCTTGTGCCCTTTGGGTCCAGCCGCTGCCCTTGATTTTTTGGAATCGTCAGTCCATCACTTAGGGCGTCTGCCAACGCTGCGTTTACCGGTGAAGGGTCGCCATTTAATACGGCTATTTATGTTCTACTACCAAGTTCGTTCAAAACGGCGGAAATATGCATCTCTCATCGAGAGATATATTTGTGCCGTTTGCAGTTGTGACTCTAGGGCCATGGAGTCAAAGTGCAAAAAAACTGGTTCCTTTTTCGCTCAAAGAATCAGCTTAGCGATTCAGTGCGGAATCGTTGCCAGCATTCTTGGGACCATTCCACGTGGGCATGATTTGTATAGTCCTAGCGTGTAAGTAATTTAAGATAGATATAGCTTCTACTCTGCTGTTGATACACAACTACTAAAGAACTCATTATAGCAAGCCAATTCGGTATAACGCCATCTATTGAAAACTGAAATTGAAAATTAGATTTTTTACTACTCAGATAACCAACGTTTAGCTAGCAGTTCAGCAGTTTAACCAGAAATTCAACCCTAAAAGGGTCCACGTATTCGGACGATATAAGAATTAGCGCCACCTAATATTTTTAAGTATGCAAATTATGGTAATGGTTATGGTATTGTATGGTATAAATGGTAAATACGAATAATAAAAAACCAAAGCCATAAATATCAAGACCAAATAACCATGAACTCTACACGTAGTCATTTGAACCCACCCTTCCCGGAATATCCCGGTAAGAACCCCTTCGCAGTAACTCAGCCGCTGTTTCACGTCATCCCGAGCGAGCCGGCTCGTGTATTGAGACGAAGTGGCGTGGATAATGTAGTATGATTTGTTAGTTGTTTGCGGCTCGTGATAGGAGCTTTTGTTCATACTGTGGAGAACTTTCGGGATTTATGTTCTCGCCTATTTTCTTGAAGTACGAGTGCTTTTGTTAGATGCCCTTATATTATGTAGAGACAAAAACAAAAATATAAGGTCTTGTATTTCTCTATCAGTTTTCAATATCATTTTTCCACGCAGTGAAGCGAAACTATAAGTTACCATATGTACTTATAAACTGTTATAGTCCAGTATAGTCGTTGCTGCAATAGCATTACCGCTATGATTCCCACCTTATTATACAAAGGTATAATGACGGTTATGATGGTAATGATGGTTAATAGATTCAATTTCCCTGAGATCTTTAAAATATTTGAGATTAAATCTAGCATGTAATAATGTCTACTAGACAGATAATTCCTAGGAAAATTTAGAAAAAAACAATATACCCCGGAGCTATAAGCTATAATCGATTAAAATAATCGATTCTTCTTCTTTTCTTTCAAGTAATGTAAGTAAGCGTTCTTTGCTGGACATAGGTCTCTTTAAGTGATTTTTACATCAAATGATCCTGGATGTTTGGTTCCGGCGGTTTTGCATTGTAGCCCTTCAGGAACCCAATACCATAGTTTGTTCGTAATATGTGCTCCGACCCTTGCCACTCCAAATTCGCGATACGTTTGGGTTTTTTTTACCGATAATTTATGATTTTCTTCTCATTGATATGATGACATATAGAAACTCTAAGCATAGGTCACTCAATCTTCAGCTAAATAATTGAGCTTTCTTATGAGCCCTTGTGTGTTAAATAATTAAGCTTTAAGAAGTTCAAACTACCTTCACTAAATCTAACTGGTGTTGGTGGTGAAAGGATATGCAAACGTTTAGTCACATAGCCAATCATTATACCAGATCACGTCGCCGTGTTACGTGTAAACATGTCACAATTAGCAATCGACAAATGAACTCGCCAGTTGAAACGTTTGTTCTAACTGATTGTGCCGTGCGGACTAATTACAGATGTCAATGAATGTACCGGGTGATTGGATGCTGGTGGGACCTCTCATATAGCAGTATGCATGTTGGAGACCCTTGTAATTTTATATGTAGTGATTAGCCTCTACTTCGCAGCGTGACTGTAGTCAATAAAATTGACTTGCGTTTGTTTTAAGGATTTCGGCAGGAGGGCCTAAATGCCAATGTTTTTGTACCGCCGTAATGAAGTGTGGTATATAAATCGTCAGTTTAAAATGATCATAACCTAAAGGAACAGTTTTAGTAATGTATCAAATGAAAGTGTAAATAAAAAAAGAAAAAATTGTGTTTGATGTTCTTATATAGATAATTCAAGTACTAAATTTTGCAAGGACGAAGTTAAGCGTAGAATCTAGTCAATTCTAATTATATAGCTAAAATTTGCCACTTTAACAGCCACCCCTTTATCGAGACCCGTATTCAGTATGAGCTACATTTTAATTATATCATCGGCTGGCTTCCGCCCAAGTGGTAATACGACCGAGTTATGTTCTCACCGCTCCCCCATTAAAGTCTTCTTTATGGGCCCACTAGCATTTTTCAGTGTAACACTGCCCCACTGCGAGCACCACCACTAAGTGGTATTAAGGTATTATAGATTTTAATAAACGCTGATCTAGCGTTTAACCTCGGTGTTAAGTGAAATGAAACTTTATAAAGTTTTTAAGAAACTGATAGTTTAATGAAAAATACTTGTCTATTTATAAAATTCATTTTAGTGACTTAGTCTAGCTTAATAAATAATGTTGTTCTAGTTTCCATCATGATAAAACATTGTTAATTGAAAACACAGATTTGCTTGGTCAGTAACAAAATTTTTGATCTTTAAATCATCGGTGGCAACACGCACTGTGGATATAAAAAAAGTGAAATAAAATAACGGCCTCTTACTATCCCACTGCTGGGCATAGACCTCCTCTCTCCATTTCTGGAGAGATGGATTGGAGCTAATGCGGATCGGTTACACATATTCGTATCTCTAGAATCCTCTAGAGATATGCAGGTTTCCCACGATGTTTTCCGTCACTAAAAAGCTCGTGATTGCAATTATCTATAAGACACATCGTCTCTAGAGAGTCACACAGTCTCATGGCTATCACTGTTGATATATAAGGAAATTATTTTACCGATTGAAAGGAAATTATTTTACCGAGAAGAAAATCAAAGAGAACAAAATGTGATTAATGAAAGCATGTACTGTAAGGTTTACCTTCCGAAATAACGATAAACTCACAATATAAACGTGTTCTTAACAAAGATATACGGCTTACAGGAAGTAATATGGAGCGTGTTTTGGGTAAGGTCAAGTAAGTTGTCAGTAATGAATTAACTACTGGCTCGGAACATTGCTTCTATTGAAAACTATAGAAAAACACGGCGATTGTGTTCTTTTAGTATTTTTTGTTAATATTGATTACCTTTGTTATTTCTATCTTAGTCTTAGGAGCTTTTCATATAATCCACCAAATGTTTAAATGGTCCTAGCTGATGCCTCCTTGTTTGTGTGATAGAACATATGCCTGGAGTGAAAACCAACATTGTTTAATTTTCGCATGCGATTGTTTTCTATTTGCAATAACTTCTAAGGTATTTATTACAATTATATGGTGGATAACTTTAAGGATGAAATGCTTACAGAACTATTAAAAAAATAACTTAAAAATGCTTACTGAATAAAAGTTTGTTAAATTAATAAAGATTAATACAGTATTGTTAAATAAAAAAATTAATATACGTAATATTAATCGTAAATTATAGCAAAATAATCTTATCATTTATTTCGTACCGTCTGCAAACTATGCCTAATTGAGACTCATGCCAAATTGCATATTTATTTCCTTGGCTATTCTGCAATCATATGTTTCTCATGCTTAGTATTAAAGTGACCTAATTTAAAATTAGGCTTAATTTAGTTAGATACATTATAATCCGTATTTCAACTCCAACTATGACATCACGCTACCAACTATTAGAAAAGTTAGTGTTTTCTTGCTCTTCCAAGTTATGAGTCTCTTTAAGACTCACGAGTGTTATAAACGTTTTTTGAATTAGGTCACTTTAATACTAAGCGTGTGACTTGTTTACGAAACTTACCGGTAACTTATAATCCACCAGCAGAAAAGTTCTGTAAAGAGATGTTAATAGAATTGAAAAAAAATCTTAAGATATTCCTTTTTAAATTTATGGAATATTTTTGGTTTGATTTAATTGTAAGATAAGGTATTTATACTGAAGATGAAATAAATTTAAATAAAATGTATGAACACATGAATGTTATATCCATAACTAATATTATGAATTGAAAAGTGTAATCCTATGTGTTATGTTTTTCGGTCTATCTGCTAGCGCAATATAAAAACTAAGTAGGTACCATTGGTGTTTATATATTGGGCTAAGATTTGACATGATTTCTTTTCCCAACTAGTTGTAATGGTAATTTTTATATAGTCCCTGGGTAACCGAACCATGCTCGGCAATTTCTTTAAAGATAAAAAAATAATTAAAAAGAAAAAACATGACATAACGGAATCAAACCTAGGTTTGGAACCTTTTTTGGTTAGCGCATTACCATTTGGCTGTCACAGCTTTGCATTTGACAGCTATACTGCGTCCATCATATTATCAGTCTTTTGACAGCTCACGCTCATTAAGTTTTGTATTGCTTACGTACAAATATCATACAAATAATATTTGTACTTTATGGATGGGTACCGCCCACTTAGTGATGTCACACCATTATGTGTGACATCACTAAGTGCGATTGCGAAGAGTTACTACGATTATGCCACAGATTAAAAATAATCGGTAGAAATCGATGTTACGAGTATTAAAAGACATTATATAAAGTTTTACTTTCTTCTTAGTTAATACATGAATACAAATAAAACAATCAGGATATTTTAATTTATTTTATTAGCACGAGTCGTCGGAATGATAATCAACACTAGACTCCTCCGATGAGGAGACTTCAGTAGCAGTTATTATTAGCTCTTGTGTAGATAATATATTATCAAACGCAATATCACGTTCTCAATCAGAGAATATTACTCTTTTAGTTCTTTCCACCACACTTGCCCAGTTCTCGGCCGTTACGTGGGTGCAAGCATTTTTTAGCAATTGCAACATTTTATTCGCTGTGAATGGGGGGCTTGTATTGCATCTCGCAGCATGCCCTTTTACTTGTGCCCATATAAGTTCTATTGCGTTGTACTGGCAGTGGTATGGAGGAATCCGAAGAACAGTATGGCCATATTCTGCTGCCATTTCATTGATTACATAGCGTTTTGCTCTCTTTTTGGTTTTTAATATTTTTATTAATTCAACTTTTAACATTGAGTCGTCCACATTTTCTCCATTGTCCCGAAGCCAATTAATTATTTCATGCTTTTTATTAGCCTGTGTTGGCATTTTGTCAATTTGACGGGAGTGGTAGGGCGCATTATCAATAAAAATTATTGATGGTTCTTCCAATGAAATGAGCATTTTTTTGAACCACTCTTCATACACATTTGCATTCATCTCTTCGTGGTAGTCATTTGATTTCTTCGATTTAAATGCCAACAGTGCGTCTTGTACAAATCCTTTTGCTGTACCTGCATGGCAAATCATTAGGCGCTCACCTTTTCCCATTGGTACTGAGGAAGTGGAATCAGCAGTATCATCAGTCCAGAAACGAGATAGTGTGTGGTTAGCGTTGAGCCATGTTTCATCCGTGAAAACAATATTTGCCCAATCTTGTATTTTCTTTGCCTCTCTTAAAAAATCACAACGTGCTATAGCTATATCTGTGCGTTCCATTAATAATTTTCTTTTATTTAACTTTTTATATGAAAAGCCAATTGTGTTCAAAACTTTGACCAAAGAAGATTTTTCACCATGAAATAGACCACTTCTTTTCAAAGAAACAATAAGTTTTCTCAAAGTTGGAATTTCTTTTCTCAAGTAGTAATCTAGTTTACGTAGGTTATCATTAATCGAATTACTTAGGTACGTAATTCGATTAATGATAGTAGGTACTATAATCGGAATGGTATCGCATACGAGAATCCTTAGGACATCACTATCGTCAATCTGTCAAAAGATGGTTAATATAATGGACAGTGTATAAAATTATGAACTTTCTATTAAACTCTCTATTCTAAAATTTTTAATTTTTATTATTTATTTCCAACACTTTAGAATTCTTCGGCAGATTGAGTCTCGGGAGCGGACTGTATTTCGCGTGTAAACATGTTTCATAAATGCTTTCTTTTTTCCACTGATGTGTATGTGCAGAACGAAATATGTGTATCTTATGCAGTGTATTTATTGTATTTATTGTTTGTGATTATTTGTTTCTTTTTTATTGTATTTTATTATTTTTATACTTTTCTGCTCGTTTAATGTTATATAATAGTATATAAGAATATGTTGAATAGTTTTCTAGTTGTTAAATATTAAGAATTCGTAAGCATGTCCATTGCGTCACATTAGGTTCACCCTGAAAACCAGCTTTGCAGCTTCGCTGCAATCTTTGCGCTGAGGGCGGACCTATATTTGACCATCATTCTATTTGTTATTTTTTATTTTTGTATTTCTTTTATTTATATTTTGGTCAAATAAAAATTATTTCTATTTCTATTCCTCTTTTTGAAGTTTTTTAGTGCCTAAAACAGATATAAAGATTTTTTTAAAATAAAACTTAGCTAGATCGATTTTTCTCCCCCAAAACCCTCTACATGCTGAATTTCAGGAAAATCGTTGAAGCCGTTTCGGAGATTCAGAAAATATATTTATATATTATATATACATACAAGATTTACTCATTTAAATATTAAAGATTTATGCTATATCCTTAACGGAATGAAAATGTTGAGTCGTATAATTTAATTTAAATACGTTGTTTAAATAATCTCTTTATATTCCAATCCGATTCCAGTACTAAAGTGTTGTTAAGTAGAATTATTAATCTAATACTATAAAGTTGAATTATTACTATTGGACTTTTACATTTATTTATATAATACCTATTTAACACTTTGTTATGTTATTTGTAATTTGAAATTGTATAGTTGAAGATTTTCTATTTGGTTCTTCTTTCGAAAATGTGTTTTTAACTGCAAAGTATCTGTCTTTTCTCTCCTTTTCAGAAATAATGATTGGAGAGATACTCCACGGAATGACAGTTTGTACATATCCCATGAATTCCCAAGAGATTTGCATGTTTCCTCATAATTTCTTCCATCGAAAAATTCCTAATTTTTAATATTAATTATCTCTATGAGTTTATAGACATAGACATATGTATCATACGGATTATAAGAGGGTCAAATGAAAATTATATTCAGTTTTTTCGCTATCACAATTTTTATTTTAATTTTACACAGTGCTCAGTGTGATCGTATTATCGTACACGTTCTAAGATTCTATTCTCACTCGGTTTAAATACAATTTTTAATTCTAGTCAGGATATTTTTTTTAATATTCTCGAGAATGGTTATGTAATAATCAGTTGACTGAGAATTTCATCGCCATTAATTTTTATGGCTAATGAAGACGTTCACCGTGAGCGGGTATTTCTAAAAGAAACTGCAATTTATACGGCGGTAAATCTTTATTCTAGCATGGGCTTAATTGCCCCCAAGATGGCGGCGGCAATTTGTGACATTAACCAGCGTGTATGGAACCGCCGTGGTTAGAATTAAATTACAGTTTTTCGCTTGCAGATTTACTAGGTTTACTAGATTTACACCACGTATTATCGTCATTTTGGATCGGT
Organism: Morpho helenor; assembly: GCA_029227775.1. Lineage (NCBI taxonomy): Eukaryota > Metazoa > Arthropoda > Insecta > Lepidoptera > Nymphalidae > Morpho > Morpho helenor. The sequence continues at coordinate 284,627 of JARGCU010000034.1, read as the reverse complement.
ATGAATTTGCATTTAATTTCATAATTTCAACATCCAATTTATAAATTACTAATAATATCCCGCGGTTTCACCGAGGTTTATTTTTTTTACACCTTATTACATTTTTTAACGGATCCCTATTTTTTTTAAATGTAATATAGCCTATGTTGCTCAGTAAAGAAGCAGCTTTCCAATGGTGAACGAATTTTTGAAATCGGTCCAGTAGTTTTTGTGTCAAAACTTTACAAACATAAAAAATTTCCCTCGTTATAATAACAATATAAATGTATGCCGTGTGGTATCCAGCTGTGTACAATAGACCACCATCTTAGCGAGGTATAAAATACGACTATAGAGTTGACGTCTACCGCAGATGCCTGACTGCTCATATAAAGTGGATTACTTTTGAAAAGCGTATTTTTTGGTCAATTTGATCTGTTTAAAGTTTAAATATCACCAATCACTTGCGGCTGTAAAGTAACAATAAATTACCGACATAAAAATTGTTGTTTTCGTAATGTTTCAATTGGCCACAGCCGCGGCCGCAACATGTTTGTTCCACTCCATTTCGTTGACAGTTATAAACGCTATTAAATTAAACCTTACATCATAACTTACAATTTTCAGTAGTGGAAAGGGTTAATCCGTTAAGTAGTAGAACCTGGGTAACCGGGACTTGCTTGGTAATTTTTTACAAAAAAAAAGAAAAAGAAAAAATAATTGGGTAGGTGAGCCTCGATTCTAGGTATTTTCATTGCTCGCGACCGCCCGGTCTTCGAATAAGCTACGCCTTGACAATTGACGGCAAAAATAGTGTTCTATATTCAATGTGCATTTTAGTAGTAGTTAGATCGATTTTTCTCCCCCAAAACCACCCCATACATGCTGAATTTCAGGAAAATCGTTGGAGCTGTTTCCGAAAAAAAAATCCGTTAAGTTGTATAAACTTAATGGAAACTAGCAACAATATCAATATTTCGATATATTTCTTTTACAAGCTGTTCCCGTCAAAGTGTTAACCCTCAAATGTCTATTGTGTCGTTTTCATGGACTATGTTTATTCTGTATGTTATCCCTCACATATCAAAAGGGATTGGACAGTGTGCTTTTCCGAAAAACTAAAAGAGGCGTGAAATATTTGACATGTAACGTTCCGAGCATGGTAAAATTGACTTTCATTTGAACTTTATGCAAAAACAGTGAATATATTTCTTATATACAAAAATATTATTTATTATTTTCGCAAGGTAACCCGTGGAAGTATAGATAAGTTAAAATCGCTGGCGTTGGTGGCGGATTAGTTTAGTTTAGAGTATGGTCGCCACTGAAAACCAGTGTAGGGGGCTACCTCAACTTATACTGAGTGGTGTTCCTTTTAGCAACGTCACATTTCTTTGCATAGGTAGAATATTTAACTTAATATTGTCTATTCTATAAGTGATCATGTTCATGTAGGGTAAGTGAGACAGTTGTCAATAAAAGGTTTTTGATTTGAAAACTATCTTACTTCTTTCCTAGTAGATGTCGGTGTTTTGAGCTATTTTTCAAGCGGCGCAAATATTTCAGTTACATTCAACTTATGAGTAAAACAAACAAGTGATTCAGGTCTTTAGACTGTTAGTTCAAGATAGGCAGCTCATGTACATTTTACGACTGTTCTTATTTATTAAACATTAAGATTGGTTGCTTGTACGAATCTCGTCTCTCTCAGTCAAGGTATAAAACAGTATTTAAATTGAACAACGAGGTGTGCTAATTTGTGATTCTGTTATCAAAGTGTAAACTAGCGCAAGTCTGCTTATGATAAGCTGCCGGTTTCTTCTGGAAACCCACTTATAATTTTTCAACAATAACCGATTTTTTTAAACATTTCCCGCCGCCATGATGTTCGATTTCACACCTTTTTATATGATCTTAGCAATTGGTATATTATCTCCTATGGGCCTATGTAAATGATTTAGAACGGATACGCGTCAAAGTTTCATAGATTACGCGTAAAGATCTCTGAAAACCACAAATTACCACTGTAATTCATTAATTTTAAGCATTAATCTTTATAGATTCTATAAAGGTTTATGGATTATAGGATTATATTTTTGACTACTGACTAACTTTATGAGAAGATTTCCTCATATGTTTATATCACATTGTCCATTCCAATTATTAAAGTCAATTATTTAAATTTTAATTACAATTATTCAAAGTTTATTAAATCATTGTATTTGATATATTTCTTATATGTCCCAAATTTCATTATGATTTATTTAAAATAATCTTAGAAGAGAATTCTATTTTAAAATAATTTCGACGCAGTTGTCACACTTTGAAATTGATTAAATAAGAATCTTATACAGATCAATTTAAAATAAAGCTTTATTTGGTTGGCTTACAAAACAATGATATAAAAATTTCATGCTTATGTTTTAAATGTACTGAATAAGGGAAAGTATGCTTTAAATAAAAAAAATGTAAGGAAGAATGATAGAAATAAGTGTGTAAGTTATAGAATATTATAAAAACTATACCTCCCCATCTACCCCATACAGAGCAACGAAAAGTCGTATATCGAAGATTGGATATTGTTTATTGCTGATATTTCCTCTTTATCCTGAAATAACTTCGACCGGGGGTGAACAGATGACACAGATACCTTTTCCTGGTACACCTTTTTTGAGTTTTATATAAAATTTTCTTATTACAAAATAAAATAGATGAAACAAATATTTTATAACGACTTTGTCTGAACACGGAATATTATAAGAAATAAGTAAGAAAGGCAACGAAATATTTATTTTCAAACTGTATAAAACATAGATACATATGACACAACACAGTTAAAACATAATCACTGAATCTAAATTTTACACAGCCTTGAAAAAAGCATTATAGCTCTGCATAAATCGACTATCATTAGCTAATGACACTCGGCACTGATTTCAACTGCAGATAAAATACAATAACAATAACAATTTATTTATGTTATATAAAGCTATATAACATATAAGCGATAGTTTTATAACATTGTGAGTCTATGTGAGTCTTTGTAGGAAGTCACGGGTTGAAAGGACAGGCAAAATAAGTTTTCCATTTTCGTAAATTGCAAAACTGCGCTTCACCCTGCTAATGTACTAACAAGACTAAAATCCAAAAAAAAAATTAAAAAAAAAACAACACTATTTTTTCATTAATTTATAAAATATGAATATCACAACAGCTTTAATCCGAGAATAACATTAAAATGGTTAATGTTATTACATATTACTTTAAACCGTACTGTTTAATGTGAATACTGATAGCGGTCACATCGGTAATGGAGACAATTGATGCACACCTACCGGTAATGGGATCACGAGATAAACCTACATGCGAGATAAACCGGTATTCAGATGTTGGGAGTTATTCACACCACAACATTCATTATCCTCGTAATGAGTTGCACGGTTTTTTGATAAAAGCTTATATTATTTGATTTACAATATATCACACACTTTTCGATGAAGAAAAACATAGCAAATAAATCCTCCCCGAAATTCTGAGGATATGTATCTTAAATATTCAAATGAGTTAATCTTGTGTATATATATTTTTCTGACTTTTGGAAACGGCTCAAATGATATTCATAAAATTCAGCATGTAGGGGATTTGAATGAAAAATTTTTATCCCTGTTTTCGAGCACTAAAAAGCTAATACAATTTTATGAGAAAGCAAACGTTATCATGATTTTAAAGTTATGATAGCTCATTTTAAAAACAGGCGGTCTCAAATTCAGAATACAGGATGGATCTTATTTTTAATTGCATTTTTTATATATTTAAAAAAATAACAGTCACCCAGATAGTTACTTATTAAACCGCATTAAAGCAGCGTTAGATAAGCTCCAGCCCTTCTCTTGAAAAAGGAAAGACTTTTATATAAAGGTATATGATCAAAAAAAAATTTAAAGGCGACCCTCAATATCCTAGTTTTCTCCCTCTGGAAAGCACTTACTTACCCCTGATCCGGGAAAGTTCGTTTAAAATTACATTAGCGGCGTGACCAGGTGTTTGTGAGTTGCGAAACCGATTTGACCGCCTGACCTTGTAGTTCGAAACTAACCCCACTTAGGGCCCAAATTAGTTTTTGGTGGCCGATCGCGGATCGCTCGCTGGTCTTGTTTTTCACTTGCTGCCAGATGTTTCGATAATTTAGTTTCGTAAGGACACCTACACACATGTTCGGATCGGACTAATTAATTGTGTCCCATTCTTTGCGCCGTCCATCTTATGAGTGTTAACGATGTCCACTGTCGGTGTGTTAAACCTTAATAATCTTTTTACATAATATAGATAACTACTCTACTTAACAATTGATGGCGCTGCACGGTGTAATATTAAATTGAAATCGCACTAAGGAGATTCGTTGTCTCAGACATAGGTAGGGCTATGAGATGAAAATATAATCGAGATTTGTATTCTTACAATTGTAATTTCTAGGTTGGGTGCGTTCAGTGTGTTATAATATTGCTTTAAGCGTGTAACTAATGGAGTAATTTATTTGTATTCTTTGCTGTTCTTATCATGACAGCAGAAGTTTACTACACGGTAATGTCGTTCGACACTAAAAGACTTAGATATTATTGTGTATAACAATGGCATCACGGGCCAATTTTAACCTTAAATATCAGAGAGCACGTTAGGGTATGTTTCTTACCTAAATCACCGACAGCAGACAATCAATGAAGATTCTATCTTGCGTTCCATCCCACAGGATTATTCCAAACGGATTGGGCTGGAGGTTCTTAACATGCTTCATAAATTTGGATTACGATAATAGCCAGGACTTGGATCAACACAGAGAAGATTCTAGAACATAACTGACCCGAATAAGTGTGTCAGTACCCTAATATTATTATAGCTAATCTAAAGTATTAAATATAGATGAGGACTTCGAAAGGAAAATTACTATTCTGAATAGAATTTTGTCAACCCAAATTCAAATTCGCTATCGTGTTGTGTAAACTACAAATTATAATAGATATTTGGGAGTCGCCCTATGTATACTGATTATCCTGTACATCTGTCGGTATGGTATAGAAACGGGCTGTTCACAAAGTGACATTTTCTATTCAACCGACATCCAGTAGGTATCTTCACGATCTCATGCTTTTTTAAGCTCTTCTGAGTATCTAGTAGGGGTGCTAATGCTTCTTTTCAGTAGAGGTCGCAAATTCAGCTCCTAGGGGCCCCACAGTGTTACTTTGGTCGCCATGCTCCGTGTTATCGACCTAAGTTATCGATCTCATTCGCGTCAAAATACTCCATTACCTACTGAGGGATTCTTTCAAGGTCCATAGTTAACGATTTAAATCTATTGCGTGCATTTTTTCTTATTTCATTACTCAAATGATATACACTTGGTTTACTTTGAAACTGGTATTCACTAGGGATGTCAAAAAATAATCGATTGTATTTTCATCAAAAATCGATTTTTTTAATTGATTATTTTAAGTATCTCCTTTTTCTTTTTTACTCTTTTTCTTGTTTTTTAAGATTAGATATGCAGTGTTGGATGGAACCAATGTAGCTAAACTTCACATTTCGATCAAATTTCACAAACAGCGCATCTGATATTATTTTTTGGTAGTTGTCCACTTTAATGAGCCTTATTGTCAATCAATTATTAATATTAAATAGAACAAGTAGTTTTAAAAAATCGATTATTCGATACAAATTAATCGATTTATTTTACAGGGGAAAAAATCGATTATTTATTAATCGAATTTTTGTACTCGAAGTGACATCCCTCGTATTCACCGTCGCAACTAGCCCAGCCTACCCTCAATCTGTAATTTAAGTACTTTAGGTGAACAGACTCGTGCGGTAAGCATATAATGATGAGGGTAAAACAAATTCATATTACGTGATAAATCTGATGACAGTTTCTTTATTTCTTTGTACGGGACGAAGGGCAAATTGGATTTACATATGTATGATAAAGTAGAATGTTTAAAATTAATCCAATTAGAGGTTGCTTGCGGAGATCTAAAAAATTTAATGTAACAGTAATGTTAAATAGCCATCTTTATACACGCAGGGTATATGCTGCCACAATCACGACAAACACTTGTGACACATTATTTAAGTAAACGTGCAAAAACAACTCTAGAGAAAATGTTATAACAAGAAGCAAGGCAAGAAGTAAATAGAAGGAAAATCGTATTAATTGCGTTGCTAAAGTCAGCAAAATGATTGAAATCAAGATAAGACTTTATTTTTGGCAATAAATAAATTGAGTGGTAGTGATGGTGTACTAAGTATATTATTATTACACTAGTACCTGGTTGACAGAGCCTTGCTCGGAAAATGTTACAAAATAAAATAAAAGAAACTTAAAAAAAAAAGAAAATAAATTATGGGGTAAGTGGGGCTTGATCCTAGGTATTTTCATTTCTCGAAACCGCCCGTTCCTCGAATAAGCTACGCTGTCTTGACAATTTACGGCAAAAATAGTGTTTTATATTACATTTAAATGTCAATTATTTTTTTATGCCCAAAAACAGGTATAAAACGATTTTTTTTTAAATAAAACCTAGTTAGATCGATTTTTCTCCGCCAAAACTCCCTGCATGCTGAATTTCAGGAAAATTCCGTTTCCGAGATTCCGAAAAAAATATATATATTATACAAGTTAACTCATATAAATATTAAAGATAATAAAGTTTCACCTTTGTTCGGGCAATTTTTTTGCCGGTTGTCTGCCTATCCTACCTATGCTCACCAACTGCAGCTATCGAAGATACGCAGTAGGCGCCAATAACCTTTCACAGTTGAAAATAGTTTAGATAAAAGCATTTGTATTATAATCTTCAAATTCATACACTATTTACGTACATTTATTTATTTATTACTTTTATTATTATTTATTTATTTACATATACTAGATATTCGATTTCAAGTTCCTCTTAAATTGGTTGCAACCAAGTTTGGACGTGTTTTAAATGAATTTGGAGAACCCTTTGTTGGGCCTGTTTCTCTTCCTGTCATAAATAATAAAACGATGAAAAAGTTTTTCGCGGCTATGGTGTCCATGCAGGATACTACGCATGGACTATATCGTGTTAAAATTGCTTATATTTTCTTACGTACTCTACATTAAATATATTGAAACTATATAGTCCTAAATAATATTATGTATCATTACTTTAAGTATCTTCTACAGTTATTTATGATTGTAAAAATATAATAATATTCAATAGGATAGTTTGTTGATTATTTAACTTCTTGGTAGCTGGGTTATTACATTCGTGTATTTGAATAGTTTTAAAATTTTATTGTATAAGCAAGTATATGAAATAAATAGATTATTAATCAACCCGCCAAATAACTCTAATTTGTTGGCATTTAAATGCTCAATTTATAAAAACACTAGCAATCGCCAGCGGCTTCGCGCGCGTGGAAAGATTAAAACCGTAATATAGTCTTTTGGTAACCATGAAAATGGTTAAAGTGGGTTAACCTTAAAAGATAGACATATGCTGTCTCAGACTTTTATTTAGAACTTTTAGAGGGGAACAATTTTTTAATACATGATTTTTGTATAACTATCACCGTTTAATCAGCGCACGCAAGGAAAGCTTTAAATTTTGCCGGTTTCGTACTATTTTTTATTGCTGCTCCTCTCCTATTCATCTTAGCGTGATTTATATAGCTTCCTCAATAAATGGACTATCTATACTAAAAGAATTTTTCAAATTGGTCTAGTAATTCCTGAGATTAACGCGTTCCAACAAACAAACTCTTCAGCTTTATATATTAGTATAGATTTACATAATTATTTATGTTATACAAGATGTACTTGCGACTTTGTGCGCTTTTACTTAAACGTTAAACATAACATCGCTTTAAAATATCCTCAGTTTTCCGTTCCTGAAGGAAAATGGCATTTCTAATCTGAATTCTAAAAGATATGGATAAATATGGGCACCGTATTCGCAGCTCTTCGCGCCGAGTTTATGGCGGGCGTTATGTACTTATTGATGAGACTGAGTTACACTAAGCACAGTTTAAATGGAAAGCTTGTGCGAACTTGTTCGCGAATTTATACCAATAGTTTAATACAGAATGCAAAGTATTTTCGTACGTGCGCAGTGAAGGTAACTTAACTTTAGTAGGTGCCTGGTAAAGTTAGATATTTCGGAGTTCGTACCCACTAACTTCAACAAAAATTGTTAAAAACTTTTAGAATATAAGCATAGGTATAAAGGAATAATACACAAAACAATGTAAATGACAAAGGGAAGAGTTTCTGCTTGAACTCAACAAGCTAAGGCAATGTAGATTTGTAATATTCTAATGTATTTTCTAACGATTTTGGCTTCACTGAATAATGCGACAAAAAACCTAGACAGGATTTTGTATAAAACTACTTAAAATATACATGTATTTACATAATTAGGTGTTATTTATGAAAAATCCATAGCACATTTATGTATTTTGTTTTACTATGACCCGCAATGAAAGCAAATCTATATATGGCTAAATGTATTGTGTCATCATCATCATCATCATCGTCCCGCCCTTATCCCACTCTAAGTGGGGTCGGCACAACATGTTGTAAACATGCTGTCACATGATTTGGCTGCGTTTTTACGACCAGCCGCCTGCCTAACATCAATTTACCTGAGCCGTATTTTACGACACCTCGGTAAGAAAGAAACTGGTCTATTTTACTAAACCGGATACCACACGGTGGTTCAACTTACCTTAGTCGTTTTACGACACCTCGGTAAGAAATGAGGTTGGTCAATTCTAATCGGTCGGATACCACACGGCGGGTCGACTTACTTTAGTCGCCTTTCACGACACCTCTGTAAAAAATGAGGTTGGAACTAATCTATTTTGCGGGATACCACACGGCGTTTATAAAATTAGGTGTTATTTTTCAAAAAATCATAGCACATTTATGTATATTGTTTTTTTATAACCCGCTATTTAAGCAAGTCTATATGGCTAAATGTATTGTGTGATATCCTTTATTACCTACCAGCGCCTACCTTATTATATTATTATACTTATTACCTACCTTATTACCTAGCATACAGCGAACCACGACTAGCATGATTTCTATATTATCTCACCAAAATGAACCATTCCTCATCTCAGATATAATCCTAGCTATCGTATAATAATAGGCAATTAACTTTACATAAAATGTTAGCTTTAACTTTACCAACTTTAAATAACGGATAGTCTCTCCAGATACCTTTTAGACTGGGACCGGAAAGTTTGCGTCCCTTAAATAACCCATTCATTAATATTCTCTATCTACAAACACTTCAGTATTATTTACTAAAGGGTTTCATTTGGGTTATTCGTTTTGAATATATGGATCCTAAGGTCGCAATGTCAGCAAATTGATTACCCACTTTGTCGACTTTAATACATGTTAAAATATGTTTACATAGATTGCTTAATATAACTATTATTATATAACCTACTTTGGTAGTATATTAACCAACTGTTCCCGCAGGTAGAAAGGTAAATTAAACGCAGCAGTTTTCTAAAAGTAGGTGATACTGTTATACAATTTTTCCTTAAATTTATAACGACGACTTCCAAAAACCTATCATCATCCTCCTGCCCTTATCCCACTTTAAGTGGGGTCGGCACAACATGTTATAAACATGCTGTTACGTGATTTGCCTGCGTTCACCGGCCGCCTACCTGACGTCAAATAACCTTAGTCGTATTTTACGATACCTCGGTAAGAAAGAGGGTTGTCTATTCTACTAAATCGGATACCACACTGTGGGTCAACTTACCTTAGTCGACCATTTACGACACCTCGGTAAGAAATAAGGTTCATCTATTCTACTAAGCTGGTACCACACAGCGGTTCGACTTACCTTAGTTCCTTTTACGAAACTTCGGTAAGAGATGCGGCGGGTCTTCTCAAAACCTAATTAGTTAAAAGTAATTTACCTCGCAACTGTGATAAGCGAATTTAATAATGCATAGACTATGCATGCTATAATCAGCCCATTTAGATTTTGGCACTTTTTATAGTTATTAATTTGATACATACAATTGAAGTAACTTGTATGTCATTATACTGAATATAAGCTGAGAAGAAAATGCAATCAAAAATGCCTATTCTCGCTAGTACAAGCTATGACTGACCTATTTTGACGATCACAATCAAAAATTGCATAATCGTATAGGTTGAATAATTAAACCGATGAATTGCCTGTACACCAGCATTTGAATCTCACCGGAGCAAAAAATAAATTCGCCCCGAACTCTAGCCGAGCTCTACCTCGCTGCAGAAGCAATCAGCCAGCTCGCCGGATTAAAAAACGAATGCGGACACGCCGGACGAGCTATCGATGAGCCTTTATTTTGTAGCCCTTTTGAAAGCAACCTTTGCTGTGAATAGGGGTTAAATTTTAGTAACAGATCATAAAAGTAAATGCGTTATAATCGTTCACAAAATATCGAGCGTAAAGTGATTCCGCTTTATGAGTAATTTATAGATAATTTAGGTACCTATTTGTTGTTGAATAAAAAACTTTTTGCTTGTTTAAAAGATTGTAGTTTTAATTATTTGACACCACCGGGTCCCATTGGGGTGGGTTAAGTTATTACCTTAGAAAACTGTGGTAGTCCAGAGTAACACCGTGCGACTCCTTCGAGGAAGTCACGAGTTCAAACCCAGGCAGACACCAATGAGTTTTTCCGTTAAAACTTATGTGTCTAATTGATAATTGCAATTTATCACACGCTTTTTTGTGAAGGAAAACATCGTGAGGAAACCTGCATATCTCTAGAGAATTCTGGAGATATGTGTAACCTACCAATCCGCATTGGAGCAGCGTGGTAGATCTTAGCTCCAAAACATTCTCTCTAAAAAAAACGGAGAGAAGAGGCCTATTCTCAGCAGTGGGATAGTAACAGGCAGTTACTTAAGTTATTACTAAGATATTTGTCGTGTACATCAGTGGTACATAAGAGGTCTTGACTATTCATAAAAAACTGTTATCCTAAAATTTTAAAATATAGTAGTAAAATATAGTAATAATCTTTTTGTAGGGCAAAACCCTTTTCTTACTAGTTGGAGAGAAAGTTTAAAGCTTTGACCCGCAATTCTATTCTTATGTGTTCAGTGTCTGACCTCAAATGTACGTGATATTTTCAGTCAAGTAGTAGAAGTTTGTAGTAGTGAACTATTGCAACGTATAGCATACGATATACTGAAAATTATATTGTTTCAATAATTTACGCCGTGTGGTATCCCGGCTGAATAGAATAGTATCACCCTCATTTCTTACCGAGGTGTCGTAAAAGGCGACTAAGGTAAGTCGACCCGCCGTGTGTTATCCGGTTTAGTAAAGTAGACCACTCTCTTTCTTACCGAGGTGTCGTTAAATACGACAGAGGTAAGTTGACGTGTAACGTGAAAACGCAGCCAAATCTTGTGACAACATGTTTGTAACACGTTGTGCCGACCCCACTTAGAGTGGGATACGGGCAAGAAGATGATGAATTTGACTCATAACTTACTCAAATCACTCTGTTTAAATTATTTTCCAAGTTAGTATGTGAGTGTAGTGTGTAGTGAACACAACAATAAAAGTGGATTGCACTTTCGTTAGAATAGAACCAATCAGCTGCTCGCAGTATTAAAACGAACACAAAAACCTGTCCGCGGCGGAGTTTCCGATCGCCTGTCGCTTTGCACTTTTTACACTCGGTCGCACTCGATATTTTTCCATTTCTATTGAAGCAACAAATATATGATACGAGTACAACTTAAGGTGTTTATAGAGGCTATTGGGGTAAGTGATTCATATGACCTAATGGCTATATGACCAAAGGCATGTCATATTAAATGCACGTTCATAACATACATTATTTTAACAACGGAAACTTGCTAGTGAACTATATTTGCACATTCTTATATGAGACCTTGTACCCTCATGAAACATTGTCTTAGCCACTAAGAAACAACTAAACTTTGTTAATTTTAGTATTTTTCTTTCAGGTAAGGTGATTTAATTCGATTTTCTTCTATCATCACTTTATTACGTAAGTTTCATTTTATTAAAATAAATAGAAGTAAGGCTTCCACTTAAAATAGGTTTTATTGAATACACAGGACAATTCAATAATATTATGCTCTACTAGAAGCCATTACTAAAATTATGAATATCAGCTTGTCTTATAACTCTTTTTTTAATTAAAGCTAGGCTCTACGTGAAAGCAATGATATTAGTAGAAAAGGATTTAAATAATGAAAAGTTCATTACTTCAAGGAAACTTCATAACCCAGAGACATTTTTCGTAAGTTGTCTTAGATAAACTTTGATTTGAAGTGTAAGATACTCTAATTCCGTTATCAATAATATATTCAGTCACCATGTTCGCTGTCCACTCCCCCACACAGAATACCCAAGAGACTACTCTCTTACCGTCCTTCAGTTCTATACAATGACTCTACCCCACCTTCATCAGTGTTGCTGACATAAAATATAACAGATATAGAATAAAAGTAAATGTTATTTAATGAATATTTCAAATAGCAAGCAAGAAATTTAAAAGCAAGCACGTAAATTGAAAATAGATTTTTCTAACAAAGAATAATCGCTGCAACGTACGTTGAAGCAGATGATCCTGAAGCTTCTGGGAGGAGCATCTTGAAAGCATTAGTGTAATGGATGGCAGCCGGGACTCGGGAAAGTCTTGTGGACGTTTACAATTTATGAATGCTATTGTTAGGGTCGTGTGTTGCCAGCTTAAGTGTTATATAAATATCTTTTATTTTATTGTGGACGACGGGTTGAAGTTCACTACATTATAGTACATATAGCTCGTTATACAATTTAAGATTACCTGAGCGATAGAAATCCAAACTAGATTGCAATATTGAATGTGTCAATTTTTTTTATTTTATGGTTATTCGCCGAGTTTCTGTAATAATCGTGTGGCCTCCTTCTACCATCATAGATTGGTTTGAGAATGGCTTAGATAAAGAACTTGATCCTATCATAAAAAATATATTTTTAAATTTGTTTATATTCAGTAACTGGTTGACCCAGCCTTGCTCGGTAATTTTTTACTAATTAAAAAAAAAACTTAAAAAATAAATTTGTTAAGGTGGGACTACATCCTAGAAATTATCCTATTTTCATTTCTAGAGACCACCCTTTCCCCGAATAAGCTACGCTGACTTGACATTAAAATAGTGTTATATATATTCAATGTAAATTTTTGTATTTTTTTAATGTTCAAAAACAGAGATAAAATGATTTTTTTAAAATAAAACCTAGCTAGATTGATTTTTCCCCTCAAAACCTCCTGCATACTGTATTTCAGCAAAATCGTTTCTGAGATTTCGAATATATATACAAGATATATATTTTGGTATAAGATTCTATAATAAAATTCCGCTATCAATTTCAGCTTTGCCATTACAGCAGTTTAAAAACACTGTTAAAAAGAGGCTGATACAGAAAGCCTACTATACTCTTGAAGATTATTTAGAAGATAAGAATGTGTGGATATAGCTCTCTTTGAACCTGTACAAGACAGTAACGACATAATGTAAATAGTATTAAGAATTATATTTTTAAAAGAGCAACCGCCGAGTTTCTTGCTGGCTCTTCTCGGTAGGAACAGCTTTCCGAACCAGCAGTAGAGTTGACGATTCAAAAGCACTTGTTTACAAGTGCTTTTGAATAAAGAATATTTTGAATTTGATACATACATACAAGATTAACTCATTTAAATATTAAAGATAATGTATACTGTAATATTTTTTACTGCGATCGGATTTTAGGAAGGTTTTCTTAGGTTTTTTTAATATTAAGTTCTTCGTTCCCCTCTATTTAAGTGAAGATGACAAAATATATCGCTATTTCTCTTTTGTTGAAAAATCACTTCGCTGCTTAAAACACCTTTGGATTTCAAGAAAGTAACTTCGTTGTTACTAAAACTTGTTGAATTTTAACTAAAAGTCTTGTGCGTGATGTAAATTGGTAAATGAATAAACACATCTGTTAAACACCCTAACTTTAACGTTATTTTGTGTTTAATCTGCCTATATAAAACGGATTTGCTCAAAAGCGTCTGTAATTTAAAAGTTTAAAGCGTTTGTTATAAAGTTGCCAGTTATACAATCTTTAATAAGTTATGCTGCGAATAAATAACTAAATGGCCAACAAAACTATTTCGCATAGCAAATCACACGGAATTCCGTTATATTCACGGTCTATTACAGCGCTCGCTACTTGTTTCGGTTTATTAATTAACGTTTAGTTAATGTGAACGGTTCGGCTTGTTTATTGTTATGGGGGACGCGAATTTATTACAGCAACATCATAGTTAAATTTTATCGTGGAGTAATTGATTTTGTCCAACCAAAATAGTGTTTATGTTTGATCAATGAAAGCAACAACAACTGCGACTACGTTCAACTTAAGTGGTCAAAACCGTCAATTATACACACGTTTTTCTCCTTTATGATTTTTCCTGGTCCGTAAGAAAAACGGGACTTTTTTTGATATCGCACGCTTAGTATTAAAGTAAAAAAATATTAAAAAAATTTTTTTTGTGCAAGTTGCTCTAAAGCGTACTTACGTAAAACCCACGAAACTCGCAAGCGATAAAGAAACCCATGACTAAGAAGAGCTGGAAAACAAGTTTTTTATAGTCGGTAGCTTGATGAAAAAGATGGCAATGAAATGACGATTACAATGTATCTAACTCAATTAAGCCTAATTTTGAATTCAGTCTGATTGATACTAAGGGTGCGATAATATAAGCTTCAGTTGTTATATATTTTGACAATATTTTCATCGATTGATAGCCTAGAAGAAATTTTAAAATTTGTTTTACCTAGAAGTTGCAATATAATTACATCTACAACAATTTTAGAAGAAATATGCTATCGTTTGTTTCTCATGGCTATTAATTTTCTAGACAGTTCGATTCTTTCCCCTAGTTAATAATATTTCACTATCGTTGTATATCCGCGATGCGAATGCTAAACACAAACGTGAACGTACGTCGATTGCAAACCGGGAAATCGCAGATAAATTGTACCCACAATAAAAGTAGTTTTCCTTTTTCCGCGACGCGCTGTTTCCATCGCTAAGAGGACAGATAAATGCGCCCCGATAAATTATTACTGTTTCCGCTTTTTACCGGAAACGAAACTAAATTAAACACCCTATTTCTGATATATAGAAGTTTTGTTTATTCCTGAAAATTTCAAAAAAGTAAATATAAAGACACTTATTCATTAATCTTATTATACTGTTGAGGACTATGTTGATGATAAGAAAGTTTGGATTTAAATTACGACCAGCTACGCAGTAGCTATATCGCTATATATAGTATATTGTAATTTTTTTCATTTGTTATTAATTAAAAATATATTTGTAATACTTAATTCTGAAAACAGTGACCGCCAAGTTTCTTGCTGGTTCTTCTCGGTAAGAGCACCTTTCCGAACCAGTCGTAACTTCATTGTAATTTGACGATTCGAAAGAGATTGTAAAAGCCAATTCGAATAAGGAATTATTTGAATTTGTATTTATATTGACTTATATTGCTTGAGAACCGTTCCCCGTAAGCTGTAATAGCCCAGTGGAGAGACAGTGCAACGCTTTCGATGGGTCACAAGTTAAGTCTCGAGCAGGCACCAATGAGTTTTTCTGTTAAAACTTATGTGTCTAATTGAGAGTAGCAATTTATTACACGCATTTCGGTGAAGGAAAACATCGTCAGGAAACCAGTATCTCTAGAGAATTCTAGAGATATGTGCAATTTACAAATCCGCATTGGAGCAGCGTGGTAAATCCTTCTCCTCAAAAACGGATAGAGGAGACCTATGCCCAGTTATGGGGATACAGGCCGAATCTCTTTACTTTCTAAGTTAGGTATAATTAGGATAGAATTAGGATGACGCATTACGATTTAATGGTGGAGTCTATCTCCTGATAACGCCTCGGCTAGGGAGTGAAATGATCGTAGAGATAAAATAAATAGTATGTCAGTTTTGTGGACTTTATAAAAAATAAATTACAAAGAAATGGGGATTGTGAAGGGGACATAGAGGTCTTCCATATACTAAGTGTGTTTATTTTAAACCTTATGTGTAGTGTTTACTGCGCGTAGGTACAAAGTCCTTTACGGAAAAAATTTTAATTTTCTAGAGTTATGCGGATTTCCTCTGGATATTTTCCGGTACCGAAAATCGTGTAATAAATCGCAATATTTATTTGAATAAATATCATATTGTTTTTGCATTAATTAAACATTATTTTTATAATAAGGTTTCCTTTATGCGACAATTTTTTTTTTAAGGTTGCCAGGGCTTAATTGATATTTAGCGAGAAAGCCGCATATTTTTTTACCCTTAGAGTAATTATAATTTTTTGTTTTCACATCTGTCGTTATATTTTCAATTGATTGTATCAAGAACAATTATGAATTGATTAAACTCCCTTCAGTAACCCCTTTCCTGACAAAAGATTGCAATAAGAACATCATATGAGCTTTATTAAAACCAAAATTCACATTTGTCATTGCGCTATTGAGCTCTTGATAACCAGTATACAGGAAAGGGTTATATTCTGGTTATATATTACTAGCAATTGCCATCGGCTTCGCCTGCGTGGAAAGATTAAAGTCGGAAGATAGTATTTTGATAACCGTAAGAAATGGTTAAAAAGGGGTAACCTTAAAAGCTAGACATATGCTGTCGCGGACTTTTCTTTAGGACTTTTAGAGGCGAACAATTTTGTAATACATGATTTTTGAATACTTATCACCGTTTACTCAGCGCACGCAAGGAAAGCTTTAAATTTTGCCGTTTTCGTAATATTTTTAATTGCTGCTCTTCTCCTATTCATCTAAGCATATAGCCTATAGCCGTCATCGATAAATGGACTATCTTACACTCAAAGAATTTTTCAAATCGGTCCAGTAAGGAACTCTTCAGCTTTATATATTAGTATAGATGAAAAAAGTGTGATTATAAACGGCGGCTTGATATTCTAGTCGGCGATAATCCACCGCTCTGGCGGTTACATCGCAAGCGCCGTGGGAACACTTTCACCTCGCGTCTACATTTCTAGGACAGTCCCATTACATTGTAGATGAGTATGTTTTAATTCGTTTAAAACCTGTTTTTAGGATATTTGTATGCTTGGGAAAACTTGTGTATTGTGAAGCGTATTTTTTTTGGAAATTTCGTTTTAAATTCAAGCATTAAGGGAATGTCTCTTATCATACTGATTAAAAAAGTTTTACTAGACGATTTAGTTATTTATATTGAGTAGATATACTTTTTAAGTAGATAATAGAGCATTTGGAATAGCTCGCTTGTTAGGTATCACAAAATTGGTTGTAAATTGGTTTGGTAAACTGCAAAGATCAAAGACAGTTTGTAACAATAAGGTTTCCTTTTTGTTTTATCCGATTATTTGTGTGCGTATATATTACATTAAAGGTAAATTACGTTAACCAGACGGGCCCATTTAAATTTCCTATAATACATAGCTATGGTTGCATGAGGGTTTGGTGTTTTCTCGAAATCATATGGGATTCGGTTAAATAGGTTGTGAAATTTGGTTAAGTGATTTTAATTGTGATAGTGATAGTGATTTTAATTTTAGTGCAAATTTTTAAGTAGTAACTTGTTACAAGCTTTACTTAAGTTTATCTGTATAGTCCACAGAAATGGAAAATGTTCTTGTTTTTGTTGTCTACAGGTCCGATTAACGTTGGTATATCCATACTAAAATTATGAAAGCCTGTCTGTAATCAATCCACTGAATCAATTGTTGATATTTGACACAATTGAAGCTTATATACCCAGCTCACATATAACATAAAAAATTACTTTTAGAAGCAGTAGATAAAAGCAGATTGCATTAGTTGTACTTTGGTACTTAAAAGCTTAAGTTGGCGCGAACAAAGTCGCGGGGTTCACAAGTGACAAATTTGTCCTTACGATGTTGCGTCCGCCATCTCGTGGGAACACTTTCACCGCGTCCGCTGCGAGTCCACTCGGTCGCGTAATGATTGCGCTCGATTACAGCTCAAAATGCGATAGTTGCTGCGTAATAGTGATGACTTCCACCACGACACGGTTTCCCAACTCACTGGCGAGCAGTTAGTACTGAGTAAAGGGATTATAGTGCTTGTAACGAGGTAGAACGAAACAATGTTGTTAAGTGATAGTTGGGAGAAACTCTTCAATTAGACCCAGGACGTGAGAACCACTTTTGCCTTTTCTACACAAAAGTTTTCTGAATTAGCATTCATGTTAGCCACTAATTTAGTTGACGAATCAATAGACCTCGTTGAGTTCCTTTGAATAAGTAGTTTTCGATTTGTATCTAAATTTGGAAAATCTACTAGGTACGTCATATTTAGTAAATATGAAATAGAAAAACCTCAATCTTCCAATTGAATACGTAATACCTACAATTTCGGCAGCCATCTTAATGATATACTCGTACCTACACGCCAATATTTATTTCGGAAACGTTCTCCTTGGCGTACAAGTTGTTACACTCACAGAACATAAGTAACTTAGGTTATTTTGGGGATAAGTCGATAATCGATTGCCAACTTTAAATAACGCGGTAATTTTTAGGTATTACTGATGAAAAGTATTTTATAATTTTTACTTTTTACAAGTTTGAAGACATGTAACGGCCTATTGATCTACCTACGGTGTCGTAGAAGATAATTTATTTACAAATGAGATTAGGACTTGCCGTTTATACGATTTATTTGGGTGCTGTGATACGTTGCCTGTGCTGCAGTATTTAATATGAGATTAGATTAATTTACGCTGGTGCCACTTTCTCTTTTCACCGTGCTTCTTCCTTTTCCTCTTCTTGGAAACAACGGTGTCCCCGGTAATACTACACTAAGCTCGTGACCGCCGACGTAATTGTTTAGTGGAAACTCCAAAATTGCTTTACAATGTGGTTAAAATAGTCGTTAAAAGTAAGATTAGCTTGTAGTTACTATATAGTAACCCATATGGGTGGGATTTTCTGAACGACAAATTTCCCTAAAATTAAGATAAAAACTGCTCCTGTCGTTAAAGGGTTTGTGACTATTGTAGTAGATGTCAGACGGATTCCAATTTCGAGAGTCGTGTAACTTTGCGACACGTCAGCCATTTAATGTCGCACCACTTTGAAGTTATAAGTTCAGTCACTTTACCTTCGAATAGTTTAAGGTATTGCGAAGTGAGCTAACGACCGCTTGCACAACCAGTCCGCAGATGAGTCGCCTTGCTTCATCGTGCGTCGAACTCTGCCAAAGGTTATGCAAATGTGGATTGCAAATATTGAAACGATCCATATTCTGATGCAAGGGGTAGGTAAATAATCTAAGATAACAGTGACAACTTCTGCTTAGTAAACTCTAGCAGTACCTGAAACTTCGTTCACGTCAACTTAAGATTTTGTATACCATCAGTTATGTAATGTAAGCTTTAATTGTGCCAAATTTCATTAATATTGTTCCAGCATATTATCTGAGACAGCGTAACAAGCAGACTTTCGTATTTATAATAATAGTATGAATATATTCTCACAACTTTTTTTTTTGGTCTCTTAGCGAGCTAGATTCCTCCAGCAATACTTTATTTTTAATCTAAAGATGGATTATATAAGTTAATTACGTAGAATACATAAATATTTCCGATTGAAAATTAAACGAAGTAAAAAAATTGTGATGAAGATAAACGTGGCCGTCTGAGCCGTCACAACAAGTTCCCGTTAAATTCATTTCGTGTGATAAGATACCAAGTTAGCAGAGGTTAGCGGTGGTCGCGTCTCATGAAATTAAGGACTTCACGAAAGTTTGATTTACGAGAGATTACGTAAATTACGCACCCACTTCGGAAACGTTTCGGACAGCTTGAAAATTGTTTGTTTTTTGCTAGCGATACAGATTCAATGTTGAAAAAATACGTCAAATTATTTTACTGATGATTTACTTTATATATGTAGTAGCAGACTTTAAATATGTCACTCTCATTGCGGACATAGTCACTATGTTACACTATGATACACTAGCTTTTACTCACGACTACATTCGCGTGGACTGTTGTCGTTTGATAGGTCGATAACATATGGTGCTTTGCTATGCCATCCTATTTCTGTAGAATTAATAGGTGTCTATAGCTTATATGTTATTTCAGTGTATAAGGAATAATTGTGCAAAATTTTCGATTAACGAATTCGCCGTGAAAGTAACAAACATACATCTATACGCTCAGACTTTCGAATTCAATAAATTATTAAGATTTAACAATATCTTTTAGCATGATATTAGTAAGATTTTAGAAGTACGAATGCATGAAGAATGACTAAAAATGGTAATGTAGGAAATTCCTATATAAAATATTCGGTAACAGGGGAAGAACGCGGTTCTGTTGACGCGAACGACGTCACGGGCGCAGCTAGTGTTTTATATATATTACATTAATACCTTAATGACTCTATTATTCCGACCTATACTCTGCCAATACACGTGGTTCTAAGTTGAATATTGTTTCCCGGCTAGCGAGCCGTACAATGTGCAAATAGCTTCCAGACCAATTCATCTGGGTGTGTGCTGACTTAGCCCGGCTTCTAAGCGTTTGGTTATAAGATTAGTTTGGAAGTCACTGTAAGTTCGAGCTAATCTAGATGTATGAAACTTGGGCGCAGTGAACGGAATTTAACACGTGATTACTGTTAGAAATACATTAATAACATTGTATCCATATATTTAGAAGAAAGTTTTATAAAATTTATGTTTGTATTATAAATGCTAAAGTCTGTCTGTCTATCGCTCTGTCCAAAGCGTAGTCACGGCTAAAACACTGAAGCAACATTGACGATGTTGGGACAATTGAAGCTTACATATTGGGTTTTTATATACGATAAAAATTCACATTTAGCTTTCGGGAAGAGAAACAAACACACAGTACATTATTATAAGGTATTTTAACATTTATTTTAACGCCAAAGATTTCGTAGGTAAAGCTTGTACAAATATAAACTTAGAATCTCATCCAGACCTACTCGTATGCTTTGATTGAACAATTAAGAATGTTAATGTTTTATACTAATTGTATTCTCGACAACTTTGGTTTTAAAATACCTTCAATTATTTTTTCAATATTGCTCCAGTTGACTAAGCTGTTAAAGTGTAATATGTAGAATTTCCCATTTACAATATTAGTGCGGATGCAAGCAAACGATCGCACAGTTTCAGTAACTCTGTGGCCTATCATACCTAGTCTCTGAAAGGTATAATCGGGGCATATTAACGGTAGTTCCAACAGATATTCTGCGCGAGGCTGCGGGGCGAGTGGCCGTGACGTTTCCATTAAGTTTCGTCCCCGCTCAGCCGCTTTATGCATTATCTTGTCGATCGACGGCTTTTGTCGGAAGCACTCGATCTGGAGGCGCGCTCGCGTTGCTGCCACGACGTTCGACATTCTGGCAATATTAAAACAGTTTCTAATTTATAGATTAAGCCTTTACTTTGCGGAGTTCAATTATACAAAAATAATTTCAATATAATCCCGATTATAGAGACTTCATGTAAACCGCAAAGCGACTGCGATTCAATCAGGGCGTTTTTCTCGTGATGATGTTTTCGTTACGGAGCGAAAAGATTGTGTTTTTGAATGTACATCTCTTATGTAGTTTGGTCGTGATGGTTTGTTGTGCACAGCATTAGCATTGCGTAGCTTTTCTCTAATCGCGGATTATAGAAAAATAGTATTATCATTATTGTTGAAAGCAGTTTCCACCTAGAGGTGGAAATTGCTGAAACATTTGTATGAGTTAAACAATGTTAAGTCCACCAGGTTAGGGTCTACCCTAACTTTTAACTCATACAAATGTTTTTAATTAAAGGGAAAGTAATTTTTACAGCCCTTCGTAATCAATGCAAATATAAATTACATAATTTAAATGAACAATATTACAATTATTTGATACTTTTGAAAAGGACAAATATAGCACCTTGAAAGCTTAACATACAGCTTTCAGCAACATTTCGCTTTTATTATATTGGAATGGCTCTAACTGATCCGACATTAATGTGAGTGTATCGCAGAGTTGGTCTCAACTTGAACACTCGCGTACAAACATAGCGGGGCCCTTTGTCTTGTAATGTTGTCTTATGGACTGGAAGTGTCGCCATTGAGTACGGTCTAATGTCTTCGAATTTGAGAACAGTGTCTTGACGAGTGCCTCTTAACAGTAATCTGTGATAATTTGTTATCTATGCACAAATTTTCCTCTATTTCTTTCATTATCCATACTTCTGTTTGTTTGTCGAAGAAAATTCGTCGATAATGTCGTGGCGAATATATAGTACTTCTCAACCATATTAATATTATAAATGTCAAACTGTTTGTCTGTTACTCTTTCAGCTAATACACTGGAGCAATACTGGTGGAATTTGGTACAATTAAAGTGTATATACTGGTCTAAAATATAAAGGATTACCGTTTTATCTTCTTTGAACAAAAACGGTACGTAATATAGGGTACTTTGACCCTACGTCAAATGAGTCTTGGGTACACTTTTCATCTAATATTGCTTATAACAAGCGCTGGACAATTTTTACGCTTTATGAAATGCGATAAGATCTTAAGACGGAATCCATTATTAGATTTAGATTAGATTATTATTATCCATTGTTCATAGCAACTTAACCTGTTTGACGTAGTAGTTATAGAGCAGAGAAAGTACTCTGAACTTTAGCTGCAGTACAAAAACTGACGCAAAATATAAGATTTAGGATAGTTAATTTATAGAACCGGCTATACTCATGTTTTATTCTATTGGGTTAGCCCGACTAGTTTCGAACCCATCCGGGACACTTATTCATGAGTTCTTTACACGACGTTAGCAGCAGTTCTCCCCGCTGTCGAAACTTGTCGGGCTAACCCGATAGAATAAGACGTGAGTATAGCCGGTTCTATTCATTAACTATGAATACTACTCACGATAGTTTAAATTAAAAAAAGATTAAGGATTTCACAAAAATTAAGTTCGGTAGTTGAAACGTATTCAAAAATTTTTGAATCATTGTTGACTGTTTTTACGCAGCCAAATCGAACCTCGAACGTCCAACGTATTAAGCCAGCAATCACCATTGCACGACAGGTCGCAGTTATTGGCTTACGTTAGCTTAGAAAACAAAACTTGACTTTCCTTACTAACTGACAAAATTACTATATTCATGATGACATTAGGACCTTGCCAATTTATCTAATTCTGTCGCGGATATTCGACGTAAAAAGTTGATATAATTGTAAATTTTTCAGCGAAGTCCCGCGGCGATTTCACGACGAGAGTTTGGAGTAAAATTTGCATACATTTACACATAATTATTATGGTGATTGCGTCATTACCTATTGTCCTACAGAGATGCGGACCTTGGGCTTGTAATGAATAGAGACAATATTTTAAAACGTTCACTTTTCACATTGTCAACTACTACTTATATGTAAAGTTTGTTGTCGTTGGTAATATAACATGACTATTTAATTTATTGTTAATATATCGATTTTAGGATTTACTTTTATTAAATATCAATATTTTTATATGTATTGTATTTTTACTGTAATTTATAGAGGTAGACGTTACTTTGCAGATTTCCATAGTACTAAAGTTATGATGGAATTATTTTACTGTAATCCGCGTTTGTTAAGAAAATCTATGTAATACTCAGTGTAGGGAGCAAAATCGTTCTCATACCTTATACGTACAGGATTAGTTACAACACGTATCATAAGATACCTCATAACCAACAACACCTTAATTACGACAATCTCGTCAGGCTTTACGATTTATCGTGGACCCTTTCTCCTCACGATGTTTCGAATAAGGGACGGAACGATCGTTGAGATTGTCGTAGTGAGTGTGTGTAGTGTGCTTTTCAAAATAATTTTGAAAGCTTTATTAATATATGTCAATGCATTCACAATTTAAAGTGGAAACAGAATCATATCGGATGTGGAGTCTTGGCGTGGTATGATTTAATTTCCGCCTCGTCTATCGAGACGGCGTGGCGGGTTACGCTTGCATTGGTTCTACGACCTCATTAGCATGTTTAGTATTTGTTCACCAGTGTTTGCCTTACAAATTTATCCATATATAACATATTGTTTCTTAGTCTAGAACAGAGGTTAATAATACACGTTCCTTTTAACATTTTATGCGGCCCGCAAAACATTTCTAAAATTCAATTTGTTTTATAAAGTAAGTAAAACTTTCCCCCAATAATATATTGTTACAAAAAAAATTATAATAAAATGGTAGTACTAAACTGAAATCTTAACTATTTTTGAATTTTATATATATTTTTATTCTAATATTTATTAAAAAATAAAGTTTTGTAAATTATTAGTAAGTGTTACTTTATGTGAGTGAGTTTTAAAATTTCAATTGGCCCGTTGCTAGCCCCTGGTATATATGTAGTTTTTATGTTCATAGTGAATGTAAAAACTGTTACTCAATCTTATTTTCCATACTGATATGAAGATATGCCCCTTTTAAAGGCACAGAATAACGAAATGTTCCTCCGTACAACGACGTCATAATAAAAACGTTTACGTCGCGGCGGAAATTAAATCAATCCGCGCCCAGACGCTGTTCCGCGCGTTATCACAACTGAGGAATATACGGTCCTGTTTGAACGTGAACATTATAACGGATGCTGTACTTTTTGGAATACCGGTGTGTACCGGACTAGTGGTGTCTCTGTATGTTTGCCTGGCTTTCCATTTCTTTTATAAGCTGCTGAGATATTGATGTAGACTGAAAAAAGATAGAAAGCGCGGTTGTGTCATGTCAAATACCTAAGTAACAAAATATACTCTTTCGAAATCTCTATCGAAATCGATTTAATTAGTTATTTTTACAATTAATGTTCTAAAATAATGTAAACAAATTTTCTTGTTTTCTTTGAATTTACGCCTCAAGACCTCTAACTCGAAAAAAATTCTTAGAAAAAACTATTTAAAAATATGATTCTAACCACCTTTTTTTTTAAATTTTGAATTGACCCAAATGGTAATCGAAGCTGCTTGTACCATCGTTGCCATTAGAAAATTGAAAATTCTCTTTATAAACCTTATTTAATTACTTGCAGGTAATGTCAAAAATATCAAATTATAAACCGCAAGACGTCAAACAAACGAAATTTAATTATGCAGACTTAATTGAACCAAATTTCCATCACGATATTAAAGTAGATTAAAAATGTTGAAGTCGTAATTAAAAATATCTTGTATTTATATGATAATGGTATTTTAGCAGCGTGTTTATTGCATTGTATTATTTATAGGTAGGTAGGTATATTTTTAGGTATCCGGCGGATTAAAACTTCACCCTCATTTCTTACCGAACTGTCGTAGAAGGTGACTAAGGTAAGTTCACCCACCGTATGGTATCTGGTTAAGTAGAATAGAAAACACTTTTTCTTACAGAGGTGTCCTAAAATACGACTTACGTAAGTCGACATCAGACAGGCGGCCAGTCGTAAAATACTTAGCCAAATCATGTGACAACATGTTTATATGTTGTGCTGACACCACTTAGAGTAGGATGACAAGAGGATGACGATGATGATATTACAAATAATTATGTATTTTTTCCTAGTCCTAAATTATAAAAAACCGGATTTTTTATACTAGAAAATGTTAGTCCGGTATATAAGATTCAATTGTGCCAAACATACAAACAGACAGAGATGATCGACCTTTGCTTAA
Organism: Morpho helenor; assembly: GCA_029227775.1. Taxonomy (NCBI): domain Eukaryota; kingdom Metazoa; phylum Arthropoda; class Insecta; order Lepidoptera; family Nymphalidae; genus Morpho; species Morpho helenor. The sequence goes on along the minus strand of JARGCU010000034.1, from coordinate 258,859 downwards.
ACCAACCAAAATAAAAAGTGATTATTTGAGGTATGACCGCGTGAGTGTGTCCGCAAACATTGACGTGTCCTAATTTCAGTGTCCCTCCTCTTTTATGTATTTTCCAAAAGTGTATTTTAATTTTTTTTTAATTTTTGTATTTTATAAAATTCCATTAAATTCCGGAAGTAAATTATACAAACTTTACCAAAATATCTCTTTTAATTAATAGATTTTTAAATTTATACATGCGTTCTAGACGGTGCTATTTTTTTGGTAGCGCACATTATCGAATGTAATTTGATTATACATCGCACAATTAATATTAAAGTGGCCTAATTGAAAGGAGTTGTTTTGTGGCAAATTGGAATTAATATGCAAATTGCATAGCATAGCGCCTACACTCGTAATTGTTAAAGAGATCCTCCGCTTTATTAATAGTTTAAGATTAGCTTTTTAAATAGTTTGTAGCCTGATGTCATAGATAACATTGGAATAAGGATTACAATGTATCTTAACTCAATTAAGCCTAATTTTGTATTAGGTCACTTTAACACTAACCGTGCGATATATGCTAAAGGTAATAATAATTTCAATAATTGACGTCAAAGGCATCCAGTCTAGCAGTTTTCATTCGTCCAGCCGAGAGTGTACCGTTATAGAAAAGCAAACAAATATAATGATTTATTTGAACGAATCTCAAATATACCTTAACTATGTTAGAATATCGCTGAGAATTATTTTCAATCTGTAAGCATTCCTGGTTATTTCTCCGACGCTATCAGCAATTACAGTCTGCAGTTTTAGTTTGTCTTGAATCTTTAGGAGTGCAAATTTCTGTATTTCGCTTCGATTCACCGCGTTGCATCTCTCGTTATTTTGCTGAGCGCATATTACTGTCTTATTTGAACAGAAACGTTACCGATAAATATCGTTTTTATTGCTGTACTAGGTAAATTTGAGGTAGAGAAATACTTAACGATTGAGTGTAGAAGCACTTAGTTTAAATGTTTGCGTACGTTGGAGACGGTACTAGGTAAATTTAAGGTAGAAAATTGCTTAACTGAGAATTCTTAATTGAGTGTATAATTACTAAAAGTACTTAGCTTAAATATATACGTGAGTTAGCATTAATGAGCTTTATACATTAATTCATTTATGGTCAATCGCTAATGATTTATAGATACTAATAATATAAATGCTAATGTCTGTATATCTGGCTGTGACGCTTAATCCGTTGGCTTAAAAATATTCGATATTATTTTTAACAATTATACAATGGAAGTTTGTATACCGGGCTAATAATATTAGGTCTACCGAAAAGTTCTGTCCGTTTTTAATATAAAACACAACAATAAAATTTTCCATATTTTTCAACAATAATAATTGGAAAATGTAATTTCCATTAATATTTATGACCTCTTGCCAGCGTTGTGGCAATATATATATTCCATTTTTAAAGAAGGTTTTGTCCTTAGAGGCATTCAACTCATGCAGTGCTTGACTAACATCTGCATCATTTTTGACACTTAACTCATGTGGCACACATCTCGCATATTTCCACATCGGGATATATATTAATTTTAACGTGCCGTCTTTATTTTTAGTTATTATGAAAGTAACATATGTATACACACTGTGACAAACATAAACAGTCGTATATGTCTCAAATAAATATGCACATACGTGTTGAAACTTAACGTTGCATTATCGGACAGAACTTTCCGGTAGACCTATTATATTAGATACAAACTCATTTTTGCATTCGCGAAAAGAAAAGAATAATATAGTACATACATAGCCCCATCATAACATGTCCCATATATAAACATAGGACATGTGACTTTATTCTCCAGATGGGGTGATATGAGGGTGTTTTAACACTGAAGTCGATGCGAAAGAAGTAGCGGGAACAACTATTTTCTTTACAAAAAAAATACAAGTGTACATTTGTGTACAAATTTCCTCGTGACTATTTCCTTATATTCGAAATAGAAAATTATTTCTAAGGCACGGCTGAAGAAGGCAAATGCCCAAAATATTTTATTGTCACGTCAACACGTAAATTCCTACAATGGGCTGCTGCTCAGTTGGAATAAAAATATATACACACACTATACAATGTTTTTATATATTCATTGAGCAAATTGGAGCAGAAATATTCCGCGGGCGGCTGCCTCGCGTGAACAACGGTTTTTGGTATTTTCTATAGTCAATACTTATACATATTATAAAAGCGAAATCTTCTTCTGTGAAGTCTCCATCGCTAATCCCTTGCTAACCGATTAAATAACTTATATCTTAAATTACCTTGATTTATTCAATAATTGAATGACTATATATAGATAAATTGGTTTTTTTTAGATCCAAAAATTGTTTACTTCCTTAAAACATAAATGATTAACTTTAATAAAGCTAATAGTCATAACATGCTGTACTAGCGACTTTGTTTGCATCAATTTTAATGTTTAAATACTCTTAATTATATACTACGTGTTTGTCCCTGTTTCTTATGCAAAAATGTAAATTTTAGTACTCTATATGTTGGCCCGGTATATTGCCAATATACACTGTCCATTATATTAACCATCTTTTGACAGATTGACGATAGTGATGTCCTAAAGATTCTCGTATGCGATACCATTCCGATTATAGTACCTACTATCATTAATCGAATTACGTACTTAAGTAATTCGATTAATGATAACCTACGTAAACTAGATTACTACTTGAGAAAAGAAATTCCAACTTTGAGAAAACTTATTGTTTCTTTGAAAAGAAGTGGTCTATTTCATGGTGAAAAATCTTCTTTGGTCAAAGTTTTGAACACAATTGGCTTTTCATATAAAAAGTTAAATAAAAGAAAATTATTAATGGAACGCACAGATATAGCTATAGCACGTTGTGATTTTTTAAGAGAGGCAAAGAAAATACAAGATTGGGCAAATATTGTTTTCACGGATGAAACATGGCTCAACGCTAACCACACACTATCTCGTTTCTGGACTGATGATACTGCTGATTCCACTTCCTCAGTACCAATGGGAAAAGGTGAGCGCCTAATCATTTGCCATGCAGGTACAGCAAAAGGATTTGTACAAGACGCACTGTTGGCATTTAAATCGAAGAAATCAAATGACTACCACGAAGAGATGAATGCAAATGTGTATGAAGAGTGGTTCAAAAAAATGCTCATTTCATTGGAAGAACCATCAATAATTTTTATTGATAATGCGCCCTACCACTCCCGTCAAATTGACAAAATGCCAACACAGGCTAATAAAAAGCATGAAATAATTAATTGGCTTCGGGACAATGGAGAAAATGTGGACGACTCAATGTTAAAAGTTGAATTAATAAAAATATTAAAAACCAAAAAGAGAGCAAAACGCTATGTAATCAATGAAATGGCAGCAGAATATGGCCATACTGTTCTTCGGATTCCTCCATACCACTGCCAGTACAACGCAATAGAACTTATATGGGCACAAGTAAAAGGGCATGCTGCGAGATGCAATACAAGCCCCCCATTCACAGCGAATAAAATGTTGCAATTGCTAAAAAATGCTTGCACCCACGTAACGGCCGAGAACTGGGCAAGTGTGGTGGAAAGAACTAAAAGAGTAATATTCTCTGATTGGGAACGTGATATTGCGTTTGATAATATATTATCTACACAAGAGCTAATAATAACTGCTACTGAAGACTCCTCATCGGAGGAGTCTAGTGTTGATTATCATTCCGACGACTCGTGCTAATAAAATAAATTAAAATATCCTGATTGTTTTATTTGTATTCATGTATTAACTAAGAAGAAAGTAAAACTTTATATAATGTTATTAAATGTCTTTTAATACTCGTAACATCGATTTCTACCGATTATTTTTAATCTGTGGCATAATCGTGGCATAACCATTATGTGTGACATCACTAAGTGGGCGGTACCCATCCATAAAGTACAAATATTATTTGTATGATATTTGTACGTAAGCAATACAAAACTTAATGAGCGTGAGCTGTCAAAAGACTGATAATATGATGGACGCAGTATAGTTGCACCAAATTTTATCAATAACGCTCCAGCGAATTAGCTGTGAAAGCGTAACAAACAAACAGACTTGAGCATTTTTGATATGAATATGAATTTTAATGTAATTTTTAATGATTTGGTATGTTTTATATATAGTGCTGTGTGGTTCCCAAATTAGGTTATTTAGTAAATCAGTTTTTTAGTCCCCCGCCTTTGTGTTACGCCCTCCGCGATTGCTAAAGGCATCGCGCCAAAATGTTGATTTAGCAGCGCATAACGCGCCTATAAATCAATGTGGCAGATTTTCATTACCCGCCACGTAAGGTGGGTTACATGGTAATTTGTTACGTGACTCTCAGAATGTGGAGTTTTTTTCCAATTACCCTCAGCGTCGAGTCATATAAACGCGACAAAGGTGAACGTAACGCCAGAGTTGTTAATGGCCTGTTAGTATGTCGTTGACTGATTATTTAATTTAAACTAATATTATGTGAAAGCCTAAAACCGGGTGGTATCCGGTATATTAAAGATATAGGACATATAAAATTTAATCTCATTCTTTTTGTTACAGGTAGATACGTCGTTTGGTTGTCAGAGGTTTAGATACGAGTTTCGTGAGTACGATGTATTTATAGAGCCCGATCACCAGATTAACATCCGGTTGATGTGATCTGACCTCCGAAACCTGTCGAAGGTTAACCAGCTACGAGATATATAGTGTCCATACACTATAAATTAACTACGCCGTGTGGTATCCGGCTGAATAGAATAGTACCACCCTCATTTCTTACCGAGGTGTCGTAAAAGGTGACTAAGGTAAGTCGACCCGCCGCGTGGTATCCGGGTGAGTAGAATAGACCAACCTCATTTCTTACTGAGGTGTCGTAAAAGGCGACTAGGGTAAGTTGACCCACCGTACGGTATCCGGTTTAGTAGAATAGACCACTTTCTTTCTTACCGAGGTGTTGTAAAATAAGACAGAGGTAAGTTGACGTCAGGCAGGCGGACGGTCGTAAAATAAGTAGCCATGTCATGTGACAACATGTTTATAACAAGTTGTGCCGACCCCACTTAGAGTGGTATAAGGGAAGGAGGATGTACAACTTACTCTGAAAGAAGAGAGGAGGTCATTGCGTATTTTTTTTTATTTACAGAAAAAATGTAAAAGTTATATCTATCTTATAGAATAGGATAGAAAAAACTTTATTTATTTAACTTTATCTTAAATTACTTACCGCTAGTACTATTCACAAATTACTATTGCGTAATTGCGTAACATAGTAAACATAAAGCGTTTAGCAATTATAATATTATTACGGAGTATGGATTAGTATTGATTTACATCAATTAAAGTTTAGCATAACCGTTTAGATTCTAAACGGTTATGCTAAACTATCCCTTGCGACCTCCACTCCATTGAAACTTGTACAAACCAATCAGAGTGGTAACGGAAGGGATTACCTTAAATACAAAGCCTCACAACACAGTTGTTATTTTGTCCATCTGTTTTGTCGAGAATACATTATTATAATTACTGACAGGTGTAAAAAATATATAGTGTTAGATATTATTGGTAGTGTACTGTTATTTTTGTCGGAAACGGTAGTAGTCAAATATCATCTCTTTAGTTAGTTTAGTTTTTACGCCGGATGTACGCGATAATAACTTGATCAATGAAATAGGAGGGGGATCGTTCGACTGCTATAAATGCCTGAGGTTCATGTAGCGACATCACCCACGATTCTCCACTAAAACTAGTGCAGTCACCCACTTAGCCATGTTCGCGGACGATACCGCAATCTATACCACCTGTAGAGATCCCATAACCATAAATGATAGGCTCCAAAGAGCAACCAACCAGCTCGGAAGCTGGTTCCGCCGGTGGAGAATCGAAATAAATCCCGATAAAAGCGCAGCAATGTTCTTTGCGAGATCTAGGAGAGCCATGGACTTCATCCGGACGCCCCCTAGAGTCTCCATTTACAACAAATACATAGATTGGCAAAAGGAAGTCAAATACTTAGGTGTCATACTCCAACCTACCCTATCCTTTATCCGACACATCCGCGTTGTCCGTAACCGGGCAGCATTCGCCATGGGACGCCTCAATCCAATACTGTGCAAGACAAGTAAACTGTCACATCGCAACAAAGTGACACTTTACAAGACTTGCATCAGACCCATTATGACCTATGCGCAGCCCTCTGCCGCGGCCGCCGTGACGTAGACTTCTTCCAAGTCAATTATTAGATGCAGCCCTCCAAAAACGCGCCGCCTTAAGCCGAGGTTCGGTCTCACAGGAGACACCCTTAAGGCGACGCCCCCTGTAGGGCGGGTGCGAATAATGTACTCGCTTGTACCATTCATTTCTCCCCGGCGATGCTTCTGCGCTCGCCCGTCTTATTGGTGACGCTGTCAAAGCCTAACAGTAACGCTAACAGTAACGTAAGGGCTAACAGTATTACAGTATAACAGTAAAAAAATAGCGACATCAGTCTTGTTGTACAACTCGACTCAGACGGTTATTGATTATTAAATAAACATACGGGTCACATCGCGTTATAATCGATTACCTTAGTATAAGGTTCTACGTTTCGGCAGAGTTGCATCCACCGTGGTCACGAACTGACTGGAGCGCCGCGGCGTCTTCGTTCCCGAGTACTACAGTCATTATTTTGTTCATCTACCCGCACTTGAACCGCACAATCCATATAAAGTCTGTTGCACACCACACTGATATTATCCGCACGCGATATAGCTTGCAACGATTTCTTTCGCGAGTTATATTTATTGATCACGGGATCCCAAGTCGTTGACAATCTGAAGCCCTCTTCTCTGTTGAATGTGCGATGCTTTTTGATCTCAACAGCTTCACGCGCCACTCTTGCATAATAGTGGGCATCAGTTGACAGGACTTTGGGATCATGAAGCTCAATCCAGTGATTGCTCCCCGAATTAAGCAGATGGTCTGCGATCGCTGACTTCGTTGGCTGGTTATTTTTAACTGCAGCTATGTGTTCTTTGACCCGCTCAGCAATGGTACGTTTTGTTTGGCCGATATATGCGCTACCACAACTGCAGTTAATTTTATATACCCCTGGGGTCTGGTAGGGGATGACATCTTTCGGCGTACGTAGGAGCCTGGCTACCTTATGTAAGGCGTGAAAACAGTCTTTATCGAAAGCTTTCTAAACGTAGAAAAGAAACGTAGAACCTTATACTAAGGTAATCGATTATAACGCGATGTGACCCGTATGTTTATTTAATAATCAGTATGAATCGCGAAAGTTTAAAAACCAGACGGTTATTATTTTTTTTTTATTTATTGTCATTACTCATCCAACTATATTTAGTTACTTTGATTCATTCGTGATAGAGCAACAGCTGAGTTTCTTGCCGGATCTTCTGACTGGATGACAGGGTACAATCGTTCTGGCATAACCATTCCTAATTACGTTAACTTAACCTGTTAATACTTGTTTGGTCTGTTATCTGCTGCTGATGTATTATTTGAACGTTTTTCGTTCGGGAACGGTTAACACAATACATAATTGAGGGTAATGGAATATTTAAATTAATTCCTTATAAAGAATATTTCGATTTAAATCATGTCCTTTAAACGCTTCATGATCATTACGGGCTAACAGCAATCAACAATTCATAAAATATCGATAATAACTGAGCCGCTGTGTAATTATTTCAGCAGTATGACCACATTTAACGTTAATTGGAATGATATTTACACATGATTTAATTCTACCATATTACTGCTCGCTCGTGTGTGCAGAATGATTTCAATCATTGAAAAGTTTATTGATTGGATGGACTCGTGCGAAGATAAATGAAAGATATAATATTGGCGCTGATACAATTATTTTTCTTTAACCGATAGAATTGTAGGGCTGCTAACGCAATTGTTGTTAAAATGTTTACTTTTTCTGTATTTAATTAACTTTAGAGTTCTCTCTCTTCCCAGAAGAAAAACCAAATTGTTAAGAAAAACCCAATGAGACTGTATCTCTATTTTTACGTGTGATTAGTGTAAAGGAAGAAGAAAACACGGGGGACCAATACTAAACACTAGCTCGGATTAACCTCACGAACAGAACTCCCTCAGATATGTTTAATAATTTTGTGTTTAATAATCGTACAATGACGACACGATCAAGCAGTGTTACATGATAACTGTTCTAGTTAAATCTAACAGCACTCTATCGCTATGGCAAGATCTGCTATTTTATAGACAATTATCAAGCCTATACTTTGCTTGATCACGTGATTACCGCGTTTTTAGTATTAAATGGCTAAAGAGATGACATTTGACTATTTCCATTTCTAACAACTAAGATGGCGCCACAATCGCTGGCGCCTATATAATTTTGTCAAAAGAGTTACTTATTTACTGATTTAAAGATGCAATAAGTCATAACTACAGCACTTGATATAAATATTAATTATTAATTATTATACATCACTAGATGTGACGTATTCCTTAGTCTCCTATTACAATAACGTGCGGTAACATTAGACAAAGATAAGTATATGTGTTTCATCTGCCCTCTCGTTATTTACTGTGACACTCTCACTAACTACCCTGCTTTCCTATTCAATATAATTTAATAGTCGAGGCATGCCGCATCTACGTCGATTATAAGTTGAACTTTTGAACATAAGTCTTATGTCATAGTTAAGTAGAGTTCAAAAAGGAATATTACCTACATATGTGTGTGTCTGTACGCTATGTCACGGCAGTCACTCTTGTGATAAACCTTACATTATCAAATAAGTTTATAATGTAAACTATTGTTTAATAAATGTAATTGTATTGATTCACTTTCAATTTAATTGATTGAATATAACCGGAGCAGGTCCGAAATTGTATCTGAATTTTGCAATCATAAGGGAATTCGGCGGTCGACCCTGGCAACACTGAAATCACTCCATCGTTAAGTTCAAACTCATTGCACAATTGATGGTACCAGCGCTACTGTTAAGCTATTCTCCCAACTATGAGGGTATCGCTGTTTAACGCGGCACCAATATTTCACACACTTACGGAAATAGTTCTGATATGGTTTGGTTTACCTATGATAAATATGTAGTCAGTATTACTCCAGAAACAATGTCGATATTATTGTAGACTTTGTACCACCAAAAACATTTAACTTGTTGCAGTTTAGGTTTGTTCAATTTATAGTAATATTATAAATAAGCTAAACAAAGGCGGGCGTATAGCTTGTTCCATTAAAATTTTAATCTAAGTCATTTACGCTGGCCTAACAATAAGTACTTATGATGGCAAAGGGAGAATGTATCTCGGAGACGTGCACAGAGACAACTTTTAAACAACTCTACTTTGTGACTACCACAAATTGTTTGCAAACTTAGAAACGACTCGCGTACGAGTACACCAATACCGACTTTATAAAAGTGACGCGAAGGTTCAAATTTGAATGGTCTTTAGTGAACATAACCACAAGTGTAGTGGCGATAGGGGAGGACCCTAACAAACCTCTTAATTAACTGCATCGAAACGTATTATGTGTTTGTACTTCAAATGTCCCACGTTATGGAGGCATCGTTTTATATCGTCGAGGGTCGGGACTCGCACTACGAAAGGGTTGAACATCACCTCTATGAGTGATTGTATCATAGCAATATTATCATTGAGCCATATATTAACATACTCAAACTGTCAATTTGTCTGCGGCTGCGACACGCGACGCACTCATTGTACGCCTGCTACGACTTACAACGCACTTTCCGCGCACCTGCTACGATATTTGTCGGACTTTCTGCACACCTGCTACGACAAAACACTCTCTCCGCGCGCTTTCTACGATACACGACGCACAATCCGCGCTTGCTACGACCGACGGACTCTCCACGCGCCTGCTACGACAAGTCCACTCTCCACGTGCCTTCTAAGATACGTGACCCATTCTTTGCGCGCCTGCTACGACAATGTGTCGTCGTGTGAGCAGACATTGCGATGCGTTACGGACTCCGACCAAATACTTGTCGTCTTAAGACATTTTGTATATAATTTTAAGTACCTTAATAATTATTTTGGAGTGTTTTTGCCATTATCTAGCCGAGTGTTCTGCGCGCACCGCAGAAAAATTTAACGAATTGTCTTTCCTGTAACCTTGAACTTGTTGTCGGCTATCGGTGTATCGCAAACACGTTTTTTGTACCATCTTTATGGTAATATTACAAAAAATTAATAAGGATAATACTGTTCTGGAATTATCTGGGTTTTTCATCTCGGTTTTTGTGGTGCTTATGAATTATATTAATTACAATAACATCCGTTTTCCTTACCGTCATACCACGAAACTAATATTAAAAACAAGTGTCAGTAAATTTTTTAACTTACGATGTTACAAGGACGTTAAAGAAGAAAGCAAAACAAAATTGAAAAAATAATAAAATCAATCTAATTCTGCGATTTTAGCCGCATAAAGTTGTTTTAGTTTTCAAAAGTAGTGATAAGATTTTCGAAATATCATTACCATATCAATTGAGGATTATGAAATTTCAAGTCCGTTAACTAACGTTTAAAACGTTTTAGTTTTTACGGAATCTTGGCTTGATATGTTAATATACGCACTGGGTCCTTGGCATTTAAGAGTTAAAATTACAGCCTAGTCTAAACTCGCGTAAAATTTTCAACATACATCTCCTTGTCCTTATCCCACTCTAAGTGGGGTTGGCACAACATGTTATAAACATGTTGTCACATGATTTGGCTACATATTTTACGACCGGCCTGCCTGAGATCAACTTACCTTTGTCGTATTTAATTGCGTAAAATTTTCAAATTCTTCGTAAATAAAATTATTCTCTTGTCGACTGTAGCAGACACTTTATGGTGTGACGTAGACAAATACACGCTCTCTGTTGGCCACCACACCTGTTGCGGACGGGGACAGAGTGCGTGCGAAGACATTAGTACCCTTCAGCCAAAGCCGACGCTATTACGACCTAATGCTCAACGTTGGGCAGCTGGTGAAGGATAGCTAACCATTAAATTATCCAGTAGACAGTAACTATAACCCGTATGCGTGGATATCTATGTGTATAAGATTCTATAATAAAATTCCATAAAAAAAATTCTAAATTTATTATTTTATTATCTCATATTATTAAACGGTCCATATTCTGTTTGTTATTATTGGTTAAGTTTTAAGTTTTGCCGTTGAATTTCGTCATTTCAGCATTTCGTTTGCAATTTCCATTGCAAATTCTATTGTTTTTCTTCTTTTTTTTAATTAATGCAATAAAGCGATTACAAGCAAACAAAATTCCGAAATCAGTTTTAGCTTTTCTATTATAGCAGTTTTAAGATACTGTTAAAAAGAGGCTGATACAGATAACCTACTATACTGTTGATGATGTTGTGTAGCTCTCTTGGAACCTGTACAAGACAGTAATAACTAAATGTAACTAGAATTAACAATTGTATTTTTAAAAGACCGACCGCCGAGTTTCTTGATGGCTCTTCTCGGTAGGAACAGTTTTCCGAACCAGTAGAATTGACGATTCAAAAGCACTTGTTTACAAGTTTATGTGAATAAAGAATATTTTGAATTTATGTCTTTTAACTATGACACCATCGCGTCTACACTACCAAAGGAAAAAAACATTATAATAACCATAAAACCCAATCACCTGCTAAGTCTCGAACATTCTTTAGTGATGTGACACGATGTGTCGAATATCTTGATGCCCCCTCTCCCTCACTCCCGCCCATTATTGCATACTGCTGCCTTTATCTTGCATCATTATTTTTTATCACCAAGTCCGAATGCATCGACTTGTTACTTATGCCAATCACGAGGTACTGGTTTGAAGCTTTTTTATTTAGATATTTTCCTTGAATACAAAAAGATCCCATTGTCATCACAAAAAATCGTTTAGAGCATATTTATGCATAGCGAGCATGTCCATAGTAATGTTATAAACAAATCAAGTTGAAAAGGCTTTTAAAAAAGCTTTTGTTGTCGCCACTGACTTCCGCTTTGTATTTTATAGCAACAAAGTCATGAAACAAGAGTATCACGCCCTTTTTGATTAAAATGGTGGCAATACTGTGCCGTTGTTGTTTCCGGTTTAGTCTTTCTATTGATAAAACGTTTCAGTGGACAGTCACTCTTTGTTCGTCATTCAAGAGAAGTGCATCTCGGAACGGGAATTGTGGTATTCCTATTATATCTTGTTATTGTTAATAGTTTGTGTTAACACTTTTAACAATCTTTCATGTCCCTACTGTTAACCGTTGAGGGGTTCCCAAGTCTGGAACCAATCCTGACAGAAGCAATAGGTCATGCTTATCATAAACATGCATTATCATCGGAACTGGACCTATGTATACAATTTCATCAAAATCGGACACCGGGAAGTGGCTATAATTTAACTTGCAATACACACTCCTACAATGCAAATTGAATAAAAGCTTTTAATAAATGGTAAAGCATGTTTATCTGTAACGTTTTCGTATCTAATCCGCTGTAGTACAAATGAAGCTGGTATATCAGGCTAGCATACAGTGTAAAAGTTTCCCATTCGTCTTTCAAGGACAGTAAAAAATATATGTAATGTATTAATTAATGTACTAATTATTGAGGGTACTTCAACAAAAGCTTATGCAAATAATGCAAAATTGCGTTATTCGGTCGTTTTTTTATGCACGCGCGTTTCATGCATTTCGATTAATTAAATAATAACCGTGCTACTAGTCCCGCAAGTTTGTTAATAAAGTTAAAAATATAACAACACGCTCGCCACCGCTACAGCGTGGCTAACTCAATTCCAGCTCGCATAGCAATAATTGCATTACCAATTTAAAACTACCCACATTCTGGGATTCCCAGGAACAAATACTGTTAAATTAATATTTAATACTTAAATACGAATGTCCTTACCGAGGTGTGGTAAAAGGCGACTAAGGTAAGTTGACCCACCGTGTGGTATCCGGTTGAGTAGAATAGTAATTTTCAAATTAACATATAGGATACAAAAAAACAATTTTTTCATACATAATAGTACATAATTGAAGGTATTTTAACAATTACGTTAATTTTGTATGAAGACTCACAGAAATGAATTTTTTAAATTTAATAATTACAAACCCAAAAGCGTTTTCGTATTTATAAATATTAGTATGGTTTCTTTTGTTCTAAAGTTCGTCTACCCTACGTGATATTTGCAAATTAATATGTGCTTATCACGCCTAAAAGCTTAACTTTTAAAAGAAATTATTACATCTTAGGAAATTTAGGGCAAATAACATTAAGCCGGGCTCAGCGTTTCCTTGACTTTTCCAAATCCCTGAAATTAATCTGTCGGAAAATGAGCCAGCCGTTTATAAGCTCAAGTTTGTAAACAACCTTCCGGCCTGTTTCCTACACGCGTGCTCCGCGTCTTGTTTTTCAAAACCGACTTATCCGAAAAGCGTACTAACACTAACCTATACACTTTTTTAAGTAATTAATCATTTGGAAAATGTACTAATTATTTTACTAACAAGCTCTTTTATCGCGGAATTTTCATTTTAGTTTTTTTATTTATTGTAGACATGGTTGGCAGTGATTCCACCTAAGTAAGAACGAACTTGCACTTGTTCATGAAACAATAGCTTTTTAGGGTTTTTAAAATTGCCCTCTAAACATTCTCTTGAAGAAAGAAAGAGATGTTTATGGAAATAAGTCTTCTTACATAAGATTCATAACTTATTTATAATAACATATACATAATACAACAGCAAGAATGCAGAGGAAAGAACAATTAAAAAGACTTATAAAAAAAGCTTCTAATACTTATCATTCTAAACATGCTGTCACATGATTTGGCTGCGTTTGTACGACCGGCCGCCTGCCTGACGTCGACTTACCTTGGTCGCCTTTTACGACACCTCAGTAAGAAATAAGGGTGGTACTATTCTATTCAGCCGGATTCCACACGGCGTAAAGCTCCTAATACTTAATGAGTGAAAAATACTCGTTGTATGGATTAAACTATTCTTTGAGCTTGCACAAGACAGCGACGTAAAATTGTTCATAAGAAATATTTGGTCGAATCCTAGCTCTTCTCGCTACAGTAATTTTTTCTAACCAACTCTGAAGTTTACTCAAAGGTCACAAGTTTATTTTATTGAAATTAAATTAAACTGTGCATTTGCACGAAGCACTTAAAGGATTAAAGTAGTTACCCAATGAAAGCGGCTCAAATTGAGGGATCGGTTACCGTAGGTGAGGTCACGGTCGACAGATAACAGAGGTCGTTCGCCCCGTGATAACGTGGGCCGAGCTGCGCTGGGAGCGGTGCGAGTGATAAGCGATGAGCTGGTTCAGTTAACGACGATATATTATGTTAACCACAATAATAGCTGTATTTATTGTCTTTTTCGTAAGGTTTGAGTTATTATGTTGATGTATAGAACCCGATAGAATAACACATGAGTATAGCTGGTTCTATACATTAACTGTAAATACTACACACGATAGTTTAAATTAAAAAAACGCAAATTGTTATGTTAATTGTTTTTATTTTCATCGAAATTCGTTCGTTTCCTTTTTTTGTGTTAAGTTTTAAAATACCCACAATTACTTTAAAATATAGCAAACAGGATTTTTAATTTTTTATTTTATTTATTTATTTTATTTTTAGGGGAAACAAACAATTATGAAAATACTTAAATATCTAACTTATGTTTTAAACAGAAATCAACTAAGTTTCCACTGATACAAAAAATTTACATCTATATTCAATGAGAAAATTAAAATAAAAAAGTTATGATTAAAAATAAAGCACAAAAAGATATCTTAAAATTAAATTACAACTAAAAATAAATAAATATCAGCTACTGATCACTAAAATTAAAATTAACAAATTGTAATTTTTTCTTAAATGTAAACATTGTATCGTGCATAATGTCTAAATTTTCGCAGTTATTATTGTACGTTCTGCATGCACGATAAATAAATGTATTATCAGCATATTTTGATCTGCATGTTGGTACAAAAAAAAATTTGGTTCATTAAACTAGCTATAATCTATTTTTGACGAATAAAAGCAAAAGTAATAACAAATATACAAGATTATAACCTGCAAACGAACACAACATGCAAGTATTAGTACACATATTAAAATTTATTTATGTGGGTATGGTATGGAAGTTTCAATTATACCAATTTTATTAGTTTTTTAAATATTAGTCCAGCGGTTTAGCCTCGAAAGCGTAACATATAAACAGACAAACCGACTTTCGCGTTTATAATATTATTTTGTATATGGATTATCCAGTTTAACGATTAAAGAGATCGATTTCGAAACCTCTGTCATTAAAAAAAGCAGTCGTCGAAAACTTTGGTTTAATTCATATTGCAAAAGCTTGATAGGGACAAGCTGAATTCATTTACCCCTATCTAAAAATTTTAGTACTTTTAAAGTTCGACATTAATACAACCAAACCGCTACCTCTTATCAATTGCTCCTCGAGCCTTTTCCCGTGCCCGCCCAACCTCCGTGTTGCTGAAGCCCACTCAAAGGAAAGCGAAAAATAAATTACATCTCCCCACGACGAGGGCCTTGTTAGTCACCACTCTTTATCTAACCACCACTTGGCCGAGTAACTGCTTGCAGTTTAACAACTCTCTCAAGGTTTACTCAAACTTTTTCGTTTCTTTCGTGGTTTTATTCAAGAACACCGCTTTATATAGGGTGAATGTGCTACCGTTTATTCTTCTGTTGTATTGTAACTTCAAAAACATTTTAACAAGGAATTGTGTTATCTTTACTGGGAAAAATAGCCTTCTTTCGACTTTTTGAAGTGAAAACTTCTTTAGCAGCCGTGTGCACGTTTTGGATGGGTAAAAGATGTTAAAGTAACGTCAGGACACGAGATTAGATCTAAAATTCGTAAGATTCGTTTCGTTGAGGCGGCTCAGGGCGCTTGGACGAATTGGATTGAATTGTAACAGTTCTGAAGGGTGAAATTTTTAATGTAATATAAATTCCATGTTTGTGTGCGGTAGCGCAATTAATGAATATTGTATTTTACCATATTAATTATAGTAATTTAATACTGATCATTAAAGCATTTCGTGCAAAATTATTCCCTACGGTAATATTCAAGTTGGCTTTCCCGCAGTGCAACATGTTTTTTTCCCGCGACTGTTTTTCATATTAGACGTGACAGATGGGAAACAAACAGACTTACAGACTTTCACAAATTATAATATTAGCGTTTTTATTTCTCATCCGATAGACATAGTATTTGGGAAAATCGTGTACTTTCATCTTTTTAGCAAGTCACATTGATTGAAACAAAGGCACTTAGGCATTTGATCTTTAATGAATTATTTTTATTCTTTTCTTTCTCAATTGACTGCTGGATATTGTTCTCTACAAGATATTTCCACGTCACACGCACTTTTACTTGAATCTGGCGATTCTACGCAGCTTTTTGAAATGCACTCTGTATTTAGCATGGAGTCTACCAACGATATGTTTCGTGTTTTATTTTCCGATATGGATTTGCCAATGCAAAAAATACGTACTATTTTAATTTAATACCGTGTGATTTAGTTATAATTTCATTTAAATGAATAATTAAAATATAGATAATTTCATTTAAATGAATATTATGAATTTGAATGAACAAGTGCAAACAAATGACATTGTTTAAAAAAACAGCCTGTTACTATCCCACTTCTGGACTTAGGACTTGTCCTTACTTTTGGAGAGAAGGGTTGGAGCTCCGACCCACTATCCTTCAATGCGGATTTGTAGCTTACACATTGAAAAACGTGTGGTAAATTGTAAATATTAATTAGACACAAATTTGAACAGATAACTCATTGGAGCCTGTCTGGGGTTTGAACCCGTAACTTCCTCGAAAGAGTTGTACAGTTTTTATTGCCGGGTTATCACAGCTTGATACTTTATTAGGCCGCTATTATAGAATACTGTTTATAAGTCTTTATACCACAGTTTGAAAGCATTTCCACCAAAGCTTTTAAAAATTGAAGTAAAGTAACGTACAGGACATTACAATCCCAGTGCTGGGCATAAGTCTCGTCGCTCCGTTCCTGGAAAGAAGGGTGGGAGCTAAGACCTACCACACGGCTCCAATGCGTGTATTGGTAGGTTACACATATCCCCAGATTTATCTAGAGATATGCAGGTTTCCTCAAGATGTTTTCCTTCACCGAACAGCGTGTGATAAATTGCAATTATCAATTAGACACATAAGCTTTAATAGAAAAACTCATTGGTGCCTGTCGGGGTTTGAACTCGTGACCCTCTCGAAAGAGTCGCACGGTCACACTGCTGGACTATCACAGCTTCCAAATCTTTTAGACCGTACAAAACCATTTCTAAATCAAACAAAGCAATGTTATATTTGAGTAGTGGTTTGTTTGCTCCCGCGCAGCCAACAGCCAAAAGATCAGTTTCCCACGCACTCCGTCCGCAGCCAACGACCGCCTGCTACGCAAGCCTTAACCTACATTAAATGCTATAAGCCTTTGCCCCGACTTTTATCCGTACTAATATTACATATGCCATATGCCAAAGTCTGTCTTTTATCCTTTGTGGATATTCCAGGCCAACACTGACGGAATTTTGTACATACAGCATTTTGTATCGAGCTAACATCTACATCTATAAATAATTTATAGAATTAGGCGTTACTTTGCGGAGATCCATAATACAAAAGTAAAATTTGCGGGGCGAAACGATTGTTGAGTTTGTGATAGTGAACGTATATAGTGCTTGTGTATCACGGTGGCGGTGGTGGAGGTTTGTGCATGTGTTTTTTACGACTCCTGCATGTATCAGGTATGATAACCGATTGTCCACTCTACATTTAGCATTATATATATTTTCTATTTTACTTCATCGCGGATTATAGCAAAATAATTTTATTATTACTTTTGTATCTACATCTATATTCTATACTTATTATAAAACAGTCCCCAAGCTGTCTGTATGTGATCGATTTTCTCAACAATTTTGTACTGAACGGATTTTTATACAGTTTTTATTAAAAGACTAGGAGTCCCGCCCCAGCTTCGCACGGGTATAAAGCTTATAGCCTATGTCACTCAGTGATAATCACAGTATTTCTCTACTCCATATGGAATTTTATTATACATATAATACTTACCCAAAGACTAAAATACGTTTAGCTGTCATTTATGTTTTATTTTTCCATGTCATAGTCGTTTTTGTTATACCACTTTTTATAGTGACTTGACGGGATAGAATAAATGCGGTCGAACGGGATAAAATGTATCCTATGTCCGTCTCCTGGTGCTAAGCAACCTCTCCACCAATTTTCAGCCGAATTTGTTCATCCGTTCTTGAGTTATAAATAGTGTAACTAAGACCAACTTTCTTTTATATATATAGATAGTGTAATTCTTCCGGAAGGTTTAAGTTACTAGTACATTACAGTTTTTTTTAAAGGTTACTAGCAATTTTAGCTACAAATTACTGATAAACTTGTTGTTAAATCCTCCAGCTAAGCTAAATTCATATGTTAGGATTACCCTAATCGTTCCGCTATCGGGCGGGCGGTTGTAAAAGAACTCGTCTGCTGGGAGTTCTCAAACTGGGAGCATTAAACACAGTAGAAATACACTAAAGTAATATAGGTACTAGAGAATTGCAGATCAGCAAAAATACTATAAAAAACTCCGCGACAAAATATCTCGATCTATGTTTAACTCACTATAATTATTATACTTTTATGTTTCGCAATTTCAATTCGAAAAAAAAAATTGTGATACACTGATTTTCAAGCAGGCGGATCTGCTGACACAGCTAGTTAATTCTAATAATACTTCTACTATTATATTCTAATTCTATTTTAATACTATTCTAATTCTACTATTAATAATAGTTCATCGTGTATAGTCGGAAACGTTGCCTTTAAAATAACACTCACAGATCGAGTGATCGCTGATTTTAACTGGATTTGTATGAAGCTGAATAATTTGAAATCCGGTTTAGCATTAGTCATAGCTATTTATTTAGTGTTATAAGGCCATGACTTAATTTTATAATGTCAAATGAATTACAGCGATGTCTGAGACAACTGTAAACAAAGACCCAGGTTTAAATCCATTCATCAGTGTTGTTGGGATTTTATAGGAATATTTCTTATCTATAAATTTCATTACCAATAATCATTAGCACTTAGGTTAGTTATCGCAATGCAGGATGAAATCTAAACCACTAAGGTGGGATGTTTAAAATTTAAATGTGCTTAACTTTATTAATAAATACTTACTTTCGAACATCCTGTTATTATTTTATTGTCTTTTTTATTGTCCAGTCACTTGCATCAGTTATTGTCGTCTGAAAGATTATATTAAATACTAGTCGTACCCGCGACTTAGTTGTTGTTGTATCACTTTATTGTACACAATTTTATAAAAAAAAAATTATAACAAAGTAAAAAGTAAAAAAAAAAAACAAAATTTTATAACAAAGTAAAAAGTAAAAGAAAAAAAAAACAAAATTTTATAACAAAGTAAAAAGTAAAAAAAAACAAAGCTTATAAAAAAGCGCACAAAGGCGGACTTATCCCATAAAGGGATCTCTTCCAGTCAACTTTTGAGAGACAGATAGGAGAGTAATTGTATGAGTAGCGTTTATATATATACATATATATATACATCATATGCAGCTTGTCTCATAAGTTGTATTATCACTGTAGCCTATAGTGTTTTTTAAAATTATTTTTAAAAGAGGACAAGGAAGGCGACTTACGAATTGAAACAGGCAATTCATTCCACAGTTTAACTGCACATTTAACTGCATGCTAGTTTGCATCGACTCTACTGTTCTACCCTCATTTATAAATTATATTGTATAGGATGTTTGTGAATTAATAACTTGTAACATGGTTACAAGAAAAATATTAAAAAATTAACAAGCAATGCTTAAGTTTATTTAATATTAGTTTTTTGGTGAATTGACCATGTGTTATCCGGCTAAATAGAATAGACCGTTTTCGTAAAAGGCGACTAAGGTAAGTTGAAGTTGCAGGCGGCCGATCGTATAAATAATAAATCAAACCATATTACATCATATTTATTACGTTTTCTGCCGCTCCCACTTAAAGTGGGATAAGGGCAGGAGAACGATGATTAGTTTTTGGTAAATACATCATTCATTCAATTCTCTAAAGATGGTTAAGAAATATAACGTTAAATTTGTTTTATATTAAAAAAAAAAGATTACAAATCTGTCCTGTTAAACAGTACCCGTGTGGCCACTCTATTCATGATGGAGTGCTGGCGCTTCATTTCCTCCTGCTAATGAAGTTGGTTTAGCAGAACAGTCTACTCTACGTGTGCTTCCTACTTTGTTGTAAATGTTGTTGCCGGCATCATACGTACACTTGTGTACGCTTCCGAATCGCGGACGTAGTTAGGAAGCTTCTAGAAAGTTTGTTATTGACGCAATTTTGGCACTTCATTCCCTAAGATGGTTTGTTTCGCGCATTGTTGCATCGGATATGAAACTTAAGTATTTAATGAAATCAGATAAGATTTTCTTATAATACTAGATTGAAAAGACTCTGTCTTTAAATGATTTGAAATTACCATAACTTAAAAAAATTTTATGTTCAAACTATTTTTCTTTTGTATGTTAGGATTATGGTGTACAGTAAAGTATATTTCTATTCTATTCTACTTACTTCTTCTTTCACTTCTTTCTCCTGCCCTTATCCCGCTCTAAGTGGGGTCGGCACAACATGTTATAAACATGCTGTCACACAATTTGGCTGCGTTTTTACGACCAGCCGCCTGTCTGACGTCAACTTACCTTAATCGTATTTTACGACACCTTGGTAAGAAAGAGGGTGGTCTATTCTACTAAACCGGATGCCACAAGGAGGTCAACTTACCTTAGTCACCTTTTACGACACCGCGGTAGGAAATGAGATAGGTCTATTCTACTCAGCCGGATACCAGCGGAAATTACCGTCATAAGAAACTGTCACTAACTCCAAGCACTAAAAACTAGGCTCAGTACTTCAAAAACCAGGATAATATTGAATATTATTTATGTAAACAAGGAGCTCTTTAGAAACTAGTTCTAAGAGTCACACACACAAACCACCGTTACCTCACACACGTTTGCTAATTCCTACCTGTCGCTTGTTTTTTTTTTAATACAATGCATTTTATTCTTTATACTTTGGAAATACGACTGTTTATTCTTTGTATCAATAATCCGTTTACACATATGTTCCTTCAGACGAATACGAATTTTAATAGGTATGTTTTAAAGTCAAAATTTGTTTGAACATAACGTTCCTCATTGAAACGGATCCCGTCGGTTGAACAGTGGTCATTTAGATTTAAACTCTAATGAGATAACATTAAAGTTGCATTTATCTATTTGTGAACGTTGCGTGTCTGCCCGTACCAGCCGGTGCCAGGCGCGGCGCTCGCGTCGAATACAGTTACAAATTACTTGTGTGTATCGATTGTTGCACGTAGTAATGTCTTTGGTTATGAAACACCGGTTTTTGTTGTTTCGGTTTTGCCAGTGATGCATCTAACCGGTAAATCGATTCGACGAACTTACCTCGTTTGGTATATCTACTCTAATGGCGGATCCATTTGGGTATTATTATCAATTAAATGCATTTGGCATTTAATATTGCAAATCATGTTCTTAATTTAATATTTTTGTTTACATTAAGTATAATTTGCTTAAACTGTAGTTATATGTCAAGTGTCATGTAAAAGGCGAACACGCGAGTCAAGAAATTTTAATTTTAACTTAAGTTCATTAAAAATTATGTGAAATGGACCATTACTAACAGAATAAAATGATTTCTTTGAATTTATATTTACGCGATGGTACTCTAGACTTTTTAAGACCTAACATAAAAATGTTGTAGGTACGTTATCATTTAAAGTTTGTAACAACGTCAAATGAATCATTTTTACACATTCGCAACACTGTTTTTTTTTTTTCTATCATAGAATTCCGCAATGTAACGCCTACTTCTATAAATTATGGAAAACATAGTATTAATGTTAATACACAAGTCGTGAATGTTTTAAAACTCGTAATTACCAGAGCAGGTGCATTGGTTCAATGTCAGAATATATTAACTTGTTATGGCGGTACAACTGAGCAAATACGTAATAATGGCGTTCGAGTCTGACAGGTCATATGTAAAATATATAAAATAATATTACATATTATAAAAAAAGAGCACCGCCGCGTCTATCTCATCATCCTCTTGCCCTTCTCCCACTTTAAATGGGGTCGGCACAACGACTGGCCACCTGTCTGACGTCAACTTAAGTGAGTCGCCTTTTGCGACACCTCGGTAGGAAATGCGGGTGATCTATTCTACTCAGCCGGATACCACACGGTGGATCAACTTACCTTAGTCGCCTCTTAAGAAACCTCGCTAAGAAATGGGCGTGGTTTATTCTACTCAGCCGAATACAACATGGCGAGCCAATTTGCTACCATTTCCTAAACTACTTGTAAAATGTTTCATGGTGATGTGAAATTATGGCATATCTCTACTTTTATAATACATGCGAAAGTCTATCTATCTGTTACGCTTTAACCGCTAAGCCGTTGTATTAATATTGATAATATTTTACACAATTAAAGCTTATTTACCGGGTTACCATACTAAATTAAAAAATGCCATTGTTCCTTTTCACAGACAATACAATATTGGTATTGTAACACTAAAGTGACGCGCATGAACGCGACTGCTGCTGGTTTTTGAATATTTCAAATGTGAATTTTGATTACGGGAAAAATTAATAAAACATAGCACGACTTCATAATGTGAAGGTCCCGGGAAATTTTCATTAGCGGTCCGGGGAATGTAATTTACGCGACCCGCGCCCCTACCCCTGAGCGACGCTTAATTATCACCTTTTTATTGTTGCAGGTACGGACAGACGGTATGACTCGGACCTGGAATGTGTTGGCATCAGTCTGGAATTATTGGTCAATATGCCGTTATTGCATTTACATCCATCAAAGAATATTTAAGACAAAAGTAAAAACAGTTATTTCGCAGTTGGTATGTGGCTCTCTTTCTCAAAAATAACTTGAGTAGCTACCTACCACTTTATAGCATAACAATATTATAATCATAGTTAATGTATAGAACCGGCTATACTCGTGTTATTCTATCGGGTTAGCCCTACTAGTTTCGAACCCATCCGCGGCACTTATTCATGAGCTCTTTACACGACGTTATCGCGGCGGGAACTGAAAACTTTAAAATGTACAAATATTATAATCTATATATATTTTAATCTCTGTACGATTTTTATACTTCTATAAGAACACTTTTATAGTTGTAACTACGTAAATGTATAAAGATTCTTTTTTTAATTTTAATTCTTCAATTTCATTTTTGATACAGCTGAATAGAATAGATTACTCTAATTTCTTACCTAGGTATTTTAAAAAGCGACTAAGGTATGTTGACTCGACGTGTGGTATCCGGCTGCGTAGAATAGCTCATCCTATTTCTTATCGAGGCGCCGCAAAAGACGACTAAGGTAAGCTGACGGCAGGCAGGCGGCCGGTGGTAATACCTTGCCAAATCATGACATGTTTATAACATGTACCGACCTCATTTAAAGTGGGATAAGGGTATTAGATTGATGATCTCATTTTTGTTATACAATTAAGCATTAATTAAAGGAAAATTTATAGCACAAAGAAACAAAATAATAATTTCGCGAATATCCGCAAAAATAGATTTTAGAAGTGTGTTTTCCCTACTTAAAACATTACGTAACTATTTTGCAATATGTTACCACAATCTCGCATATTCATACCATGTCCAAAGACTGTTTATAAATGAAGTCAACTGTTTGAATTATCACATGGGGTTGCCAGAGTTCAATTAATTTTCACTTTCCCAACACAATATTTATTAAATTGCATTGTACATCCATACTTTAATGTAGATATTAGTATTACATATTATGTTTATACACCACCCATTAAATCACCACATAAATTTACAAAGTAACAACTATCTACCAAAGATTTATGTTCTCCGAAGGACGATATAAGATTAACTTCATAATTCTTCGCAGTTTGTAATTATAATGATAACGCATATTTTTTGTACACACAAAAACACATAAGTCTTAAAATAATAATGTGTGTTATAAATATAATTTGACAATAATAAAAAGCAATGTATTTCTCATTAAATTATCACTTTGAAAACTGTGCTGAGAATATTAAGAACAATTAATATTTAATTTCTCGAAAGTTTTAATTACACTTAAAGTTGGTAAACAGATGGGCTTAAAATAGTGAAATTAAATTCGTGTAAAATATTTTCGAGGTTTCTTTCATTTACCATGCTAAAGTCATAGGTATCGTATTTTTACAAAGGAATCTATATCCATGCTTCAATATGTCGTATTGCCTACGGAAATGCGGGTTTGATGTTCGTAGGAAATATATAAAGGTAAGCCGGAAAGCAACCTCTGAAAATTCGATCAAAGAATCCGGAAAATTCCGTATTATTTGTAAGAAGATTTTTTCCTTGTTTACGATCGTGGAATTTTCCTACAGATTCTACCGATATCATTGCTCGGAAATCAAGTTAAGCGAAAAACAAATTAGATATAAAATCTATTATAGGATTGTAATTCGTTTATAAAAGAGTAACATGATATAGCGGTATCCTCATAATAAGGAATTATGATTATAACAAATAATGTAGTCTCACCACTATCATATAACGTTTCTGCTGATAAATGTATGTTTATTACTCTTTCACGGCGAATCCGCTGAACCAATATCGATGAAATTTAGCATAATTATTTCTTATACACCGGGGTAAAACATAGGCTATAGAAATCCTTTTAATTCATCAGCAATAGGATGACATTGAAAAGTGCCATTTATTGTCAACTTATTACGCGACAAAAGTCCACGCGATCAAAGTTGCGGCTAAAAGCTAGTATGTAGTTAAGTATGGCAATATACGAGTAAAAACTTATATTTCAATGCTTTTTTTAATCAATTCAATTCAGTTTTTATTCATTAGCACAAATGTTATGTATTCATTTTTATGTTAAATTTAATTTATTGTTTGTACAGAACTTGCAGGCACTTCCATGAAATGCATTTGCAGTTTCCATTCACGCGTTAAATTTAACTGCAAATCCAACTTGAATCAACAAACTTTTAACTGAAATTTGACAAAAGCGGCGATGTTGGATTCCTAAGGTTGCTGGATTTAATCGGCACAAGATCTTGTGACTTGCAAAGACCTTGAGGTGTCTAAAAGATCTAAAGTACCAATGGATACCATGGATTTAAAAAGAAGAATAGACCCGTATTATAAAGCAACTACAGTTGCGGAGCAATTGCTAGTACAGAATATAAAAATCAAAATAAACATCGGCATGCAATCACTATTATTATGGCCCGTATAATTTACGTCCTTGCACTTGACATGAGCGGAACTAATCACAGTATGCATGTTTAAATATACATACATGATGCGCGTTACCTTATCGAAGTGGGTTACATTACGAAGCTATTGTTAAGTTCAGGGCCTATCTGTATATATGTGAAAGTCTATCTGTCTGCATTAACGGCTTATTCCGTTGGATCATTGATGAAATTTGGTACAATTGAAACTTATATACCAAGCTTAAATGCGGGTAAGAGAATTAAAGATTTAATACGGGGATGTTTGTGTATTTTTACCGTTTAATATGAAAGAACTGCGGATACAGCTTGTAAGGAATAATTTGAATATTTTACGGCTGGTCTATCTCTTTTAGCTGGAGACAATGGCATAACAAATTTCAATCTGTTCGCTCAATTAACACTTGAATTGTTTACGTCAGTTGCAAAACTTAGTGTGAAGCGTGTACCACGAATGTTGTACTATTGAATTGTATTAAAATATGTTAGAATTACGAGCTTGAATCCGCTATTTCTATGTATATTATATTCTAGGTATGTTTAGAATATCGATATATCAATGCAAACTTGATTGGCAATATGGGTTGGGTGGGTGGAGAATTTGAAACTTATTCTAAGCAACAAAGTAATGATTAGATTGTTTTGCTAAAAACCGCATTTTGCGAAAATCTATGTAATGCTATGTCGGAGGCGCAATCTTTCTTGTGTTTTATGAATAAACTAGTAATATCCCGCGACTAATTTCTTACACCTTATTACATTTTTTTTTACGGATGTAATATAGCCTATGTTGCTCAGTAAAGATGCAGCTTTCCAATGGTGAAAGAGTTTTGAAATCAGTCTAGTAGTTTTTGTGTGAAAACATTACAAACATATATACAAATTTTTCCTCTTTATAATATTAGTATAGATTGTTAGTCATAATAGGAAACACTATTTCATCTGCATAGCAGAAGGTATGACCATAATGGCTGCCTTTTCAATAGCAGCATTTTGCACGAGTGTAACTTTTCCTCCGAGGACATATTGCGCGGTGCACATCGATTGTCCTGTTTGTATGGTTTGACAATAACTCACGGACAATCTCCGCCGCACCGACCTAACTGCCGCTAGATATATAGTGCCTAGACGTGACAAGCGTTGCGATATACGAAAAATAGTTTCTAGAATTAGGCGCTACATTGCGGAGTTGCATGTTGTCGCCCATGATTTCCGCTTTGTCTTTTATAGCAATATTCATGAAACAAGAGTATCGCGCCCTTTTTGATTAAAATGGTGGCAACACTGTCTTGTTGTTTCCAGTGAAGCCTTCCTATTGATAAAACGTTTCAGTGACATTGAGTCCTTGTTCGTCATTCAAGAGAAGTGTGTCTCGCAGCGGGAATAGTGGTATTCTATTATATCGTGTTATTGTAGAAAGTGTGCGCTATCATGCATAATACAAAAAATAATAAATTACTATGCTATAATCGACGATTCGAGAAGCTCTGTGTAATAATAAAGCCAAACGTATGTTAATTTATACGTAGGGGTCTGTACATATCCCACTGTTTGGCGAAAGACTCGTCTTTTCTTATAAAGAAACCCGCTAAACTGCTCTAATACAGTTTCACATATCCCAGTAATTCTCAAGCTATCAACTCCTTCACGATGTTTTTCTTAATTGGCAAGTGATAAATTTTAACTAAGCACAGAGTCTGGTGACTGGTTGTGATTTAAATCTGTGAGACACAAAGTGAAAGTCACGAGGTCTTACCTCAAAAACACATGCGCGCACATCTATACACAGTGTCCAACTAAATTAAATATAATATTATAATGAAATCATAACCATGTCATTTATTTTTATTCGACTCATACAAAAAGTAAAGCTGAACTGTAACAAAGATCAAAATTTTAACTAAAGTCTAAAAATTGCGAAATCTGAAGTACCAAAGTGTACTACTATCTTTTCGTGTTATTTATAACTTCAATTTGTTGTGCCACTTCTATTAGTTGTATATCTTCGGGTGCTAGATCATTGGACGCATCTGCTAGGATTTATTCCTCAGCTCGGGCTGGCTACAATATTGTACTATATTATAATATGCACGTGCAATATTGTTTGTTAATAGATGGCTTACTATTTATACTTGTTTAGCTAATAACATCCAAAACCGTATTAATAATATAGTATTCGCCCGTCACTACTCACTCACTTTAAATACCTCACCGGAATCCATTCTAAGATTACAGAGTATCTTAATTCATCTTAACAACAGTCTTATGTTTTGAACACTAGTCCCATACAATTTCCAACAACATTCTTATGCTTTAGGCCTTCATTAAGAAATAAACTTGTTACTAATAATTATAATTAAGAACCTTAAAATATTGACCATCCCATTTTCATCCGGTTTTCAATGCGCGCATCAATTTTCATTTCAGTGCGCTCTAATCTATTATAATGTTTTTTGCGTCTATTATTTCGTTTGATATGGTAAGTAAACTATACAAAAACGTAATAGCAATCGTTTTGTTACCACCACGTGACCGGAAACAGTCGCGATTGTCGGTAAACGGTCTCACGTGCATGTTATTACATCGATGTCCTTCATTTTACTGGTTTTGACCGTGAATTATTATAATTTCTCGCTTGGCCATTAACTCAGTTGATGCTCGTTATTACAGCTTATTTTGGCAAATATAAGTTATAATGATTGGATATGATGACGGAAAATATCAGAACATATCTAAGAGTATGTGTCGCACGATCCGTGTCAACAACATCGTTTCGCGCAGTCCGTGTCGCCGGGATCGTGTCGCACAATCCGTGTCAACTACATCGTGTCGCACAATCCGTGTCAACTACATCGTGTCGCGCAGTCCGTGTCGCCGGGATTGTGTCGCACAATCCGTGACAAGTAGATCGTGTCGTGCAGTCCGTGTCGCCGGGATTGTGTCGCACAATCCGTGTCAAGTAGATCGTGTCGAGCAGTCCGTGTCGCCGGGATTGTGTCGCACAATCCGTGTCAAGTAGATCGTGTCGCGCAGTCCGTGTCGCCGGGATTGTGTCGCACAAGCCGTGTCAAGTAGATCGTGTCGCGCAGTCCGTGTCGCCGGGATTGTGTCGCATAAGCCGTGTCAAGTAGATCGTGTCGCGCAGTCCTTGTCGCCGGGATTGTGTCGCACAATCCGTGTCAAGTAGATCGTGTCGAGCAGGCCGTGTCGCCGGGATTGTGTCGCACAACCCGTGTCAAGTAGATCGTGTCGCCGGGATTGTGTCGTACAATCCGTGTCAAGTAGATCGTGTCGAGCAATCCGTGTCGCCGGGATCGTGTCGCGTAGTCCGTGTCTCGCATTCGTTGTGTTCTGTACTGTATTAATGTTTTAAATAAAAGCAACAGATCAATTATCTCTAATCCACGCATATACATCTCGAAATATGATAAATTGCTTTAGCAGTTATAGAAGTTAATTTGGATGTTAACTATTGCTACTTAATTTTGCTTATATCAATGCTAAATACGATTAAAATTTTAATTTACCGGTACGGAATATGTGTAGAAAACGTAAACAGAAATGCGACTTGCGAACATATGTTGTATGTTATAGCAGCAATTGCTTGAAATAGTTTTTTCTCGAAACGCGAATTGAAATAAAAAAAAATCTAGATGTAATTTAATCCATATAGTACTTACTTATACACTTGTATTATGAATACCAAAGCCGGCCTGTCTGTCTGTCATAGTTTAATAGCCAATTCGCCGAGGATAGACATATTGGTGTATAAAATAGCTTATATAAATATTCTCCCCAGATAATTATTTTAAAATACCTTTAATGGAGTCATATGTTGTAATAGCATATAGAATTACATATTAATTTCTACAATATTAATTTATGACTTTAGCGGATCAAACATGAAAGCAGACGGACAAATTTTTTGCATGTCTAATATTAGTACGTATTTTCACGAAGGCTCTCGTCACTACAACAGCGCCCTAATGACTGTCAGCCGGAAGTAATCTTCGCACGGATGTGACGTCGTCGCTCTACATCATCCCTCCCCTTTAGCCAGCGTAATCTGTGGTTAATTACAACTATTGTTCCACGGTGCGGTGCATTCCCGGTTTTAACCGCTTTAAGGGGTGTAAAACTGATCTCACTTTGCTTCCCTGAGGCCCTTGTTCACATACGTTTTACCATCGGTTGATTTGCTGTAGTTACGGCATTGTTGTTTAGCGCACCATGGAAGTACGTTAACAGACACTGCGCATAGGACACCGTCGCTGTGTCGATTTAATCTTAGTTTTTACGACGAAGAAACGTGGTAAAGAGCCTTTATAACTCTCATATCTTTTCCTGGCTGTAATCCGTGATAAGAGAAAATTTGTGCATGTTATGCTAAAAATAAAAAAGCAAACCTTTGCGATTTTGATTCTGATGTTATGTATTATACAACAAAGTGCGCCACTGCTTATGTCTGTCGCAATGAATACAAAAACTACTGAACGTAATTTTCCTAATACATACCATAGTATGTAAGTTTTTAAGTGTTTTTAAGTTTATTATAAAGGTTATTAAAATATTTACTTTTGGGTTGTAAAAAAAATAGTTACGTTCAAAGCGGCACTTGCCCTTTCTCTTTAAGAATAAAACAAACATTGTGTAGTTGGTACATTCTGCAGAAAATTCAACGGACAAAAATTTAATACTGTATGAGTCCTTTCACTTTTCATCAATTTTAATACTTGATTCAAGTGCAGACCTAGCTTTCATTTTATACATATCACCGTTGAATAAAATACATTTAGAACAGGAAAAATAATAAAAACGCGTTAATTAAATTTCTCTACAACCTTGCACAAGACAACGATGACTAAATGCAACTTGTTATAGGAATATTAAACGGCAGCCGCCATGTTTGGTCGTAATTTTGTACATGCAGATAGTGTTAATGAATTAAAAGTACTTGTTTATTTGACTTAAGAATAAATTGAATTGAAATTTCATAAAAATTAATAACGTATGTAACTCTGCATATCGGTGTGTAAAAATTTGGTGCTAAGTGTATTAACAAATAAAAAAATCAACGGTTTATAATACTCAGTAAAGCACATAACGCTCTCATTTACCGTCGGTACGCAGCTTACCCTAAAATTATGGCTTCTCCCCACGGGCTTTGTTTCCCCGAATTTTTAATATCAAGGATTATCCCGAAGCCCGCCTTTGTCCCGCCTTCGCCGGATGATCACTTCCTGTATTACGCCTCCGCTTCGTTAAGCCATACTGTAATTATTAAATCAAATCAAATCAAAAACCTTGTACCTTTACCTCTCTTAGGGACATACAAACAGAATAACAATAGCATAAGGTTCTCGTTAAAGACCAGCGCTGCAGCCGTGACATTCGTACTGAGTATTATTGGTCCTTATAAGATCCTTGTTGGACATTATTTGCTCGCAATAAATATAAAAGTAATAATAAAATTATTTTTCTATAATCCGCGATGAAGTAAAATAGAAAATAACTATAGGTAATGCTAAATCTAGAGTAGACAATCCGTTTTCATACCTTATACGTGCAGGATTCGTAAAAACACATGCACAAACCACCACCACCGCCACCACAATACACAAGCACTACATATTCACTATTTATTATTCCTAAATAATAATAAGGAATAATAAACCACAAAATTCACATTTTGCCAAACATTTGTTGGAAAGCTGACATAAAGTTCTTATGACCATAGTTACGAAGTTTTGCACACCTGTAACAAAGAGCTTAAATTAAACATCTGGGAACAACTTGAGATCCTAAAACGTAGAGATAGATAGAGACTCGATAGAGTTACACTTCCTATGCTTTTACTTTAGACGTGTGACTTTATACTTCGGAAAAGGCGTATTTCGTTTTAACATTTTTTTTTTGGTAGTTGCATACCTTAACATTAGCTTCCTAATTAGTTTATTATGTAACATGGAGTCCGCTTACCTTTTACACTACTTAAACCAGTTGTAAATTCACCAGTTGATTCACCACGATTCAAAAATGTATTTCCAGTTTGATATACGCAGGATAATCCAATTATCGATCATTTCTGTCCGTACTTCACAAACAATTAAGGACGGCGGGTATTCCTGATGGGCTAGAGGGTTGTAGACCATGTGGGTCAAGAGCTTGGGAGCTAGGGTCAAGTGACAGGCGTGTTGGTTGCATGTTCACTTTGAAACCTAAACTGATTAATATATGGTCATATTTAAAATAAATGTAACACGCATGTTCGAGTCCATCATCATCATTTTTTTGTCATTATCCCACTCTAATTGGGGTCGGCACAACATGTTACAAACAGGTGTTGTCATGTGTCATATCACATGATTTGTCATGTCACACGATGATGACGTATTTTACGACCAGCCGCTACTCTGATATCAACTTATCTTAGTCGTAATTTACGACACTTCGGTAAGGGTGGTCTATTCTATTAAACAGGATATCACACGGTGCATCAACTTACCTTAGTCGCCTTTTACGAAGGAGGGGGTGGGGGGTCCTTCCATTATCCTCGATTATTCTTCAAGTCTGGTGCTACTCCTTTTGATATGCATATCATTCACAAAATCCTTCCATCTTTTTTTATAATATATTAATATTTAAAACTCTTTTGGTCACATGAGTTTAATCCTCATTACATAATCATCCAACTTAATCTCGTCCTTCACAACTTTTCTATAATGGGCGCAACTTTTAGACTTCCCCTAATTCATATCCAAAATATTCTTGAGGCAATTCAATTGTAAACAACTGTTTTATTATCAGCAACTCTACTGTTGAATGGGAAAGTTACTTCTACCGAGAAAAGCTCGCAAGAAATTAAAAAAAAATTGTATACCCATAAAACATTGTATAACTACTAATTGTCTAAGCTCTTGGTAAACCTAAGTTATACCGGTACTAAACTTAACATCTCTTATTTAGGCCACGTTTTGTAATAAAACAATACCGCGATAAAAATCGCTATATACGCCATCTGTTTTTACAATACATGCAACACTAGCCAATATCTCTACATCTCCAAGGCGCCTAAACCTTTATCAGCACTTTACAGTGTGTTAAGGTTTTCCCTCGTAAATAAGGATTGGTGTCGGAGGTGGAAACGCTTACATTTTACGAGCCCTCGTGAAGGGACAGAATGTCGTGAATATTAACAGCGTTGAGATGTTTTTGCTGTGAGAATCTTTATACTTTCTAGATTGAAACCGTCGTAGCATAGCAGTGAGAACAGGTTCTAATCAAATTATTACTAAAATTTTCTTAAATTTTTCAACAACATTTTATTTATCACTTGTAACTTTATCGATATTTTTTACCTAAAAAATGACTATCAATAGTTCAATTTTCTCATTGTAATCTTGTGTAAGGTCAGGAGAGTATTTAAATTAACACATTATGTAATTCTCAAAACCAAAAAAATTTAATTCTATTGCTTTAATCGGTCATTAGAATGTTATATCCCCAATTATCAATTACCAAATATCGTAACAGTACCTACTTATATCAACCTCATTTTCATAGCTTTTTAAACTGCTGTATTGGCGAAGCTAAAATTGATTGTGGAACTAGAAAGCGATCATAAAGTATCCAATGATCATCAATTCTGAATTTTGCACAGCTGCAATAAAAGCCTTCGGTCTTCCGTCTTTCAACAATTACAGATCATAAAACACGTAAGCAACGATAAAATAACATCACTGATCATTCACCACTCAGATTAAACTTTCCTACACGTCGTTTGTACAATAGTAAACTAAGCTGTAATTTTAATTTATTTGAATATTAACATTCAAAAATTGTTTATGCTTATATTTTTTATAAGTGAAAGTTCATGACTGCCTCTGTGCTTTTAACTCTTTAAACGACTTTAAAGAAGTTCTCAAAAAATAAATTTCACTTTCCTTCGGAAACAGGATTCTTTCTTTCTTCAGAAAAACGGGAGTTTTCGATTTATTGCTTGACCCGGTGTTTAAGCTTTAATTGTGCCAATTTCAATAAATCTAGTCCAGTGGATCATACCAAAAAATTGTCGGATAATACTAAACATACTTTTGCATTTATAAAGGTATAGAATAATATATATGTGACATATCATTGAAGAGTTAAAATTAGTTGCAGTCCTAAATCGATTGTATATATTATTTTGCCTCGTCACTATATGAAAGTCCTACTTAAGCTTTTAATTCCCAACAGCGATGTGGGATAGTCGCTTGTATGACCAAACAACCTTTGTTATCATGGACAGGTTTTCTTGATGTATTGATAAATCCTTTCCAGATTAATCAATACCCTGACAAAGTTATTATTTTTTATATT
Organism: Morpho helenor; assembly: GCA_029227775.1. Taxonomy (NCBI): domain Eukaryota; kingdom Metazoa; phylum Arthropoda; class Insecta; order Lepidoptera; family Nymphalidae; genus Morpho; species Morpho helenor. The sequence goes on along the minus strand of JARGCU010000034.1, from coordinate 225,012 downwards.
TAGACATCAACGAACATTAAAATATCTATCGCTTAATTAACTAAGCAGCTAAAACTAAAATATTCTCTCTCGCACACACACTAACGCACACGCGCGCGCGCGCACACACACACACACACACACACACACACACACACACACAAGATGGGAATAACCCAGTTTATATTCTTGCAATTTCACTGTCACAACAATTGTACAAAATATTGTTTATTTGCAAAATATTTTTTGTCTGTATATTGAATACACTGTCACGCTTCCGTCGAACGTAAATTAAAATGGTTGAAGCGGGATTGGAAAACCAATGCTTTTACTAAATAAAATGTTTTATATCTAGTATAACAAAAAGCTTTTTTATAACATCAACTGAAAAAACTTTAGTAACCACAGTTGCAGAAGTGTTCACTGTAAGTATAATTTTAATATCCATATGTGAATAAAACAGATTTATTGTCATAAAACATGTCGCCCCATCCAAAGAATAAACTAACACGTTCCATGTATAAAACGTAAATTTATTCTTCGGATGGGGCGATGTGTTCGTTGATTTGGAGGAAAACACCTGGTGACTCATTCGGCACTTTTGTTTCAGCTTTTCACTACAAATTTCATTACTTACAATCACAGAGCTGATCCGCAATCCATTAACATAGCCAGTATCACTATTGTGCACTTGTTTCGCTTCGGAGTTTTTTATTGACCGCTTTTAGAACACTGATTTCCCGAAGGAAAAAGTCGCTTTTATACTATACTAGCGGCCTGCCCCTGCTTCGCACGGGTATAAAATATATATCCCATGTCAGTCAGTGTAAAAAAAATGATTAAAATTGATCCAGTAGTTTTGATTTATTCATTACTGCCCGTGGCCGTAGCGTTAAATCTGGAGAAAAATAATTTCGTTTCCCTATACCAAGAACATTTCCTGCTATCTTTGGAATATCTAAATTCATATAGTACATTATTACTTATTTACTTTTATATTTTCCCTATGTATTTTATTTTTACAATTAATTACAGAATGTCTTTAAACAAACTCTTGAAAGAGCGACATCGCTGCTAAAGTCGAAGTGTTATAGGGCGAAGCGCGGCCTCCTCACGGCATTTTAAATATGTCATATTTCCGAAAATGTTCACTTAAATTACATGCTGTAAACGGCCATATTGATCTATATTAAATCAACTATTTATTTAAGGTACTTAATTGGATAAGGATTAATGCTGTATTGTATAAGAATTGCTTCAAAAATAAGGCATTATTTTTCGTAAAAAGTAAACGACAAAAAATGCTTTAGTGGGTTATCCATAAGCGATAGACATATACCATCCCGGACTTTTCTGTAGACCTTTTCAATGTGTACAAATACTTAGTACATTATTTTGATAAATCTCGTAGGGTTTAGCCTGCGTTTGCAATGTAAGCGGAAAAAAATGTAATTATTTACAGAAACCTCAAAAATTACAGTATTTCTCTACTCCGTATTGAATGTTATTATACGTACAAACCTTCCTTTGGAATCACTCTACCTATTAAAAAAAACCGCATCAAAATCTGTTGCGTAGTTTTAAAGTTTTATGCATACATAGGGAAATATGGACTTTGTTTTATAATATGTAGTGATAGTGATTGTTATTTTCCTCGCTAGAGAGCTCCGATCATAAATGCGTCCGATCGCTGCTAAATTGAAATGGTTAAAGGGCGAACCGCGTTTTTTATTTTCGAATTTGACTAATGCTGTTAGCCCTAATGGCTTTGACAGCGTCACCGATAAGACGGGCGAGCGCGGAAGCATCGCCGAGAGGCGAACCGCGACCTCCGACGCGCTATTTATAGGCTCGCGGCGCGGCCCCTGCATTTTAAATCTGTAATATCTTCGAAACTGTTTATTTAAATTACATGCTGTAAAGGGTCATATTGATCAATATTAAATAAACAATATATTTAAAAATTGCTTTGAACATAAGGCATCATTTTTCGTAAAAAGTAAATGACAAAAACTGCTATTGTGGGTTATCCATAAGAGATAGACATATACTATCGCGGACTTTTCTGTAGACCTTTTCATGGTGTACAATACTTAGTACATCATTTTGATAAATCTCGAAGGGTTTAGCCTGCGTTTGCAATGTAAGCGGAAAAAAATGTAATTATTTACGACATCACATTAGAAACCTCAAAAATTACAGTATTTCTCTACTCTATATTGAATATTATTAGACATGTAAACCTTCCTCTACAATCACTCTATCTATTAAAAAAAAACCGGGTCAAAATCTGTTGCATAGTTTTAAAGATTGAAGCATACATAGGAATATACGGACATAGGGACAGAGAGAGAATGCGACTTTGTTTTATACTATGTAGTGATATTATTTATTTTTACAATTGATTAGACAATGTCTTTACATACAACATTCATAGCTTTCTTATCATTAGACAATATAAACTTGAAAGAAGGACATTTAGTTGCGCCTCCGGTCGCTGCTAAATTCGAAGTGCTTATAGGTCTAAGCGCGGCCTCCTCGCGGGATTTTAAATCTGTAATATCTCCGAAAATGTTCACTTAAATTACATGCTGTAAACGGCAATATTGATCAATATTAAATCTACAATTTATTTAAGGTACTCAATTGGATAAGGATTAATGCTGTATTGTATAAAAATTGCTTTGAACATAAGGCATCATTTTTCGTAAAAAGTAAATGAAAAAAACTGCTATTGTGGGTTATCCATAAGAGATAGATATATACCATCGCGGACTTTTCTGTAGACCTTTTTAAGGTGTACAAATACTTAGTACATCATTTTGATAAATCTCGTAGGGTTTAGCCTGCGTTTGCAATGTAAGCGGAAAAAAATGTAATTATTTACAGAAACCTCAAAAATTACAGTATTTCTCTACTTCGTATTGAATGTTATTATACGTACAAACCTTCCTCTGGAATCACTCTATCTATTAAAAAAAACCGCATCAAAATCGGTTGCGTAGTTTTAAAGTTTTATGCGTACATACGGAAATATGGACTTTGTTTTATAATATGTAGTGATAAGCGGTTGCTTCTTTCTAATTCGACTAGATAGTAATCGAGTCGAGGTAGAGGGCTGTATTTTTTAATTCATACATTTGATTTGTTTAGTAATTGCCATAATTGTCATATTTAGAATGATTTAGTTCGAGCATTTTTAGCATAATCTTTTACAATTAATTTTTAACAGTCAATTCACCTTTTAATTTTATTTACTAACCTTCTGCTTGCATCATGAACGTGTATAGAATTCTTAAATCTTCTTTACCAATAGTTATATAACAAAGTACACAATGGAAATTGATAAAAAAATATCGTTATAATTTTCATCCCCGATGCAGTGCTAGCACTACTAGCACTTCTACTTCTTCTAGCACTGTATCTTCTAGTATCAGGCACTCGGAAATGTCGTTACCAGAAGTGGATGTAATGACAGGATTTCTCCGCAATGTGTCTACTTGATGGTATCCCTCTCGTGGTAGATATAAATGTTAATTATTTAATTAGAGCGGCGCGCGGCGGATTACGGGATTTGCACTGAGAGTGGATTGACTGATGTCGCTACCTCTCGCTACCTATCGCTACATGACCTTCTCACCACTGCGCATATAGTTTAATTTACCGGGTAATTGAAATTGAATTATAATCTGCATAAATAAAATGATATACGAGTTATGACAGACGCGCATCACGTAAACTGGAGGTATTGAAATCTTTAAAGGTTTATACTTCTGAGACTTCATCATGTATGAGTTGTTCATGAATCGAAAAACAAAGATGAGCACTACGTGTTCAGTGATGTTTGTGTTCATGCATGCTTCAAAATCGTGAAAATTTGAATATATAATAAATAAATATATGGGACACTTACACACACGGTTGTCCGTTCCGTCCGTTAAGTCAGTAACTTAATACTTGTGTTATGGTAGACAGACAGCTGGTGAATATATACTTATATATTTTTTTAATACATACTTAAATACAAATATACACCCAGGCCCGAAGACCAATAAATCCATTTATAGAAAATGTTGGCCCTCGGCGGGAATCAAACCCGCGACCCGCGGAGTTGAAGGCAGGGGTCACTACCCTCAAAGGAATGGCTTAGCATAGCTAGTAGCATAATAAGCTTTCACCTAGTTAACTATGAGCATTTACTTAAAAATTGCGGTGATGGCGAAATCACGTCACCACAAATCGGCTCAACATACGACCTAGATATCAAGGCATTAGTCGCTACAGTCTCGGCAGAAGCTCAGCTCCACTTTATACCTATAACCCACTAAAATATAAGTTACCAGTTCAGTTATAAATTTTGTACCCTCATTAAAAGTTATTGTTTTTAAATGTAATCGAGTAGCCATGGATCAGCAACAATACATGTCCTGCTGCATTAAGCACCTCGCATCATCACAGACAAATATTTTCTCCATTTCTTGAAACAGAACACTTTTTAACGTTTAACGTGAAAAGCTTGCTATTTCTTCAGCAGAAGCAGCAATTAGTCGCAGTATAACCCTGCTAAGCATTTAGATGTACTAGAACGTAGTATGGAACGTCCTAACTGAATTTTAATATGTAACTTCCAATTAACGTATAAATTCTCGCCGCTTGCCGTGTTAGAATGTTTCTGTTAACGAAATTACGTGCTAATACCTTCGTTTTGAAAGGCCCCTTTTACGTTGGCTGCAATTTCAATTCATTTGAACATGAGTTAATACAAACTGCTGAAGTTGTTTGAATATAATATAAATCTATCGTTACTTAGTTATCTATTTACTTATTTATCTGTTACTTGGCCATCTATGGTAACTAATTTCAAGATAAGGACACAGAACACTTGATTTGGATAAGCACCTCATTTCTTACCGAGGTGTCGTAAAAGGCGACAAAGGTAAGTTCACCCACCGTGTGGTATCTGACTGAGTAGAACAGACCATCCTCATTTCTTATTGAGATGTCGTAAAATACGACTAAGGTAAATTGAAGTCAGGCAGGCGGCCAGTCGTAAAATACATAGCCAAATCATGTGACAACATGTTTGTAACATGTTATACTGACACCACTTAGAGTGGGATAAGGTCAGAAGGATGATGATCATAATGACCAACAGACATGTTATGTTATGACTGACAGATATTTGATGTTATTGACTGATGACACAAACAAATCGCGTCAGTAACCTTAACCTAGATGATAAAACATCTAGTAAACATGCAACACTAATAACTATGAACCGTGTCTGCGTTCGAAATTAACCTGACTTTAACATGTTAACCTCTGCTATTATAGGAGTTTTTACTTACTTGAGAACCCCACATTCGGTATTGCATTTAACATCGAAATGACATTTTCCATTTCCGATTTCGTCATAGTCAAGCGGGGTGTTATCCACACGTGGTTTAGTAATCGGATACTTTATGTTCTTCCTCCCACGGGAACAAAGTCAACCGCCGGTATAATCCTTTGTTTCTAGAAAAACAACAATATGTCGGAATGTATGACAAGCTACGCACACTGTGTATATTGAATTATCACTGACTAAACTTGGTTTCGATCCAATAAACTCAGGTAACGGTCCAATGTTAGTCATATACAATTATCATCCTCCTGCTCTTATCGCACTCTAAGTGGGGTCGACGCAACATGTTATAAACATGTTGTCGCATGATTTGGCTACGTATTTAACGACTGGTTGCCTGCCTTATGTCAACGTACCTTAGTCGCCTTCTAGAACACCTCAGTAAGAAATGAGGATGGACTGTTCTACTTAGGCGGATAGTACAGCCGGCGGGTCAACTTACTTTAGTCGCTTTTTAAGACACCTCGGTAAGAAAAATGGTGGTCTATTTTACTCAACCGTATACCACAAGGCGGGTCAACTTATCTTAGTTACGACATCTCAGTAAGAAATGAGGATGGTCTGTTCTAATCAGCCGGTTACTACGCGGCGGGTCAACTTACTTTACTTGCCTTTTACGACACCTCGGTAAGAAAAAGGGTGGTCTATTTTACTTAACCGTATACCACAAGGCGGGTTAACTTATTGTAGTCGTCTTCTACGGCATCTCAGTAAGAAATGAAGGACCATCTTTAGCCTGTTCTGCCTGTTCTATTCAGCTGAATACTAAAAGGCGGGTCAATTTACTTTAGTTGCCTTTTACGACACCTCGGTAATAAATGAGGGTGGTATATTCTACTCAACCAGATACCACACAGCTAACGAGTCATATATAATCTAGACAAATAATCTAAAATATTATACTAAAAAGTAAATCAACTTCAAAAGAACCTTTAACTGACATAAATCAATCTTAAATTTTCCTTAGAGTTTCATTTACGTCACTCGATACTGTCTCGTTGGATCATTAGTGACGCCACAAGCAGTACCCACACCAGTTACGTGTTGAGTTCCTACCCACATGTTCTGTAGTCACTCCTACGTATATGGTAAAGTGCGATGTCGTCCCGCCGTTTCTGAAATGAATTTTAGCTCTGGCAAATGGCAAGGGACTGAAACGGCGACAGACGGAGACAGCAGGGAATTAAATGCAAATGCGAGCTGCACGACTTCGGAGATATTGCAATCCATCCCGACCGGGGTGTGAGGGCACGTCTTCGTTATCTAACTACACGTCTAAAGAACGTATAATTACTGCAACGATATTTATAACTTTTACTTACCCATCGTCAATGTACTGTTTGTGCTTATCAATCCAAAACATACATAAATAATGATAGATTTAGCTACCCCTCGTACCAACCCCCACATACAAATACTAACATCACTACCAGACTACACTAGTGTAGTGAACGTGTGCAGGACTAGCTCTGCACACATTCACTACCACGATCTTTCCAATCGAAACGAAATATTTGAAATCTCGCACTAATCACACAGTAGATATGACGACAAAATCAATATACTATATCAATATTACGCGTTAAATATAACCGTATGGTATCCGGCTGAGTAGAATAGACTACCCTCATTGCCGAGGTCATTACCGAGGTGTCGTAAGAGGCGACTAAGGTAAGTGGACCCGCCGTGTGGTATCCGGCTTAGAAGAAAAGACGATCCTCATTCCTTACCGAGGTGTCGTAAAAGGCGACTTAGTTAAGTTTACCCAGCGTGTAATATCTGGCTGAAAAGAACAGTCCATCCTCATTTCTTACTAAGAACTTCTAGCCGACTAACATGTATATAACATGTTGTGACGACCCTACTTAGAGCGGGATAAGGGCAGGAGAGTGATGACGCGTTTAATATGCGATCGAATTATACAGTTATTGTATAATTTATTAAATTTATAAATAAAGTTAAGATAAGTTTTAACTGTGTTTAGTAAAAAAACACTTATTCGCAAGCGGCTAGTGAGTAACCCTACGTTTATTCTCTTATCCCGGGCCGATATGCCGGTCGAGTGATGTCAAGAAGCCCTTCGGAGCTGATCTTATAAAATTTTATCGCCGTCGTTATAACGGACCAGCATGCCGCAGTTTCCTATTTATGACAGCTTAATAGGTATTGTGATAGAAACCCATTTAATATTGGTTCTATTATACTCAGGCGACAGGTTATTAAATAAGATAATTTTATAAACATCTTTCAAATTCATTATGATTGTGTAACGAATTTGCTTTCGTTTGAAAATACCAGAGTGCTTTTGAAAGCCTATTTAAATAAGAATGTTTCGACTTTTTATTTGTGCTCAGGATTATATTAGTAAAAAGTATTTTAAAAATGAATATATCTTTTGTTTATTCAAACCATTACTTATTTTAAAATGTGTTTGTAATACGCATGGTAAACATAAATGTTTCCAAAAGAATATTTTTTGCTGTTAAGTACTTTGAATTTAACTATTACAAAGATGTTCGAAACACTATTAATTTTTTCTGTAAGAATTGTGAACACATTTAATATTTACTTGTAATCGAGTTCAACATTTAAAGCAGCTCTAAAAAATGATTGCTTTTAATATCTATAGCCAATAATAAGCGTATTTTTATTACTTCTTAAGAATATTAAGCCCTCTTAAGTAATATTTTATTATGATTCTTGAAAATTTTAAAGGATATTTTAAATATCATGTAATAATGATAAGTTTTTCTACTCGTATTTTTCTGGACTCAAACGCTGCAAATTATTCGCTTTCCATCAGGCGTTGGCATGGTTTATCTGTTTCATTCTCTCATATCATTTGTCAACTCAGGCGCTGCTATAAAATTTATACTGCATATAAAATATATGCATGACATAATTTACACAAGCCAAACATCTCTTTTTAAATCTCCCTCTTGTCTCATATCCATCTACATTTATATTTAACACTTGTTTGGTCACGTGATTTTAGTCAGTCAAGCGCTTTATCGTACCTACTAAAAAAGCTTTTTATCTATCTACACGACGGACATATAATAGTCCGATTATACATAGTATGTACGCGGCGGGTATTCGTTTAATAAAAGCTGTATGTTGGTACAACTGAACCGACAAGCAATTTACGAAAGCTCAACGGGTGGTAAAAAGCTTATGAGTAGACTCGATGCAGGCGCACTAATCCCTGAAATTGAGGGATCCTCCCCGGCGGAAGCTCTCCTTTCAATTCTGTTTGTTTACCGCACTTATTGGATTCCTAACATACCTTGAGCCGTGCAAAGTGCTGAGTGCTTGAGATTACATTTCGGCACGTTGCGGTCTTTATATTATTTTGTCTATAATACACTATCACTTGACCCCTTGTCTATAAAATGGCACTACCAATATATAGAACGGAAATGATTCTAAATTGTATTAATTACTTCTTTGATTGGTACCATCGACGTCATTTGCATCGAATTCATTATTATAAATTAAAGTCAATCATATACTATATTGGTCCTTTTTTCAAATTTTGTTGGAAAAACGTGAATTCTTAAATATTATATGTGACATTAAATGCGTCATATTGCAAAAGTAATAATAAAATTATTTTGCTATAATCCGCGAGGAAGTAAAATAGAAAATATATATAATGCTAAATGTAGAGTGGACAATCGGTTATCATACCTGATACATGCAGGATTCGTAAAAACACATGCACAAACCTCCACCACCGCCACCACAATAGACAAGCACTATATACGTTCACTATCACACAGACAGACTTTCCTATTTATGGGATGAATGGGACGTAATTATTCACTTGAATATTTAAGAAATTAAAATCTACAGAGAGACGGTAACTACGTTTGCGATCAAAATCGTATCCAGGGAACGACGTGCTCCCAAAACTTTGCCTCGCTGTGGAGTTTGTCGGAAGTTCCACACCTGAGGGTCTAGCTCTGAATTAGAGATTGCCGCCGATGATTGGATACAGGGAATATGTGAGTCATTGTGCTACCATAGTGCGATTATTATAGCGTAAATACCAACGATACCACACGAGAATGAGATGGTTTCTTCCCTATTTTGTTTTAGGAACAGGGAAAAAAGTGATTCATAATTAAAATTTAGGCGTATAATTTGTTATGACTTTCTGTTAATTGGTTTGAATATGAAGATTTTTATCGAAAATTTCAGAAAAGTCAAGCCGCTTAGGAATTTTTGTACCCCACCTTTGTCGTCCGTTCATATCGTAAGTTGTTTCTCTAATTTGATTTTTTGTTTTTTAAGACCCATAAGTAGGAATGAGAAAAAAATCCGTCAAATTTCTTAATTGTGAAAAATAGTTCGCAATTAGGAAATTGTCTGCTTATTTTGAAAATTCTAATATATTTGCAATGAATTAATGTCGCAAATCATTTTAAATAGTATTCACATTTTTTATCACAGAAATATCAAGTGAACTACGTTACATGTAGCAAAACCAAATCAACTGGACCAATTTTGATGACATTTGATACAATGAAAACATATCGAGATAACATATAAAATTATAAAAACAGCTTTTACATCGGAAACAAAAAATAACACAATACTTAATTGAAGGTAGTTCAACGCCTAATGCGAATGTAATCGCATGTAAAGTGTATTATACTCAGATATATGTTTGATATGACGTAATTCCAATACTTTCATGCAACTCATATAACCCAATAGCGAAACTTCCCCGATTCTGTAGTGAAACTTGCTAATTTAGTTAGCCCAAGTTGGGCGGCGGCATTAGTCGAACAATTACCGGCATTTCATTATATTACCGTAACGCAATGGATTATAAGTTACATGTAATTAAGTTTGTTCTTTGACCACATTTCTGTGATCCTTATAATGAGTTTATTCTACGCAAGTTATAGGTTTGATAAAATCAAATTAAATGTATGTGGGCAGAAAAGGGTCAACCACTTACCTTTACGGGATCGGGACTCAATTCTGGATACTCTGGACACTTTCTAAATAGTTTTTATTCACAAATCACAAGTTTTTGAAAATTGCTGTTTCTTCGCGTACGTTGCGTTTCGCGAGTTGCAATCGGCACTTTGCGATATTGGAAAACGTGAGGAATCATATCTCTGTAGAATTTCTGGGATATATGTAACCTATGAATCTGTAGCAATTTACAGCAGCGTGAAGGTTGAAGCCTCAACCCCTCCTTCAAGAAGAGAGGCTTTTACCTAAAATAAAATAAATAAATAAATAAATAAATAAAATAAATAAATAAAAGGGGATAGTAATAGGTTACATTGAGCCAATCAGTTTCTGATAATTTGAAATATAGAGCCGGAGTACAAAAGCCAAAAACGTTTTAGCTTTGATTGTTCTCGCTTTGAGTAATTTGGGTGAAGTGAACGGTGTGGAAATGCTCCCCGCCCACCGGTCGACCGGAAAAATCATCCGAATTTCGATGTGTGGGCGGATGAAAATTTGGCAGCGTTATTCTTATAAATTTTATCTGAAATACTTTACTTTTAGCTTGACTTAGTAAAGCTAATTTTTTATAGTTAGCCACTAGTTTAAAAAGGCTTTTCTACTTTTTGCCGTACATGATACAATTTCTTGAGACAATGTTACGAATAGATGGCAAATTAATTTATACGACATTCTTCTTTGTCTTTAATGCTATAATATAGAACTTATTTATATTTTTATTATATATTTAATTGAATACAATATAATATGGTTGATCAAATCATATTATAAATATTGTGACACACACGTTCGTCCGTTCCCAAAGTAATTTAATAATTGAGTTATGGGTGAGAGACAACTGGTGAATATATACATATATAATTTTTAAGTAAATACCTTAATACAAATATACACCCAGACTCGAAGAACCAATAAATTCTTTTTATATAAAGTTTTGACCCTCGGCGGATATCGAACCCGCGACCCGCAGAGCTGAAGGCAGGATCACTACCCACTGCGGTAGTGATTCTACCCACAATAGTATACTATAATAACTAGTAATTGATAGTTTTGTATTTTGTATGTTAACCCAGTACATATTGGTCAATTGTGCCGCTTCATTTTTCAAGCAGATTAACCGTGAAAATATAATAGACAGACAAATTTGCTTATTTTTAATATTAGTTATATTTATAGCAAACTAGCTGTATCCGTGATTTCGCGGTATTTATAATATTGAAATATCACTTAGGAACTATTTTTTTGTTTCAATTCTTGAAAGTATAATTTTTATATAATAATACGGGTTATAAGCTTTAGTTGTACTAAATTTCATCAGCATTAGTCCAGTAGCTTAGCAGAGAAATCGTAAAAGACAGTCAGACATTCGCATAATATTTTTGACGAAATCAATATTATTGTAGAAATAACCAACAGTCAAAAGTGTTCACGCGCCTGATTGTCTTAATATACATATACATATTTCTACAACTTTTCTTGTGAGATTGCGCTGCGTAAAAAGGGTCGATTGTTCTCAGACTCGGCAATTTGCGTAAAGTGAGCACTTACGAAGCTGCTTATCTGTTTCCAATCAAAAGATATCGCAAAAGTCACCCGTGTAGGTCTGCCGGAACACCCGATGGATATTGGTAACACAAATACAATCCATTTTGAAAGATATCGAACTGAAGTCTTACACATCATTTCCTTATTCGTTTTTCAAACAGAAAATAGGTGTATTGAGAATGGAACAACGTGAATTGATTTTATGGGGTACTTTAAGACCCGAAACCCCAAAAATGAGGGTATAAGAACAGTTGGGGATAGTTAGTACTGATTATTGTGTGTGTAAGACAGCCCCGTGTCGTCTAGGTCATAAGATATGTCTTGATTGATATTTGTCTTGCATACGTTAATAGGTGAGTTCTAAATCATTAGTATGTATCCATGGTAGCGTAACATACAGACATAATGGCAGACAGTTATTCTGTTTACATATTATCCGTTTTTACCTAATTAAGTCAAGATTGATTGTAACAATTTCTGAAAATACCAGCGTTTTGTAGCCCTTCTATCATTTGTTGACATCTGACCTTAAAAAGAAACAGTTATATTCAAAGCATACCAAGACCGATGTCAACGTAGCTCTTCATCAGTTCGCACAGTTCAATCGATCCCAACAAATACCAGTCGGAATTTACGTCGCGTCATGCATATTGTATGTACCTGGAACCCTATAATTTCATTCGTCGCAAATTACGGCTGAAACATGTTGTTCCACGCAGCGGGACGTGCGCACAGTGTATCTGATTCACGCAACAAATCCACTTTCATGTTCAAACTCGATGAAAATAAAATTAAATTGTCAATTTCCATTTTTATGTGTGTATTATGATTGTGCTTTGTTTTTTTATGCTTTACATCACAATATTTGTGTTTAATAATTCTGGAATGAATAAGACACCTTGGCTCTTAACTTGCGAACACGCGTTGAGGTCGAATTTTACCGCGGCCTTAAAACGTGCGCGCGAGCTTTAACCTGAATTCCTGTACTTCCAGAAAATTCTTTAAGATTTTGTTTAGAAGTTAAGCGGATTCTAGTACGTTATTTTAGCTCTGAACTGGCTGTGTAAGCGCTAATGAACAGATTTAAATATTGGGTACAGGCGCATTTTGTTTCTATAAACAATGTAAACCCGTACTAGGGCTACTGTATAGTTCTGTTCGCAGCTACTCTGTGACAGAGAGCTTCAATATTTAATGTGCCTGATTAAACACGAACCACTGTCACTATGGTTTTATTGAGTTCAACAGAAGGACACGCGTGCGGCGTTTATCAAGTTAATGCTTTATGTGTATACGATTGAAGTACGTGCAGAGCTCAAGTTACAAATAACTTCCTTACTTTAGTAGACGTATAATTGAATTTAATCAGAGTCATTAGAATGATAATCGGAAAGACAGGCTGAGACGGATTCCTCGCTGATGTGAACCCGTCAATAAAAACCAACCGTCAATCGGTTGGCCTCGACCTATATGTGCCAAACGATCGAGAACAATCCATCAGGGGCGGGCTAACTGCACATTATGGTAATGCGCGGACCCCGGCGATACCGGAGCGAAATGTTGTGTTATCCCCAGAACGGCCCGAATATATCATCTGCGGTATACCGCTTTGATCTGTTGAATAATTTACACGGCCGTAATATCTTTTTTACAGCTACACGATATATTTTCTTACGGCTCACATCGCGAATGGGAAAATACGAATATGTGGAAACAAACGAGTACCGCGTACTCATAACTTTTATTTACAATTCGTCATTGCTTTCGTCTGCAAGGTCGAAGTCAAATGGATTCAAATTGAAATTTATTTTGTCCACCATTTTACAAGCCTTCTAGATAAGAATTAGTATCTGGGAGCAGCAACCAGTACGTAAGATTACATTTATCATTTCTAACTACACTTCTGTAAATGATCACCATAGAAAAGGATGTAGTTATGGAAAGAGCTATGGTCAAAGCATAACTCGACGTAGAGCGCGTAGAGAAATTTGGTAATCGTTAGGACTCAATAAACCACGAAGCTGAAGTACTAATGAATGATTGTCAGTAGGCATGTCGACTCTATCAAAGTCACATTTCCATTGCTTATACATGGGACCTGTAACTTTGTTCCTCGGATAGGTCGAAATTAAGATCGTACATTTCCTAAAACACGAGTTAATACACTTCCTATTCATCTCAGAGGACCTATAACGGGTCACAAGAAGATGTCTAACATAGTTATGTTCGAAGGTAAAAAGGTATTCATTAAACTAGAATGGCAATTATAATAATATTCCGCACAGGAACAAGTTTATAATTTCAGCGCTACGTTTTCTTGATTGACATTATTAATATGTAATTATTATTGGTAAATAATTGCTGATTGCATTTCATTTAGATAATGATGGACTAATGGTACTGGTCTTTAACGATCAATACTAATACTAGTAAATTGGTGCAAATAATTCCATCATTAGACAGTCTCCAGAACCTTTCGTGTACATCGGTAGGATATACTGCAAAAAGGAGACACGTAAATGGAATTCAAATACTCTTGTAAAGTTACCCATTGTCCTCGCCGACTCAGTTATGTCCAATTACGACAGTCAGGTTGTCCTCACATCCGCACATAATTAACCTTGTTATACCTCCGCAACTCGCCCCGCATGCAATCTTGTTACAAGCATCCCTCCCGTGCATCCCGCCTGCACTCAGCTTTATTAAACTATCTTGAAGCGATACTGAAAGCTGTTACACTATTGTTTTCTATAGTACAAAGGAACATGAAATTATTTTAGATAGAAATTAACCTTCTTTTCTTGGTACGTTCGTTTTTTGGTAGTTACGTTAAACGAAATAATTCAATATTTCTATCCCTTTTCCGTATTCTTGACGCCAAACATTGAAAAGTATTTCAGTCTATCGGTATAAATATTTCAAAAAAATTAACAAATAAACATGCAAATTGGTAGTTTAAGGTACATATTGAGATCGTCTTCTTACTAATAGTTCAATCAATAGCATAATTATGCAAACCCCATTTAGTTATATTTGTCCATACGAATGAACCACATCGAAGTATTTTGCATCACAAAAAATCATTAATATTCCGCTACCCATATGTCACTTAAAAACGCTTTTGAAGTATGTTTGCACAAAGCCATGATAAAATCAGCACTAGTTAATAATATGCATTGGTATGTTTTAATAGATGTTAATAATGTACCGTAAAGTTATATTAAAAAATTATAATAAACCTGTGCCTTTTAAAAGATAACTGTGAGGTCGACTTAGTTCGAGAATATCCGACGACTACGATGCAAAAATTAAATCAAGGTCCTCGCTGCAGTCCTACTTAATTAAAATATCTTGGAAATCTGTGCAATGTTATAAACTTCACAGTATTTGCTTCATTTTTTATATTTCATCACTGTTTGGTGGATCTTTTATTTGTTAGAATTTTCGAGATGTTTTTATTTAACGTGTTTTTATCACCTAATTGTAACTGTGGTATATTTTAAACTATGATTACATTTATTTTGATATGATAAAGAATTTGTCCGACACCATTTTGAATGCATAGAACTTAAATAGACTTTATAAGTTAACTAGTAATCGGTCCCGGTTTCCGACGACTCTTAGTTTAAATTTAACCTTTTTTTTATTTAATGAAAACATATACATAACATATACATACAATAAACATGAAAACAGTTATTTATAAGACAACATACCGAAATAAATATATTGCAATTAGAAATACTCAATGTCATTTGTTGTTTTGAAAACAATTTTAAAACTCGAAATAGAGTTATAAGTAATATATCGAATAAGTCAAACATTTTCCTTTAGATGTCGTGAGTTACGTGTTACACATCTATATTATATTGTAATATGTGCGTTAGATAGCTGACTTATTGATAGGTCTGCACCACTGCGCCATTGGAGTCTTATTTCTCAGCGTACGAGTAGCTGTCATTACCAAAGCAAGTTTAAAGTGTCTCGCGATTTGGTAAACAAAGGCTTTCCTTTGAGGCAATAAAAGTTCCGAAGTAAACGAGTCAGTTTAATTTATATCAGGGGCTTTAATTACAGATACTCCGCGGTAAGTTTTTCAGGTGAACCGCTCTTTGTAGTTCGCTTGATTAACTTTTAAGTACACAAGAGGTACGGCCACCAAACTAGCGGATGATGTAAAAATATTTATTTATAAAATAGTGATAAATTGTATAAAAACAATTTTGTGTAGGATTTTTACGCAATGTCTTGTTAATAAACGACAGAGGTAAACTCTCATTGGCGGTATACTGTAATTTCCTCAAGTCATGCTTTCTTCTGCAAAGCGCTTAAAGACAATTCATTCCAATAACAATAAGCCATATTCTATCCCTTATTTCCAGTTCATGGAAATGCCAGTATTTTGGAGAATAAAATGACACTTCGAAAATTTTCCCCTAATTTAACATAATTCCCCTTATTACTCCCCTATTCATTATTTTTTTAAAACCTTTCATTTAACTTGCCTTGTATATATGTGTAGGTGGCCTCTAGCAAGTTATATTTGACTAACTTCCCGGGGTCCGTTTGAGCTGAAATATTACCATCTGGCCCAGTCCCGATGACAATGCATATTTATGATAAAGATGACCGGTCGCTTCAACCAGGATTGGCTCCAGACGAGAAAACTCCTTAACGGTAAACAGTAGAGACATGACACAGGGACACTATGTTAAAAGCAAGTGAAAAAATCACTTGACTTGTTCCAATTTATTTCAATTACTTTATATTTGTATATTGTTGCTCTTCCTATGGCCACACCATTAAGATTTGTTAACAAAACTCGACGGTCTAGGGGGCAATAAATTGAATCTAACCTAACTCACTCCATTGTTTTGCTCTCAGTTTTTAGGGAGATTGAAACATTAAAGGGTGGGAAGTGGAAAAGATATATGTAATTTTAGTCTTCAAAAACAAAAGTAATGAGAATATTATTCTGCTATAATCCGCGATTATAGCAAAATAATATACTCATTACTTTTGTATTATGGACCACCGCAAAGTAACGCCTAATTCTATAAATTCTTCAAAAACACAAAGACTTGTGCAAGTTTATTTCACTGGCTCCTTAAGATCTATTTCAGGTTCTTCTGTCCATTTAGTTCTATGTGAATTTTGTAACTTATCAAAGTATTTTAATTATAGTCTACTATTTAACTTAAATTGAATATATTCGATGAGAGTGTTGCCCATTGTAACTTATGGAGCTGAGACTTCGTCGTGGACTATGGGATCTCATAAGAAATGGGTGGGGCACATAAACTGATTGATGGTGAGATACTAATATGTTGGGATGGATGGGAACCTGCATTGGAAAGCGCAGCGGATTGCATTTGTTTACACATTTAAAGATATATTTTGTTTCTAATTCAAGTTAAATTACGCATTCTAAACACTTAACCAATGTGGTATTAGTTGTGAGTTATGACGAGTTCTTAACACTAAAACAAGGGAAATAAGGTAGCAGCTAAAATATTCGAATATAACTGATAGAAATTGGAACTTGTCATCATCTTTACATCCCTCTCAATACTTTTATATGTTTTTATACACCCTTTTACGGTCAATAAGCAAGTATCCTCCCGCAAACAGCCAGTCCTCATGCACGTGAGCATGTATCCTGCGTTACGTAAAGCAAGCCACTGACAAATGTATGAGTGGTCACGTAGTGGACCGGATGCCAGCATCTGTCTCATAGCTCCGCACTCGGCGAGATTACCGGCCCAGATGCCGGGCGCGGCGACTCAGACATTCTACTACATACTTGCTAGTATACCAGATATAGTTCCGTATATATTATAAAACTCAATCATCCACAACGTCAGTATGTCTGAAGAGAAAGAGTGATTCCAGATGACAAGCTAAGTTGTATATTTTGTTAAGGTATTGTAAATTGGTTGTAAATATAACGATTGTTGAAAATGTCGGAAGAAGTGAAACTGTTACGGATTTCTCATCGAAAACGCTGTGTTATCTGTCTAGGTATATCCAAACTATCCATGTTAACATTGTAAATGAGAAATTCGACCTGATTACCAGTCTGTCTGTTATGTTTTTACGGCTAGTCTGTTGGAGCAATATTGCTGAAATTTGGTATACTTGAAGCTTAGTACATATCTGACAAACACTAACTAACAAATAGTACATAATTAAGGTGAATGTTGCAGATACAATCTTTGTTCGGGCAATATTTTCCACCGAGGGTAATCGGGGCTTACTGCACCTGAGGTGTAGGTAGGTGGCAAATTAATGTCACAAAAAGAGAAGATCGGTCGGCCGCGCAACTCGGTGCACGGGCCTCTCAAGTGAACAACAATAAATATCGGTGTTCGGCGGACTAATATATACAAAATAAAAAGGATAATTTGGTGCTTGTGTGTTTAAACTGTATTACGGAACAATTTAATTGGTGATTCCACAATTATAGCTGGATTCATTTTTTGTGGTTATACTCCGGCCGGAGCGACGTGGACGCCACAAATTAAGAAGAAACCTCTAAGTTCAAAGGTCAGTACTCCTTGATTGCTCGGGGTGGAGAAATTGCCGGTTGTCTGCCTATCCTACCTATGCTCACCAACTGCAGCTATCGAAGGCACGCAGTAAGCGCGAACATAGTTCTTGTTCCATTCGAGTCGGATCGTTCGATTAACGAACAGGGCCATAGTATTGTTTAGTACTAGGTTAGGTTTTATAGGCAACCTAGGTATTTTCATTCGGCGGAATTTTCGGATATTTATAGTAAATGTAAATTACGTTAAAAGTAATAACAAGTTTATAATTTTATATAACTCGGATATTATATCGGTTGTTATCTTATTATTTTATAGGCGAGTAATATCGGAAATATAATTTATTTTTCATTTAATCTAGTTCGGTTATTTTGTTCAGGTTACCTACTTAATTTTTATAAAAATGTCTAAGCCATTGTTAAATAGATTTAAAACTCATTATGACTGGTTCGTTCACTCCTTAGACATTGCAAACAATAAAACTTACGAGTCGGTTGTTATTTTTGTGCGGTTACGTAAATTGGAGGAAAGATATACCTTGTTGTGTGCGACTTATGAGGCATTATTGAATGATATTGATGATTCGGATGATGAACTTGTTGTTGAATATGATAAAAAATTTAGAAAAGCGGAGGAAATTTATAATCAACTGGAAGCGATATCAGCGACTTGTCCTAGTTTGAAAAAAGAGCAGGAGGCGCAATCCGGTGCGCCCACGGCTAGATTGCCCACGATTAATCTTACGGTTTTTGACGGCGATGTTTATTCATGGACGAGTTTTATGTCGTTATTTAGTTCGTTAGTTTTGTCTCGGAAGGATATTTCTAAAACGGAAAAATTCCATTATCTTTTTTCTCACGTCGAAAAGGAACCTCGGTCTTTAATTAAACATTTACCTATGATAGATGAGTCATTAGATACGGCATTGGATATTTTAAAGGGTCGATATGACAACAAAAGATTGTTGGCGGACAGTCACATATCTCGGATTTTACATTTACCGGTATTAAATAGGTTATTCGGTCTTAGAACTAAGATTTTAAATCCTTTATTAGAATCAACTCGCGCGCTAGAAAATTTGGGTTTTCCTGTAACCGAATGGAGTTATATTTTACTCCATATAACTCTTAATAAATTACCTTCGGATCTTAAGAGCAGGTTCGAACATAAATACGGCGGAAATAATAGTGCGATGCCAACATTTAATCAATTGTTAGATTTTTTACAAAACGAATGTCGATTAATAGACACGTCATCCCCGGACAGATCGGCTAAAGGAGGTTATCAACATAATAATTATTCGAATAAGAATAAATATATCGGTCGCGTTGTTCATATTACGGAAAATAAAAATAAAACTTTAAATCGGAATAGTTGTTTGTACTGTAATATGACTAATCATACTACATCGGATTGTTTTAAATTTGTAAGACTTAACCCACAACACCGGCGGGATTGGATAATGAATGGTGGGTTATGTTTTAAGTGTTTCGGTCGGCACACGGCGGCTTCGTGCACTGCACATGTGCCATGTGATCAGTGTGGCAATGTCGGACATCACAAGTTAATATGTACGGTAACTCGAAAGGAGAAGGTGAGCCCTTCACCACCGCGACATGCGATGGTTTCGTTTCATCGCAATAAATTCGGTTCAAGACACGACAGGTCATCTGCGAGCAGCGCTAGTAGGAGCCCGTCTGCTCCAGATAAGAGATCGGTGCATCAGTCGAGATATAGGCAGTTCAAGGCCGGACGCCCTTCAACGGAAGAACGCGTGCGCTCGGAGCGCTCGGGATCGCGTCGGCCTCGGCGCGCGCACGATGAGCAGCGTGACACGGCGACAAGCGGTACGTGTGCGTACCCTCGCGACCAAACACAATAGCAATTAATGATTAATAATAAAATTTCGGTTTCGGATAGTTCGGTCGGCTCGCGTGATTCGGTTATTTCGGCACCACAATTATCGGATAATGTTGTGTTACCTACGGTTATCGTTGAGGTAAAAACGATTCATAATTATTTTATAAAAACGCGAGCACTTTTAGATCTCGGTTCTCAGGTAACGTTAATAAAAAGTGATTTTGTCACTCGGTTAGGCTTGAAGCGGCATTACTCACGCGTACCTTTAGTAGGTATTGGCGGTTTGAAGACTGATGATAGTCAGTCAGTTGTTTTGATACATTTTAAACCTAGAAACTCGGATTACGTATTAATTTCGGCTTCGGCGGCGGTTTTAAAGAAACCTACTACTTATTTAGCTCGGAGACTTAATGTTAGTTATAAAAACATAAATATTTCGGATAACGGTTATTCTCACATGCAGGAAATAGATATTATATTCGGTTGTGATATATTAGGTAAAATTTTGAACGGTAGTAAAATTAATTTAGGTAAAAACGGTCCTTATGCATTGGGTACTATATTTGATTTTGCAGTTTTCGGTTCGGTACGGTCAGAAGATAATTCGGATATTTTTGTTGGAAACACTTTACTAGAAGCGGTTGAAAGATTTTGGCGTTGTGAAGAGCCACCTCGGATTAAAATTAAAAATCCTTTAGATATCGAGTGTGAACGTTTGTTTTCATCGACGACGTCCCGCGGACCGGACGGTAAATACATTGTGCGTCTTCCACTCTTACCGGAGAGTGATAGACAATTGTTAGGCGATTCTAGAGGTAAAGCGTTACAACAGTTTTTCTCGTTAGAACGGAGAATGGAGCGGAATCCAGAATATCGCGAAAAATACGTTCAGTTTATGAAAGAGTATTTAGAACTCGGACATATGAAGGTTTCGAGTTTCGATTATACGTCGGGTTTAGAGCATTACTTTATTAGTCACCACGGGGTGTTTAAAAAATCGGGAGATGTAAATAAAATACGGGTTGTTTTTAACGGTAGCGAGAAAACAAATTCGGGCGTTTCGTTAAACGATTGTTTATATTGCGGTGAGCGGCTTCAGAGTGATATTACGGATATCATTATGAATTTTCGGTGGCATCGTATAGTTTTTACAACAGATGTAAAAATGATGTTTCGGCAGACATGGGTACATCCCGATGATCGCAGGTACCAATTAATATTTTGGCGGTTTTCGCCTTCGGATCCATTAACGGTTTATGAGCTAACGACGAATACATACGGACTTAAATCCAGTCCTTTTATTGCGATACGGTGCTTGCATCAGTTAGCATATGATGCTTCGGTAAAAATACAATCGGATACATGTAATGATTCGAATGATAATAAATCGGTTCAATTTAAAGACATGCCGCGTTCGGCGCAAATTATCGTAAAAAATAGTTATGTTGATGATTTGAATGGCGGAGAAGATACCTTAGAGAAGGCTCTTCAACTTAGAGACGAGTTGATCTCGCTCATGAATTCGGCGGGTTATCAGTTGAGAAAGTGGTCTAGTAACGTACCACTACTGCTGAACGGTTTACCGGCAGAACATTTAGAGTCTCCACGGTACTTTGACGGTTTTGACAGTTGCGGTCTTATTAAAGTTTTGGGTATTCAGTGGAATCCAGCTTCGGACAATTTTACTTACACGGTTAATTTACCTTCGGACGATAAAGTTACTCGGCGCAGTATTTTATCATTGATCGCACGTTTATACGATCCACTCGGGTGGATTTGTCCTGTCATATTTAAAATGAAACTTTTGTTACAGTCATTGCTAGGTGGTAGTCATGACTCTCGAAAGGTGGACTGGGATAGCCCTGCCCCTTCGGATATTATCGGTCAATGGAAAGATTTAGTTTCGGATTTACCATTTTTACAACAGGTTTCTATACCTCGTTGCTTAAAACCGGACGGTGACGCCCGGTACAGTTTACACGGTTTCAGTGACGGGTCATTATCAGGCTATGCGGCGGCGGTTTACATACGCGCGGAGCGCTCGGACGGTTCGGCTATCGTGCGTCTACTTATTGCGAAGTCTCGAGTAGCCCCTCTGAAGACGAAACACACGATACCGAAATTAGAATTAAGCGGTGCGGTTTTATTAACTACGCTTCTAAATCATGTTGTTACTGCGATGGAAAGTAACATCAAATTTGACGCAATCGTAGCTTGGTGTGATAGTACGATAGTGTTAGCTTGGTTGCGTACCCCGGTGCACAAGTTGCAAATTTTTGAAGGAAATCGGATTTCGCAAATCAATTCATCTAAAGTGAATATTACTTGGCGGCACGTTCCCAGTGAAATGAACTGCGCGGACGTCGCGTCTCGCGGTTGCACGGCAGCGGTATTATTGCAGCATGACTTGTGGTGGGATCCACATTGGTTACGTCAACCTGCACGAACTTGGCCAAAAAATTATTTAGAATTTCCCTCAGATTTGTTACCCGGATTACGTGTGAAACCTAAAATAATTAATTACGGAATTTTAGATACGGACTTTGATCTTATAAATCGGTTTAGCTCATTTGAGAAATTAATAAATGTGACGGCTTATTTACTTCGTTTTACGTATAATTGTAAAAATAAAAATTCTCGCGTATACGGTAATATTACAGTGTCGGAAAGAAGAAATGTAGTCTTTTATTTAATAAGACTAGTGCAATCAGCTTATTTCGGTGAGGAAATTTCAGATTTAAATTCGGGTAAGGCTATCAAAAGTTATTTACGGCGCTTAAGTTTATTTATAGATAAAAATAAAATAGTTCGTGTCGGCGGTAGAATTAGGGCTTCGGATTTGTCTTACGATGCTAGGCATCCTATATTGTTGCCAGCAAAGGGTAATTTTACGGAATTATTGTTTCGACATTATCATAAGGTTTATTGTCACGTTGGAGCGAATACTTTATCGGCTATTTTGTCTAGGAATTATTGGATAGTTTCGGCACGGCGTGTCACTCGACACATTACGTTCAAATGCATTCAGTGTTATCGGACTCGGGCGAAACCGACACAACCTTACATGGCGGATTTGCCGTCGGATCGCATTAAAGGTGTACGACCTTTTATCGGTGTCGGTACGGATTTTGCTGGCCCATTTTTCATAAAGTCTACTACAATGAGAAATGCAAAAATTCAAAAATGTTATTTATGCGTGTTTGTTTGCTTATCGTCTAAGGCGGTACATTTAGAGGTAGTTTCGGATCTTTCGGTTGAAGCTTTTGTAGCAGCCTTTACTCGGTTCGTTTCGAGAAGAGGACTTCCCTCTTTGGTACGGTCGGATTGCGGTACGAATTATACGGGTACGGATAAGTATTTAAAGGAGTTATATATTTTTCTGCGTAATAATCATTCGCAGTTAGAACGCGATTTAAGTAAAGAGAATATAACATGGTTATTCAACCCACCAGCGAGTCCTAATCACGGCGGACTTTTTGAAGCGGCTGTCAAGTCTGCTAAAACCCACGCTAGACGCGTTCTCGGTGACTCTCGGCTTACATTTGAGGAACTTACGACGTTCTTCGTAAAGGTTGAGGCTATCATGAACTCTCGGCCATTATGCCCTCTTAGTACGGACCCTACGGACTTAGAAGTCCTAACTCCAGGGCACTTCTTAATAGGACAACCACTGGTAGCCCTTCCAGAATATCCATATACGGAGGTTAATATAAATCGTTTATCTCGGTATCAATTAATTCAAAAGATGTCACAACATCTTTGGTCTCGTTGGAGAAATGAATATCTCCATACCTTACAACAACGGTATAAATGGACTTCGGTTTCGGAACCGCCTAGATTGGATGATCTAGTTTTAATTAAAGATGACAATTTAGCTCCACTACATTGGAAACGCGGTCGGTTAGTTAAATTACTACCCGGTAAAGATGGCATTATAAGAGTCGCGGAAGTAAAGACTCAGGGCGGCATTTTGACTAGGCCTATTTCGAAATTATGTCGGTTGCCTTTGGTGAGTGTAAGCAAGGAGAGCCTTGCTTAGGCGGCGGGATGTTCGGGCAATATTTTCCACCGAGGGTAATCGGGGCTTACTGCACCTGAGGTGTAGGTAGGTGGCAAATTAATGTCACAAAAAGAGAAGATCGGTCGGCCGCGCAACTCGGTGCACGGGCCTCTCAAGTGAACAACAATAAATATCGGTGTTCGGCGGACTAATATATACAAAATAAAAAGGATAAATTGGTGCTTGTGTGTTTAAACTGTATTACGGAACAATTTAATTGGTGATTCCACAATTATAGCTGGATTCATTTTTTGTGGTTATACTCCGGCCGGAGCGACGTGGACGCCACAAATTAAGAAGAAACCTCTAAGTTCAAAGGTCAGTACTCCTTGATTGCTCGGGGTGGAGAAATTGCCGGTTGTCTGCCTATCCTACCTATGCTCACCAACTGCAGCTATCGAAGGCACGCAGTAAGCGCGAACAATCTTCTTCTTCTTTTGGTGCCCCTCCAACTAGTGGAGGTTGGCAGTCAGCTTTGCATACGCCTTCCTATCCGTGGCCAGACGGAAGAGTTCAGGAGCGCTCTTAATTCCCGTGATACAATGAATGCTTGTAATTTCAGTTTACTCGCAAATGTTAACTTTCATAAATTCATGGTACGATATTCCTTTTGAGAGCTTTGAGTGAGCTGTTAATCGGCGCTGCAGCGGCTGTTTTGTTAACGAGTCAGGTTATCACGTTTGTTTTCGCCGTTCACGCTCACGTGAACTTTTCACAGCTCAATATAGACAACGTCCGTGCGATCTCATAAAAATGCTAATAAGGCGGCCCACAAACGAAACACTAATTAATGCCTGCGCACACTTTATGAGCTTCCAACGAGGTTCGAAAAGTGTGCGCAGAATACATAGGAGCATTTAAATGAAGTTTGCAGTACTGGTTATATACTCTGTAGATTCTTGCTAGAATAAAAAATGTATTTTTTCATATTTGTTACTTTATCGCTACGACGTACGATACGATAGTTTTACGGAGCGTCAGTGTGATAAGTATCAGTCCATTTCTTTGGTGGTTTTATGGGACATTTTATGTAATGGTGAATTACAATAAAACCCATTAAAGTCCCCAAAACAAATATCTAGGTTAGAAATATTGTACATTGTACGAAGTACCGGTAGGCGTTGAAACCTTAAGGTACCAGAGCGGCGGTAGATCCCCTACGAGGTTGACAGAAGACCTCAAAAATCGTAGGGAGTTGTTAGATCTAAAGGACACAAGATAATGAGGTGTCTAAGTCTCCTGAAGAACTATTATAGTGGACGTGTGACAGTCGAAGAAGAAGTCAGTAATTGAGTTTAATATCCTAAGGACCTGTTTCACAAGTAAACTGTCAGTTAGCTTATTCGGAACATATCTGACACATATCTCGGAATTTTGCGTTTCTCAGGTTTCTGATAGGCTTATTTAGCACTTAAAGTCCGTAATAAGTTAACAGATAGATCATGTGGCTGTAATTTTGATTATCTGCTGGAAATCAAATACCTATTTCAAAATGGCCGCAATTTTATTTTTTTCAATTTTTCACTCTTTCTTTTTCTTTTCTTTTTTCAGTCTTTTTAAAAACATTTATCTGCTGCTTAGTTTATTTGTCATTTAACTATCCGGCACCTTATCAGTAACTTGTGAAACAGGCTATAAGTCAAGTTCGCAGCTATCACTCACCAAACGACAGAGAAATTATAATTAGAGCGCGGCAACAGTCCGCGGCGCTCGTCACGGTCGAGGCGAGGCTCGTCGAAGCGCGGCTGCGACTGAACACTTTGAATTACATCTTTTGAAGTTTATCTCGCGGTGCTTTTACTTTAATTGTTCTAAATAAAGGATTGGCAAATCTATTCTTACGATCTTTTTAATGGGATATTAGAAAAAATGGTCGCTGACTATGGCTATGCTCGGAGTATCGTGTGTTGTGGAGATCCTATGAAGAGACCAGCAGTGGACGTCCAACGTTGACAAGGAAAAAGATATTTAAAAAATACCCAATTCACACTAATATACTAATAACTTTCAAGGATAATTTGCTTGAACACTATTAACGGAATTTGGTAATATTAAAGCTTACTACCGGAATGACATATACTGTACTGGTATACAGCTGAGTAGAATAGACCATCCTCATTTCTTACCGATGTGTCGAAAAAGGCGAGTAAGG
The DNA here is from genome assembly GCA_029227775.1 of Morpho helenor. Taxonomy (NCBI): domain Eukaryota; kingdom Metazoa; phylum Arthropoda; class Insecta; order Lepidoptera; family Nymphalidae; genus Morpho; species Morpho helenor. The sequence continues at coordinate 198,475 of JARGCU010000034.1, read as the reverse complement.
TAAATTGACCCACTGTGTGGTATTCGGAGCAGAATAGACCACCCTGTTTCTTACCGACCGGCCGGTCTTAAAATACGTATCCAAATCATGTGACAACATGTTTATAACATGTTGTAGGACCCCACTTAAAGAAGGATAAGGGCAGGAGGATGATAACTATTGGCATAATTTGGTATCATTAAAATATGTATATAGCGGGATGACATATGCATAAGAAAATCCCATTTTCCTTTGTGATTAGGAAAAACTCTGAGTACATAATTGAGTTTATTTTAACACTTAAGTTTACACGCACAAAACCGCGGGTACGAGTAGTCAGTGTTACGAACTATGACATTAAAAAAAACATAAAACTATATCGGGCTTATTAATTGTTTGTTTTCAAATGAATGAAAATGAAGTCAAAGTTGTAAGATATTACTTGATAATACAGATCAGAGAGATTAACTCCGCTATCTCTTGTCACGTTTCAAAGGAAACTTGTTACTTTGAGTAATATTTTGCTGAAGTGTTCTGGAAATTTCTAGACATAAAAGTTAAACGCAAGGGTGAAGGTTATTGATTTGTATGCTGAATGTGTAGCCTGATGGCGGGGTCTTTAAGCCCTTCGTTAGCAATTTGTATCAAATGCCACGCCTGTGATTTGATCTCTCGTAAATTCATTGAGACATTTCAAACACTTCACTCTTTTGTGAGTCAATTCAGTCGATGTTTTCAGATAAATGAGACGATATTACAGTGTGCTTTATGGTAAACAAAAAACTATTGAAGAAATTAAAATTTAAAGATTTTTATATGCTTGTTACGTCGTGTGGTTATCCACGTGAATAGAATAGATCACTCTCATTTCTTTCCGAGATGTCGTAAAATCGACTAAAGTAAGTTGATCCACTGTGTGGTATCCGGTTGAGTAGAATAGATCACTCTCATTTCTTTCCGAGGTGTCGTAAAATCGACTAAAGTAAGTTGATCCACTGTGTGGTATCCGGTTGAGTAGAATAGATCACTCTCATTTCTTTCCGAGGTGTCGTAAAATCGACTAAAGTAAGTTGATCCACTGTGTGGTATCCGGTTGAGTAGAATAGATCACTCTCATTTCTTTCCGAGGTGTCGTAAAATCGACTAAAGTAAGTTGATCCACTGTGTGGTATCCGGTTGAGTAGAATAGATCACTCTCATTTCTTTCCGAGGTGTCGTAAAATCGACTAAAGTAAGTTGATCCACTGTGTGGTATCCGGTTGAGTAGAATAGATCACTCTCATTTCTTTCCGAGGTGTCGTAAAATCGACTAAAGTAAGTTGATCCACTGTGTGGTATCCGGTTGAGTAGAATAGATCACTCTCATTTCTTTCCGAGATGTCGTAAAATCGACTAAAGTAAGTTGATCCACTGTGTGGTATCCGGTTGAGTAGAATAGATCACTCTCATTTCTTTCCGAGATGTCGTAAAATCGACTAAAGTAAGTTGATCCACTGTGTGGTATCCGGTTGAGTAGAATAGATCACTCTCATTTCTTTCCGAGGTGTCGTAAAATCGACTTAAGTAAGTTGACCCACTGTGTGGTATCCGGTTGAGTAGAATAGACCACTCTCATTTCTATCCGAGGTATCGTAAAGGTGACTAAGGTAATAAGGTAAGTTGATCCACTGTGTGGAATCCGGTTGAGTAGAATACATACTCTCTTTCATACGAGGTTTCGTAAAATACGATTAAGGTAAGTTGATGTCAAGCAGGCGGCCGGTCGTAATATACCTAGCCAAATCATGTGAGAACATGTTTATGGCATGTTATGCCGACCCTACTTAGAGTAAGATAAGGGCAGTAGAATGATGAGCAAATAAAAAATCCCGTTAACCCTTTGGTAACGAAAAAAACACACGATAAATGATTTAAGGTAAAAGATAAAGGCGGGTAAAACTATTATAAAATACATTTAGGTATATGAATTTCGCAATAAAGGGCTTAGTTACCAAAGGGTCCAAATAATTGATAAAAACCGCTTATTCGGATTTTCAATTAATCGCTACCCTAAAAGTTTATCTCGCAAATTGTTGCGTGTCAACCCGCCGACCGCAGCGAGGCCCTGATGGATTCCTATCCTACGTATTGTCAATATATATTGTAAAGAAAGTCCCGTGTCTCTGTCTGTCTGTTCGCGATAATCCTACAAAATGAATAACATATTTTCATGTAGCTTTCCTCAAAAGACAAATTGCTTCAAGAAAAAGATTACCTAAGTTTTTGTGTATATTTCTTGAAATATCATAATAGATATAATATAACAATGTAAAGCGGGTTTAATTCTCACAGTCCGTTAGTTCATATATCTATCTTTTAAGCATAACTTACTTTATTAATTAACTAGCAATTGCCAACACCTTCGCCCTCATGGAAACATTAAAACCATAAAAGTGGTTAAAGTGGGTTGACCTTAAAAGCTAGACATATGCTGTCGCGGACTTTAATTTAGAACTTTTAGAGGGGAACAACTTTGTAATATTTGATTTTTGAATAACTTTCACCGTTTATTGCTGCTCCTCTCCTATTCATCTTAGGGTGATGTTATATAGCCTAAAGCCTTCCTCGATACATGAACTATCTTACACTCAAAATATTTGTCAAATCGGTCCAGTGGTTCCTGAGATTAGAGCGTTCAAACAAACAAACCAGCAAACTCTTCAGCTTTATATATTAGTATAGATTACCACTTTTTACATTTAAAAGATAGTCATGTGCAATTCAATATAATATCGACTGAGCGCCGCATTTTTTTAAACTACTCCTATGTAGCATAAAGGTACAGATTTTAAAGGAAACAATATATTTCAATGAAAGGTATTGAAAGGAAATGTGGAAAGTCAAAATTCAAAGTGGACTCCCCGCAGCGATAAGTGTGTACGAACAAACGGCGGTGCACTTGGCTTCGCGTTGGCTTAGCGACGAGACCGACTTCAAATTGTGTTCTTTAAGATGGTAGCGTTGACAGAGAACTACAAAAGAAACGAAATAAAAGACGGGATCACCTGTACATCTTCTATTTTATTTATTTATTTAATTATTCGGATCTCCAACAGCATAACATACAATATAACCTAAAAAATATACAAATAGTCTTAAATTAATTATGTAGTACCAATTTCAGAAAATCACATCATTCTTCGTAATAATCGCAAACCTTAAAATAAACAGAAAGACAAAAAAAAACAAACAAGAGTATAATGAAAACAGAAAAATAACAATAAGGTTTAAACTGTGAACTTAAAATGTTAGTACATTCGCAATATTTATCTTATCACCTTTATTTTAAGTGTGTTTTAATGAAACGCACTTAAAATAAACCTCCAAAAATACTTTTTGTTTTTTTTTGATGATCATGAAGGCAAAACGTTTTTTTTTGTATCCTATATGTTATATTGTATACGTATTCCTTGTATATAATTTTCAATTGCACTAAGTTTCATCAATATTGACCTAGCGGTTCGAGGCGAAGAAAGCGTAAAAGCCAGAGATTTCTAATTTATAATATTAGTAAGGTAGAGTAAATTGCTACTACTAACAAACAGAACAGGCAAATACAGTTCACTTCAGGCATTATCGATCACTTACCGTCAGGCAAGATACTGGCTGACGCTACCCTTATCCTTATTAAAAAAAATCACATTAAAAGTTACCTTTAGTGCCATAGTATATTTATTCGAATCACACTTTTTCTGCTATCGCTGCCACTCTATCCGAAATATGTCGCAAGTAGTGATACAAAAGTTTCATCTTTGCATCCATATTGCAATCATAAAGTGAATAAAAGCAGAGACGTATATTGGAATCCATTTGAGGATTGAAAGTAACTGACTATGTTCTGAAATGTACTGCATCTCAAGCTGTGATAGCTCAGCGGTGAGGTCGTGCCTCTTTCAAGGACGTTACGAGGTCAAAACCTCAGGTAACCAATGAGTGTTTCTATAAAAACTTATGTCTAACTGATAGTTGCAATTTATCACACACTTTTTGGTGAAGGAAAACATCATCTCTAGATAATTCCGGAGATATGTGAAATCTACCAATCCGCATTGGAGCAGCGTGGTAGGTCTTAGCTCAAACCCTTCTCTCCAGAAGCGGAAAGAGGGAGCCTATGCCCAGCAGTGGGTTACTAACAGGTTGTTTTTACTGCACCTCATAGCAGTTATCCTTGCCTTCTTTTTCAACCTAGGGTTGTCTGTAGCTGGACATATCCTCAAGGTATCTGAATAGCCCACGATTCTGTACCGCGGACGGTGCTCGGTATAATAAGATACCTTATAGGTAACATTCTTCATTTTATATATCATTGGCTGAAACACTGGAATAATAGTGATGAAATTTGTTACAGAAGTTACGATAGAATTATTTTGCTATAATCCGCTTTTGTTAAGAGAATTTATGTAGTGCTAAGTGTAGCAGACAACTTTCACATACCCTAAACAGGACTAGTCACCACACGTATTGCAAAATGCCACGATCAAGAACACACCACACAAGCACTACACACACTCCCTACGACAATCTCTACAATAGTTTTGCTCCGTAAACGTAGCATCATCAGGAGCATATGCTCCACGACAAATTTGTAATGAAATTTGGTATATTTTAACGTATATGATAAAAAAATCCGATTTTTCCTTCATAAACAAAAGAACGCCCTTCTAAAGTCGATGCGCAATTTAGTAGTAATATATATAGATACAAAATAGTTATGTCAATATGTAACAATCCCGATTATACATGTCTCTTTATGCAAACAAATCCCTGATGGCTTTATAGCAGCCGGGCGAACATTGCGGGGTGACTAATGGCGGCGACGAGTCAACTCATAGCGCGGCAATTTGAAGACGGCTGAGTTATGGCTGCCACTTGGAATTGGAATAAACGAAATGGATTTATAAATCTGGCACTTATCTGATGAAGGTCGCACACAAGGTCAAGTCCGTTAGATGATGAATGTGTGGTGTAAAAGGAGTAAGCTAACATTGATTCCTTTCATATTCATTCAAAATATTCTTTATTCAAATAAACTTGTAAGCAAGTGCTTTTAAATCGTCAACTCTACTGCTGGTTCAGAAAGCTGTTCCTGCCGAGAAGAGCCAGCAGGAAACTCGGCGACTGTTCTTCACTACATATTATAAAACAAAGTCCATATTTCCGTATGTACGCATAAAACTTTAAAACTACGCAACCGATTTTGATGCGGTTTTTTTTAATAGATAGAGTGATTCAAAAGGAAGGTTTGTACGTATAATAACATTCAATACGGAGTAGAGAAATACTGTAATTTTTGAGGTTTCTGTAAATAATTACATATTATTCCGCTTACATTGCAAACGCAGGCTAAACCCTACGAGATTTATCAAAATGATGTACTAAGTATTTGTACACCTTAAAAAGGTCTACAGAAAAGTCCGCGATGGTATATGTCTATCTCTTATGGATAACCCACAATAGCAGTTTTTTTCATTTACTTTTTACGAAAAATGATGCCTTATGTTCAAAGCAATTTTTATACAATACAGCATTAATCCTTATCCAATTGAGTACCTTAAATAAATAGTTGATTTAATATAGATCAATATTGCCGTTTACAGCATGTAATTTAAGTGAACATTTTCGGAGATATTACAGATTTAAAATCCCGCGAGGAGGCCGCGCTTCGACCTATAAGCACTTCGAATTTAGCAGCGACCGGAGGCGCAACTAAATGTCCTTCTTTCAAGTTTATATTGTCTAATGATAAGAAAGCTATGAATGTTGTATGTAAAGATATTGTCTAATCAATTGTAAAAATAAATAATATCACTACATAGTATAAAACAAAGTCGCATACTCTGTCTGTCCCTATGTCCGTATATCCCTATGTATGCTTCAATCTTTAAAACTACACAACAGATTTTGATGCGGTTTTTTTTAATAGATAGAGTGTTTCCAGAAGAAGGTTTGTACGTATAATAAAATTCAATACAGAGTAGAGAAATACTGTAATTTTTGAGGTTTCTGTAAATAATTACATTTTTTTCCGCTTACATTGCAAACGCAGGCTTAACCCTACGAGATTTATCAAAATGATGTACTAAGTATTTGTACACCTTGAAAAGGTCTACAAAAAAGTTCGCGATGGTATATGTCTATTTCTTATGAATAACCCACTATAGCATTTTTTGTCATTTACTTTTTATGAAAAATAATGCCTTATTTTTGAAGCAATTTTTATACACTACAGCATTAATCCTTATCCAATTAAGTACCTTAAATAAATTGTTGATTTAATACAGATCAATATCGCCGTTTACAGCATGTAATTTAAGTGAACATTTTCGGAGATATTACAGATTTAAAATGCCATGAGGAGGCCGCGCTTCACCCTATAGCACTTCGAATCCAGCAGCTATATCGTTCTTTCCAGAGTTTGTTTAACGACAAGGAAGCTGTGAATGTTGTATATAAAGACATTCTGTAATTAATTGTAAAAATTAAATACATAGGGAAAATGTAAAAGTAAATAAGTAAAAATGTACTATATGAATTTAGATATTCCAAAGATAGCAGGAAATCTTCTTGGTATAGGGAAAGGAAATTGTTTTTCTCCAAATTTAACGCTTGCGGGCCACGGGCAGTAATGAATAAATCAAAACTACTGGATCGGTTTTAATCATTTTTTTACACTGAATGACATGGGATATATATTTTATACCTGTGCGAAGCAGGGGCAGGCCGCTAGTTTAAAAATATAATTCTTATTACTAGTTAAATTTAGTTATTACTGTCTTGTACAGGGTCGAAGAGTAGCTACGTCTACGCATTCTTATCATCTATATCAGTCCTAACAGTCACGCGTTGGCGTGGCTTACTCTGGTATCGACTTTCTCTCGAATCAAAACTATCATTGATAGTTAAAAAATGTTTCGATTGGCACCTAACTTTACAGGGCTATACGCTGGATCAATCTAAAGATTATCTGAAAATTTCACTAAAATCGGTTAAGATTATAAGGAACATATAGACAAACATTTCTTTTTATATTTACAGAAGATAATCAACACGAATAGGAAATGATGTTGGTCAGAGATACTTTAAATGGAGTTTCTGAAAAATAATGGGACCATCTAACATAACCTTTACACCTACACATCAAACGTCGCCCGCTTCCAGGGACCTTCCTTTAGCTAAAGCACCAAATTCTCCCCAAATATCCGATTAAGGGGGCAGTCTACGATTCTGGACGAACCCTCTTCGTCCCACTTACCAGGTACAGGATAGGATTGTATGACTGTAACTATTATAACTAACTATACTGACTAAGACTTTAATACAGCTAGCTTAACCTTTACATAGCCTTTTGCAGTGCATTTAAAACGAACCACAGTTAGCAAATGACATGTGGGTTATTCACACAGTTTGCTGGAGTTGGAAGTTAAAAAGTGAGTCTAAGAGGATATTTTTTGGAAGTCAAAAGATTCTAAACATTCTTCCGGAGAGATTATCTTTACACGCCGAGTGTAGCAATCACCCCAACATGGCGCACCGTTCCACACTTTCCATAACGACACCCTAACGCCATTTAAATTGTACCTACGAGTTTTAAATTACAAATTGAGAGGAACATTTTTACTAAAGTTTCATACTTCAACCTCGTTATTTCTGAAAACTTGTACAACAAGCACAGACCAGAGAAAACAAAGACTGCCTTGGACATGTAATTACAAGATGAAGTTTATAATTTTAATTTTATATTAAATCGTTTGTGTACAAAGAATTATTTAATTTCGGGTAACTAACATGTCTTAGAAATGATAAATAATTATTTACAAAGGAAGACTTCTTTTGAGTTTTTGTCTTATTTTATAGGCCACTGTCTGCTAGTGATAGATAAATTGAAACTAAAATTTTAGCTTTTTAACATATCGTGCTCCGACAAAATATATTTTTTTAATTAATCTATATGTTGGCCTAGTATATAAGCTTTAAATGTACTTAATTTCATCAATATTGCTCTAGCTGATTAACCGTGAACACGTACAACAAACAGAGAGACCTATAATATTAGTATGGATTTTTATTTGAATCGTCTATCGGCTTTTACTTAGCAATAAGTCTATTCACAAGTCTACAAGCTCAGCTCATTAGCCGCTAGCTGAGCTGACACTAAGTCTGTTCTGATGAATATTTAACCGCGGCCCGACGCAAGCCGGCCGCAGCGTCTGTTCGCAGCGCTGAGGAGATTAACGTAACTCTATTAACGAGAATGCCAATTGGCATGGAGAAGAATATAGCCAATCTAATCTTTTGTAAGAGGTCGGCAAGTTTAATATCTGAAACATTGTTATTATAAATACATCTTAACTTAAAGTATCGTCTAAATTATTCTAAAATGAGTAAAAGGGTTGAAATTTGAATCTGCCATTCTGTTCCAATGATAGGTTACACATATTTTGAAAATTCTCTAAGATATGCAGGTCCCCTAATGACGTTTTCCTTTTAAGCGCGTGATAAATTTTAAATATTAATGAGACCCATAAGTTTAAAAATACATATTTATAGTGTTGTTAACTGTGAAATATTGCATTTATTTTATAACGAATTGGCTAGTATTTATGGTTAATAGGCGGGTCACCAGAGCCAGCCGTAAAATACTTAGGTAAATCATGTGACAACATGTTTATGACATGTTATGCTAACCCCACTTAGAGTGGAAGGGCAGGAGAATGATGAGGCGGGTCACCAAAGCATAGAACATTAGTTAATACTTTAGCATAATACTTTGAAATAATTACTAAGAGACACTGGAATGGGTTTCCCCCTAAAACCCCAGTTTTACCAATAATTAACGACAATTCTATAATTAATATAATAAACCTTAACAAAGCGCTTTTGTTTGACTCATAATAAAATTATACCAAACCGTAGTGATTGACGGATGAACAGAGCCCGGGTGTCTATTGCTTAAATTATAGCAGCGTTATAAGATTATCGTCAATACAGCCTAATCGGGTTTATTAAATAACTTTACTGTTATTAATCTAAATGTTACTCAAATTACAATATAAGAAGCGGCAAGAGAGACGGCTTTTTAATATTAAGAAACTCTCTCTTGAATTATTTTTGTGCATAAATAAATTATACGCTTATTATTATATATATTCATTAGGCAGGCTATAGCTTAGCTAATAGCTTACGTAGAAGACAGGTTTCTCCAATCCCTGCTTCGAGAACGTGGGCGGAGGCCTATGCTCAGCAAAAGGAAACTAATAGTCATCTAGATTTAAGTCATCTTCTAGAATTATTAACTATATTTAATTGTTGGCTTTCCAATCAACGTAATAGTTAAATTTGTAAAGTATACTCGTACCAAATAATTGGCGCCCGTCGTGGGCCTCGGCCGAGATGTAAATGAACCCCAAATACGTAAACCAGCCGATTACATTAATGCCGATGTTGATTGTTGAATATGCAAAGCCTCTTCAAAACTCTGATTGTATACATACATTTCAATGAGCTAACTCACCGCACGCAATTAGGAGCTGGTAACTTGATGCGTAAATACTGACAATTATAAATATCTGCTTTTTACCATCGTTAACGTCCCAGCCGCACGCCAATAGCTAGACAATTTCGTCTTACAAAAGTAATAATAAAATTATTTTGCTATAATCCGCGATGAAGTATAATAGAAATTATATATGGAAATATAGATGGAGATCCACGACCAAAATCTGACTATCTATAATAGTCTATCTCCTGATGATGCTTCGGTTGCGGGGCGAAACGATTGTTGAGTTTGTGATAGTGAACGTATGTAGTGCTTGTGTATTGTAGTAGCGGTGGTGGAGGTTTGTGCGTGTTTTTTACCAATCCTGCATGTATCAGGTATGATAACCGAATATCCACTCTACATTTAGCATTATATATATTTTCTATTTTACTTCATCGCGGTTTATAGCAAAATAATTTTATTATTACTTTTGCATTATGGATCTCCGCAAAGTAACGCCTAATTTTATAAATTAATTTCGTCTTACGCAAAAGTATAGCTTTCCGGCGAAGGAAACCTGAATATCGCCCTATCCGAAAAATAAAGTCAGATGTAAAAGTAATAATAAAATTATTTTGCTATAATCCGCGGAGAATCCTCTCCGCGGATTATAGCAAAATAATTTTATTATTACTTTTGTATTATGGATCTCCGCAAAGTAACGCCTAATTCTATAAATTATTTAAAGTCAGATGTCTCATGTATGTTTGTGATTCGATTAGGGCAATATGTCTGGAGAATACCATCGTGCATTGTTGGTGCATGGTGTTTGGCTCCAATCTTTATCTCTATAAAGAGAGAGGTCTATGGCCATGATATACTAGTGAATTACAACGTATATGTATTGAATGTATGTAATGTATAGCTGACTTATGTTTCGCAGGGCGGGCCGGGCGCAAGAAGCCTCGGCTCCCGAAGCAATTCGTTAAAAAGATACGTTTCAAAGGTACGTCGTAGTGGGTGCTTCGTTTGTGTGATTTAGTGACCTTATTTCCTTTTTCTACCCACTTCTTTTGTGTTCAAAAATAGTAATTTTCAAAGTAGTTTCTCCACAATATTAGGTTCTCTGCAACGAGCACGTAGTTATTGCTTATAAAAACTTTTTATTATTATTCAGTGCCATAGCTAATTTCACTACAGAATACGATGCATCGAATTAATAAGAGAGAAGGTTCCGACCTTTGTTTTTTGAGTTCTAAACTGAGTTTGGCTAGTTAGTTCAACATTCTTTATATATATTTTTTGCAACAAAATTACAATTATTCATATTAAATATAGTGCTTACAGAACTATTATATAACTTTATTTGTTATATTTGTAGATTGGGCTAGTTTTTATCTTCTTTTTCTCGTTACGTGTTTTCTACTATCTGGAAGAATTCTTATTTTTTATGAGTGTTTATTTTTTAATAATAAATTAGTCATAACTTATATAGGTTAGCATTATTTGCATCGAAAATTATATTTATATTATTGGCTACACTAAATTAAAATATATTTACGCAACGTGCGCCATAGATATGTTAAATTCAGAAAGAACTCATACATAACCTTCTGAGGTATAATTAAATTTGAATATAATTTTAATTCTTTAAGTACAAATGTGGGATTCATAAGTAATAATATAATTCGCGATGACGATTCATTGCGGATTATAGCATATTAATTTTATTTTAATCAAATCAAATTATTTATATTATTACTTTTGTATTATAACTCGCCAATATATTATACATTGCCAAAAATTAATATCAGTGGTAAGAAAATTAGAGTAATAATTCGTTTTCTTTCGTATATCTCCAGTTCTGTTATGTCCATATATGGAATATCGTTTATATTACTATAATTAGTTGGCGTTAATTCTGGGATATACATATCTACACACAATACTGACCTCCAACGTACAATAACTATGTATTCAGAAATGTTAATAAACGTATTGTTTATCTTTAATATTTAAATGGGTTAATCTTGTATATATATATTTTTTTACGGGGAATTTGGGGCAGTCTCGAAAAATGTTAATACCTAGGATCAGTCCCCAACCACATAATTATATTTTCTTTTTTTTTCTTTCTTTTTTTTTGTAAAAAATTACCGAGCTAGTCTATGTTAACCAGATACTTTATATAACAAGACGTTACTTTTAAGAATTCCATAGTAATACAGTAATGACAAAAAAATACTTGCTCTAATCTGCGTTTGATAAAAAACGCAAGAAATAGCAAAATAATAATTAGTATAAATAGCAATTAACTGCAACACCGTAACCAGTTTACTTTCTCAAACTATTTTCAAGCGTTAACTAAATTCAAACTTAATTAACTGATGTTTTTGTAACTTGAATCTTATTTTAATTAAAACATTCCGTCATTTGCGAGTCACTCTGATATTTAAGCTTTTGGTAACGCCAAAGGGGAGAGTGGCGACCTCTTCAGACTTCTTTAATAAGAGTAATTAACCCGTGGGTAGTTACAATTTAATCATTCTTTTACAGTACGAGGCCCGGTGATGAGACAGTGCAACGCTTTTGAGGGATCACGGGTTCAACACCCAGTCGGGAACCAATGAGTTTTTCTGTTAAAACTTAAGTGTCTAATTGATAATTGCAATTTAACATACGAAATTCGGTAAAGGAAAACATCGCGAGGAAACCTGAATATCTCTAGAGAATTCTAGGGATATGTGTACAAAGCCAACAACAAAAAAATAAATAAATATGCAACCTGTGCATATTCAGAATGTTCAAAGTGCAGCCAAGGTGTTTACTTCACATCATATTCACACCGACGTGCTTTTGTCGGTGACAGCTTCTGTCAGCGTTTCGCGGTTTAAACTTTACACAAGCACCTTGTTTGGAAAGTTTAAATAACTACTTAGTGCTGCGTCTACTATTACGGAGAGTTCATAAATATTAAATACACGTTATAGTATTGTTGTCGCCATTGACTTCCGCTTTGTATTTTATAACAACACAGTCATGAAACAAGAGTATCGCGCCCTTTTGATTAAAATGGTGGCAACACTGTAACGTGTTATTTCCGGTTGAGTCTCCCTATTGATAAAACATTTCAGTTACATTCAGTCTTAGTTCGCCTTTCAAGAAAAGTGCATCTCTGAACGGGAATAGTGGTATTCCTAATATATCGTGTTATTGTATATAGTGTGCGATAACATCAGAAGTGTAAAAGTTAACTCGCGTCGTGCCCGTTTTCCGTGCATCCTGATTTACGGCAATTTTTGCTTTTTAAACTTACTCTCATCTAATTTTAATAAAAATCATTTCTTGATTTGTATATTTTTGCGTAAGTAAAAAGTGATTACAGTTATATATAACGTATAACGAACGTTTCTGGTGAGTCAGTAAGTTTCAATTTTCTTGGTATTAAATAGTACAAAAGTATAGTTTATTTGTTATTAAGTTGGATAACTACTCACATTTTATCCGAGAATGTTTGTTGAAATTCAAACATTTGAACTGAGAAAATACTTGCATTGGTAGACTTTATTTTCTAAAAAGAGCAGAAATAGAAACCGAATGGACACTTAACTTTTGCATCCTAGCTAACAATACAGATGTCGTAGTAGTATTTTTGCGAGTGACATTGATTTAACTGAAACCATGTGTCAAATTTTGAATAGATTATTGTCACTAGACGACTGATATTTTCTGATTTCGTCACATGCAAATGAGGCCACTTCAATGCGGGTTGATCCATAAATGTGCTGGTGTGATCGAACCAATATTTTAATTTCATTTTGAGTCGCGTATTCATGATGAGAGTACATCATTTTCCTACATCTTTTACCTACAATTTTAAATTTAATTCAATTAAAATTTAAACTTTTTAGATTTCAAAGTATTAGTTGTTTTACACATGTTCAAGTCTGTCATAAAAGTATTAATTGTCCTAAGAAATCTAAGCCGGTTTACAAAAATAAGGCGTAAATTTTTGTTGGAAAAATCGTGACGTTCTCACAGAAATTATTATTATATATATATATTAAATTATTGCGAACGTATCTACAGTGTACTTATTAATAGTGGTTCGTGTCTCTATAACGTTTAATAACTTAATAAAATATTACGCAAGTCAAATTAGTACGACTTATTTAACATTAAAGATTTAGGAGGTATAAAAGTAGAATCAAAAGCTTTAATAACATCGCCGATTGAATTAACAAATATCACTTTAGAAGCAGATTTTCATATCGTTGATGGTAAATACTGAAGTAATTATCGGCACGGATATCTTGAATAGAAAAGGTGTTACATATTTGAGAGGCACTTACAAGTATACATAGTAGAGTCACTACACATTATAGGATGTTTTATACATAGTGGAGCTATGGTGAATAATGTGCAGACAGATATTAATTTTTTGAAAATACGGTAATTACCCAAGAAACATGAGATATTGAAGAAAGACTATTTGAAGTGCTAGATAAAATAGTGTCTTGGTTAATGTGGACCTAATCCTATAATGAGAATTTACGTATTAATTATTGAGTTGAGTAAGGTTATATATAATTCGAGAATCAAGTAGTGCTGTGTTTATTGGGCTAGACATTGCTCTAGTTTAAATCAATTACGTATTAGTGAAGATTTCATTCATAAAACCGCCTTTATAACTACCAAGGGACATCGCTAATAATGTTAAATGACTGTTATTTGTGTAAGTTACCAGAAGACTTTTTATACATTGACTTACGACGTTGATGGACCGACACAAGGGAAGAAAATGTCGTTTTGCTTGATTCAGTGCCTGGAACGCTAATGAAGGCTGCTTTTTGGAAATAGATTTGATGTACTTAATAATGTGGTAGAAAATAAAACCAGTGAAGGTCAGAACTTACGCCGCAAATCGGAAAAAGTTGATGATATGAGAGAAAAGTTCAAGTTACAACCATATATTGCAACGACTAGCGCAGAGAACCTTGAATACAGTATAAGAAAATGAATTATAAGCCTGACAGTTGGCTAAGACAAATGATAGCCGAATGGATTACGATTAAATTGTAACAGATATCCAAAGTGAACACTGTTGCAATGATTGCATGGTGATACACGTTTAGAGTGGCCTCAGGCATCTCTATTCTAAACCATGATACATTTATTTATTTGATTTTGGCCTACCAACAAATTTACATGTTTGTTAAACCATAGATACTTGGTCTTATTTGCTAATTACGTATAACTTCATTTATAGGTAGACACAACATGCTTTTATAGACTACTACGTACGATAAACAACCAGACTGTAGGCAGAATGTAGTACTGAAACTATTATTAACATTTATTTAACTAAAACTTAAACTATTGCTTAAAAATACACTATTTCCTACATACAAATTTTTTTTAACATAGGATACCGTAAAAAAATCATCATCAATCAAGTCGTGTACTTTACGCCTAATTAATAATGAACATATTTTAAAAGTTTTTTAGTCTCTTACAATAAGGTAGTCTCTTATCACCTCCAATAGAATAAAATTTTGTAAATCGGCGTTGGATACTCTCCAGCCTATTCTTGTATATTTGATAGTTAGGATTCCAAATTACAGTACCATACTCGAGTTTGCTTCTACAAAGGTGGTATACAGAAGTTTTTTTAGTATGAAGTTGTTTAAATGATTTGGAATTTCTGAATATAAAACCTAACATCCTGCGAGCAGATCGACAGATATGTTCAATATGGTGTTGAAACCGTAGTTTAGCATCAAATGTGATACTCAAATCACGGACAAACGTTTTTTTTTCCTGAATCAGGTTTTGTGGATTTTTTTTTTAATTAATCCTGAAAAGATTACGAGAAAATCGAATAAAAGAACATTTATCGGGATTTAAAATCATATCATTAAACGCGCACCAATCAACTATTCGGTTGAGATCTTCCTACAGTAGTAAAGCAGGATACATGAACAAGTTAACGACATGGTCGGATGTTGTCTTAGATGAAGGATAGCCGAGCGGATTAAATTGTAACAGATATCCAAAGTGAACACTGTTGCAATGGTTGCATGGTGATACATGTTTAGAGTGGCCTCAGGCATCTCTATTCTAAACCATGATACATGAACAAGTGGTACGACATTGCTGGACGTTGCTTTGACGAAGCATAGACGAGTGGATTAAATTGTAACAGAGATCCAAAGTGAACACTGTTGCAATGGTTGCATGGAAAAAATTGGACGACCCTTTGCGGTCCGACTAGCTAAAATATCCACGCTGGTTATCCGATGTTTGGATATATAGTTAGATATAGTCTGAATTCAGTATTCACATTCAGACGGGAAATTAACAGCTTGACTCATATTTATTTTGTAGATAACTTATGAACAACAAAGTTTAGTTTTCTGATTATTTGTCTTGTCTAATGTATTCGCTTCAGACAAAGGATACCAGGGTGGATAAAATTATAACAGAGATCCGAAGTGAACACTGTTCCAATGGTGGCATGGTGATACACGTTTAGAGTGGCCTCAGGTATCTCTATTCCAAACCATGATTCACAAGCAAGTTGTACGGCCCTTTGCGGTTTAACGATCTCAGCCACAATTCACGATGTTTATCTGATGTTTGAATAGAGTGACTCAATTTCACTTTGTGGATAACTATACTCATGAACATAGTTTGTCCTCAGCTTCTACATTAGACTAGTACGTGTTCGGGGCGAACACGTATGCAGGAGGGCCGGATGTTGTCGCCATTGACTTCCGCTTTGTATTTTATAACAACACAGTCATGAAACAAGAGTATCGCGCCCTTTTGATTAAAATGGTGGCAACACTGTAACGTGTTATTTCCGGTTGAGTCTCCCTATTGATAAAACATTTCAGTTACATTCAGTCTTAGTTCGCCTTTCAAGAAAAGTGCATCTCTGAACGGGAATAGTGGTATTCCTAATATATCGTGTTATTGTATATAGTGTGCGATAACAGTATTATATTTTATTTATAACGAAAACAAAGATATCTATGCTAACATATGATATATACGCTAGTACTTTAATAATGTTTATATATTTTTTTTACAAATATAATATAGTGTTTATGTCATTTTGCCAACGTGGAATGCTCCCAAAATTGGCGGCCCTCGTTTTTGTCATGTGACAACATGTTTATAACATGCTTTGCCGACCTCACTTAGAGTGGGATAAGGGTAGGAGAATGATGAGGGATGAGGGTGATCTATTCTACTTAACCGGATACCCACAGTCAGCTAAACTTGTTCTTTGTGTGAAGAATGAAGCCTCAAGTCGCCTGAAGAGTTGTCAGAACCTATAAGTTCTTTTTTGCACTGGGACTTTAAGGCTTTAAGGTCTTTTCTTAGAAACAATTTTAATATTATTTATTCTTGTTCATAGTTTGATTGCATTGTTGAAATAATACTTGCAATCCAAGCTGTCTTGTTATTGTATGAAAATTTTTGTCAAGAGCTTTCCTTAATTTATTCGAAGTAAAGTAAGTAAAAGGAGTTAATTCCTCCGTTTTTTAATATCTTTCAAAGTAAGTCAACAAATTAATAACGTGTGAACAATATTTATATAATAGATCGTCATAATTTAACCACCTGTTCTCATCCCGCCCTACTTTTGCCTCCATATCTGAAGTGATTTTCACGCCAGGTGCAAAAATATAAATTATCATGTTGAAAATTATAAATCAACAGGAAAAAGGAATGTGTAAAGAGTCCTATTATAGCCCATTGTGTATGCGACACCTTTAAACGGAAATGGATCTCTGGTAAATTATTTTTCCTTTCACTTTATGTTATGTACGCGTCCATGTGTGCGTGGCTGCGCCCACCACGACACTTACCTTTGTTCAATAAAGCAGTGCGTTGACAACCATCTCGCGTGTTACTTGTGTCCCGCTCCTCGCGTATGTAACAGTGACGACGAGTTACCCACGTTATTAAAATATTAAAAGCAAAATGAGTCATCAATTCGGAATACTGAGTATATTCGACCATAACATACAAAGTTGGAAAACGTATAAAGGTCGTATTAGCCAATATTTCTTGGCCAATGACTTAAGCGAGCGGTCAGATCTTAATGGTAAAAGGAGAAAAGCGATCCTGCTCAGCGCACTCAGCGAGGGCACGTACAGCCTGGCAACGGACTTGGCGCTGCCTAAGACTGTCGAAGACGTGCCCTACGAAGACTTGTTGAAACTCCTAGATGATCATTTTACGCCTAAGCGAGTGGGATTTGGCGAGCGACACAATTTTTATTCGGCTACCCAACGAGTTTCCGAATCGCACTCGCAGTGGGCTGCGAGACTACGAGGGCTCACGGCACAGTGCGGGTTTTTAAACGTCGAAGAGGCGCTTCGGGATAAATTCCTAATGGGAATGCGCCCGGGATTCGAAAAAGAAAAACTTTACGCCCAAGAGCTAACGAGCCTGACGCTGGCAAAGGTCGTGGAGATGGCGGAGAACCTGTGCTGCGCGCGCGCTGCGGCCGCTTCGGCCAGCGCGCCCGCGCCCGCGCCTTCGCTGCCCGCCGCCGCGCTCGACCCGCCTGACGCGCAGTTGTACAAGATCACGAACAACGGAAGAAAAGAAAATTTAGGAAAAGTAAAGTGTAGTGTATGTGGGTTTACAAATCACAAGTCATCCGAGTGTAAATACAAAAATTATACGTGTAAAAAGTGTCACGAAAAAGGCCACTTGCGTAAAATGTGCAGGAAGGTGAACTACGTAGAGGTGGATGTCGGTGACGAGAGTGACGATGACGGTAAGATTTATTATATCCGGTCTTATAACGGTAAACCCATGGTGGAGACGATCAGAATTAATAATACCGAATTTAAGTTTGAGATTGATAGTGGCTCAGCGGTTACGGTAATTTCGGAAAGTTTCTACAAAATTAATTTTAAAAATGAACCGTTAGTAATAACGCGTAAACAACTGATGACGTATAATGGTAGGAGTATTATTTGTTTAGGTACAATCTGTTTGTCCGTGTGCTATGCGGGGCAATCGCATGTAATTGTATTTTATGTCGTCCGCGACGGTGGGCCGCCACTTCTTGGCAGGGATTTTATTTCCAAATTTAATTTACAGTTCGTGCCGATTAATTATTGTCAAGGAACAGATCTGTGCCTTAGGAACTTGCAACAACAGTACTCGGAATTATTTGCTGATAAGTTAGGTACATTTAACAAATATAAAATTAAATTATCATTGAAAGATAATGTCAAACCGGTTTTTTTTAAAGCACGACCCGTAGCATTCGCATTACGCGATAAAGTTGAGAAGGAAATCGATAGGTTGGTAGACTTAGGTATTCTAGAACCGGTGGAGTACTCTTCATATGCGTCACCCATTGTCCCGGTATTAAAACGTGATGGAACTGTTAGGCTGTGCGCCGACTATTCCGTTTCCATAAATAAGCAACTACTCGTCGAACAGTACCCGCTCCCGACTACTAGTGAGTTGTTTTCAAAGATTCACGGTGGTCAACAATTCAGTAAGCTCGATTTATCCATGGCATATAACCAATTTGTTCTAGACGATAATTCAAAAAACTTAACTTGCATTAATACTAGCCGTGGATTATATAGATTTAATCGTCTCGTGTTTGGGCTGTCGAGCGCGCCGGCTATATTCCAGCGGGCCATCGAGGGGGTGTTGGCGGGTATGGAAGGGGTTTTATGCTTATTAGACGATATATTAGTCACTGGGAAGGACAGGGATGAACATTTAAAAAGGTTGAATGCAGTGTTATCGCGTTTACAAGATGCAGGATTAACTTTAAGGAAAGATAAATGTTACTTCTTTCAAGATGAAGTAACATACCTGGGATATATTATTACCAAGGATGGCTTAAAGAAGGCGCCGGAAAAAACTAAAGCCATGGTAGATGCCCCCATACCTGCAAACGTTAGTCAACTACAATCTTTCTTAGGGCTTATTAATTACTATAGGAATTTCATACCGAACGCGTCTAGTATTCTTAGTCCCCTATATGATTTGTTAAAAAAAGGTTGTAGTTGGAATTGGACAGAGGTTCATAACAAGGCTTTCGAGACAATAAAAAAATTGATGACATCGAATTCCATCCTTGCTCATTTCGATCCACATGCTAAATTAATTTTAACCGTTGACGCCTCCCCCAGCGGGCTAGGAGCGATTCTATCGCAAGTAGGATCAGATGGCGTCGAGAGGCCCATATCGTATGCATCTCGTACATTAAATACGGCAGAGAAACGATATGCTCAGATTCAGAAGGAGGCCACTGCGATTGTTTATGGGGTACGGCGCTATCACCAATATTTATACGGGAGGTCCGAGCCGTTTATATTACGGACAGATCACAAGCCGTTGTTATCTATATTCGGCCCACATAAAGGGATACCCGAGATGTCAGCAAACAGATTGCAACGCTACGCTTTATTCCTAAGTAGTTATAACTATGCGATAGAATATATACGGAGTAATGATAACAGCGCCGACTATTTCTCCCGCGCGAGTTTAACTAAAGCTACGGCGGAGCCTCGGTGCGGCCAGGGCGCGTGCACTGAACGTTGCCAGTGCGAAGCGAGCTGCGATCGAGCTACGTACGTTTGTTTTGTTGTAGACGGCAGCATGCCGGTCACTTTAGATAAATTACGGCAGGAGACTATGAATGATGTTGTACTTAGGCGCGTTACAGATTTTATATTAAACGGATGGCCATCGAAAATTAGCGATTTACAGTTAAAACCATATTTCATGTGTAAATTACAATTATCATATGAAAATGGTTGCGTCATGAGAGGTCATAAGGTTGTCATACCCGAAAACTTATACGAATTGGTGTTAAAAGAGTTGCATACGTCCCATTTAGGTATTGTTAAAACCAAAGCTGAGGCCCGCTCGAGATTTTGGTTTCCTGGGATAGATCAAGCTATAGAAAGTATGATAGCTTCATGTGAGGTCTGTATTCAACTACGCCAGTCCCCCCCGCGCGCGGCGATCGCTTGCTGGAAATTTCCCCGCCAACCGTTTTACAGAATACACATAGACTTTTTAGGTCCCATTAGAGGTTGTGTATATTTAGTCGTAGTCGATGCACATACAAAATGGGTAGAAGTCTATACAATGAACCATAACACTACATCATCAGCGGTAATAGAGAAACTTTGCGATTTTATGTCAAGATTTGGAGTTCCTCAAACAATAGTTAGTGATAACGGCACAGCTTTTTGCTCACAAGAATTTGAGATGTTTTGTGCGTCCAACGGGAGCACGCATCTAACTTCTCCGGTGTACCACGCGCCCAGCAACGGGCAGGCAGAAAGTTTTGTTAAGGTCATAAAAAAGGGATTAAAATCATGTGTTTTATCGAGCCATACAGTGAAGGGGGCGAGATTAAAATTACTTAAATATCTAATGGATTATCGTAACTCTGTTCACTCCACCACTGGGTTATCGCCCGCTCAAATGGTTTTCGGTCGTAAGTTGAGGTGTCGATTAGATTTAATTAACCCAAATCCATTAACACTTTCGTCACCGGCTGTAACCCGTCATGTAACGAATCAACAGTGTATGCAAACTGAGCGCCAAATGAGCCCTAAGAATGCGATTTTTAAAATAAATGACACTGTTCTTTATAAACAATTCCATACTAAAACGAACTATACTTGGAGAAAGGGAATTATCGTAAAAAGAATAGGGAAAGTGTTATACATAATTAAAGACATTTATAATTTAAAGGAATTTAAAAGGCACGTAAATCAAATATTGCTATATAAAGGGCCACGTAACGATCGGGAAAATATACAAAGTAGAAAGTTACCTGAAACACTTACCTCACTCGCACCGCCGTTGCCATCGTCTTCGTCGCCACCGCCGTCGCCGTCGCCGTCACCACCGCCATCGCAGTCGCCACCATCATCGCCATCGCCACCACCGCAGTCGTCTCCGCCACCACCATTGTCACCGTCACCAACCCGGCATTCATCAAGCGACTTACCAATTGTGTCGCCTCAGTTGGATGACTCGACCCCGGGTATCGGTCGTGCTGCGCTCAACTCGGATCGTAGGCGAAGAATGGGAATATATATGCCCAACGATACGCCAATATCAGGAGAAGGCGAATGCGCGAGCGATTTGGAACAGACCAGTTCAGAGGACGAATGTCAGGAGTCTGTGAGCTGGCATGTACAGAAGTCAGGAAGATCGTTACGTAGGCGTCTTTAAATATTAGAAAACTTTAAGTACCTAATTTAGTATAAGAATAATTGTAATAGGGGAAGGGATGTTATGTACGCGTCCATGTGTGCGTGGCTGCGCCCACCACGACACTTACCTTTGTTCAATAAAGCAGTGCGTTGACAACCATCTCGCGTGTTACTTGTGTCCCGCTCCTCGCGTATGTAACACTTTACAAATATCATCATCGAATAGGCGAAAGTAAATATATCAAACACTAAGAGGTTTTTGTAACATGTTTGTGTGTTTTGACAACATGTTATAAACATGTCACATGATTTGGCTTGGTATTTTACGACCCCTGACGACAACTTACCTTAGTCGCCTTTTACGACACCTCGGTAAGAAATGAGGGTGGTCTACTCTACTGAGCCGAATACACGATTATTACTGGTTTAGTTTAGTATACACAAACATACGCTGAATATTTATTCACATGGATATAAATATAAAATAAATAAATATGTGGGACACTTCACACTCGGTCGTCCGTCCCCAAAGTAAGTAACTTAATACTTGTGTTATGGGTGACAGACAACTGGTGAATATATACTTATATAATTTTTAAATATATACTTAAACACAAATATACACCCAGGCTCAAAGGCCAACAAATTCATTTACAGAAAATGTTGGCCCTTGGTGGGAATCGAACCCGCGACCCGCGGAGCTGAAGGTAGGATTACTACCCACTGCGCCAACGGGCCAGTATAGTTTTGTGTGCAGCGAACCGTCAGTAAACGTACAAAAACGTCTAAAAACGAGATGAACCCGCCGAAGTAGCCCGCGGCTGGTGAACTATCGATAATTTATTTAGGTCATCGTAATCAGTCGAGCGGGGAATTGTATTGTCTGTCGATGCGATGGGATTTTCTGCGCACAAGTACGTCTGTAGTCAGCAAATGCGGCCTTATAAATACGTGGCCGAAATAAATAGTGCGCGAGACTGTTGGCTGAGTGGAGGAATAAGTTGGGAAAAGCAATCCTACTTCTGATGGTGGATTAAAATTATGGGGAAACACTATTGTCGACATGTTGTCGGATCTGACAAACAACGAGAGAAAAATATACAGACCGAGCCAAATATACTTTGAAATGTGTGTGATTTTAAAAAGACCTAGAAGTAATCGAGCTATCATTAAGTAGTAACCTGTTTAAGCTAATCTTGCTCGGTAATTTTTTAAAAGGTATAAAAAAAATAAAAAAAACCGAAAGAATGCGCCGATGACATGTGGGATTTATATTTGATACCCTTTTGAAAATTTTCGGTTCGCGCGTTACCCATCGGCTATCGCACCATTTCGTTTGATTGTTAAAAAATCCTTTGCTTTCAAGTTTACATTATACCATATTTTTGATGCAAAAAAAACAGGGATAATTTTTTTTTAAAATAAAACCTAGCTAGATCGATTTTTCTCACCCAAAACCCCTACATGCTGAATTTCAGGAAAAGAATTAAGTCATTTAAATATTAAAGATATAGTGATTTTTGCGCTGTATTACTTTAAGGTTACTCTTGCAAAAGCGAATTAATTGTGTTTAATTAACTTGTTGATCTTACCAAAATAATGATATTATTTGACACTGATTTAAATTTTATAATTCATTCCACGTGTGCATGATTTGTATAGTACTCGCGTGTAAGTAATTTAACATAAAATTGTATATTTTGGTGTAAATAAGAAAAAACTATAATGAAATATATGTAATGCTAATGCTTCATTTTAATTTGAAAGTGCTTTTAAAATCCAAATTTGAATTACGTTTTTTTTAATGAATGTCAAAGGACTAATGTCCAATATTGCTCATTCAAAGACGAGCAACCTGTATCGGCGTTATACAACGTTTTCCCGCGGTCCTCACATCTCTATGCGAATGATTTTGAATGAATATAACTTTAATATTTTGTGAAAAACATTTCCTTTAGCAACCTCTATGTATGCTTTTTATGTGGACCATAAAAAAAGACTATATACAGGATGTTAAAGATGCTTTAACAAAATTCGTTCACAGTGCCGTCGTAAACAGATTTTTTCATCTCATACACATTATCTGGCAAGAAAGTACCCCGCCCGGGGGAAATACGTACCCCTGAATATACATTTTGCTATAAATAAACAAGGAATTTCTGTACCCCAGTGAAAATATAATAAAAATTTTATACGGAGCTTTGCATTACAATACGGACGGAGAATCGGTTATATTTCACCGACTGCCACTCACAGCTCGCCTTAGGCCTGGTGCATACACGTACGTCGCCTAGACGCACAATTTATTTATTGAAATTTATATATATGCTTCGATTTTCCTCTCATGTTATAGACTGGCCATCTCTGGCATTGAAAAGAGATCCCCTATAAATAAAAACACCATATTTCAACTAATTGTCAACCTTAACAAAAGATCACTTTAACCTTTGTCGATAATCGCTCTCTCTATTAATGAAAACCGCTTGAAAATCCGTTCGGCATTTTTTATTTCAACAGATAGACAGACAAAATTGGCAGGTTTTATTTAATAATATGTAGATATAAAAAAAAAATATATAATATATAGAGAATGATTTAGCAATAATCTCGCTTAAATCTAATAACTGAAATTGTAATAAAAGGCCACTCTCGTCATTGATAGTGCAGTCGGCTCTTGAATAATTCATGACTTAATTATTCTGACCGGAATTAATATCACTGGGCCACATACGTTCATTTACGTGCTGAAATTATTTCCTATATTTTTGCTCTATGTTGATTTCCACATATTTTTGGAAGGGAACTTCTATTTCCCGACTTTAATGTACGTTATATGTGTCCATGAAGATCTATGCCGTGAAATATTTCTCGAGAAGCTCCGGAGATAATCTCATCCTGCTCAACTTTTTTTTCTTTACCAGGTATTCCTTGATTCTCTGCACTTGAAATTGTAGACTATATACCTACTGGGACATCGCTTCGACTAGGTATAAAATATATCAACAAAATATACAAAAAATGTCAGTGCTTGTAAAAATGATTCATATAGCATATGCTTTTATTAGTTTTGTTAACGTATGATAGTTAAACTGATACTTAAAGTCCAGCGGTTATCTTCGATACGTTTGAGTTAGGTTATCCACGGGGTGGGTTCAACTGCTAATCAACAATCTTTTATATTACTCTTCTGATGAATTAATTTTCACTGTACAGATTTTCAACGAATAAAAATCAAATAATGTATTTAATAAAATGATCAAATATAGTGTGTCCTGGGCCTTACGATAAGTATAGTTAAGATGTATGGGAGGTGATTTAAATACTTTTTATGGGACATTTTCGGCGCCCTTCCTTAAACAGCGCGGAGCCGAATCGAGTCGGTCCCCGATCGGGCGAATGACGGGCCATTATCAATTTTACATAGCCATTCGTTTGGCCGTCGCTATAAGCACCTTTTGTCAGTGATTTCGTGTATTATTCGATCACGTTCCGCCTTATATGATGTGAGTATTAAGATTTCTTCTTATACGAAACCAAAGTCAGCTATGACCTGCTCAGGAAACTTAGGCTTAGTGATTCTCGATTCTCCTAGCGTCAATATCCAAATTTCCGTTTTACATTCTTCCACTTTTTAATAATTAGGCTATTGTTCATTTTGCACAAAGGTCTCGTCTGATATCATACCGATCCTAGATTCACGCGTGGGCGACAACGAGTGGCCGTGCGGATCAAACGACCCCAAGGTGTGAGAACAGCGATAGAACTTATATTCGAGTTATTTTTATTTTGCTTTTACTCCTATTATATTTATCGACATGATGAATTGAAAACAATTAATAGTGAATCCGTCTAAATAGCGATCGAAGTATAGTAAACGCTACTTTATAGTAGTAATTTCTTTTAGTTAATTGTAAAGGTGTTTCATATCATATAAATAAACATTTACTTACGTATAAATAGGTGCTGTATTTGCAAAATAAGCTTTCTTTAAACGCGAAACTTTATTGTTGCATTAAAAATAATGAGTTCCCTGAAGTGTAATCAAAGCTACGAGGGAACCAATATATCGGGCTCTGGGGTGCACTTTTACTCAAAATATTGTTGGAATTGATAGAGCAGTAATATATTATTTACACAGATTTATAAGAGGTTCCTATTTAATGTGGCAAATAGATATTAGTGGGATTTAACTGATGTTTAAGGTATTCTCTTTTTTTATTGAATATAGCACAAGCTATAACACTGTATGTGACTACACGTGCACTCTAGCCCGCGGCTTTGGTGTAACTGACGTGATGCGCTTGAGATAATGTGACGTTTTCTTTGTACACTAGTATTAGTATAATTATGTTGTGTCCTGTATATAATTTTACAAGACAAGAATCACACATCTCAACTCACATACACTACATGGTGGTCTATAATTGTACTTTATAGTGGCGACAAGATCTCTTGTTCTCTCACCAGCTATATCGCAGTCGATTCCTCCGAGACCCGCTAGTCGGTAACGAAATTTAAAAACAATCCCCACGAGTCGGAGGGACAATTTATTTAGTTATCCACTAGATTGTTTCGACGTTGTTCGTCGGGGGCCGGCGGACGTATTGCTTTCTATTTGTCTCACTTATGGACTTAGATATGTTTTTATGTCTCCATTTTACGAGCAAATAAACATTTTTGGACGGTGGATATAATATCTACGCAATAAGCCTGTAAGTTGCTAAGCTCTTCAAAAACTACTTGATAATACAGGATTTGTAAAAACGCATACATATGCAAATTTTAACGTACTAGATAGCGTAGAGTTTAGTAGTAGGGAGTGTACCAGTTATTACATTCGCACCAACTTAAGCGTTTATGTAACCTCAATAGTATGATTTGTTGTATCCCTGTTCCCGAAAGAAATACGGTATTTTTATTTTATGTTATACCGATGCATAAGCTTTAATTGTACCTATATTTGAAAGACGGACAGTATTATTAATATGAATATTACAAAAGTTATGATGGAATTATTCTGCTATTACCTGCGTTTTTTGATGTTTCAGTTACGGAACGAAGCGATTGTTGACATTGAACCTTTCTGATTGAACGGTATCAGATCATATCAGGTTTTGCTTCGTACTCTTAGCATTACAAAGATTCTCTTAATAATAAAGCAAAATATTTCTATTATTACTTATGTACTATCGAATTCTTCAAATTCATGTTTACTGCTGTTCATTAACCTTAGTATCAGGACGGATTTTTTTTGTTACACTATATTTTTTCTAAATATTAAATTTCAGTTTAGATTCAACGACGCCCTCCAGCAAAGACACGGCCATTTTGTATTTATTTCCGTCAAACTAAACATTACATTGCTTTTAGTAGCCACTAACTAATGCCACTCTATATTCATAAGACAGTCCCCCGCAGGCGCTGAGATCCTATTTCACTGGTGAACTATTTTTTATCCTCCGAGATATTTTTTCTATATATTTTCTGCGCTTTTCTATTCAATTTGGAAATTAGAATAATAGTTACAGCGCTGTGTATCACGGCATAAAAATAATCTTATTTGGATAGGTAACTTCATAAACATTGTGTAATAAACTAAATTCAAAGCCCGCGTGGATATAAGTGTCAGTTTTTCCTCTCGATCCCGTGGAAATTCTAGAATAAAAAGGAGCCTACATCTTGCTCCACAGCCACCTTGATCTTCCAGTAAAAATCCCACCTAAAATTGGTTAAGCCGTTCCAGGTAATGTAATTACTATTAACCTAAACCTTATCCAAGAACTGCACTGACTAAGCAAAAACCGTACAAAAAACTGTAAACTACATTTTAAGTAAAAAATGATCACATACAGAGTAACAAATTTTGGGGACTTGGGTTTTATAATATGTAAAGATTTTCCTTTGAATTCGATATTCTCTTTTACAGCTCATCAATATCACTAGATGCTGCCCCTTTTCTATCGACCATAACACTTTTTTCACAAATATCTCATCCCTTCGTCGTTTCAAATACCAATCACCAATTATCCACCTTTTCCGCGACATCGTCCTTTATTTTTCGATTTACTTACGATTTTCAAAGGCCGTGTCATGCCATATTACTTTGTTCTTTTTATATATCTGACAATAGTTTTAAGATATTTTTAAAAGTTGTATTAAGATATGTCAATCATTATAAAACAAAGTTTTACCTCTTTTAAAATTCAAATTGCAAAATGCTCAAATCTCACTTCAAGGTATTATCGTAAGATGCACTTTGATTGACTGAAGACTGAGTCCCGCCCGTCCTCAGCTGACATGGAAACACTTTTGTCTAAAACGAATTTGCCAGCATACTGCTGCCTTGAGATAGCATTAAAATGTCTGTAGTAAAGCCGTTTTCTATTTTTCCGATTAAACTTTTGAATTTTGGTAAATCCATTACTCATTTGAAATAACCTCATATCATTAATACGAATGTTTAAATTTAAAGTAATCATTGTTAATACGATACAAACTAGTACTTGCAACTTCGTTCACGAAAACTTCACTGATTAAATACCGTTAACGATGTGCTTTGCGTATTTGCTGTTCCTTTAAGGATACTTTAAATGTCTATAAACTTTAATAATATCATTTTTCAATATTAGGCCCTCTAGATTCACCATGGAAGCGTAACAAATAGACAGAATTGAGCATTTATAATATTAATATTCATCATCATCGTCCTGCCCTTATCCCACTTTTAGTGATGTCGGCACAATATATTATAAACATGTTGTCACATAATTTAGCCACCTGCTTGACGTAAACTTACCTTAGCCGTCTTTTACGACTCCTCGGTAAGAAAGAGGGTGATCTATTCCACTCAGCCGGATACCACAGGGCGGTCTTTATAATATTAGTATTAATTACTATTCATTTATTTGGAATTATTTTTCATCAGAATTTGGATTGAGTTAAATCAGAATCAAAATCTGTACAGTTATGACATCCTTCTTATCAAAGTTCTTGAGACATTTCGCAATCACAACTCACGTTAGTGGTAACTCTCAAAGGTACGGTTTGTCTAATAAGAGCTAGCTGGTAATCGTAGAGAAGCTAACGCCCGAGAAGTGGAGCATGATTTTAAAGACGAGACAAAGTATTCTTACATCAGAGAAACTATTACAAATTAATTTAATTTCCTTCGTGAAAAGGATAATAAAATGTTTAAGAAATAGCTTTTCCCCCACATTACCCCTGTTCGCAGTAATTCCGCCGTAAACAAGGGACTATAAAGACCAAATCTGTTCAGCAACTATGAAATTAAGCTGGGGATGGCTCGCAAAGACGTCCACCTTTTTACGGGATAACGATCCCTTTGTCGTGATCGGAACGGGTTACGGTCAGCTCATGATTTGTTTGTGTTATGTTAGCAAATATTCTATCTCAGATGCTTTTGTTAATAGACAATAAAGAATTGTTGATGCGTATAAAGAATATCTTCATTTGAAGATAAGAACTCGTACAACGATTCTTATTTTCACATTACTTTACTAACAATAAACAATGTTTGCTTTAATATAATGCAATCAGTGGTAAAGGCAGCGGGGCGGTTCTGCGTCGACCTATAATCTTCCCCAGAGGAATTGCGGTTTAAACGCATCGCACTACAACAATCAACAACCTTTACCTTAGCGGCTTTATACTGTATAGCGAGAACGCTATAAAATCATTCCAGTAAAAGGTGCAATGCGGGTAAATGCTGCGGTTTTTAATGCGGTTCGTGCGAATATTATCACGACCGGCTGCTAGAACATAGAGCGGCGAAAAAGGTAATGACGCTTGCGGCGCAGCCGTCAGATTTGTCGCGCGACTTTTCCGCTATCAATTACTACTAGGTTTGTATAGTGATATTTATATATGCAACAATAAAAGCCCAACATCCATTAGTCTCAGTCAACATCCATGGAACAGAAGATAAACACTGTAAATGATGTTACTGTTAAATTGAACATGAAATCGAGTAAGGATAAAGTGGTATATATAAAGCAGTTCCGGCCATGAAAGCCCGCCCTGCGGCACGCCGGCCGGCGTCGTTTGCGTCCCATTAAGCGATGCACTCGGCTTTCATGTGTGCTTAATGTGCACTAACGTATTATACAGTACTCTACTTGTAGATATTACTGCAATTGAAACTTAAACATGCTTATAACGAATAAAATTTTAACAGATTTGTACGTGAAGTACCTTTAATATTTATTTAAATGATTTAGTCTTGTATTTTCTGAATTTCGGAAACGGCTCAACGATTTTCACGAAACTTAGTATGTAGAGGGTTTCGGGGGCAAAAAGTCGATTTAGCTAGGTTTCATTTAAAAAAAAGTCTTTCTCTCTTCATAAGTCACCGGCCAATTTTCAAATTATTTATAAGGATATTGCCAAATGGGGATATTACTATATATGTATTTTTAAAAATAGAACTTACCGCCGAAAGAAAGGTTAAATATCGGGATAAATTCATACAATTAGTTTTACTATAATAGTTTACTGGTACAATAACAATTTTTGTTTTATCGCTTTCATTATTGCCTCCAGTATTTGACTAGCTACTGTCTCGTGCTGCCTTATTATTTTCTATAAATTATTAAGTCTGTGAATACAGAGTGAATCGATTTGCTTACGAACACATTGTCATAGTAAATAAGTATACATCCGTGTGCATAGTTGGATGAAGACTTTAACGGAACTAAGGTCACCGCCTCGTAGTTTGCACTAATATTGCAGATATGCAAATAAACGAAGGGAATATCCGCATGTACTTCCACTTCTGCGACTCGGACGCGCCTCGTTAAATAAGCAAACTGTTTACCACTTCTACCTCATTAATATTTATAAAGAAATCCCTTCACGTAAATGTCTGCATTGCTGAATATTCTATACCGTTCTATGTGTTCGGCTTATTAATATCAGGGTATATTTCAAATATGTACAATACTCGCTTATCTCGACTTACTCTGCGTGGACTTTATCGCCAGTATCACTTTGGAAGGTGGAATATGTGACTCTCCAATCTGCTTGTCTGAAATATATCAATTAGTTGCGTTGTTCGGACAAGAAAGAAAGAGAAACGACCATGTAAACAAAAACATTTTTTATTTTGGAATGTATTAACTAACAGACTTATTAATTAGTATTAAAACCCAAAACCATTCCACCAATACAAAGACAGACGCAAAAACACAAGTGAGATGTCAAGTGCACGTCGACTTTAACAGCTACGTTCCAGGATGAAAGTTAAGGTTTGACGCTACCTTTCTCCATTCACACCTACAGTAATAACATTAGGTGCCTAGAGGCGCTTTGTAGGCTAACAAACAATACGAAGGACGATTAAGGCTACACCAAGGAAAGTATACAGTATTCAGGAAATGATGATAGAAGTCATGAGAACTTCGGGTTTTATAAGTCAATTTATTTACTTCATTGCCAGGATCAGTAATGCTTAAATTACTAACTCTCCGGGCCAGGGTGATAGACGTATCTAATAGTGGAAGCCACCACCCATGACCTCGATAAGTTTGGCCAAGTGCGGGGTTTCTCACTAGTGTGTCAAACCAAGAATCACTAGCATTTGACATCGGGGAAAAAACTCACAGGGCCGGTCTAGAAGCTTCACTGCAAAACAAATATTTTATGATCATAAACATTGTCGCCTGCTATTACCATTGCCATTAAGACGGAATGCTTTATTGCGCGAATTATGCCCGAGTGCAGTTTTATTTCAACGACACTATTAAAGTGATTAGGTTTTTTATGGTTGCAAGACGACGACTGAAGATCAACGATTTTGAGCAGTTCGTGTGCCAGCGATGAAAGTGCTGCCACTTATCAACAATGGACCTAGTAGGAAAGCTCAGTCATTCAGCGGTTAAGGGTCGTTACGTGATCAAATCAATTTCGTACAAAAACTACTTTTATAGGTCTAACGGTCATGAGCTTTCGTGGTGTTAGATGGCATATAATAAGGAAAACTAAGGGACGCTAGGGTGTCTCTAAAAGAGCTCAACTCTCTTTTAGAGACACTCCAGCGTCCCTTAGTTCAGCGTCGAGCAGAAGACTTCTATCACTTAAATAAGTAGAGGAAGAAAGAATGGCGTAGAATCGTATATCTATTTGTTAACCTGGCATGTAGACTACCATCCTTCTAAACTGCACCAATATTGTTCCAACGGTTTAGCTATGTAAGGGTAGCATTCAAACAGACGGACTTTCGCATTTATAATGTTACTAGGGATGTCACGGTGTTTTTCTCTTCATTTTAGAATTTTTATTACAAAACAATTAGTGGGCATGTTTACAAAAACGTTAATTGAGACCGGCATTGTTATACAAAAGGATAATTTAAAATGTTAAATACAAACCCCTATTATAGAAATCTTTTAAATATTTCGTATTTGTTTTATCCAGTTACTTTAATTAGTAATAAACATGTAAACTGGTGTCTTAGCCAGACAAAGAATGTAAAACAATAAAGCTACAATTATTTCTTTATTTATTTGAGATAATCACAGGTCACGTATGATAAATGATAAAAAATACGATTTTTGTTTTTCTCAGTTGTTCTATTGTACTATTAGTTATCGATCCAAATAAAGGTAGAAAAAGAATGATAACTGTATAGTAGTAGCACGAAGACGACGCCGCGCTCCAGTTAGCTAGGTTCAACGGTGTATGCTACTCTACCAAAACGTTTTGAGCCCCTATTTTATACATATTGTAGAGGCGTCACATTTCAGGTCGATGCAAGCTTTCAATCCAGTCAAAACTCGTTGGGAACTTTTAGTTGAAATTTCGTTAGTTTGCCTCATCTAGAAGTTTACGATGCTCCGAGACGTGCTCTCTACTCTATCTGGGAGCAAACTTTAACAAACGAGTATTCTGCGATGAAGGGTTAGGCAAAATTGTGGAAAATTCCTTAACTAAAGCGACGTTTACTCACTCAATTTTGATAAAATAACTAGCTAAGTTTATTATTCCATATACAAACTCTTTTACGTTTCTTTAGAAATATGGAGATAAAATACCAACTTCTATGTATAAGACTGTCGACGAGTAATGAAGCAAGCTATGTTTAAACTTATAAATAAGCTAAATAAGCTTAGCTTAATAGGTTTAAATATGCTTAGCTAAAACTATATTAGTTTTTGTGCATAAAATAAAAAAAAAGGTAATTGATTATATGTTATTGACGAATAAGGAACCGATAAAAGTAAGCACCCTAAGAACGTTAATTGTGTATATATACGATTGTATAATAAAATTACACAATCAATTTTAGCTTACCTTAGTTGCTTAAAATAACTTGTAACGGATGGCTAATATAGACATATGAATGATAAAATAGCTAGATTTAACTCGCTGACTTCGTTTAAATAGTAATAAAATGTGACTTATAAGGCATTCGTTACGTTGAAGTGGTGATCCTATTGCGAACATTAGGATAGGCGTAACACTAAGTAAATTAAGTTCTATTGCTTGTTACATTTATAAATATATTGTCTAGTTATCACAGTGTAAATTGTTTCATACACAACAGCAGCAACTCCGTTAATTGGATATAACTTTAGCTGCAAGGTTCGCCGTGTCATAAAACTGGCAAGAAATAAAGGACGCTGCGGCGCTGAAGTCAGGTGTATCTGCAATATGAGCGGAATAAATGGCCGCTCGTTCACAGGAGCTCGTAAAACTTTGAGATGGAGGAAGCAGGCGAGGATTGAAATTAAAAATGTAATTAAACGCTCTGAGATTGCGATGAGTTACTGCTATTATTAATAATCTAAGGAGCGTTAAGAAAACTGTTGTCTGTGTGTGTATGCAATCGCATGTGATTTGTAGTGAATCCTTTAAAAAAGAATAAATATATGCCATTTAATTTTATCACGATTAAACATATCCCCTGAAACTCAATAAAATTTAGTGGACTAAAGCTTAATAGGTTTTTAAAAAGCTAAACATTCCAGTTTTCTCCAGGAAAATTAGTAGTACGCAGTAAGTATTAAATAAATTGATTGTTGAACGCTCATAAAGAAGTCGACGTAAACAAAGTCGCGCATATATATTGTTGCTTGTAGTTTAAAAGATAGATGCACAATTGTCTACGTAGATACGTATATCTACGGTCATAGATATGAATTCATTTTATATACGGTTTCAAGAATTGTTCAAGTAGCCTCCCGCTTTCAATAAAAATATTTATCAGCTGGAAAAAACCTCTATACATCACTGAGTAGGCGGGTTGATTAATTCAATTCATCTTTCAAATTTGATGCAATTGAAGCTTAATATTAAAAAAAAAATATTTCTTTAACAGGAAACAACACAAGTTAGATACATTTATTAACATGTTCTATCCCTTTTAGATATAGATATAAACGGCGCCTAACGTAATGATATACGCTTGACTCGAAATATTCATCACCGTCATAATTCCTTAATTGGATTCCTCTCGAGAAGCGGGACTCTTTTAATAATTCAGCACGATGTATCTTGACGGAATTTCAAATATTTCACTTCATTTTTGCAAATATTAATTAATATTTAACTCTCTCAGTTTCGATATTATGTAAATGCTCAGTAAATCTCCGGATATTATTAAGATAGCCCATGGGAGGAGAAAAGGAAATATATACTCCTAATTTCTTGTGTGATAATCATAAAAAATATAATTTTTAAATTCTTAATGGAAGCCATCAAAACCCAGCTTCAAAAATAGTTTCGGACTACTTAATTGAGTTGAACAAAGTTGATAGGAACGTAAAATAAATAATATGATTCAACTTCTGGCTCCTAGAATAACAAATCTAAATAATTTCTGAAAGTCACTGGACTGGAAAACTAATTTTGTTTCTACCGTCTATGGAGCGGAAAATATTGAACGTGCGCTATAAGCTTTTTAATTGGAATTAGCATTTATGGAATGGATTCTAAAGTATTATATTTCTTCTTTACGGCCGCAACATTAATCAATTCAAAGTTTGCGGACGTATAATGGATCTGCGAATTGAATCGCGATTAGTAATCACAATATCTATTCTATTTATTTTTGCGAAGATTTCAGAAAGAAATCAGAAAATCGTTTTTCAGAGATTGTTATAAATGATATGTCGATAACTAGTCAGTAACTCTGTATATTGTGCAGAACTTGTCGTATACAAACATCGTAAACACTAAAAACACACTTAAATTACGAATCTGACCTATAAAGTAGGATATCTGACGTTTTTATAACAGTTTTTGTGTACCTCAAGATTGTCATTTAGTACTGTCATTGTTTAATATTCTTATAATTTTCTTTCAAAGATATGTATTAGATTGTTTCAACTGTGGTATTTTGAAACATAATTTCTAACCATGGATGTTTAAATATACCCGTTACCAAAAAAAAACCCACAATGAACTAGATTATTCCTTTCAAGCGTGTATTCTAAGTGCAGAAAAAAAATTATTATGACTTGCGAGGTTCAAATAGTTGGGGAAAAGGCTTTATAGAAAAATTACATTTTTTTGTAAATATTTTTTTTCTGTTCCAGGCGACACAATATGCCCCAGCGGCATGTTCCGGTGCCCCGAGGGCAAGTGCATCCCGTCACTGTGGGTGTGCAACTACCAGAGGGACTGCGAGAAGGGCGAAGATGAGTTTCAGTCATGTCGTAAGTACAAGCATTTGTTATTCACTTATATAAGGCACAACGTACGACCTTAAATACTACAGTGGACTCAAAATAGCTTACAAAACAACGGGGCACGATTTCCGTCAATGATGTTATTAAGTCTTAAAGCATATATAGACGATCGAACATGGTTTGGCCGAATCACGAGCGCCGTTCGCTGTCAAACTTTGTTCGATTAGGTAGAGCACAGTACTGTGGACTGCCTATCATTATCATGGGTCCGGTGGGTTCGATAGCAAGAGCATGGTGCACAAATCCGTTCATATGTACGTCGACCCGAACCTATCAGTTTGTTTGGACATCGCCCTAAACAAATCTGTTGGTGTTTCTCTACTAAATCTTCACACGCGGAACTAGTAGGCTGCCAAAATTATAATAAGGAACAGAAGTTTTGCTCGCAGAATTTTAATTTAAGAAGCTTAAATGATTGCATACGAGTGTAATTTTATTTTTAATATAAAATTTTGCTATAAAACTTCTTCTTTTAATGAAGCAAAAAATTTTGCTGCAGATTATGCAAGTCTAGCTTCTTTTAATAGTGTGATTTTGTATGTGATTTAATAGTGTGTTTTTGTGTGTAATTGTTATAATATTACCTGGGTAACCGAGCCTTGCTCAGTAATTTTTTTTAATAAAAAAATAATATAAAAGGAAATGATAATGTTGTCTGGAATCTATCCTGGTATTCTAAATTTGAGACCGCCCGTTACCCAAATAAGCTATCGTGACTTTGAAATTAACAGCGCAATTATTCTTTTCTTAGTCATAAAGTTGTAGCAGATTAACTCATTTAAATTTTAAAGATAAGAGTCATATTATGAATCGTGTTCACACACTGCTAGCACTTAACAACTGGACAGTCTGTGGTTTGGTGCGATGGTTAGCGACTAGAGCTCACCGCTCAATTAATCAGTCGAACCATATTCGATCGTCTAAACATGCATTTAAAAACCAAACAGTAGCAATTTAAGACAGTCCAAACTATAATAAACCTAATGAGGTGCCAAAAATTACAAGAATCAATTTCTGAAGAGGTGTGTGTTTGTAAACAATTTTGAAGTCAAACAAATAAATTCAATGTGAACAGGTTATCTGATACGTCAGCGATTCCTCTATCGTGTGTAAAACGTGAAACACGCTTTTAAATGTCTTTTATTCAGATTTCTATAGATCGAACAGTTAAGCCCTCAGACGATCAAAGAGGCAGACACATAAGGGAGAACTTAAGCTTCTCAGTATATTTCAAAAGATACGCTTTTAATGATGTAAAAGATAAAAGGGTGAGGACATTTTAAAATCTATTAAAAGCGATGCAAATGAAAAGCAAACTGTAAATGCAAATTAGCGCAGACGGGTCGTTAACGTTAGAAAAGGTTTATTCAATGTTTTATAACATTAGTTCAATGCTTTATGTATTCTACTTTGCATTTTACAAAATACTAGCTAGCGTCGGCTATTTTGCCTGAGTGATCTTTATCACCTAGATATATGTTTCTATTTTTATACTTTTCTATCCCTAATTATAGAAATCGCTATCGAAGGACTGGAAAGTAAAACCCAGTAATTTTTTTTATGTTACACAAAGTGAAACTATTATTGTAGATACTGTACTTATATCCTAATGCGATCCTATGTATATAATAGTTTTTTGTTCCTATATTTTATAAGAGCTTTAATTGCACCAAATGTCATCAATATTGGTCCAGTACATTCGCCTTGAAAGCGTAAAAGAGAGACGTTTTTGAATTTAAGCTTGATGTTATTCTGTGTGCCAATGACATAACGTATTCAGTTAAAGCTTTCATTTATTTCACGCGACATAAATTTCCATACCAAACCCATAAAAGTTTTGATTGTTATTAAATATAATATTATAACGTATGGCATGCTATCGGAGAGACCTATGTCCAACAGTGGACAGGACCAGGTTGTTGATGATGATGATTAAATATCATCTTCCAATTGTTACCAAAGAGACACAGAAAATTGTTACATCCACACTACTATACCTGGCACTAAACAAGCATCCAGTGTAAGTTAATTGGATTCAGTAATAGCTTCACTGGCATTCACCGCTCGGGAACTGGTTAGAAGTTGCTAAGTACTGACGGGAACGTGTGACGGGGGTGCGGGCTTCAGGGTTGGCGCGACTTGTTCAGGACGTGTTTTAGGGGACGTAAAGGAAGCGGGAATAAGTTGTTTTAGTATCTAGTAATTCAATTCGTGATTACCGATCGGGGTAACAATTTATTGTTATTTTAAATCGTTATTTGTTTTCTATCACATTTTGATAAAATAAACCTTACTTACACCTGATTCTATATACATTACTGTATATATTTAAACACTTAACGGTTCATTAGTGATTTTTTGTTTCCGTAATTAAACAAGGGATTTGTTTTATCCTTATTTTAACTTTAATTGTATTAAATTTTATTAATATTGTCTCAGCGGATTACACGAGAAAGCGTAACAGAAAGGACAGATTTTTGTATTTATGATGTCAGAATAAATATGTATCAACCCTCAAGTTAGGTTTAAATCTCACTAAGTAACTTTGAGATGCGCTTCGTGTTAGGGTTGCGGAGATTAAATTTACTTTTCGATCTTCATCCCCTCAACCGACTACGGTGTTTGATCTTCAAATATATGAAAAATCACAAGCGGGTATTCGTATTGGTACAATGCCTATCGTTTCTTATGGGTCCCGCCCATCGCCATTTTAGCTTCGCGACACGCTGAGCTATTACGATAATTTTGGTACTTTTGCTGATCTACCATGCCCGCTGCGACTCAGAGTTTTCTCCTAAGACCTGCACGTACATAAATAACACGCGACAATAAGAGGCGAGAGTCGTTCCACCGTTATTTATTGGCCCACCGGCAGCAAACAAAACGACTTCCGGGACCCGATAAATATTCCCGGCACGCGGGAGGGATCAATCGGGCCCGTCGTTAGGCCGAAGGTCGGCTCCAGCCGTAATCAGTGCCAGCATCAATCAGAGAGCAGTCGGCGGGTGTGCGAGGCCCTTTATACGTCCGATTCAATTACGTGGCTCCGCAAATCATTTCGGCACCTACCTACGGATACAGCTGTTTTGTGAGATATTTTTTTTACAACAAACGGTGAAGATCGTGCGAAGACAGATTGGGTGTCATGGGTTCAAAGTCCGTACCAATGATTTTCCTATAAAAATTTGCCTAAGGAAGTAACAATAGAATTATTTCCCTGTAATCCGCGTTTGTTAAGATAATCTATGTAATGCTAGGTGTATGAAGCACACAAGCACTACACAACACAACACAAGCACTACACACACTCACGACCACAATCTCTACTATCATTTCGAAGCATCATCAGGAGGAAAGGCTCCACGACAAAATCGTAACCTGCTTGATACACTTAGCATTCTATTGTAACTTCTGTACTATGGAATTCTGCAAAATGACGTCTCCTTCTATAAATCATTTAAAATGTGCGTGATTGATATTTACAAAATTTACCATGTGTGAAACCTGCATATCTCTGGAGAATTTATGGGATATGTGTAGCATATTGTTCTAAGATAGTCCTACTTCAAAAAGGGAAGATCAGGTCAATAGCCAATAGTGCGATAGAAATTCGGTTCTTTTCCTTCTAGTCTAATCGATACCCATTCAGCTATCGCCCAAAGCGATTTTTGGTACTACAGCTCATGGCCACTTTGCATATAATCAGGGCAAGAAACAGGGCGCTATCGCCAAATTCTGTCTGTACTTTGGAGAAAAAGTTACCCTTGTCAGGTCTGCTGTTTCCAAAGTATTCGCCAGTTTGCTGGTGTGAGTCGCTGGAGTAGTCATTTTCTTTGTTTTCAGTGGGGTCACCAGTGTGCTGGTGGTGTGTAGATGTGGACTTCTCTATTGTGGAGCCAAATCAAAGTAATGCAGATGGAGATATATTTATTATGATACGTCTTACATGTTTGCGTATTTATTAGCGACTGAATAACAAATTAGAAATTGCTTCTGTCACTGACATCCGATATTGTGACGATGCGGTACACAACCAAACCTATGAGGTTTTCGTGTGCAAGTGTACAGGCTCCTTATCCAAACCGCTCGCTTGCAGTGTGTCCAGGCGGCTGCGTCACTGATTCAATGAATTGTTTAATCGAGCGAGTCTGAAACATGATTGTTCTTCGCCTGTATTGGTTTCTGTGTAAGAAAGCTACGAAGTTTTCAAAGTTCGCTAAATTAATTATTTTAAAGGCTTTCTGTTTATATTGTTTCTATGGCTATGCCACTGGAGCATAGTCTAAATTTGGTCCAACTTAAGTTTCTATATCGGGCTTGAAAAATCATATTTTTTCTAAGGAAGAGAAGATAATCAGAAAGTAGGGGAAATGGGGGATTTTGTCATTTTAGTTACCGCAGTCGTGGCTATACCTTATAAATCTTTAATTCTTAAATGAGTTAATCGTGTATGTATATATATTTTCTGATTTTCGGATTCTGCTCCAACGATTTTCGTGAAATTCAGCATGTAGGAGGTTTCTAGCTAAATTTCATTTTAAAAAATCTATTTATACCTGTTTTCCGGCACTAAAAATATGCTAAAATGTACATTGAATAGAAAAGACTATTTATGCTGTCAATTGTAATGTCATGGTAGCTTTTTTGGGGTCTAGAGAAGTGGAAATACCTAGGATCGAGGCTCACCTGCTCAATTATTTTTTTTCTTTCTTTTTGATGTTTCATCTTTGTATACCTCGTGAAAAATCACCTCGGTCACTCAGATACCAATATTTGGCGTTAGCAAAATAAAATCGCCTAGTTTCTTTTTGGGTGAACTTTTTCAAAGCAATCGTAGAGTTGACGATACAAACTCGTTTACAAATTAAGAATTAAAATCTGAATATGTTTTTGTCTTTCCTCAGCACCGCCGGAGTGCGAGCCCGGCCAGCTGACCTGCGGCCAGTACGTGTGGAACAAGACGTACTGCATCCCGCCGCACTACCGCTGCGACATGCACGTGGACTGCGTGGACGGCACCGACGAGGCGGACTGCAGTGAGTACAGTGTATTAACAACTGATACAATTACCATTGTGGTTAATCAGACCTATGGTAGCCCAGCGGTAACACCGTGCGACTCTTCCGCGAAGGTCACGGGTTGGAACCCGGGCAGACACCAATGAGTTTTTCTGTTAAAACTTATGTGTATCATTGATAATGGCAATTCATCACTTTCGGTGAAGGAAAACATCGTGAGGAAACCTGCATCTTTAGAGAATTCTGGAGATATGTGTAACCTACCATGCCGCATTGGAGCAGCGTGGTAAGTCTTCTCTCCAAATCCAAAAACGGAGAGAAGAGACCTATTCTCAGCAGTGGGATAATAACAGGCCGCTTCTTACTACTTGTTATATGTTAATCAACCACCGTGTGGTATCCGGATGAGTAGAATAGATCACCTTCATTTCATCCGAGGTGTCGTAAGAGGCGACTAAAGATATTAACCCGCCGTGTCGGACGGTCGTAAAATACGTAGCCAAATCATGTGACAACGTGTTTATAACATGTGCCGACCGCACTTAGAGTACGATAAGGGCAGGAGGATGATTGTGTGATTAATCAAAAGTTATTTTTTTTTACTTCTGAAGCTTGAAGCAGTTGGAGACATATTGTTCCAACATTTGCACGTACATACTTTCATTTAATATAGGGTTATTTCTATACTAGTTCGTTCACGTGACTAGTCTAAGAATGCTCGCAGAGTATCGACGCTAATTGGCTAAACTAATTATTCGTGCAAAAACGAGCCCAATTATTATATTCCATACTTTTTTCAATAAAAAAACGAACGAAAGTTGAAACATTTGATTTAATTATAATTAAAATATTATTAATTATTTAATGCAATTAAAGCTAATATACGAAGTTACCTAATAAGGGAGGATAGGATAGGATTAATAAAAAGAGAACAAAATTAATACATTTGTATCCAAACACACAAAAACAAAATGGCCGATCCTCCAACGTAGCTTTCG
Source organism: Morpho helenor (assembly GCA_029227775.1). Lineage (NCBI taxonomy): Eukaryota > Metazoa > Arthropoda > Insecta > Lepidoptera > Nymphalidae > Morpho > Morpho helenor. Next base: position 157,027 of record JARGCU010000034.1, on the reverse strand, counting down.
CACGCGAGAACCGATCGTAAAAGAGGCCTGTGTTCTTAGCCGGAACTATGAAGTGTTGCTAGCAACAATAAATTAAAACACTAAATAAAAATGTTGCTGTCTACAATATTGTTATATTTTCTACGGTAACAGGAAAAATAGTACATCATTGAGGATAGTTTAATGCAACTAATGGAAACGAAGTAACGGGTATTGATAGTCCATATGTAAGGATATTAAATCATTATATAACTACCTATAGCTACACTACACCGTATGGAAAAGTTTATATCAGACTATGAAGTATAAAAGTCGTGCAACTGAATTAAGCAGGAGCGATATTGGCCAAACGCTCCAAGTTGGAATCGAATGTGGAGCCGTCACATCACAGCGTCCCGGGAACTTATTAAAACTTGGATTTGGTTTACTTCTTAACTCCTTCGGGATCCTTCGAAGATACGAAATGCAATAGAGCGCTAATAGGTGATGTGTAAAATCAGTAGTATTTCTATTTTCTATTTTTTTCCTTATTTAAGGCATATCTCTCGTAAAATGTAATATTTTACCTATTATCTCACATCACAAATGTGAACAAATTCGACTTAGTATTTGAGAAATACTAAGCTTCGTAATATAGTCTAATATAGTCTTCGAACAGTGCTTGTTGCCAGTGATGACAAATTGAACGTTTGTAGCTGAACTTTGAACCTCTTGACAAAGATTAGAATAAATACGATGAAAAGAGGTTAAGGAACATACTTGTAGCTGACCATCACTCTACGTGCCCAAATTTAATAAGAACACGTCTCACCATTTGGACTGACAATCTCAGGAAGGATAAAAAAAGGCAGAGAGAGTTCGAAGTGACACAAGGTCATATGGCGTGGAGTTATCTTGAAGTAACCTTTATCCAATATATCCAGCCTTAAACGTCCATCGGCTAAAGAAATAGAAGAAATTGCAAAATTGAATAATTTATAGAATTAAGCGTTATTTTTCTGAATTCCATAATACCGAAATTATGATTATTTTGTTATAATCCGCGTTTATTAAGATACAGTTATCTATGTAGCCCTAAGTGTAGAAAGCAGATAACGTTCACATACATTATATATGCAGGACTAGTCCCGATTACATTTTTGGCATTTCGATTTTGTCGTGTAGCCTATCTATTTGATGATGCTTCGCTTAAGAGGTGAACCGATCTTAGAGACTGTCGTAGCGAGTGTGCGTAGTGTTTGTATGGTGTGTTGTTGGTGGCGGCTATTTATAATACGTGTGGTGGCTATATTATATAAAGTAACCTCAGAAATCAATTTTATAAGTTTAGATAAAGGTCAAATGGCTTTAATGGAGTTTTATTTATGTCTTATTCATTTAATTTAATTCCATTTGTTTATGTATCATTTATATATGAATCACCATAAAGCAACATAAAAAATACCATATTTAATTTTCTAACAGGTATTTAATCTATATTTCTGTAATCAAACTGCACATTGTTTAATATCCACACGCTTTATACAGTGCAAATTGTAACGTTGCTGTGCACTATAATTATGATTTCTCGACAAAATGTTATAATAAAATTTAATCTCACGTGCGCACAGACCGACAATGTTCGTGTTAAGTGATTGGAGTTATGCAGACTTCATCTCATTATACATTCCGTTCATAATAGAGACTTGTTGTGGACGCTACAGGGTTTACGATACCATCAAAAAAATTATATTCGTATTTTTTTCCTTTACAACTGTATAATTCAAATAAAAGGTATTCAAAGCGCGTTAGAGAAATAACAATATGATTATCATCCTCCTGCCCTTATCCCACTCTAAGTGGGGTCGGCATAATATGTTATAAACACGTTGTCACATGAATTGGCTACGTACGAATATTTTACGAACGGCCGCCTGCCTCACATCAACTTACCTTAGTCGTATTTTACGTCTCGGTAAGAAAGAGGGTGGTCTATTCTACTCAACCGGATACCATACGACAGTTCGACTAACCTTAGTCGGTCAATAACTATTAAAATTAAATTAAAAGAATTATAATACTACTAGCAAACCGCCCGCGTGGAAAGATTAAACCCGTAATATATATAGTCTTTTGATAACCATAAAAATGGTTAGCGTGTTAAGTCTGCGCTTAGCGTTAATTTTATTAAACTGATAAACTATACATCATCCTGTCCTTATCCCACTCTAAGTGGGGTCGGCACAATATGTTTTTCTCTTCCATTCTGTCCTATCTTTCGTCAACTCTGGCGCCACTCCTTTTATATGCATATCATACTTCACACAATCCAACCATCTCTTTTTAGGCCTCCCTCTAGGCACATATCCATCCACATTCAAATTCTTCACACGTTTGGTCACATGATTTTCATCCCTCCTCATTACATGTTCATACCATCTTAATTTTGCACTTCTCGAATTTTCTATAATGGGCGCAACTTTCAGACTTCCCCTTATATACTCGTTTCGTATTTTATCTAGTTTTGTTACACCACACATCCACCTTAACATTCTCATCTCATTTGCATGTACTCTTCTTTCATCCGTCTTTTTCATTGCCCAGCATTCTGATCCATACAATACGACAGGTCTTATGACTGCTTTATAAATTTTTCCCTTAACTTTAAGGGGCATTCGAGGGTGACATATTGTGCCTGAGACCTGCCGCCACTTCATCCATCCTGCATTCATTCTTTTACCCACATCTCGATCTATTTCACCGTCGTTTTGAAAAAGCGAACCAAGGTACCGAAAATCTGAGCAGACTGGCAAAACGTTCCCATCCAAACCGATCGGGGAGAAATTGGAGGTCCCACTAAAATCGTAGTACATATTATGTTCAGTTTTAGTACGACTGATTTTTAAACCGACTTTCTCCAACTGTGCCATTTCGCCAATCTGCTTTGGACCTCAGTTGCATTTTCTCCGACGAGTACAATATCATCGGCGAATAACATACACCAAGGAGCCTCCTCTTGAATGTTAGCAGTAAGTACATCCATTACTAGAAGGAATAAAAATGGACTTAAAGCCGATCCCTGGTGTAAGCCTACAGCCACATCGAAATCGTCAGTTACTCCGACTGCAGACCGGACATGAGTACTAGCTCTGGCATACATAGAACATACAATCCGTACATACTTCCCAGGCAGTCTCTTTTCTTTCAAACTCCACCACAGAACGTCACGGGGAACACGATCGTACGCTTTTCCTAGGTCTATAAAGACCATATGCAAGTCTTTACGCGCATGACGGTATTTCTCGCATAACTGACGCAAGGCGAAAATAGCGTCGGTCGTACTCCGTCCTGGCATAAAACCGAACTGGTTCTGGATTATCTTACATTCCTCTCGCATTCTTCGCATTCTTCTTTAGAGCATGAAATTCTCCTTAAATGATATTTAGCCGATTTTACAGCAGACTCCCACATGATTTGGGTTATAAGTGGGAATAAACTTGAATACAATTCCCTTTATTGATAATAAGTTTTGAAATTTACTTTGAAAATCTGAAGCTTTTTGCAACTCATACAAAGCCCTCAGTTGATTATTTGCACCCTTAAATGTAGATGCGTTATCACAATAAATAGTCGAAGGCAACCCTCGGCGCGATATGAAACGTTTAAATGCAGATAAAAATACTTCAGTCAACAGATCTGAAGCAACCTCCATATGTATGGCCTTTGTGGCCATGCAAACAAATACAACAACATAACCTTTGGTCACTCCAGCCCGTCTCAAAGTTGAAATTTTAATATTGAAAGGTCCACAGTAATCTAAACCTACATTTTGATATGCTCTACAAGGTGTGACTCTATCCTTTGGTTCTTTTTCTTTCTCTTATATGGTGTAAACAACCTTATTGGCCCCATTGCAGTTTGATCATCACAACATGCTCCACATGTACAGCTGGTCGCATGTGGCATAAGTATGCCTTCAACAATTAAAGCCTGCCTAACCTAAAAACTTAACCTCTGCTTATGGAGCTCTGCTGATGTATTCTTACATCGTATGGGAAGTATGGGCATATTTGCAGTTTCGACCCATGATCGATTACTCATCGATTTGCTTGAAGAAGTCGAATTTGTTTGTGTTTCATGATCTTTCTGTTCGCGGGCAGGCGGCGGCGATGGCGTGTTTTGAATGACTATATGGGTCGGTCTTATGTCTTCTGGCACAGAGCTACCTGAGATAAATCCATTATCAACGCATATATATATAAATGCTGCAACTGATCGGATGTTATGACGTTAAACGTAGTGCTAGTAATAAGCGTACCAACCGGTAAGGATACCGGCACCGTGACGACGCCATTGGAGTCGCTTGAACGGCGAGCTGACTTGATAGCTGTTGACAAAATCGTACCGCCATCAGAGCAATCGGAATTACGCTCGGCCGCAGTCGAGAGAGGATCGGGCTCGGCTACTTCGGTAATGTCCGGCATAACGACGTTGTCCGAACTTCCGTTCCCCGCCATTACTTTCCTCCGCCCACCCATTGGAGCTACGAATTACTCGAGATTTGAAATAATCAGATTGATTTTTAAATTATAATAATCCACAATCATGGGTATTGGGTATGTCAGAAATCAAATCAAAATTATTTGAACACCACTTATGTAATTTAAAATTTCCCAATTTTAAAAGCTCAATAAGCTCACATTTTAATTGCTGAGCTTCGAATTTGGTAAAATATATGAACATTGTATAATAGCTTTACTAGCTAATGGATATGTATATATATTTATGTATTAAAGCAAGTTCCACCAAGCATCTTGTGGCCAGGTAAGAGGAACTCTTTAAACCAGTGTTTCCCAACGTGGGGCCCACGACCCACAGGGGGGCAATTTGATGGTTAAGGGGGGGCAACTCGACAAGTGTTTCCCTTTAGCCTTTAGCCTTTCGCTCTGGGCCATTTAAGTGCAATGCTAGATTTCAGTGCCAAATTAAACAAAAAAAAGCAATTTTTCTTCCTAAAACCTAATATTTAGGTTCTTTAAGTGGACAATTCAATTTTTAATATTAAAATTTTTGTATGTTACTTAGGGGGGCAAAATAATTTTTAACGTGGGGCATGGACCAATAAGGTCGGGAAACACTGCTTTAAACCATATGTGATGGTTTGTAATTGTAAACAAGTTATACTTTCATGTGTATTTTCTCTCCACAAAATGTTTTGAAGTGCTCTGTGTTCTGGATCAATTAAAATGCACCTATACATATGGCGTATATCACACATTAGTACATACTTATATGTGCGAAACTGCAACAATATGTTAAATAGACAGTTTTGAACCACGGGACCATTACATAACATGTCATTAAGACTAGGATTATTTTTACATTTGGCACTACCATCAAAGACAGCACGCAATTTATTTGTTTTCTTATCCATGCGAACAACTGCATGGTGTGGGAGAAAATATAGTGGTTGGTCTATATTATTAGTAGTGTCAATTGACACTATCTTGGCATGACCTAACCTAATGTATTCATTTATAAAGTCTTTGTATAATTGATAATATGAAGGATCTTTTGAGAAACGCTTCTCTAAATTATAAAATCTCTTCAATGAAATTGTAAATGAATCAGCTGTATTAATGTCGCTTAAATTCATCTTTAAAGGATATTTGACTGTAAATGTATTGTTAATTAACTGTAATGAATGTTTAAAAATTAAATCACTATGCTCGTACTCTGGCAATGCTTCACTGTATATTTCAGGTACCTTTTCAGTATCCCAAAATTTTTTCACAACGGAATCCAGATCAGTAGCCATAACTGTATGCATACATAAATTTAAATTACATGGAAAGGAATCACCTGAGATGATGTATCCAAACCTTGTGTTGATCAGTATAGGGTCAGAAGCGTCCTTCTATTTTCCCATCTTGAATAACTTGGAAGAAAATGTTTGCTCCAAGCAATATATTAATTTCCCCTGGAATGTTAAAATCAGGATCAGAGGAATAGATTTTGGAATTAAGAATGTATTTTCAAATTTCTTTTGAGGCAAGGGTATTGTTATATTACTTATTATAGAACAGGTGACATTGCAATTATAATATTGTGTCATAGAATAAATTGATAATTTGACAGCTTTATATTTAGTATTAATATTATTGCCAAGAGTGGCTATATTGTTTTGCATGTTAACCTGTTTTAAGCCTAATCGCTGAGCCAAACTACTTGTGCAGAATGAAGTTTGACTTCCTGAATCGAGTAACCCTCGCACTACAATTTTATCACCAGAGGAACCTTTTACTTAAACCTTAACAGTTGGCAATAGAACCTTTGTACCATTTGACCTATTTGTATATAAATTTATATCAGTACTGGACTCAGAACACTCTGGCTCCTTACTCTTTAAATGTAGTAAAGTATTGTGTGTTGGATCTTTACATTGAGAACAGTCCAGTTTATAACGACACTTTTGAGTATGTTTACCGAGACAAATTTGACAGAAATTATTTTCATTAATATATTCAAACCTTAACGCTTAAAGCTGTTAAAGTTAACCTTGGTTAACTTTAACAGCTAGACATATGCTGTCCGGGACTTATTTAGTACTTTTAGAGGGGAACAATTTTGTAATACATGATTTTTGAATAACTATTACCGTTTACTCAGCGCACGCAAGGAAAGCTTTAAATTTTGCCGTTTGCGTAATATTTTTATTGCTGCTCCCCTCCTATTCATCTTAGCGTGATGTTATATGCCTATAGCCTTCCTCAATAAATGGTTATCTTACACTGAAAGAATTTTTTAGATCGGTCCAGTAGTTCCTGAGATTAGCGCGTTCAAACAATCAACAATCAAACAAACATTACTTTATACTAGCATATAATAGATGAAACATTATTTCAGATATATTTATAAAAAAACGTGCACAGATCGGCTAGATGAAACAGATTAGCCCATAAGTATAACTTGAGGGAGAATAAGTGAGGGTAGTTCGCGCAATTAATTTTAAGATGTCTTAATTTTGTGTTGCGATATTTGCAAAAACACTACTCGGTAACCCTGTGTTACAGCGAGATTAAATGCAAATTCGACGTCAGCTCTGAGATCCGCTGAAGATAAATATCGTCTTAAAGTTAACGCTTACGATATATTGTTATACATAAAAATATCTTATTTATTTACATGTTCTGTTATTTGGATGTACTTAACATTTCCGGTTTGTAATCACAGGTTTCTTATTATATGAAGGAAAACTGGGATGTTTAAACTGGATCGGTGACATGTAGCTAGAATTGATTGTACCCAAATTTCCACATCAGGAAATATGAGTATATATGAGTACTCCAATCCATTTTTATTTATTTATTTATAAGGCTTACCAACTAGAAATCATATACATATACGCTTGAAATTAATTTTAACCTTTAATACATCATATTTCCTATATGTTTCTAAATTACAGGTACGCACAGCTTTTCATTTTTCAATTCAAACAATAATTGATGCAAATTTTCCACTAAATATATATATGGTCCTGAAAACTACAAAAATATATAAACTATTCGAGTAAAATTGTCTTAAAAATCTTTATCTTGAATTTTCCTTTGTTTGATTTTTTATTTTAACTACTTGATTCTTTTTTCTTCTCAATATTTAATCCTTCTGATCAATATGAAACCATGGAACGCAAGGAATAACCCTTTTTTTGTGAAAAGTACTTAGAAGTCGCTGGTACAACTCGTCTACTATAAGAGTTTATTTTCTCAAAAAAATATTTTCCTTACTTTAAAATGCGCCTGTCCTGGTGTTCGTCAAAAGACTTCGCAGACGGACACACGTAGCGCTCAGTTCGCTATTTTGTCTGTCCGTATTGAGAACATTTCGATGTAAAATACCTACGGAAAGGTCAGACGGGCGAAATTTCGGTCGCAATTGCTCGTAACGCATACGATCTCTTCCTTTAGGAATAAAGTTCTTTACGACTAACTTATGCAACATCCTCATATTATGATGTCACACAATCTTCTACGTTCTATATACATTGCTATGAGACAGTCAAATATTAATAATAGCAGCAAACGATTACATTGTAAGTTACTTTATAATTAGCACCGTCAATAACAAAGTCCCTCGCTGAATCTGTCTGGCGGTTTTCGAAAAACTCAAGAGCTACTGAACCGATTCTAATTTGGTTTTCACCAATAGAGGGATTCATTAACGAGTAAAGTTTAAGTGTATTATTTTTTAAAATTTAGGAGCACTAGATGAAATGTGATGATAATTGTTAAAATTTTGAATTCTGGGAGTTTACAAAAGTGATGAGAATATTATTTTGCTATAATCTGCGATAAAAGGAAATATACGTACGTTACGGGGCGAAACAATTGTTGAGATTGTGGTGGTGAATGTGTGCAGTGCTTGTGTATTGTTGTGCCATCTAGTCGGGTAGTGCATTTCTTACAAATTCTGCATGTATCAGGTATGAGAACGAATAGTACACTCTACATTTAGCATTACATATATTTCCTTTTATCGCGGATTATAGCAAAATAATATTCTCATTACTTTTGTATTATGGACCTCCGCAAAGTAACGCCTAATTCTATAAATTATTCTGGGAGTTTTTTAGTAAACGCTCCCTTTATTAATTTGATATATAACTGTTACCGTGCGAAGCTGGGACGGCTGGGTAGTTGAGGAATAAAATTGTAATACAAATATTGAATTACGTTCATATCTAAATGTTTACGTGGGAATTTACATGTAATTGAGCGGATCGGGCACAGAGCGTCCATTAGGACGGAATATGTAATGAGAGGTTAGCTGCAAGCACAGCACATACTATGTACTCGGTCTGATCCAATTGTATCAATTTAAATAGTAAAAGTTGGTTTGGTGAATGATATTTTGCTTGAAAACTAGCAAATGTCGTGGTATCTATCTACAGATGTTGCTTTGTTTTCGGGGAGAAACGACTGTGGAGATTTACGGCTACTTCTATAAACTATTTGTGTAGCAAAATATTTTATTTTTAATATGGAACACTTGCACATGATCGTCCGTCCCCAAAGTAACTTAATACTTGTGTTATGGGTGTCATACAACTAGTAAATAAATAGATATATAATTTTAAATACATATAAATACACCCAGACTCAAAAATTGATAGAAAATGATGAAAATGGTGGGAATCGTACCCGCGCAAGTCGAAGTGATATATAAGTTATTATATAATTTAAAATTCCTTATTAGCCCTATGACCCTAATGTCATTGTAACTGGAATAAATCACTTCCGTTATGATGTACTTTATATCACAAGTATCTTTAAAATCAAATAAAGCGCCGCTTCTTTAGTTATATCGTCCGCCCGTCCAAAGCCGCCGGTTGCACGGATTTCCCCACAACTTTATATAAAAGTGGCATAAACGGAGCAAAGCTAAATCGAATCAGCTGAAACGGCTGTCTATAAAATCTAATACGTTTCACGTTAAACAGTTTTCAGTCTTTTCACGGAAAGCGCGGATAGCGCCTTTCCAACAAACCAGTTTCGTTATGCGGTATCGTTTGGATTTTAAATCCTGGTCTCTTGCGACAAAAAGGCATTTCCAATAATGAATATTTTTATGTGATCTATCGGCAAAAATTGTGTGATTCATATCGCTAATTACATTTTGTTTTCAACTATTTTTCGTACAATTATGAATGTATGGTATCCGGCTTTCATCTACTCATCTTAGCGTGATGTTGTATAATCTAGAGCCTTCCTCGATAAATTTACTATCTAACACTCAAATAATCTTTCAAATCGGTCCAGTAGTTCCTAAGATTAACGCGTTTAAACATTCAATTAAACAAAATCTTCAGTTTTATATATTAGTATAGACAGATTATTATGTATTAAAAAGTATTTCCACATATGCTAATTCTAAGCTTGTTTATTCACTTCCAGCGTACCGGAAATGCCAGACAGATGACTTTCAGTGCGGGTTGGAGGGAGCCGGCACGGGCAAGACCTCCGCGCAGGGACCCTGCCTGCCCAAAGAGAAGAAATGCGATGGGTGGGTGACTAATATAAACTGAGCTTCAATATTAATATCTGCGTCACGAATACTCATTTGACTTAGCTAGGATGTGCTCATCTAGTGGATTTACTTCATATAAGAAATTCATTAAAACAATTATGTACCACCTTACTATTTTTGATCCAGGTTATACCAATTATACATACATCTTTTCCACGCTTTCCCAGGCAATCCGCTAAACAAACTTGATGAAATTTGGCAAAGTTTAAGCTACATAACTTACAGAGTAAACAAATCTGATTTGTTTATAAAATTATGTCCTTATTTATACAAAATTCTTGAATTGTAGAAAAAGTTCAAATGTTACCTTGAATTGATGTGGAAATTTTAGCTCAATAATGCAGCGATGGGATCGTACCGTATTAAATGGTAATTCAATTTGTGACTACAACATTTCAGATGTTTAGTTTACGGTGCCTTCAAATGATATGGTAACCGTTAATTTGCTTTAGGTATTTAGACTGCAGGACGGGCAAAGACGAGCAAGGGTGCGCGGGCCAGGGCCTGGCCTGCCGCCTGGACCAGTTCCGCTGCGCCGCGGGCGACAAGTGCGTGGACGCGGCGGCCAAGTGCGACCACAAGGACGACTGCGGCGACAACTCGGACGAAGCCAACTGCAGTAATTATCACTCACTAGCGGCTAACTTACAATTGTTTGTTTTACATGAACTGAACACATCAAGCTGAACAGTTGAACTGTCGAGTTATCAATAATATTGTGGGGTTTTTTTTAATATTGACTATTCATGTATCGCGGAATGGATTAAAATATTGTACACAATTTGTGTCAATTGATAACTAGCACATTCAGCAATGCGTTGCTGTAGCTGAGTTTATCTTTCTCCTCACCTTACATTTTGGCGTACCTTATTATCTGCGATAATTTCTAAGTTATTTATTAAAATAACAAGGTGTTAACGATCATTATATTGAGCATCATATGCTTAACTAGCTTTTTCCCGCATGTACAATTATCAATGTAACCAATATACACAGAATACCGCTCTAACTCGCAGACTTCCCGCCGTGCCACATCGGCCAGTTCCGCTGCAGCAACGCCCTCTGCATCCCCGCCACCTACCACTGCGACGGCTTCAAGGACTGCGCGGACGGCTCGGACGAGGCCAACTGCACGGCCATCGCCTGCCCCGACAACAAGTACCTGTGCCCCCGGGGCGGGCCCGGCGGCAGCCACAAGTGCATCGCGCGCGCGCAGCTCTGCGACGGCAAGCGGGACTGCGAGGACGGCGCCGACGAGGAGACCGCCTGCTGTGAGTTGGCCTTGCTGGATTTATAGAGTTTGGGTCCTGTCCGAAGTTAGACAAAACAAACTTAGAATTTAAAATATAATTTATTGGGATAACAACAAAGATATGAATCTACAACTCTCAATCCAAAGTGAGTTTGCAATGGCATGTCTGTCTACACTGTTCCCGCAATGCACTAACAATATGCACGTACACTGCTATAACACAGGTGAGGTCGTCATTGGTACCGACAAGCTGTTTCGATGCCGATCTCGTCAATCGTCATCTCACCAATCGAACCGGTCTCTATCTTGCTTTTACAATGGGGATTCCGTGAAATTTGTTTCCAGCGACGTTGTCCTGCCCGGTGCTGGAGTGCGAGTACAAGTGCGTGGCGTCCCCCGCGGGCGGCGCGTGCGCGTGCGCCGCGGGGCTCGCGCTGTCGGCCGACAACCGCACGTGCGTGGACCGCGACGAGTGCCGCGAGTGGGGGCCCTGCCACCAGCTCTGCATCAACACGCCCGGCTGTGAGTGTCCCGCGCCCTGCGCCCTGTGGCCTGTGACCGTCCGCCGCAGCAGCAGCCGCAGTGCGTACAGCTCTGTCCCTGTGTCGCAGCGTACTCGTGCGCGTGCGCGCCGGGCTACGCGGCGGGCGAGCGCGGGCGCTGCGCGGCGCGCGCGGACGGCGCGTGGCTGGCGCTGGCGCACGAGCGCGGCGTGCTGCGGCTGGACCTGCTGGGCCGCGCGCCCGCGCCGCTCGCCAACTCGTCCGCGGCGGCCGGCCTGGACTACCACCACCGGCGGAACATGCTCTACTGGTCCGATCTTAAAACCAGGAAGGTGCGTCCCACGTTCTTCTACTTCGATCGTGATGACTTTTAGCTTCTTTTGTAATCATCACTTATTTGAGTTATAGCTACTTTCGTCTCTCGCCATTCGAATTGTGTAACGTGACGTAACTTCTAGTAACTCCTGTTACATAGTATCACAGTATAACGAAAAGACTTTCAATCATCAATACGGAACCTCTTATAAAGGCTAAATGCAAACACCTTTTTAACATTTTTTTTCTACTGAAATATGTCAAATCTCTTCAATAGTAGTGTAATAGTTATATTTTCCTTCTGTATTAGATCCACTCTCAGCAACTGAACGCACCGGCCGGCATCACCACGTACGGCGGTAACGACATCACCGTGGCGGGCTCGTGGGCCCCCGTGGCTCTGGCCGTGGACTGGGTGGGCGACAAGCTGTACGTGGCCGACGCCATGGGCCAGAAGATCGACGTGTTCGAGCTGGACGGCCGCTGGCACGCCGTGGTGCTGGGCTCCAACCTCACCAACCCCGCCGACATAGCCCTGGATCCCACGCTCGGGTTGATGTTCGTGGCCGACAGCAGTCAGGTGGGTTGAAAAGTTTCTAAAAAATCGTCTGCCTTGTTAAGATCGAGCTTTGTCAATTCGATAAGCTTAGACAATAATGTTTTACTGCATCAAAGTAGTTGAAATCGTTAAATTATTTAGTCATTATTATTTGTTTCAGATCGTCCGGGCGAACATGGACGGCACGCATACGAAATCAATAGTGACAGAGGCGACGTACAAAGCATCCGGTATCGCAGTGGACACTATCGCCAGGCGGATATTCTGGTGCGACTCCTTGCTGGACTACATCGAGACCGTGGACTACGATGGAAACTACCGATTTCTGGTACTGAGAGGTCAACAGGTGCCCAGCCCGTCGAGGCTGGCGCTGTTCGGGGACCGCGTGTACTGGTCCGATAACACGAAACAAGGCATCAGTTCCGTCAACAAATACGAAGGCTCGTCCAGTATCCAGGCCATATACAAGACGAAGGACATCCGGGAGCCCAAAGCGCTGACCGTGGTCCACTCCCTGAAGCAGACCTCGGTGAACAACCCCTGCGGCGTCAACAACGGCGGCTGCTCCCAGATGTGCATCGTCACCGCGCTGCAGAACGGCGGCCTGGGCTACCGCTGCGCCTGCAACGTCGGCTACAGGCTGGAGACGGATCTGAGGAACTGCGATATAGTCAAAGAATTCCTCATGTACTCCCAGCAGAGATTTATCAAGGGCAAAGTCTTGGATCCGGTCATCGAAGGTTTTAGCGAGGCGATCCTCCCGGTGGTTTCGAGAAAAGCGAGATTCGTGGGCTTAGATTTTGACTCGTGGGACGAATATATCTACTACTCCGACGTGCTGCAGGACGTGATATATAGAGTTCACCGAAACGGAACGACCAGGGAGATCGTCCTCGCGTCCCAGAACGAGGGGGTCGAGGGTCTGGCCGTGGACTGGGCCTCGAAGAATTTATATTATATCGACTCGCGAAAGGGAACGCTCAACGTGTTATCGACCAGAAATATAGCGTACAAGAGAACTCTACTAAAAGATCTGAAGCGGCCGCGGGCCATCGTAGTGCATCCGAATAAAGGGTTCATATTTTTCTCGGAATGGGACCGCCCCGCCAATATCAGCAGAGCGAACACGGACGGCACCGGGCTCCTGGTCTTCGAAAACGTAACCCTCGGTTGGCCGAACGGTCTCTCCATAGACTTTGATGAGAACAGAATCTACTGGTGCGACGCTCTCCTAGACCACGTCCAGCACGCTAACTTGGACGGAACGGACGTTAAAACGGTAAACTCGAGGCTAATCAGACATCCGTTCTCCATAGTGATCTATAAGGAGTTCATGTACATCACGGACTGGAGGCTGGACGCCATCGTCCGCCTTCACAAGCTGACCGGGGAACAGGAGGACATCATGGTGAGGGAGCCGCAGACGAACAGGCTCTACGGCGTGAAAGTGTACAGCCAGGACATCCAGAAGATAGAGCCCAACCAGCCGTGCTCGATCAACAACGGCAACTGCCAGAAGTTCTGCTTCGCCGTGCCCCGGAACAACACGGAGCTGCTGACGGTGCGCTGCGGCTGCCCCTACGGCGAGAAGCTGACGGCGGACGGCACCGGCTGCGCCGCCGACCCCGACTTCGAGCCGCCCGTGCAGGCCTGCCCCAACGCCTGGGACTTCACCTGCAACAACCAGCGCTGCGTGCCCAAGAGCTGGGTGTGCGACGGCGACGACGACTGCCTCGACAACAGCGACGAGGAGCAAAACTGTACCAGTCAGTCGTTACTCTTTTTACCTCTATTCTTTTGCATGCAACTTTCGCCTCGAAACACGAGCGCCTCTTAAATATGTTACCGTTCATAGCACGCAGATTTCCTTAAAGCGCGCAATATTGATAGATGTTACGATTTAAACGTACGCGTACTTCCAGAGACGACGTGCAGCTCGTCCGAGTTCATGTGCAAGTCGGGCCGCTGCATCCCGGCCACGTTCAAGTGCGACTCGGAGAACGACTGCGGGGACTTCTCGGACGAGAGCGGCTGCGTCAACGTGACGTGCAGCGCCACGCAGTTCCAGTGCGGCAACGGCCGCTGCGTGCCCAGCACCTGGAAGTGCGACTCCGAGAACGACTGCGGCGACGGCTCCGACGAGGGCGCGCACTGCGTCGACAAGACCTGCGCCTACTACCAGGTGAACTGCCCGTAGAGCAGGCCCACCACTTATTGCATCTAGGTTTAACAACATCACTATTAACTTTTCCTTTCTGTGAGAACGGGAATATTCGATACGGCGGTCTCGCTCTCTCTTCACGTCGTCGGGCGCGACTGAGTTGATTGTAAAGTGTCTCGAAAATAAAACTAAAATACTTCACTACACAGACTTTCATTTGGATACAACACTTTCCAATTACACCTTTTTTCTCTCTCTAACCGATTGACGTGCACGGTTGGATATAGGTCTCGTCTCGTGTTTGTAGATCTCTTTAGGAGACACACAAGTTATACCGCATGGATCCAGAGATTTAGCGCCTTTGAGGGTACTTGCCCAGCTTCGAAGGCGGTCTACGCTGCGTTTTCTACTTATGAATTATGGTAAACACAAAATTATCATTGAATTTTGTTGACTTTGAACTGGCAGTTTGTAAGTTGCCCACTAACCGTGCCGTCCTCGCGCAGTTCACGTGTCCGCGCACCGGCCACTGCATCCCCGCCTCGTGGGTGTGCGACGGCGACGACGACTGCTTCGACAAGCAGGACGAGGCGGACTGCCCGCCCGTGTCCTGCCTCGCCTCGCAGTTCAAGTGCGCCGACCTCAAGCAGTGCGTGCAGGTACTAGGCCCGTTATATCCCACTGGGGAGCGAAAGCCTGTTGTTGGAGCTCAACTTTATCAAGCTCACGATTTTTTTCCTTTAACGAAAATCGATTAATAATTTGCAAATATTCACTTGCATTCATTCGACAGGTGAGTTTTAACAGAAGAACTCGTCAGTGCCGGCTTGGGGTTAGAGACTATAAACAGAGCACCCGGTGTCACGTTTATTACAGATCTTTATGTATTCCATATGTTATGCCGGTATATAGGTTGTACCGCAGCGTCATAATATCGGCTAATAAATACGCTAAAGTGTAACACGTTTTATAATAAATATATCTCATTCTGCATTACGTTGATTTCGCTCCACGAGAGAAGTCCACAAGCAAAAAACAAGCAACACTTGAAGCATATAGGTTTTAAACGTAAGCCGTAAGTCTGACAGAGTGTCCCGCTGCGCAGGAGGCGTACAAGTGCGACGGCATCATGGACTGCAACGACGGCTCGGACGAGGCGGGCTGCCCGTCGCTGGCGCCGCACCAGTGCGCCGACCGCCAGTTCCAGTGCGCCTCCTCCGGCCTCTGCATCCCCAGGACCTGGTACTGCGACGGTGAGCACGCTGCCACTTGATATGCCCGCAGCCTGACATACTGCCAGCTCCTTTGACACTATTGCGTATTTAATCTCGTATTTCAAAGCCAAAGAAGTAATGTGTATAATATTTAGTTCGATAGTGTGGCATTCAAGCGTTAAATCTGTTGTAATAGAGATCACGAACCGCAAGATCCATTGTTGTTGTACGTGGAAGATGATTTTAGAAGTCCCAAGTGATCAAAGTAGTAGATCCAACATAATCCAAGTGATGGCTGTATAGCCTTACCCCGAGCTCTCCGCCACACGTAACCCTAAACGCCAATAGAGCTTTTGCGCTCCACTTTCCGCATTTTGCAACCTTTCCGTTTCTACTTTTATAAATATCTTTAGTGTAACTCCGCTCTTAGGTAATATTGGTACTGTTCGTGGTCCGCAGGCACTCCGGACTGCGAGGACCTGTCGGACGAGCCGGCCACGTGCGGCGCGGCGGCGTGCGGCGCCGGCCACTTCCGCTGCGACAACGGCCGCTGCGTGTTCCGCGCGTACGTGTGCGACGGCCGCGACGACTGCGGCGACGGCTCCGACGAGGGCCGCCAGCACGCCTGCAAGCCGCCGCCCTTCAGGTACACCCGACTAACGGCTCCAACCTACAGATGAAGTTTGATTTAGATAATACAGAACTGGTTTTCACCAACTGCTGCAGCTTTTGACGTGACAACGTCTTAAATTAGGTCGCGGCTTGGAGTCACTCATGAAAAAGTGTAACGCCCGCTCGCGTCTGTTACGATGAGTCGCCGAACGTAAGAGAGGCCCGCCGGACTGGCGTATGCCGCGCGTCTCTCTCCCACTCAAACATGATTATTTTAGTAAACAAAATATATTTCTATAGTTAAAATTTGTGCAATTCTTATTTTCATTCAATTCCTTGTTCCTATTGTGCAATTGAAAAATATTCATATCAATAATTAATTCTGCTGAGAAAAAGACGTTGTCACGTAAAATCTTTGCCCGTAAAACCGACTTTACGGGCAACCGTTTTTTTAAAGCTTTTATGTATGTTGAGTATTACACTTTTTAACCCTTATTTTATGAAAACGACGGATACATTTTTTTGAAATCCGAGACAATAGCAGTGAAATAATAAATTGTTATTGTCACACAGATGCCCGTCGGGACAGTGGCAGTGTCCGGGTGTTACGAACCGCTGCGTCAATCTCACCCAGGTTTGCGACAATAACTACGATTGTCCCAATGGCGCGGACGAAGGTATGTTAAATTTATTTTCATTCTTTGTATCACTGTTTCAAAAACCACTATCTATACATAAATTTTGTTGCATTCCAGGTATCGGTTGCGATTTTACGACGTGCCAGAACAGCTCGAATTTCTGCAGCAACGGCTGCATGCAGACGCCCGATGGATCGCTTTGCCTGTGTCCGAGCGGAGAGGAGCTGCAACCCGACGGATATACCTGCAAAGACATCAACGAATGCGACCCTCCAGGACTCTGTTCGCAGATCTGTACAAATTTAAAACGATCATATTCCTGTAGTTGTGTCGAAGGCTACCAGTTGAACGCGAACAAACATTCCTGCAAAGCGAACAACCATTCCAGCGCTTTCCTTATAATTTCCAACAGGCATTCGATCTTAGTCGCCGATTTGAACGAACAAGGTCTCGAAAGAGTCCCGATAAACGTGGAGAATGTCGTCGCGACGGCCTCCAACATGCACACAGGGACTATATTCTGGTCGGACATGAAACTTAAAAAGATTTCTCGGCTGGACCGCGGCAGCGAACCGCAGGTTATCATTTCCACGGGTCTAGACCTAGTGGAAGGCTTAGCGTACGATTGGGTGGGCGGTAATATCTATTGGCTCGACAGCAAACTGAATACTATAGAAGTGGCTAAGGAGGATGGAAGTGCCAGGACGGCCTTGCTCGGCGGTAACATCACGCAACCCAGAGGAATGTGTTTGGATCCCGCTCCTAACGCCAGATGGCTCTTTTGGACGGATTGGGGTGAAAATCCTCGCATCGAGAGAGTAGGCATGGATGGAACTCTTCGAGAGGCTATCATTACCACGAAGATATACTGGCCCAACGGGCTGACCTTAGATACCGCCACGCAAAGAGTTTATTTTGCAGATTCCAAACTCGACTTCATCGACTTCTGCTACTACAACGGTTCGGGACGCCAGCAGGTCTTGGCCGGAAGTCACTATTTATTACATCCTCATTCCCTTACGCTGTTCGAAGATACGTTGTTCTGGACCGATCGTCAGCTTAACCGGGTTCTTTCCGCTCACAAGTTCAGGGGTACGAATCAAACTGTCGTATCGCATTTGATATCTCAGCCCCTGTCTATCCACGTTCATCATCCGTCCTTGCAACCGCAGTACCCGTCGCCGTGTGGGAAAGATACATGCCAACATCTCTGCTTACTGAGCCCGAACAAAACTACCGGATACAGTTGTATGTGTAAGCCTGGATTTAAATTGTTGCCCGATGGAAAGTGCACGGAAGGTAAGTCATTATTGTGCAAATGCCGTGTTTGATGTAAATGTTGTAATTTAATATTTATAATATTTAATATGTTGCAGACGAGAGTGCGTATTTGATGGTGCTGAAAGGATCTCAAATCATCGATCTATCGACAGATGGTTCTGGAAAAGCCGGACAACTGCCTCCAGTTGTCGGTATACAAGGTAATTGTAATTTTATTCATTTATAGATGGTATTATTATAAAAATAAATTTGTGCTAAATATATTAACGTTCCAGGCGGCGTACAACTGGACTACGATCGTCAGGGCCACATGCTGTACTGGCTCCAATCGACTTCAGGTGACAGCGAGGACGATGAGAACTGTACGATTTACACGATGCCTTACGGCGGCGGCAACAAGGCGGAGTTTATGGGTCAGGACACCGGCATCGTGGGCTCGCCCTCCGCCATAGCCTTCGACTGGCTCGGGAGGAACTTATTCATGGCGAACAAAGTCGCGAGTAACATTGAGTTGATAAGAGTGGACGGAAAAGTCAAATATAGAACAGTTGTTTTTGCCAATGATGGAAGTAGATTGTCCATCGCCAAGCCTAAAGGAATTTGCTTGGATCCGACTGAAGGGTAAGTTACAATTTAATATTGGGAATCCTGTTAACAAAAAATCCGTATATTTATATGTATTTTTTAATCTAATCAATTGTGTTTTCAGAAAAATCTATTGGGCTGATGACGGGGGCTACGGTGTGCCTGCAAAGATTGGAAAAGTCAACATGGACGGTAGCAATCCCGTTATCCTCGTTGATGATATCGAAAGACCGGAGGCCGTTGCTATCGATATCGATAAAAAGATCGTTTACTTCAGTACACAGTATCCGGCGAGCATAAACAGCATGAACACCGAGGGCAACGACAGAAAAACGATACTGACAGAAGCCGATGCCATTTCATATCCTAAAGTCATAGCCGTTCTCGACTCACGTTTGTACGTATTGGACACTCGTCACGAGAAAATCATCAAGGCGGACTTACCCAACGGAGATAACATTAAAATAATACTAGACAATGAAAGCGATTTGAAATCTCTAACTATTTTCCAAAAAAGAAAGATGATGCATCATCCCTGTTCGCAAAACAATGGCGGATGTGAACAAATATGTATTCCTAGCGAAGGGGGATCGAGGATATGCGCCTGCTCTATCGGGTACAGAAAAGAAAACGAAGTAAACTGCATACCGTACAAAACTTTCGCAGTAGTATCGCAGCTGGACCTCATCCGCGGCTACAGTCTCGAAAGTAGCGCGGAAGCCATGGTACCGGTGACCGGCCTCGGCCATCATATCCTGCATGTCGATATTCACTTTGCTGAAAACTATATTTATTGGGTGGAATTTAATCGTGGCCAGTGGAACGGTATATTTAGAGTGAGGCCCAATGGATCGGATCTCCAGCATATAATTAAAGATGGTATCGGTAGCAATGGAATACGAGGTCTGGCAGTCGATTGGGTGGCAGGAAATTTATATTTTACTAACGTTTTTCCGCATGAAAATTACGTAGAAATGTCTTGGCTCGACGGATCTAACAGAAAAGTTATTTATAAAACCACTATGGACGCTCCGAGAGAATTAGCTGTTAACCCCCTTAAAAGACTCCTGTATTGGATAGATTATGGTCAGTACCCGCGAATCGGTAAAGCTTATCTCGACGGCAGCAGCTGGCAAACTGTCGTTAGCTCCGGTATATCTAATCCAAGAGATTTGACAATTGACATGTTGACGCATGACGTGTACTGGGTGGACTCTAAACTGGATCAAATACAAAAGATCTCTTACAGTGGCGGTAACAGGCAACTCATCCGATCTAATCTTCCGAATCCTATGGGTATCGCTATACACACTAGTAGCGTGTACTGGGTAGATAGAAATTTACAAACCATTTACAAGGCATCCAAATTACCTGGTAATATGTCAATGCCGGAAAAGATACGTACTAACCTACCTAAATTAAGAGACATCGTTATATTTGACATCAATAATCAGCCCACAGATGAAAATAATCCATGCAGAAAACTGGGA
This sequence comes from Morpho helenor, assembly GCA_029227775.1. Classification (NCBI taxonomy): domain Eukaryota; kingdom Metazoa; phylum Arthropoda; class Insecta; order Lepidoptera; family Nymphalidae; genus Morpho; species Morpho helenor. Next base: position 136,373 of record JARGCU010000034.1, on the reverse strand, counting down.
AACGGAGGATGTGATCAACTCTGTTTTAGCTATCCACCAGAAGCCAATAAAGGCTACACTCACAGATGCGACTGCGCCACTGGACAAATATCCGCGAACAATCCTAAAAAATGCGATGTTGTCGATGAATATTTAGTATTTACGACAAGAACTGAAATTCGTGCTATCAATTTAGATCCTAAATCGACCGGTGTACCGTTTAAACCAATAGCTAATCTTACTAATGTGGTAGGAGTTGAATTTGATTACGCCGACAATAAGCTATTTTTCACACAAATAAGACCCCACGCTAGAATCGCCTGGATGTCATCAAATAACCCCGATGATTCTAGCATAAAAGATATTATCAACAAAAATATTAATCCTGAAGGTATATCTTATGACTGGACCCAGAAAAAAGTTTATTGGACTGACAGCTCGAACAACTCCATTTATGCTATGAATTTGGATGGAACAGAACTAGTTATGATCGCCAGAGTGGAACGTCCCAGGGCCATTGTCGTAGATCCATGCAACGGAACTTTATACTACACAGATTGGGGCCGATTTGGAACGTCTGGCAAAATTTACAGGACGACTATGGCCGGATCTTTAAAAAAAGCTATCGTAGACAAAGATTTATCTCAGCCGAGTGGACTTACCATAGATTTCGATGAAAACATGCTATATTGGACCGACGCTGTGCGTGAAAAAATCGAACGTTCCAAGTTAGATGGATCCGAGCGTGAAGTTTTAATATCTGCTACTATATATCCCTTTGCCATAACTGTATTCGGAAATTACATTTATTGGACGGACTTACAGTTACGAGGAGTCTATAGAGCTGAGAAACATACAGGTGCAAACATGGTCGAAATGGTTAAACGTCTGGAAGATTCACCTCGAGATATTCATATATACAGTGCTATAAGACAGAAATGTCAAAGTAACTTATGCAAAATCAACAACGGTGGCTGCGCACAGAGCTGCCACCCCGCCCCTCAAAACTCAGTAGAGTGTAAATGCGACGATAACACGAAATTAGTTAACGAAGGAAGAATGTGTGTTGCGAAAAACATTACATGTGACTCCAGCAAATTCTTTTGTGCTAACGGGAAATGTATCAGTAGGATGTGGTCTTGTGATGGTGACGATGACTGCGGAGATAACTCTGATGAGGAGACAAACTACTGTGCTTATCATTCATGTTCCCCCAGCGAATTCCGCTGCAACAACGGGCGCTGCATATTTAAATCTTGGAAATGCGATCACGAAAACGATTGTAAGGATAGTTCAGATGAAGAAGGTTGCGTTTACCCACCTTGTGCGGAGGGTGAATTTACTTGCCTTAATTCACGATGCATCCCAAAAACACAAGTATGTAATGGAATTAATGATTGCAAAGATAACATCACTTCCGATGAAACACACGAAAGATGTCCCAAAAATACAACATGCCCGATGAACCATTTAAAATGTGAGAAAACAAATATCTGCGTAGAACCTTATTGGCTATGCGATGGCGATAATGATTGCGGTGACAATTCCGATGAAGATCCGTTACACTGCGCTCAAAGAACTTGTCCACAGAATAGTTTCCGCTGCCCCAACCATAGATGTATCCCAGCGACTTGGTACTGCGACGGTGATGACGATTGTGGTGATGGTGCCGACGAGCCGCCAGAATACTGTCGTTCAGAGGGTAGGACTTGCTTTGGAGACCTATTCACCTGCGATAATGGTAACTGCATACCCAGAATTTATATTTGTGATGGTGACAATGACTGCTTAGACAATAGCGACGAAGACGATAGGCACCAGTGCAACGAACGTAAGTGCGACGCAGAAACGGAATACACGTGTGAAATCAATAAGTTTTGGAACAGAGCTCAATGTATTCCTAAAAAATGGTTGTGCGATGGAGATCCAGACTGTATAGATGGTGCAGATGAAAATTCAACTTTGCACCATTGTTCAACACCAACTCCGTGTACTGAAGACCAATTCCAATGTACGAATGGAAGATGCATCAATGAAGGCTGGGTTTGTGATCACGATAATGATTGCGGAGATGGATCCGATGAAGGAAAACAATGCAATACTCAATATAAAACTTGTAGCGATCAGGAATTTAGATGTCAGAACTTTAAATGTATTCGAAACCACTTTAGGTGTGATGGAGAAGATGATTGTGGAGATCATTCTGATGAAGTTGGATGTGTCAAGGAGAACAAAACCTGTCCTGCGGGACAGTTTAAGTGTAATAATGATCAATGTATTGATAATAGACTTGTTTGCAATAAAGTATCCGATTGTACTGACGACTCTGATGAACCTGCCCACTGCAATATTGACGAATGTGCTAAATTAGAGATCAACCAATGTGGCCATAAATGTGTCGACACAATAACAGGATATTACTGCGACTGTAATCAAGGATACAAATTATTAAGTGACGGCAAAGCTTGTGCGGATGTAAATGAATGCATAGAAACACCAGGGGTCTGCTCCCAATATTGTTCGAACACTCCAGGTTCTTACTATTGTAAATGTAACGATCAGTACTACGAAAGAGAAGCAGATGAACACACGTGTAAAAGAAAAGATAACATTACAGCTTGGATCATATTTACAAATAAATATTATGTAAGAAATATGTCTACAGATGCTTCCATCTATAACTTAGTCCATCAAGATCTTATGAATGTTGTTGCAATAGATTTCGATTTCAAAGAAAATAAAATGTACTTTGCTGACGTTTCTGCCAAAATTATATATAGATCTGATTATACTGATCCAAATCCAACGAAAGAAGTAGTAATACGTCACGATTCTCATGGCCTAGAAGGCATAGCAATTGATTGGATAGGCAGGAAGCTCTATTGGTTAGACCGACATTCAAAGAATTTAGATGTATCAGAATTAGACGGCACAAGAAGAAAAACACTTAAAACGGGAATCGCTGACCCCAGAGCGATTGTCGTCCATCCGGGTACGGGATACTTGTATTATACGTCTTGGCACCTTCAAGCATACATCGGCAAGCTGGGTATGGACGGTTCGAACTTTACGACAGTTCTCAATTGGGAAGATGACATAGCCTGGCCTAATGCTCTTACTATTGATTATTTCACTGACAGAATTTATTGGGCAGATGCTCACTTAGATTACATAGGATCGGCAGATTTAGAAGGAAGACACAGACATGTCGTGCTATCTGGCGATAAGGTGCCACATGTTTTTGCACTCAGTTTGTTCGATGATGAAATTTATTGGACAGATTGGAATCTCAAAGCTATACTTAAGGCGAATAAACATTCTGGTGAAAATTTAACCACGCTCAGGAATGCAACCCATCGTCCTTATGACATCCATATAGTTCACCCATTGAGACAACTGGCCTATACCAATCCTTGTGGAACCAATAATGGTGGCTGCTCGCACCTTTGTCTTATCGCTCCACCCCATGAATCGAGTTATTTAAATATTGAAGGATATGGTGAAGAAGGTGCTACAACATATAAATGTGCGTGCCCCAACCAATTCTATCTAGCACGCGATATGAAAACGTGCATAGCAAATTGTACCAACGGACAACATAGATGTAATGGCCGTGATGAAAAATGTATACCTTGGTTTTGGAAATGTGACGGCGAAAAAGATTGCCTGGACGGCTCCGACGAACCCGACACCTGTCCGGTCAGACACTGTAGAGCCGGCTCATTCCAATGTAAGAACACAAACTGTACGCCGGCCGCCACTATATGTGATGGCACCGACGATTGCGGTGACGGAAGTGACGAAGCTCAGTGTGCTCAAGAATGTCCTGCTCTAGAATTTAAATGTAAAGGCAGTGGCAGATGTATATTAAACAGTTGGAAATGCGACGGAGATACTGATTGCAAAGATAATAGCGATGAAGATCCTGTCATGTGCCACAACCGACCGTGTAAACCCGATTCCGAATTTTCTTGCAAAAACGGCCGCTGTATTCCGAAATTGTGGATGTGTGACTTCGATAACGATTGTGGTGACGATTCCGACGAGCCAGCTTACATGTGCAGGCAGAAGAATTGCACGAACGGATGGCGGCGGTGTCCCGGCCTGTCGAATTACAGATGCATACCGAAATGGTTATTCTGTGACGGAAAAGATGACTGCAGAGACGGCTCCGATGAACTGGCAGAAAATTGTCCTTCTTGTAATAGCGAAACCGATTTTACCTGCCAAAATAAACGTTGTATACCGAAACAATGGCTCTGCGATTTTACTGATGATTGCGGCGATGGAAGTGATGAAGCGGAAGCGGTCTGTCAACATAAATACAGAGAGTGCTCCGAATCGGAATTCAAGTGCGGCAATGGAAAATGCATATCTTCGAGATGGCGATGCGACCACGAAGACGACTGCGGGGATAACACAGACGAAATCGATTGCAACGGATTCAAATGCAAAAACGGAACCTTCCAGTGTAAATCCGGTCATTGTATTGCGGCATACTTCAGATGTGACGGCGATAGAGATTGTAGAGATTTGTCTGATGAAATCGGTTGTCCTCCTCGTTATCCGGGCGGCAGATACTGTCCTGAAAGCAGGTAAGATTTGAAACAATTCTTATTCTGTTATTAATAGTTGATACTACAATAAGTAAAGCAAATTTACGGTATTTTCGAAAGTATTTTAAATTATTATATAAACATACGGGTCACATCGCGTTATAATCGATTACCTTTGTATAAGGTTCAACGTTTTGCATCCAGTTCAGAGTTGCATCCACCGTGGTCACGAACTGACTCCCAAAGCGTTCGTAAATATTTTCTAGTACGCAGATTAATGAGTCAATTTGATATTTGGTTCTTTGGTATATTTGATATTGATATTGGAAGTGTCATTGATATATTTCCAAACGCTAGATTCCAGTGCGGCAACAACTTGTGCGTGTCCCAGTCGGACCTGTGCGACGGCACCGACGACTGCGGCGACGGCTCCGACGAGGCGTCGTCCATTTGCACCAACTTCAACTGCGACACGCTTCGGCGATTCCACTGCGACAACCACCGATGCGTGCCCAGGTATTGTGTATTCATATTCATTTATTTAAAAGATTTTCATCATCTTCCTGCCCATATCTCACTCTAAGTGGGGTCGGCACAACATGTCATAAACATGCTGTTACATGATTTGGCTGCGTTTTTCGACCGGCCGCCGGCCTGACGTCAACTTACCTCTGTCGTATTTTACGACATCTCGGTAAGAAAGAGGGTGGTCTTTTCTACTCAACCGGATACCACACGGCGTATTTAAAAGTTTTTATCAAGAAAATACTTCGTAATAAAATAAAGGACGTGAATATGATTAAAAGCCGCGCATCAGCGTCTACGTTTCTCTTAGCATCATTTTCTCCTGCCATTTTAATTACATGTCCGTACCATCTAAATTTGGCACTGCTCGTCATTATTATAACGGACGAAACTTTTAGTTTTCCTCTTATACGATCATTACATTTTTTGCTGTCATAGTCACACAACACATCCACTGCGTTTCTCGACTGCGAGTTGAAATGTGACTTAACTCATGTCGTACGAGGGCGCAGACTCATACCGTAGTTCGCCCGCATCCCAGGTACCAGATGTGCGACGGCGTGGACAACTGCGGCGACGGCTCCGACGAGAACAACATGACGCTGTGCGCGGCGCGCGCGCGGCCCTGCGACCCCTTCACGCAGTTCCAGTGCGCCAACCGGCAGTGCGTGGCGCGCGGCGCGCTGTGCGACCTGGCCGACGACTGCGGCGACGGCTCGGACGAGCTGGGCTGCCACCACGCGCACGCCTGCTCGCCGCTGGACAAGGGTACGGGCCGCACGAGACCGAGCCATAGCCAGACGGTCACTATAGCGTATACTATGTACCATGTGCATGTTGAGGCAGTTAAAGTGTATAATTTATAACTCTGATTGATTTTTGTATCGTTACCTTTACATTACTTTAACGCCACGTCGTTCCAAATCAGATCGGTAGGTTCCACGTATCTCCAGAATTGTTTAGGAATATGCAAGTTAAGTTCTACGGTGATTTCCTTCACCGGATAGCGTGTGATAAATTGCAAATATCAATTAGGCATATAAAACTCATTCAAAGGACATTGAAATACACATAAAAAACTCATTGGTGCCTGCGCGGAACCTATTGAACCCCCAAAAGAGCCACACGGTGATACTGTTCGGCCATCATAGCTTCAGATATTGCCTAATGTTTAATCATTATACGTATATAAAAATTCTCACCTACATATATGTATAGCTATATCTGATTTAAAAGTTATTACACAACGGAACATTTACTTTATATTTCAGGAGGCTGCGAGCACTTCTGCACGAACCTGACGACGCCGGGCGCCGCGCCGGGCTCCGGGGGCTACATCTGCACGTGCTTCCAGGGCTGGATCATCTCGCAGGCCGACAAGAAGCGCTGCACGGACGTGGACGAGTGCGCGACCGGCGCCCACCACTGCGCCCACCTCTGCACCAACCTCAACGGCAGCTACAGCTGCAGCTGTCGGGAGGGATTCAAGTACGTACATTTTACAACCTCTCATACACGCTCATGACACGCTCTTTAACAAAAAACGCAAGCAATGTTTTTAATGTCATTTAAATGAGAATTTACAAATACAATATATAAACAAGTAATGGTTTCAAACGGTTTCCTATCATTTTCAGATTGGCTGACAGCTTATCCGGTATATGCAAGGCAGTCGAAGACGAAGTGGTACTGATGTTCGCGAACGGCCCCGAGATACGTGCGTTCGTCCAGGACAAGAACGAGCAGTTCGACGTTATCACGTCGGAAAAGAGGATAGAAGCGATCGACTACGATCCCAAGCAGGAGATGGTGTTCTGGGCCGACAGCTACGACAAAACCATCAAACGGTCGTACATGGTGAACGCTCTCAAAGGAGAAGTCAAGAGCGGATTCGCTCAAGACCTCAACATGAAGGGCAATTCTAAGCCCACCGCCCTCGCCGTCGACTACATCGGGGAAAACTTGTACTGGACCGAAACGGACAGGACCGGCTCCAAGCCGAGAGGGCGAGTGATGGTGGCCCGCACCGACGGCCGGTACCGCCGGGCGATCGTGTCCGCCGGCATCGAGAGCCCGACCTCCCTGGTCCTGGACCCTCAGATGGGAAAGATGTACTGGACCGACGCGGGCTCCGCGCCCAAGATCGAGACGGCCTGGATGGACGGCTCGAAGAGACGCCCGATCGTCACGGAGAACGTGAGGCATCCCACGGGCCTGGCGATCGATCACGCCATGGATCACGTCATCTACTGGGCGGATGCGAAGCTGAACACGATTGAAATGATGAAACCCGACGGGACGAACCGGAAGGTCATTCTGAAGGGTGACTTCTTGAAGCACCCGGTGTCTCTGGACGTGTTCGAGTCGTCGCTGTACTGGGTCACGAGGGACACGGGCGAGCTTGTCAGGCAGGACAAGTTCGGCAGAGGAGTGGCGTTCGTTATATCCAAGGATCTAGTCAACCCGTCGGCTGTGAAAGGTCGGTCGAAAGTACATTTTTTATTCAGAGTAGTGCTAAATTTAATGACATTCTATAATGTAAAAAGAAAGATCTGATTTTTTGTCATAATTTTATTAAAAAATCTATAATAGTATAAGTAACCTATGCAGTGCTATATATACATGCTATCAATAAAATTTTAATGTTAACAAGAAATAGCACTACATAATATAACACCGGTGGCCGTCCTCAGTGTACCACCCGCTGCGCTACAACGTGTCGCGCGGAGCGTGCTCGCGCTCGCCGTGCTCGCACCTGTGCCTGGCCGTGCCCGCCGGCCGCCGTTGCGTGTGCCCCGACCTGCTCACGCCGCCCAAGCGCGCCACGCACGAGCTGGCCTGCGACGCCGGTAACGACCGCCCCCGACCGACCCCCTACCGCCCCCGGTCGACACCCTACCGACCCCTCACCGCCCCCGGCTGACCCCCTACTGCCCCCGACCAACACCCTACTGACCCCCGACCGACCCTTTACCGCCCCGGCCGGCCCCCGACCGACCTCCTACCGCCCCCGGCCGACCCCCTACCGCCCCCTTACCGCCCTCGACCGACATCCTACCGCCCCCGACCGACATCCTACCGAACCCCTACCGCCCTCGACCGACCCCCTAACGCCCCCTTCCGAACCCCGACTCACTCCCAACCCGCTCCCAACTCACCTCATCGGCCCGACAATTTGGCGAAACATTTTAAGTCTATTTTCAGCAGCTTGAATGGCATCTTTCTGTTGTTGGTAAATTAAATGTAAATTTTATTTTGTGTGTCGGTACTCATGGCATAATTCTCTGCGATGTTCATTTATTTCATCACCGTGGGTAGCTAATTACTTTTTTCCCACAACTGGACAATTGGAATACTTTAAAAACAGTACATCATGCCTCTTCTCTTCGTTTTTATATCAAAGACACAAACCTTTACAAAAATCGATCGTTAGAAGCAATCTCCAAAATTGAATAGAACATTAATCGTAAACCTCGAGTCACCTATCGCACGGTTGCCGTCGGGCGTTGTCCGGTACCGTGCGCTCCGTACTGACTTGGGGCGGTGTTGCAGCCATCGAGGCGCCGCGCGCGCTGCCCCGCGTGTGCCCGTGCCAGAACGGCGGCACGTGCGCCGAGGGCCCCGGCGGCGACGTGACGTGCGCGTGCCGCCCGCCGCTGCAGCCGCCGCTGTGCGCCGCCGCCGCCGCCAGCGCGGGCCGCGCGCCCTCCGCCGCCGCCGTGGCCGTGCCCGTGCTGCTGGTGCTGGCGCTGGCGCTGGCCGCCACCGCCGGCTGGTTCGTGCTCAGGAGGCGGCCCTTGTGAGTGCACGCGCGCTACCCTAACAAACACTTTGTAATATTAGTACTCCGTATGACTTGAACGTGTGCGTCTCCCCAGCGGCAAGGGCGGCGGCCTCGGCAGCCTGGCCTCGTCGCAGTCGGTGTCGTTCCGCGCCGGCTCCAACGTGGAGTTCGGGGCGGGCGCGGGGCCGGGAGCGGGCGCGGCGCCGGGCGCGGGCGTGGCGACCGACGGGTACGCGCTGGCCGACTCGGCGCGCAAGGGCCGCGACTTCAGCAACCCCATGTACGAGGCGGTGACGCGCGCCGCCGCCGCCGGCGAGCCCGAGCCGCCCCTACGTAAGTATTCCACTCTAAACTGGACAAACACTACTGCTTGGTTGGAGCAAGTGTTCATTAGCAACTTTGAGTAATAACTAAGGAACGCCTAAGATTAAAAAAAAATACCCCACTAAGTATAAATCTCCTCGGTCCTTTCTGAACGGAAGAGTTGACGGAAATCTTAAATCTCCCCGCTCTTCTCCAATGCGATAGGTTAAAGATCTCGAATTCCCTAGAGGTATGCAGGTTTCCTCGTGATATTTTCCTTTATTAACAAGCGTGTGACGACGTCCTTTTAACATAAAAACTCATTGGTGACTACCCGAGGTTCCGACCCGCGACCCCAAAACAGTTACATAGTTTCACGATTAGACTTTCAAAGCTTCATTGGGACACAATAGAACTGTGCCGAGACACAGCGAAGCTAATTTTATAATAGGTAGGTCATAATGCGAAGAATGGCTCGTCGTTACAATCTTAAGGTTGGCATTCCTCTTTCGTTGCGAATAAACTATTTTCAAAAAGATGAAGTGACCCGCATACAAATAATACTGGACAGTGTGATGCGGGAAACCCTTGAAGAGACCTATATCTAGCAGCGGGTGTCTATCGGTTGAGAAAGGAGAATATTAGTAACGAGTAGCCCTTAAAATACACTGTAGATCCAAGTGTATACTATGTCCAAACTCAAATCAATCCATAAAACGCTGCATTCTGTATTAGTTACATAATATGTTGTATCGTAGTAGAGAATCTGTTGGATGACTTAGAATTCAGTGGGAGACGTACCGATAGATGGTTGCCAGATACTTCCAAAGGCAATGTTTGCAGCTGGTATATACGAGGTGCCCGAGGAGCTGAAGGACAAGGTGGTGTCGGCGGTGATCTCGCCGTCCTCCACCGAGACGCGCAGCACCAAGCGGGCGCGCGCGCTCGACCCCGCGGCCGACACCGGCGCCGACACCGCGCAGCTCGTGCGGGAGGACCGCGACTGCTAGCGACGCGCCCCCCTCCACCACACCCTCCCCCACTCTCAGACCGTCCCCCACTCTTGCACCACCCCCCACTCCCGGCGCGACCTCACGCTCTCTCCCCTCCTGCTTTTCGACTTTCTGCGCTCTCCCGCTTAGACACAAACTCTTTCAGCAATTTAAACGGACCTTGCTACTCAAAAGTATTTATATTACCTGCCTACTATAAATACTTATGAATATTTCCATATATGAGTAAAATTAACCATATCTGATAAAATTAATGGGGTCGTCGATGCGGAGTATTTTCTGAATTGCCAAATAACACGAGGGTTGTTGGTGACTGAGATATCGATAGTGACATAGATTTATAGGTCGTGGAGCGAGATATATAAATATATATGAAGTAACTGAAAAAGGGAAGTATTTTTACGATTTTTTCTGCACAAAAAAGTATGCTCTATTTTTAACTATTCTCTACTCCAGCTGTCTCCGTCTTTCTTTATTTGTATTATAAATATTTTTTTATATAAGTTAAGATTTAATCGAGAGAATGTTGATCGTGAAACGCTACGTTTCGCGGTAGGCAGCCTTTATCAAAATCGTTTCCGACTCTGTTCTCGTTGACCGCTGTTGATGATTTCATATTTTATTTCGTTCGTATGTTTTTATTATTTTTTAACTGTTATACTTTCCTCGCTTCTGTTTCCGGCCGTACTTATGTGTCAGTATTCTTCTTTTTGTTCGTCGTCGAAATCATATCATCGCGTGATATCGTCTGTTTAGGTTAATTTTTACGGAATGGTTTCATGGAATACGATTCCTTTTGATGTGGGACCGATGTGCATTCCTGCGGTAGGTGTTAGTGGAAAAAATGATTTTAGTACATATGTAAGTGGAACAGGATCGGCGCGACGACTGCGGCCGCTCCTTCTATAGGGTCTTAGGTTCGTTTGACAATAAGCGACGTAACTATTTAGAGAGTAACTTATTTATTTCGTTATAGGACCGTGTAAAATATAGCTATGTTGTGTTTTATTATTGTCTATTAAATGGTAAATTAGATTTCCTCTGTGGTAACGTTGACGATTTGCCATAAGATGTGTGAGATAATGTTTCTGTTGTTTAATGTTAAAATAATTATCGTCAATTTTATTTGTTATAGAGCCTTTATCCAAATGTAAATATGTGCGTTCGAGGATGTGATGTACGTTATTAAATAGTATTTTATTATGGACTACGGTACGTTATTAATTTTATTGTCTGACTGAGTGTGTTCATATTACATTCAACAATAATAGAACGTTCGCTCTACAATCGAGTGACATCACTAGACAATACGGTATTGCGGTACCAAGTACCGCAATAATACGGTATTGCGGTACCAAGTACCGCAATACCGTATTATTGTTCAAAAACGCTATTAACTTATATTAACGTTAACCATATCTCTTATACATTTATTACATAAATATGTTATAGTAAAAATTAGATATTAACATATAACATTTTGTATATTTAGATCTTCACTCGAAATATATAAGTTCAAATTATTAGAAACACGATATTAAGGCCGCGCATTAGAGTTGTAATAATTATACATGTATAATCCATGTTATAAATATATGTTTACGCCAAATCAGACAATGAAACTAGTGATGGGACATAATGTATAGAAAAATGTGAATATAAACTAAATCATCACAACAATTTTTTATATAATTACATATATGACCAGAAGCACATTAGAATGAGAGTATAATATACATTTGTAAAAATCTGTCAATATATAATAATTAAGAAGATGAAATATTTTTGTATTGGGATTATTATTATTAGTTGTTTGACATTAGTCGAGAATATTGTGTATAAATAAATTAAATATGATTTTAGGTTACTGCATTTTATTTTTCCCCTACTTAAAAATATATCAGCTTAATAAATACATATATAATTATAGCGTTAGGTCGATACTTCGTCGTATAATAAGTAAACTGTGGCATTATCTAGAACTTTGAACCTTAGAATGTTTAATAATTTTTATATAGCAAGTCGTTATATTATTAAGGTTTACAATTGCTTAGCAAACATTATTGGGTCTTATCAGTTTATTCAGTATGTTACTCGCAATTTTTGTAATAATATTTGCTTTTCCGACGCCTATCTGATTAAAGTTAGCTATCGTGATGTTGATTGTATTATTACGTGAACGACTCATTAACAATAAATTAGCGCATGGAGCATAGTTATTGTGTGTGGTGATTGGTTAAGTGCTTGTTAATGCCAGTATAGTGAATTGGCAAAATTGTTTGAATTTTCCTCTGGCAATTAAGATCTTAGTAAGTACTCGATATACATTAACTTTAAGCAAGTCAAAAATATTCCTTGCCTATTATAGTCGCTAAATAAAAATTTCGCAATGTATATTAGGTTCTGTTTATTTTTTTAGTGTCTATAAAAAATAAAGATTATATTTTTTGTTATTTGATTTTATTATTCGATACTCTTACAATGTAATTGTATGTAATTTTTATTCAAAAGTTAAATTTATGCGTAATTATATTATCATAAACATGTACGTCACTGTCTGTGACCAACATAGAGGGAAATAAGTGAATAACATATGTGACCAATATGTGTCATTTTAGAATTGAAAAAGATGTTCCAAATTTATGTTAAATTAAGTATTTTACAATTAAAAGTAGCATTAATTTTTTTATTTTTTTTTATTTATTTACAGCAAAAATGTACAAGTTATATCTATCTTAAATTACTTACATGCTAGGACTATACAAATCATGCCCACGTGGGATGGTCCCAAGAATGCTGGCAGCGTTTCCGCGCTGAATCGCTAAGCTGATTCTTTGTGCGAAAAAGGAGCCAGCCCTCTTGTCACCTGAAGAGGCAATTAACCGAGGCGTTAATACGGATAAATTTTGCACTTTGACTCCATGGCCCTAGGGTCTCGACTGCAAACGGCACAAATATATAACTCTCGATGAGAGATGCATACTTCCGCCGTTTGCCGGTTTCGGCCATTTCCGCCGCAGCTCCAGGCCTTGACGCTGTTTCCCTGATATGGGACGAGGCTAACGTATCAACGCATGTTGCATTAATTGATCGATTTCTTGTGATATCAGTCCAGTGACATTTTTACCATAGAATTATAGAGTAGGGGACCCATAGTCCCATAGGTAGGCATGTAAGTGAGAGTGACAAAAAATAATTAGAGGGAAGATAAAACTATAAGTCCTTTTTATACTACTATTTTTGTCTAGCACGCGTAAATAGAACGATAGAAACAATCTGCTTGTCTTTCTCTTTATTGAAAAAGAGCATATTTTTGTCTGACTTCTCTGCGTAACGCAAAATTTGGTTCAATGGCCGCCATAGAGTAATATATCTTAGAGAAGTACTGAGATGATCTGTCTTAATTGTTATCTGTATCTCATTAAAAGCTTTTTAAATGACTAATATTATTAAGTGAAAATAATATTAAGTCGACATGTATATACCTAATTTAAAAATATATATATATATATTGGTATCTATGATAAATCTAGCGCCAGGCTAAGATCTCGACTGATGGAAAGCAAATGATACCAATAGCCTAAGCTAGACTGTGCTTTAAACTCGTCAATTATTATTAATTGCCTACAAATAGTATTAATATCAGTAAAAAAGAGATTGTAATGCAATGCATCAGTCTTACATATTTATTTTTAATCTTTACAGTATTTCTACAGCAATCCAAAATAATACTCATAAACTTTAAAGAAAGTCCGTCCAAGTAATTAGTAACTTGGTTGTCGGTTTTAAAAACGTTACCTAAATTTGCTGTTCGTCTTTAAGAAATAGTGCAATATTTAACATCTTTGTAAGATTCCTCGTTGCATCTCCTATATATATATCTTCAGCCTAGATCTTATTAATATTTGGCCAGAAGCAAAATTAAAAGAAAGAATCATCATTCATCATAAAAGAAAAAAATACCATGAAGCAATCACCCTATTTTGAATTCTATCAATCAAGGATAAACAACTACATGGTGAACTGTGAAGTTTCATTTCTTGTTGGTTAATAAATATTCTTTTTATTATTCAAAACACTTCTTAAAGAAATGGTTTGAGAAGTTTATGGTTTGAAAAATATCGATATCAAAAAGCTCTATAGAATAACTACAAACTTTATTCAAACTAGATAACCTTTACTAGTTTCAGAGGTCATCTCAGCTATTGATCTCAGCGTCCTTGTGTGCTAATTTGATGAATAGCCTATAGTTATACTATTGCTGTCAATAATTTTGACAGTCTAGCTGAAAACCGTAAGAAAAAGCAAAGACACTTCTAGTTCTATACTATGAAACAGCGATCGATCGGACATCAGCTGTATTGCAGGGGCAAAACAACATAAGTCCTGCTATCCCGCTCTTACATTAATCGTCGCGTAATAAATTTGTGTTATATAAATCGAGCAATGTGATGAAAATTACTATTTCGTAAAAATAAATATTTCTTTTAAGGGTCGTCAAATTGTGATAGTAAACTGTGACGTTTCTAGAGTAGGATCACTGATTACAGAAAATGTCATCGGCAAAAATGATGATAAGGCGCGCCGCCGCCAGTCGAGCTCTGCCCGGCGTTGTGAAACCAGTGGACTTGGGTTTGCCATCGTCGCGAACCACTCTGATCAACACACGAACAATGTCGAAAGCGGTCACGATAGAAAACATAAACCCGAATATTCTCAAGCTGGAATATGCTGTACGTGGACCGCTGGTCATAAGAGCTACAGAAATCATGAAGGAGTTGGAAAAGGTGAGGAAATATGAATTTTTTTTTATTTGCGTTCTAAATTCTCAGCCTCTCCTATAGAAAGGAATTATAACCAAGGTCGTAAGGAAGTGTAAGCTGTAGTCAAAATTTTAGAGCATTCAATTGTTTATAAAATTAATTAACAAGTAAAATAAGTATTTACGAATTTTTAAGTATTGCAAATGAAATTGAAGGTTTTTTTTCTAATACCCACTGGGTTTGAACATATGGGTATATGTTTTTAGAGTTACACATCTAACAAAATACAAAACCCATTTTTAATTTCCATAATGTAGAGGGGTACTCATATGGCAGGTTATTTTGTATATTGATTATAATATTACTTTATGATGTTGTCAAGATGTTAGTACAAAGTTTGAGATAGTATACTTAACTTTAGTGATTATGCATTTATTATCAAATAGAAAAATACTTTTATTTGAATGTTTTAATATTTGCAGTATGTAATATGGTTTTATATATTTTGAAACAAGTATTTCAGTATTTAACCTGAGTTAGATTACTATGTTAATCCTATTAGAATTATAGTTTTTTCATGTTTATTAGTTGTAACTATTTGATAACAATTTGTAATGTATCTTGGTTTTCTCTAAATGTAAAAAAATTATAAAAACATTTCTCTTATTTTGTAAAAATTTAACCATTAAGTTCTTATAGTTAAATATTTTAAGGATCCTGTTTGTTAAGATTGATTATCATTTATACATTGCAGTCATTTTTAGTCATGTTTAACATAGCTATAAGGAGCACAATGTTGCAAGCAGACATTAACAGCCTATAATTATTGCATTGCAGCCTCCAACAATATACTAAACTTTACTCATATTGAGGATGATAGATTAGTCATGAGAATTGGTGGTTACATCATCTAGATATTTAAATATTCTGTGTTCTTAATAATTTCTTCCAAAACATAAAGCACACTATAATTGAAAATGGATAAATCTTTAAAATACATAAATATAATTAATTTTAAATACTTCTTTAAATCTGGCAAAATATACTTTAATGCTATAGCCTCCAATAAAAAAGAACATATTTCTAGTTCCCTGCAACACAATCATTTTTAGTTCCCTGCTGTTTTTCTTTTTTTTTTTAAACTGAGATCAATAAAAAAGCCTATTTTTTTTTTTTTTATTATTTTATTTTATACTTAAACTAAAAGGTACACATATTAATTATTGTATATGAAAAGTACTAAAGAAAACTGTTATATGTTTATTGCACACTAAAACTGTAATTAATCGGAATCTTAAAATTTAAATGCTAATCCCAACATATATGATAACTGCAAATGCCACATTTATTAGTTAATCGAAGCACTTGGAAATGTCTCTCTTATTCCAAAACTTGAAATAGTGTTATCTTGAATATCTGATGGGAAGTTTTAATACTGAATTGTTGTTCCATTCTTTAGCAACATAATATACTCAACATCTACATTATGGTGTTATTTAATCATCACTTGTTCATTATATTATACACAGTTTTACTGTTTCTGCTATGTATATCCCTATAAAACCTAATTAAATAAAAAAAAAGAAATATCAAGAGTCCTTTATACTAACAAAAAATGATCCTAAATGCTTTGTGATTTTACATGGTATTTGTATGACACCTGGTTTAAATTTACATAACTTTTATAGAAACATTTTAACAAGCTAATAATTAGATTTAACTAATTAGTATTACTAATATCAATATGTACGAAATGTTATTGAATCAAATGTAGAGCATCGATTATATTTTGTAATACTGTAAATACATTCTAAACTGTTCTTATCTTATTTTATTGAGTACCACTAGTGACTTGCGCAACTTACTGAGAGATATATTGAGAAGTTAGATATTACTCAATATGTTGTGATCTATATACAAAATAAATGGTCATTTGGTATTAAATATCAAATCTCCTTAAGCTGTTAACTGATTGTGAAAACTGTCTGTTCTTTAGATTTTTCTGTGACTTTGGCATGTTTAGATAAAATTATGTATGGGAATGGTAATATGCAGTATATAAACTTTTTTACAACATTCTCCTTCAAATTTGCATCAAAATACTTAAATAGCCAATTTTAATAAACTTTTTCCCATAACCTTCTCCTGCGTCTCCATTGGTTCTACCAACTCTTTTACTTTATGGAGTCACAATTCCAAAACCTTGGAAATTCAGTTCCGCGTCACGTTGAGCTGTATCAGTAATTACGGTTCTTCTACGGATACCCTTATCCATGATTTAATCACATACAGACTCTCTTGGCATTGCTCGCCCAATCGCGCCTTCAGCGACTTTGAGCTTTCTCATGGTATCTGTTCAGCGACTAAGTTTCATTAGCACCACGCACGTTATGAACTTGGATTACAAAAAGGAAGTTTTCAGTAGGTTTTATAGATTTGTAGTTTTTTGTTATCTGAAAAAACTGAATAGAGCTAAACTAGAAGAAGCGGAATATGGCAATTATTCCTGATGATATTGCCTTTTGAAGAGTTCCAGTGGATGCATGATAGCAGTGCCTGAGTTATAGATGTGTTAGGTATAGTAGTGGGCTTGCAGCTAAATATGTTCGCAGCGTGATGTTGGAGGCCAATAATAGCGCCTGTTGGAAATAGCTTTGGTGGAATGACATTAAATGTGCACAAATAGGGACCGCTTGTTTGGCTAATGCGGTTGGACATGTTGCTAATTTTAATGCGATATGAAAATATGTATTGGAAAAATTGTCGCCAGAGCCAAACGCGGGAAACTTGCTGCCGCGCGATCTCTTTGCTTTTGTGCACTAATAATATGTAGTAATAGTTTTAAGATGTAAAGACGCGTTTGGTTTTATTATTTCAATACAAATGTATAGAGTTTGCTTCCTTTCTTCTATTTGGCGGGACATCTATGCTCAATACTATAGAAGATAAAATGTCTGTCTATTAGTCTGTTGCGATTTCTGTTTTTCCTTTGGGAATAGAAACAAAACACAAACTACTTAATGGAAGGTTATTTATTATAAAATCTTGGAAAATCTTGTTCTTCGTTGCTCTTTTCAGAACATATTTTTTATCGGCAGTTACATTTAGTCATTACGTTCTTGTTATTAGTTTTTCTTTTGCCGTCATTATAAATGATAAAGATTAGGGATACCAAAAAACAAAGGTAAATTCGCTAATAACATCGCTGACATTTATAAATTTCCCCAGACGAGCGACCTTGCAGGATTTCCATCGATATCACGAAAACTAAACAAGTTGACACGAGTTAAAAATAATCTTAGTTATCTTTAATACGCTTTTCAATAGGAAAGTTGATATCTAGTATCAAACTTCACTGTTGATAAACGATTGTTTCATCTGCTGCTATCGACGCGACCTTCGTGGCTCAGTGCTCGGTTTACCCTTACTACTGTGGGTCCTGGGTTCGATACCCAGTAAGCAGATACAGTTTATATTTTCATTCAATTTAAATTGTCGTGATGTGACAATGCCGTAAAAGCAAAATAGACATATAAACTTTCGGACTTATAATATTAAGTACGGATTTTGATATAGTAAGGAGTTATATTGCTCAGATCAATAAGATCTATAAACAAAAGTAAAATTTATTATAAATATTTTTTAATATTATAAATAATAAGTGGTGTAAGGGGGAGGCTCGTCCTATTCGGTCTCTTCAAGGGTCAACTTCACCTGCTCGTAGTGCACCCTGCAGATTAACCAACGAGGCACTGGCGACCGATTAAGGGCGGTATAGCCATTGTTGCTAACCTAAATACTAGCAGCACTGTCGGTGCGACATAGGATTGCAATCACCACCCCGCACGCCAAGCGTGGTGATTATTGGAAAATCCTTCACATTATGATATCACTACATTCTAAATAAATAATATTATTTATCTATATCGTTTGATTCTAGTGGCTGTGTTGACGTATACGCGTAAAAAAATATTTCTTAAATGCCATCAACGTAAAAAATTCAGGAAATGTTTAGGAAGTGAGAAAACAGAAACGTAATAAAATTGATTAAATCACAGAGCGTGCTTATGAGTGCGATAACAATATGATAAGCAGATAACAGTTTGTACTTACCTCATATACAGAGTTGAGAAACTATCTAGATATAACTGTGACGAAGGCGACCAAATACTATATATTTTATACTAGTCGTACCCGGGACTTCGTTCTCGTCAACTTAAACATTAAAATACCCTCAATATACGTAACTGTATCAATATGTCATCATCATCCTCCTGCCCTTATCCCACTCTTAAGTGGGGTCAGCAAAACATTTTATAAACATTTTGTCACATGATTTGGCTACGCATATTACGACCGGCCGCCTGCCTGACGTCAACTTACCTTAGTCTATAATATGTATAATATTTATATAAATTTATTTTTCTGATCCCGAAGGAAAACTAGTTTTTTTTAAATCATTTCAAGTTCAGTAGATAAACGCTAAGTATGTACATACAGAAATATTTCTCAAGTATTGAAAGTGTGACAGAGAGAGGTAGGCAGGCAGAGATATGGACTCTACTAATCAGTGGAAAAATCCTTTAGGGGGGGGGGGGGTTGGTCCATTTAACGGACATCTCGTAAGGCTTGGACATGTGCGGCAGGTTATGATGTATCTATATTTATACATTCTGATTGACGAGAAGTGTCGCTGATTAGATTAACATTTGACGGCAAACAACTGATATAAATGTTGATAATACTCTCTATTGATTGTATTTATATCTATTTATATATTTTACAAGCTGTATTCGCGTCGATTTGGTTCGTTGGTGTTTTGCTAGTCATTGAAACTCGTCACATCAAATTCGATATTGCAATATTATTTACTAGCAATCACTAGCGGCTCCGCCCACGTGAAAAGGTTAAAATCGTAATATAGTCTTTTGATCACCATATTAATGGTAAAGTAGATTAACCTTAAATGCTAGACATATGTTGTCGCGGACTTTTATTTAGAACTTTTAGAGGGGAACAATTTTTGAATACATGATTTTTGAATAAGTATTACTGTTTACTCAGCGCACGCAAGGAAAGCTTTAAATTTTGCCGTTTGCGTAATATTTTTTATTGCTGCTCCTCTCCTATTCATCTTAGCGTGGCTGTATTTTTCAAATCATTTCAGTAGTTCCTAAGATCAGCGCGTTCAAATAATTAAACAATCTCTTTAGTTTTATATAATAGTATAGATTTATTCAAGTAGTTTTGAATCGTCAAATATTATTAAATACGTTACTACTGACATTTCGTAATAAGTAATAATGAGAAAAATGTAAACAAATTATTGCATATTAAGATATTGCTTTTTATTTGAATATAGTTACCGCATAAATCAAAATCCTATGTCTTCTTTGATTTACCTTCATAAGTAGCCAAGTGGGGGTTTATAATTGAATTCACGTAAAATGAAAATTATGTCAAAACTTTTTGAGCAATTAACAAAAACAAATTTTATTCTGAGATTTATGAAACTGATAATAAATACCCTTTATCACATTATCTAAATTGTTTGTCATGTAAAGAGCAATTTAAGAGATTTCCAGCTTAGTATACTATTGTATCTTAAACGTGGGTAGTTTGTAACCTGCTCCACCCAGATTACTCTGGTGTCTGTGCGTCACTCCTATAGTTTAAAACGATTAAGAAGATTTTGTCCTTATCATTCTTGTATTTTCATAATAGATGTATATATCTCGAATCAAAGACATTATGCGTAACATAAACTTGATGGGCTATATACTCCGCTGAACTTTAATGGTAGTTTAAACTGGATTATTCTTACTTTTATTGGGAATCAAAATTCAAATTCAAATTATTCTTTATTACAAATAAACTTGTAAACAAGTGCTTTTGAATCGTCAACTCTACTGCTGGTTCGGAGAGCTGTTCCTACCGAGAAGAGCCAGCAAGAAAGTCGGCGGTTGCTCTTTTAAAAATATAATTCTTAATACTATTTACATTAAGTCGTTACTGTCTTGTACAGGTTCAAAGAGAGCTATATCCACATTCTTATCTTCTAAATAATCTTCAAGAGTATAGTAGGCTTTCAGTATCAGCCTCTTTTAACAGTGTTTTTAAACTGCTGTAATGGCAAAGCTGAAATCAATGAAATCAATAATTTGTTAATCTTTGATTACTTGAGTATACGGAAGATTGCTGAACCTCATCTTGATGGTGCTAGCTATCATATATTTCTATAGATAATTATCCTGTACGAAGTTTAATGCCATCACCATGCTTGACAGGTGTGATGGAGATCGTAATATGGCACCCTATCCGAAGAATAAATTCACATTTCCTATGCTTATACATGGGAGATGTAACTTTTTTTGTCGGATAGTTCGATGTGATGGTGTCACCCTGATAAAGGCTCTGACTGAAAGGCTCTGGCTTTCTGATACGTCAGGAATCACTTCAAATTCTTAGTTAGAGCTACTTCATAATTTATATGGTTATTTAAATAAAAATATACTGTAATGGTTAAAATCTTGAAAAATATACATTATTTAAATTCATTGAGAGACTATTGTCCTCCATACTATTTTATATCACAACATCCATTTGTTAGCGAGCCGTGTACAAGTTACAATGTTAGGTAACAAATATCCTGCGTCATCGAGCGCCTGCCGCATTGTAAGCTACACACAGGTCGATAGTGAGTCCACCATCCGCCTTGCCAAGGTGACATTGGAACATTCGCGACACGGAACACGCGAGCACGACCTATTGTCAATTGTTACGACTAACAATCCCGTGCTAGGCAAGCGGGCTATCGATAAACATACTGACAGTTTGGATGATTTCATTACTAGCCATTGTTCGCCTATCTTGACTGTTCTGGATTCTCTTCCCAAGGCGGTGCTTGACGCTTCAGAAGAGTGAGAGAGAGATTTGAAAGAGTTTTCCGCCTCTTATTTTGTGATGCGAGATATTAAATGTTTATACTATTCTATACTTATATATAAAGCTGAAGAGGTTGTTTGTTTGATTGATTGTTCGAACGAGCTAATCGCAGAACCTACTGGACCTATTTGAAAATTATTTCAATGTAAGATAGTCCATTCATTGAGGAAGGCTATACGCTATATAGCATCACGCTAAAATGGATAAGAGAGGAGCAGCCATAAAAAATAGTACGAAAACGGCACAATTTAAAGCTTTCCTTGCGCTGAGTAAACGGTAAAAGTTATTCAAAAATCATTTATTATATTACAAAATTATTCCTCTCTAAGTTTCTAAGTAAAAGTCCGCGACAGCATATGTCTAGCTTTTAATACTAGAGTACGGGAGCCATTTAAGGCTGTAAGTGTGAGTGTTATAATATAAAATGAGAGGGAAGATGAAACTCGTATACCTATGTTTGTTTAACCACACGTAAAAAAGAGAGACATACAGTTTCATTTGCTATCTCTTCATTGTAATAAGATACATGTTAGGCTGGCTTACCTACTCTAGTATAATAACTATGACATTGTTCATTGAAATAATAAAATCGGTAACCGCGATTGGACATTTACAATGTGCGTATGTAGCGCACTGAAATAAAACAATATGTAATTACATACAAGTTAAACATTGTTTTACGCATCGGTGCTTCTCAGTACAATGTACCGACCGATAGCCCAGTCAAGTGTTTTATTACAATTGATTTAGTATATACAGAATTTATGATGTTCTACTACTATACAGGTTTCTTACGATGTTTTCCTTATTTGTAAGGCTCGTTATGATTTAGCTGAAATAGATGACTTATGTATGGCACAGAGTTTTAACGCATGAGGTGCGCATGAACCGTCGGATACTTAATATTTAAGTAACATATGAGAACCTACAACCCTCATTTCTTACCGAGGTGTCTTAAAAGGCGACTAATGTAAGTCGACCCGCCGTGTGGTATACGGCTGAGTAGAATAGACCAACCTCATTTCTTACCGAGGTGTCGTAAAAGGCGACTAAGGTAATTTGATTTTTTTTAAGGTAAGCCAATTTTTTTTTTTTTTTTTTTTTTTTTTTTTTTTTTTTTTTTTTTTTTTTTTTTTTTCGGCAGAATCCCCAGATGGCCTGCAACAGCTTATGTCCGTTTTTCACCAAGCATGTTGCAAGTTCGGCTTGAAGATCAGTGTCAAAAAGACGGAGGTGATGTCCCTAGACACTCATGGTCGTGAGACACTGACCATTAGCCTCGGTGAGGATGTGCTGAAACAGGTCGATAAGTTCCGTTATCTGGGGAACACCATAACATCTAAGTGTGACCTTGATGCTGAGATCAACAGCAGGATCGGTGCTGCAGCTGCAGCATTTGGGAAACTGTGTTCCAAGGTCTTCTGTTCGCACGACCTTAAGCTGGCCACTAAGATCTCGATATATATGGCGGTTGTGCTTCCAAACCTTCTTTACTCCTCCGAGACCTGGTGTGTGTATCGCCACCACATACGCACTCTGGATCGTTTCCACCTAAAATGCCTACGTACCATCATGAAAATCCGATGGTCCGACCGAGTGCGCAATACTGAAGTATTGAGGCGAGCCAATGTCGGTGGCATTGAGAGCTACTTAATGCGTAGGCAGCTTCGGTGGTGCGGTCACGTATCAAGGATGGCGGAGGAGAGAGTGGCGAAGCGCATCTTTTATTGTGAGCTAGAGGAGGGCAAGCGTAAGTATGGCGGCCAACTCCTCAGATATAAAGATGTCCAGAAGCGTCACATGAAAAGATGCAATATTGAGCCCTCTCAATGGGAGGGTTTGGCAGCACAGCGGTCTGAATGGCGCGGGCTCGTGAAGAGGCAAATCCGCGACTTCGAGGAACAGCGTAAAGCTGAGCTCGACGCCAAGCGTGATGAGTTAAAGGCTCGCCCACCCGCTGCCATTCACTATAATTATGTCAGCGGCAAGCTCACGTGCCCACATTGCGCACGGGAGTTTGCTGCAAAGATTGGCTACGTAAGCCATATCCGGGCGCATCAGCGCCACTCCGACTAGGAGTCAAAGTGGTCGCCATGACCGAAATCGGTCGGAATATTCAACTCAACAGTAGAATAGACCACCCACTTTTTTATCGAGGTGTCGTAAGTAAGGTAAGTTTACGTCAGGCAGGCGGCCGGTTGTGAAAACGCAGCTAAATCATGTGACAGCATGTTTATTACATGTCGTGCCGACCCCACTTGTAGGGGGATAAGGGCAGGAAGATAAATAATGAGAACCTACAAGTATTAATTGACTTGTTTTAGTTAAAAGTTACTGTCAGTTAACGTGCGCAGTTGGTACAATTAGGAATTGTTGCGTCCGTCATAACGCGCGCAAATTGATCGCGAATTGTGCGTCATTTCCTCTCAAGCTCGCGCATCATATGAAGCGATTGTAGTATTGATAAAGGAGACTCTGATTGCGGCTTTCTCTATGTGGACACTGTAATCTAGAGATAGAAAGGCATCATTTTCTGATAGTCGATATCACAACATTTTGAGGATAGCTTAGAATGGAAATTCTAATTTCTAAAAGTATTCTAATTGTCTAATTGGAAACCTTTTTTATGGATACAGTATTAATTCTTATCACCGTAAATACCTTACTTAATTTAGGCATTTTATGGTTACCATTATTATCAACAATTAATTTAAATAAGACACCAAGTACGGACTATATTTATATACTAGTTTAGAAGACAACTTTATCGTATAACTAGGTACATATTTATTTGAATTAAAAAATGTTGAGTTTGGACTAAATTTGAGTTGTTACTTTTCAGGGAGCCAAGAAGCCTTTCAAAACGGTGATCAGAGCCAACATCGGTGATGCCCACGCCATGGGCCAGCAGCCCATCACCTTCATCAGACAAGTAAGTAGAAAGTTGAGAGAACCTATTTCGGAGTACCACAGTATTTTACAAGGTCCCCAAGGCGGTCGATGCATCTGGTGCTCCCGATGCATCCAGCGGAGGGAGAGGCCACTGTTAGAGAGGCCCCGCACTCTGGGGTAGAGTTGCTGCTGGTGGGGATGGGGGAAATGTTTTATAGGTACCCTGTCCCTGCCACCAGCAGCGTATTGGAGCACTGTCAGGTTTTTAGTCGGTGAGAGTCCGACATATCCGCCGCTCATCCCTGTCGGGCGGTGATGACCCATAATGGGATTTCCTGACAAAAAAGGGGTACCACAGTGGGTTTGTAAGCAGAAGAAGTTCCTTACTCATAACGAAAATTGACCGAACCAAATCAAAATAAACTGACCAGCTGTTAGCATGCCTAATATTGATGATTATTGTCACATATGAGGCTTACATACCGAGCTAACGTGTAGGTTTCAATATTCCTGTTTTTCCTTCGGGATATGGAAAACAAACAGTACATAATCTAGTGTATTTTAAGATATTGAGTTGACGCTAACGAAGTACAGCTCGTATGTAATAATCCCACAGGTGCTGGCCTGCGTCTCCCTCCCGGAGCTCATCGACAAGGGCAACTTCCCCGAGGACGTCAGGAAGCGGGCCACGGAGATCCTGTGCGAGTGCGGGTACGTACACTTGACGCTAGAGTGATGTTGGAAGATGAAAGGTTTCTGAAGTACTTCACACTAGAACAAATCTTGACTTTATACAAAGCACTAGTCCGTTGTTGTATGGAGTACTGCAGTCATCTTTGGTATGGACCCGCTAAGTGCTACTTGAGGCACTCGATTCTGTGAATCGACGCGCCAGACGTATTATAGGTGATAGCAAGCCGACCCAAAGAAAGCTCACTTCCCTAGAGCATAGACGTGCAGTCGAATCGCTTTCTATTTTTTACAGGAGAGTGTGCCACAGATCTATTTGATCTGATGCCTTCCTCACCATTTTACGACCGGACGACCAAACGCCGCGATGGGCTGCACCGCTATTCAATGAATATTCCAAAAATTCGCACAAGTCGGTTCAGCTCATCTTTACTCATGCGTACGGTCAAGGTGTGGAATTTCCTTCCTGTATCGATCTTTCCGGATTCCTACGATTTGAATACCTTCAAAAAAAGAGTGAATAAGCACTACATTGGCAAGCGCGGTCCACCTTAGGCTGCATCTTTCCGTCAGGCGAGATCGTAGCCAGGCGCTAGCCTTATAAAGTAAAAAAAAAAAGGTTTCTGAAGAGTTGGACTGACATTGCGTCATTGTACTCTCCTCTCTCTGTCCGACGCGCAGCGGGCAGTCGGTGGGCTCGTACACGGCGTCGCACGGCATCGAGCTGGTGCGGCGGCACGTGGCCGAGTACATCGAGCGCCGCGACGGCCACCCGGCGCGCTGGCCCGACGTGTGCCTCTCCGCCGGCGCCTCCACCGGCATCAAGAGCTGCCTGCAGCTGTTCTGCAACGACATCGGCGGGAAGAAGTCCGGTGAGCGCACTGCCTACCTTACTGGGCTGGACGATTGCCACTCTTTATGTTTAAGTTAGCCCTCCGAAGTCGATCCCTGTCTCTGCCCCACCATTTTGCAATCATTATCTACATTATGGTGCTGCTAAGATTCATTCAAGGCTATCACACATGTGAACTTCTGAATGCTTAGAAAAAAAGCTCGATCTAAATACCATTACTTATATTGTTAATATGAAAGTCGGTCTGGCATTCTTTTGCGCTTAAAAGGCTAATCCACTGTAACAATTTTGGTGGAATTTGTTAAAATTGAAGTTCATATACTAAGTCAACGTATAGGATAAAAGTATTCTCGTTTTAACTTCGGGAACAGGAAAAGCATATAGTACGTAATTTAAGGTATACATTCAAGTTAGTGCGGACAAAGTGGCGGGAACGACTTGTAGATCATAATCGTATTATTTAAAATATGGGGAAGTGTAATCACAAACATATTTTTATTGTTTCTCACACCGCTCCCCGCTGATCTGTAATCAGTCACTTTCCGCCACTTCATGCGGATATCGGCATAATACGATTGTGGATTAACTCTCGGATATAATACTTTATCTTTTGTTATCAGTGACATGATAGCTTTTATCTCGTTAATGGCCATGCTGATTACGTGGCATTTTTGGGTCTGCACTTTGAGGTGCCGCTTTAGATATCCATATTGATGTTATAAATGCCAATATCTGTCCTTTTGTCTATTTCGCTTTTATGGCCAATTAGCTGGAGAAAATTGAAATTTTATTTTAAATTTAGTTCAATTAAGGCAATGTAATTTAAATTTGGTTCAATTAAGGCTTACATACCGGGTTATCTCGTGGAGTAAATAAATAGCACTTTTATTTTGAGCACAAGAAACCAAGTACATTATTGAATTCAATGTAATGTAACGCCGTAAACTTCTTTTTGGATCACTGGATTTTTTGGATTTTAGAATTTTTCTTGTTGAAGAAAAACTTTCACTTCTACTATATGATTCAACTCTTCAAAACATTCGAAATGCTGCGGGGATATATAACAAAGCTTTTTGTTTTCCTTATCCCACTTCTGATCATCAAAGTAATATTAACAATCGTTACACAACTAATCGTGGATTATAAGTGTATAAATTATTCTTTTTGTATTAAACTCCTAATTATTCCGCCTAATTATATAAATTTAATTATTTTAGACTTCGATAGACTAAAAGGGGCTACCCTTCTATTTCAATTTAAAGCATTCTGACCAAATAAATTAGTGGAATACAGCTAGGTTGCTGATGTGTGTTATGGTTATGCTGTGTGTGTGCAGGCGTGATGGTGCCCATCCCGCAGTACCCGCTGTACTCGGCCACGCTGGCGGAGTACGGGCTGGCGCAGGTGGGCTACTACCTGGACGAGGCCAGCAACTGGGGCCTGCGCCTGGACGAGCTGGAGCGCGCGCTGGCCGAGGCCCGGGGTACGGCCAACGTGCGGGCGCTGGTCGTCATCAACCCCGGGAACCCCACGGGACAGGTACGGCTCTGACCCGGCCAAGGGGTTGGTCAGCTTCCGACTCACCCTCTTATTATGGCCGTTAGTTGTAATTTTGCCATCTCGTCAACCAATAGACCTGCACTTTTAAAGATAGGTTTCTTCAAAGGAATTCCACGCTACATGATTGTGTACTGCTTGGTTCCAGCGATTCTCCGCGACCTTCTTGAGATCGTCTGTTGACACTAGCACCTCTAGACCCCAACGTCCATCGAACTATGTGATCCGTTGTGAGTCCAGTTTCCTGACCCGTTGAGCTAAGTCCGTCAGTTTGTTCCTTTTGCGATAACTCCCATGACATTCGGCCCTCCCCCAGGTGCTGACGCGGGAGAACATCGAGACCATCATCAAGTTCGCGCACAAGCACAAGCTGTTCATCTTCGCGGACGAGGTGTACCAGGACAACGTGTACGCCGAGGGCAGCAAGTTCTACTCCTTTAAGAAGGTACGCCTGTTGCGACTGTCCCTCTGCCTGCTGCGATGATAACAGACGGACAGATAGGGAGACTTTCACGTTTGTGACATAAGTATGGATTGAACTTAGCTTATAGACCAGATATATTTGAAGAATGTTTTAAATCAATGGTAGTACTCGCACAAAATACATGTCGGTATTTACTTTTTTTTTAACTTTAATCGCAAATATACTATTCGGTTTCCACGAGATTGTTTTGTGTGCGTTGGCCACGAGGTCCGTGCAGACGGAGTTGGGTTTCAAATGCATGAGTATATTTCCAAAATTAATCGTAGAATGTCAGTAACAGTTGGGTTGGCAGGTAATCTCTGAATGTAGTACATCTCTATAGGCATTATTGTATTACAATTATTTATAGTTTTGTCATTATCTTTGACGTAATTAAAGGTACTTAATAATTATTGATGAATCGTAGTGTTATAGTATGATAAATTAAGCAGCAGTAGTTTGTTGCAGCTGTAATTTTAGGAAAGATATAAGTGACCAAATTTTCTCTATCGCAACGTGGTTAGAAGTCTGATGTGTTCCCACTTGTTTCGCGTACTTATTATTTGATTTTTCAATATTATACCCACTACCAGTATTGTAGACAAACCAGAATCGTGTACTTCATGAGATCTATGTAGTATAAATAGGAAATAGTTATATATATATAGAAAAAGCACACTAAATCACAGCCATTGACTTAGCGATTGTCTTTCAACGAGCGTATTGTATTTCAGTATAGAGTAATAATTTCCGTATATAGTTGGTGATTGATTTGATGTGTCTTTTACCCAACTAAAGCTACGGTCGGTTTGTCCTTTGTCAGGTGCTGACGGAGATGGGCGACCCATACAATAAGACGGAGCTGGCGTCGTTCATGTCGGTCAGCAAGGGCTACATGGGCGAGTGCGGGCTGCGCGGCGGCTGGATGGAGCTGGTCAACATGCAGCCCGAGGTGCAGGCCAACATGTTCAAGTGCATGTCGGCCATGCTGTGCCCCACCGTGCTGGGCCAGGTGGCCGTCGACTGCGTGGTGAGGGCCCGCTACTGACTTCACTCGGTTACTTGCGTGCAGACGTCATTCTGAAGCAAACGAATATCCTACCTATTTATAGGGTACTTGGTTGGTCCAGAATGATGTTTTGTGTAGCTCATTGCTGCACTTATTCTCAATTTCTCATCATTCTCTTCAACCAAATCATGTCTAGGACTTTTCAAGAGACTTCTACGTCTTGACTTTGTGTCAACTGGATTAAGAGGCTCTCAGCAACTTTTTTCGGGTTTTTTGTTTTGATCTATACACTGCTGTTCACGGGGCTGGAATTGTAGCACTATATAATTCAAATGTACGTCGGTTCTTCGAACTTGCCACACTCATTGCCATTTCAACTTTTTAGCTACCCGGTCCTCTTCCGCATTTCTCTTTTGGTAATGCAGAGATACTTTTTTTCCGAGTACCACCCGAGCCTCAGCTAGGCTGTGGTAGTCAGTTCAGTGTCCGTGCTGCAGGCCAAGCCCCCGGCGGAGGGCGAGCCCTCCTACCCGCTGTGGGCGCGCGAGAAGGCCGCGGTGCTGCAATCCCTGGACAAGCGCGCCAGGATGATCGCCGACACCTTCAACCAGATGGAGGGCTTCCAGTGCAACGTGGTGCAGGTGAGCAAGGGGGGGGGGAGGTTAAATGGGTGCCAGCAGTATGCTAATAGCGAGAGGAACAAAGGCGAAGGGATGCTAAGTGAATCGAAAGAAGAAAAGAAAGAAAAATTGAATTGGCCGCACTTCGCCCTAGCATTTCGAATCTAGCTGCTATATGTCGCTCTTTCAAGAGTTTGTTTAACGACAAGGAAGCTATGAATGTTGTATATAAAGACATTCTGTAATTAAGACATAGGGAAAAATGTAGATATTCCAAAGATAGCAGGAAATCTTCTTAGCATAGTGAGAGGGAAATTGTTTTTCTCCAAATTTAACTCTTGCGGGCCACGGGCAATAATGAATAAATTAAACTACTGGATCCATTTTAATCACATTTTTTTTCTATATATTTTATACCCGTGCGATGCAGGGGCAGGCCGCTAGTTTTATTATAAACTTATATTGAATCATTGCTCTTTGCGTTGATTGAAAACAAGTTAGGCATTTTGCTATGTATATTATATACACGTAATCCCCCCCCCCCCAGGGTGCCATGTACGCCTTCCCCAGCATCTCGCTGCCGGAGCGGGCGGTGCGCGCGGCGCGGCAGGCCGGCCAGGAGCCCGACGTGTTCTACGCCTTCCGCCTGCTGGAGGAGACGGGTACGTCTGGACGTGCGCGGACGTGTGGTGGTGGATGGCAGTGATGGATCAAAGACACACACTGACTACTTTCACATCTGTTCACCGATCAATGGATGTCCACTAGAGATTAGTCCTTTTAATCTTTCCACCCCACACCACACTACACCGAGCAGCTTAATCCAGTCCTCAACAGTCCTCCACTTTACTGAGATGGACTGCCCACTTATAGTTACTATTGTCCCAACTCAGGGTCGCTTCCTTGCAATAGAATCCCATACGATGTCACTTTAAACCGAATATTTCCGTAGACCGGACGTAGCCTTTATACTTAGGTATTTCAGTATGTACCCATAATATTATTGTATCCCAATAAATGATACAGTTCCGATAATCTTTTCATTATATATACTTTTATGTAATAAAACAAAGTCCCAAAAAAACAAAAGCTGTCTGTCTGATCAAAGATCGATTTTTCTAAAAGTACTGAACGTATTTTTGTAAAGTTTTTACTTAAAGATAGTGCAATCTAGGTAATTTAGGTTAGTAGTAAATTACTGTTTTATATAAACTGAGTTAAAAAAGTCATCCCTAATATATTTGGACGCGTGCGCTGCGTACACCAAATACACTAAAGAAATGTACTAGATAATTTAAGATTGACAAAAACACCAAAAAAGAAGTCCGCGAGTTAACTCACAATAGCTAGTAACTAAATAAATAACTGATATTTTTATTACGGATCTCGTTTTTAATAGAAACACAGACATACTCAGCTTACATTTATCATAACTTATTATAATATATAATAAGAGCAACCGCCGAGTTTCTTGCTAGCCCTTCGTTGTAGGAACAACTTTCCGAACCAGCAGTACAGTTAACTATTCAAAAGCACTCAAGTTTACTTGAATAAAGAATATTTTGAATTTGTGCACTATCTCCCCTAATCACAGCCCCCACCCCGGCAGGTATCTGCATAGTCCCGGGCAGCGGGTTCGGGCAGTGCCCGGGCACCTACCACTTCCGCACCACCATCCTGCCGCAGCCCGCGCTGCTGCAGCAGATGCTGGACAGCTTCAAGGCCTTCCACGGCAACTTCACCAAGGAGTTCTCGTGAACACGACCCCAAGAGGACATTAGCCTGTATTGTTTACTTTAACGTATATTTGGGATAAGTATAGGATTGTTATAGCTTTGTTTATTGCGTGACTTTCCATACAGAGATTATGTGTAATTGTTGGGATCTAAATTTTTTATACCATTTAATCTATATATATTTCTAACTTAATATATATTTTATATGTTAGCTAATTTACGCAAATTATTTATGTAATACTCACAACAATATCGTAATTGTTAAGATACTAAATTTTTCTTGTTTTGCTAAGCTAAGTTTCAGTTTTTCTGAGATTTGTATCTTGTATAAATACCCGATCTTTGTATAATTAATTATGATTGAAGTATATAATCAAACTGTCATTGGGGTGCGCCAGTCGTTGTTTAGTCCTATTGTTTATTGAGAGATCTTAAATGATCTACGGAAATTGTGATCGTTGTTGTGTACTTTATTGTTGGAAGATTGTAACGGTTAGGACGTCCGTTTGTTGAGGGCGTCGCCCATAAAGCTATCAATACTATTGTAGGCCACATGAATGCCTGTAAGTGATAGTGCCACAATAAATATTGAGAGGATGAAACTTGTGTCCTTCATCTGTACACATTTCCGTACCATGTAAATATCAATTCTCATTAAAACAACATTTTGTCACTCAGATGAATTACATAAAAGACAAGTGAAAATATAGAGTACAGAACAAGTGTTGTTACAGTTTTAAATTGAAAATGTAATGATCCTAGAACTGCCTCTGGCGAAGAACGCTGCTGTTACTGTATTTTATTAAAATTATATTTTTAAATTATATGTTATAATAATTTATTGGCTTATTACTATTGTTGATAATGTATATTTTTTAATATCGTTTTTATTATTATTATTTGTGATTATGTAAATATATTGTCAAAAATCGATTGGCTCGATTTAAAATAACGCGTAACTCAATCAATAATTGTGATGTTTTATTGCCGTTGTAACAAAAACCATAATAAATATACTGAAATCCATTGTAAATCTCGATTCTTTTTTATAGAGTTCTTTCAGTCTCAAAAGGGAAGTGCTTATTCCCGATATTGCCTGATGTTTTCATCAGACGTTTAGTTTACGGTTGTGAAAATGTAAATCATTTTATTAATGTTAAAATCTGAACGTCGCCAACTTTACGGTTATACGGTTTTACCTTGAAAAAAGTGACCTCAGATGTTCAAAAATATATATCTTGACATTACATCTTAGGTCAAACAACTTGCAGTCATTTGCAAAATTCTATAGCTCCTAAACTATTGAACTGTGAAGTCATGATTTTGAGTTCAAAGAAATAATGGAAGGAAAAACAATATTTTAGTCCATATCTCTTAACTTAAATCCAGTCGCTGTTTAGAAAATGTATAACAAAATTAATAAACAATTATTAGTTAAAATAATATTGTTAATTTTCTTTAAGTTACAATCTTTGGGTTCATGTCACTGTTATGGTTCATAATGTGCGAAACGTCCACTTAAATAGACATATTCAAGTAACACTTTGCCGGTATATAATTACGAGCACTTTTAAGTTGAATTTAAGTTGAAACCCAAGTTTATAACATTTACTACTATAAGAAATCTCAATTAAGTGAATTTATTTGGATTGTTTGTATAGAACGCAATATGTAAGGTGTTTACCGAAGTACTGTTTATTATGTTACCTTTAGTGTACTCGGTTGGTGGACATTCCCGGAGAGAAGCCTTGGAGAGATTATACCTTGAGTGTTGAAATAAATTATCTAAACTGATGACTTTCATTTGTTATCTATCCCTTAAGTTTTAAAGGTATTTTAATGACAAATGGGACCATTGTTCTCAAATTTCGTTAACGTTATTGATGAATCCAAAGTATACGCTACACGAAACAATTTCCTGTTTCATGTTTCATTCAGTTTTTAATGAAGAACTATAATATGTAAGTACCTTAATATTAAAGTCGTCTCCATTAAATTAAGTACACTAATTTAATAATTGAACAATCCCTAATTATATTTACGAAGATATTATTAAATGTTCCTTTGAATTAAGTAACTTGACTATCAAAGAGACACTACTGTCTACTTGATGCTTGAATATCATCATAGAAGAAATTAAATTAATTTTTGTGTCTAGTTTTATAAGTAACAAAAAATTATTTCGTCCTTTCCTATTATTACAAACTTTACTTGGAAATAGTTGCAATAAGTAAAATTAAGACGAGGAAGGTAGAATGTTAGTTTAAAATCTAAGCGTCCACTAACATATTAGCATAGTTATCTACTCGAGAGTATTCTGAATTTGCAAGGCATGCAGTTATCTCTAGAAGACTGACGCTCCGATGTGCTTTACCTTTGGCCTGCCTGTCATTAGGAATATTAAAAACTTGTTATGGGTCTTTATTCTGTAAGTAAAGTAAACCAACTGTTCCGATGAATTTAAAACTTTTTCGGGAAATTTCCTTTACTAGTTACTATTAAAAATCAGTCAAATTTTTTAATAACTGCATTTTGCCCTGAACTATTAATGTAAAACTGATATTATGGATTTCTTACTAAGTTTACGCAGTTAACGCTAGATAGCATTGGAAAATATTTAATAAAGAAAAGAAAACTATTTTTGAGTAAACACTATCATTTCATTAAAGATATTTACTGAAAATAGTCCTTAAAACTTAGTAGCCATCAAGGAAAGGATTTCAGCTATTGTAGAATCGACTTAAAGTCGATCTGTGATAATATACGAAGTGTGGCTTAAGTGGCACGGTCAATATGAAGTCGCAAGTATGGAACAACAGTCTGTTGTAGATTTTAACGGAGATGGGCGACCCGTACAACAAGATCGAGCTGGCGTCCTTCATGACCGTCAGCAAGGGCTACATGGGCGAGTGCGGGCTGCGCGGCGGCTGGATGGAGCTCGTCAACATGGAGCCCGAGGTTCAGGCCAACTTATACAAGGGCATATCCGCCATGCTGTGCCCCTCGGTGCTCGGCCAGACCGTCGTGGACATGGTCGTGAGTAGCTTGGCCTCGTGTCAATTGGCAAAACAACAAACAAACTCACGCCCTCAATCCAGCGAGCTGGTTCCCTATGGTATACTGAAGCATTTTAACAAATGCCGACTTTGAAAATATTGATTTGTGTAAAACTATTTACATTTACAATCAGCAGTACATATTGTTCGTTAGCTTAAATTGCTGAAGGTTCTTTATCTTATACATCATTGAAGCCTTGAAGGTTCTGTACCTTACAGCTTCGGGAGCCGGAAAAATGATTTGTTTCAGTCTTAAGGAAGCGATATTCATTCATATACTCGTAGTCTAGAAGGTCTCACTTTCTCATAGTTTACTTTCAAAATCTAAATGATTCCGGTTAAAATATACTTTCGTTGGGTTACCCATGGACCCTCGAGTTAACTCAACTAAGTCTTTTGTATTCAGAGTTTGAAGCCGCCATTAGATGAAATTAATAGGATTTACTGGCAAGCAGTATGCGTGTCATAGCTGGCGGTGTGTATCAGGATACCAGCAACATAATGTCGTTCGCAGGCCAAGCCCCCCTCTGAGGGCGAGCCCTCGTACGAGCTCTGGCTGAGGGAGAAGTGCGGCGTGCTGGGCTCGCTCAAGAAACGGGCAGAAATGATCGTCGAGGCCTTCAACAAGATGGAGGGCTTCAAGTGCAACATTGTGCAGGTCGGGAATGCTGTTTGGTGCTATTGCCATTTCCATAGTACATATTATATGTAAGTGAAAACTTTTGGTCTTAGGTAAGGTCTTTGGTTGGTAAACCAAAGTGATACCAACGCATAACGACCAAATATATTAAGACAATCCGATATAGAATCTTATCACTTATATTATTACAAATACTTTGGTGTAATGAAGTTGTCTCGTTCAAATATTGGTCCGTTAAGCCGGATATAATTCAGCCAAAGGAATATGGGTGTACACGGAACCTCTCAGATATATTTGTAGTTACTGAAATGTATCGGTCCATCCCCAGGGAGCTATGTACGCGTTCCCCACCATC
Organism: Morpho helenor; assembly: GCA_029227775.1. Lineage (NCBI taxonomy): Eukaryota > Metazoa > Arthropoda > Insecta > Lepidoptera > Nymphalidae > Morpho > Morpho helenor. Next base: position 100,634 of record JARGCU010000034.1, on the reverse strand, counting down.
TCGCTGCCGCCGCGCGCCGTGCAGGCGGCGAAGCAGGCAGGGCAGCCTCCCGACGTGTTCTACGCCTTCAAGCTCCTCGAGGACACCGGTATTGTTGGTCTACCAGTTAACATTTTAAACATCTATCATGTCTCTCTCTATTTTTATATATATGACTGAATATTTCCGCCTAAATAGTATATCATTGTAGATGTATTGTGAAGTTACAGTGAGGAAATCCATTTCTTTAAATTTCTGCCTGGCTCACGTGATTTCATTTTTTGTTAGAAACCATTACCAAATTTTCAGTATTACTATGTTTCCATCTTGACTATATAAGCTGTTTTTTATTTAATTTAATCTGTTTAAATAAAAGTTGCATCCGGCCCCAGGTATCTGTATAATCCCGGGCAGCGGGTTCGGTCAGTACCCGGGCACGTACCACTTCCGCACCACCATCCTGCCGCAGCCCGCGCTGCTGCAGCAGATGCTGGACGTCTTCCAGAGCTTTCAAGCCAAATTTACCAAAGACTTCTCATAGTGTTATTCTGTATCATTCTGTAGTAGTACAATTTTTATAGCTTTAATGCGAAGCGGCGCTGTGACGTCATACAAAAGCTCGAAGCTTTGTCGATTGAGTTATTTATTGGATTTAGATAGTCATTACTAAATATACTGGATCAGTTAGAAATGGAATATATATTATTTATTGCTAATCAAGTTAGTTTTATTATATAATTTTACACAGTTTAATTTATAATAACATCGAAGTTATAATAACAACGCGCCATAATATTATGAGATCGCACTAAAATAATATTACAGTATATACATACATGTATTATAGCACTGTGTGTACTTTAAATTTTGGAGCATGGTGTTATTTCCATAAGATATTGGAACAATTTTAACATTAGTACATTCTTTTTATTGTCATATATTGTCAAGATAAGTAACATATTAATACATTTTTTTTATTATTTTAATAAAGACTATTAGAAATTCTGATTTTTTTCATTTTTTTAAATCTCTGTCAACCGTATGTTGTATGCCAAATTTATTATTTTGTAATACTTTATTTGTTTTCTTATTTTATAGCTTCGACAAGACTTAAACATAGTATTTTTGTAATAAACTTTTTATGAATTATATTTTTTTTATTTATAACTTCTGCTTTGCATACTGCGAGATATCTATGTCATAAGGAGGAACTTGAAAAAGTAAAGTAACATCTTACAACTGGACAGAAATCTCGTCTCATGAGAAGAAATTCTAAAAGTAAAATAAATATATGGGACACTTACACACACGGTCGTCCGTCTCCAAAGTAAGTAACTTAATATTTGTGTTATGGGTGACAGACAACTAGTGAATATACCATTAATATAATTTCGAATCAATATTTAAATATCAAAACTCGAACTAATACTTATTATTCAAAAGTCTTTTAAATTAAGATAAATTCAGTTGATAAATGAATATTTACTATTATTATAAGTACTAGCCTCAGTAACATCACGAATGAAACAAAGCGGGTTTAAGATTCGTAGAAAGAACGTTATTAGATGTTATGAATTCATAGAAACGTGTTCAGTGTAACTTATTACAACGAAACATATTATAAAACCACTAGCTGTGCCTTCGACTTCGCCCGCGTAAAAATCAGAGTAGGTACCTATTTATTTCTTTTTATACATATAGTTAGAAAAGAGAAAGAAAAAGTAAAAAAAGCACAATATAAGCGAACTTATCCCTAAAAGGGATCTCTTCCAGTCAACCTTTGAGTCACAGAAGTAAAAGGACAAGAATTGAAGAAGATAGAGAATACGGGTAATATAGAGAAAAAGAAAAAGTTTATTTCAATTTAACTATTTAATCTATTAATTAATTTTGGTAAAATAAATAGATGAAAAGATGCTACTAATATATAATTACTTAAGATAAATATTTTCTAGTCTGTAACTTAAATACCGAAAGGGAAAGAGATTTGCGGACTGATAGTGGTAAATCATTGCACAGCTTAACACCTTGAGAGCTAAATGTTCTCGAGTAAGACAGAAATTTTGAATTTTGAAACTGAATTGAAATTTTGAACATAAAAGATACACACAGCTTTACAGGCGTGGAAATGTAATTTCGAACATAAAAGTAGTTATTGTGAGTTAGTCATAACAGATACAGATATGCTGTCTTTGACTTTTTTGTACAATTTTTGTAGATCTACAATTCTCTAGTACATTACTTTATTGTATTTCTGTTGGTTTGAGCGGCGCTCGCCACTAAAGCTCGCAGCAGGCGAACTTTACAAAAAACCATAATTTACTATTAAATCTAAAACTTCCGGAAGAATTTCACTACCGTTTAGTAAAAACCGTACAAAAATCTGTTCAGTAGATTTTGAGAAAATCGTTCACATACAGTCAGTTTTTGGGGACTTTTTGTACTAAGTATAAAAGTGTCTTATAGGTACTTATTTGTCTATCAAAAACTCAAAAACGTGTATTGAAGTTTTGCAAAAAAAATCTCCATTTATTGTTTACAACTGTGTTAGAGCGTCAATAGTAACTGTTATAAATAACTGCTGCGAAGACAACTTAAAAATAATGAATAATATAATTAGCAGAGATAAAATTGTTTAACTTCTATAGTTCAAATACTCGATCGATTGTGAAACAAGTGTTACGTATGTATATTTATTTGTTTGTAGTTAGTCAAAGCACGGCTCGTATGATCTAATTGCACAAGTTTGAGCGAGGTGAAGTACCTGCGATAAGCAGCCACTGACTGCCCTCGACTTGCCGAAATCGATACTAGGAAAATGCTATGTTGACAGTATAATTATACATCTATTGTTTATTAACTTACTAGCGGTGCCCGCGACTTCGTTTGCTGAATTAAGCGTTTAAGAACCCTCAATTATGCAATGTGTTTTCTTGTTCCGATAGAAAGTAAATTTTTCCTGAATGTTCCCCCGGTCTTTCACGTTCAAATAAATATTTTCATATGATCTTATGAAATATATAATTTCTATCCAGATGTTCCACGATGGCTATTTGCGTAATTATATTTATAAAATAGCAGTGTATGAAATTCTGTTTCTTATAAGGTGCGCAGGTACCCATATTTTTAAACCAAAAAAATGCGAATGGAAAATTTATTTATGTCGTTATATCAATTTTATTACTCATAAAAACGCGTGATAAATTTTAATATAAATAAGGCTTTATAGAAAAAGTCTTCGGTCCCGTCTAGAGTTTGAACCCGTGACCCCATGGGTCCCACGCTTTACAAATCGACTATTATATGTAATCGAAATTCTTTACTTCATCTCATTTTTATTTATATTGAAGAGATCATATATCCAAAATGCTGGAACCAATTTTCCCATAAAAAATGAAAAGTTTACAAAACTTAATTGATATTTCCAATTCCTCATCGAAAGATTTCTTCTTTAGAAGACGAATTGTTAATGTGAAGTATGCGCATTCTGAGATTCGATGGGGTCGAGTTTCCGAAGAAAATCCCTCCCAAAGAAAATAAAAGGCCCCTGTCCAGCGACCGTTATCGCCGGCCTTGACTCCTTTCTTGCTATCTACGGGCCAACAGTGAGTTCAATTATCTATTATTTAATAAGAAAACTTCCCTCTGAGCAGGAAAATTGTATAAATAAATACACCAGCGCAGGGATTCACCGATTTCGGTCGCACCAACTGAGTATAACACGTATATAAAAGCATTTGCACGCTCGATTCGTACTTCAAACGCATTCAGAGTCTGTAGATTCCGGTGTGTGAGAAAAAAGTATTAAAAATGAAACTGGAGAAGTGCTTAACGGAGAAGAATGTAAACCAGAACATGTTGAACATCCAGTACGCGGTGCGGGGACCCATCCTGGAGCGCGCCTTGCAGATCGAAAGGGAATTAGAAAAGGTACTTAAAAATTCACTTATGTATATACAAGTTAATTATAAGCTGTGATAGCCCAGCGGTGACACCATGCGAGTCTTTTGAGGGGGTCACTGGTTCAAACCCTTGGCAGTAACTAATGATTTTTTCTGTTAAAACTTATGTTTCTAATTTATAAAAGGTAAAGGTGAGGAAACCTGCATATCTCTAGCGATTTGTGGGGTGGGGATATGTGTAACCTACCAATTCTCATTGGAGAAGCGTGGTATGTATTAGCACCAATCCTTCTCTCCAAAAACGGAGAGAGGAGGCTGTTACAAAAAAAGTATAATTATGATTGTAATCGATTTGTTACGATTGTAGGTAATCATATGTAAAGTTATGTTATAATAAGTTTGTAAATAGATATACACTTATATATTATACTTGTGATTAATTTGTTTAGACACGATACACTATATTAATCCTAGATACTATTTACTTTATTTTTTTTAACAATAATTAAGTTAGGAGAACCGAATACCGCCGACTGTTGGCCAAAACATCCACGGATATGGATATTTTGGATGTTATAGATGGACGGATGAGTTTAATCGTGCAAACCTATTCATTAAAACGACACTAACTTATAAGAATTATTAATAAATAAAAAATCTTAATTATAAAAACTCATTACTACGCAAAACGATAATTACGGAATAAGTAATTTCCGGTGGCCGGAAACTATATTCTGTAATACTCTTAAACTTAATTTCACAAGTAATGACCGCCATTAATGTTTGTCGATTATTCTTGACGATCTCGAAGACCAAGTGTTTATTAATATATTTTAATAAATATATTCTCTTGATGTAACGCATGATGGACTGCAAAAAGTTAAAGTGTGACGAAATTGTACACATACACTACTACACGCCCTAATTCAAGGGTTACCCCCATAGCCGACACGCATGAGATATCTTTCCTCAATGTTAGAATTTCTGCGGCTTGTTTCATTAAGCGATACTTCGCAAGTGTACATCTTGCCTGCATTGACAGTTAGACAAAAACTCATTAAAGTTAAGTAAATAACCGTTATTTAATATAATTTTTATATTAAAGTTCCATCAATTTCATAGTTATGATACCTTAACAAATTATACACTTCAATCTTTCTCATAAATCACGTCTACGGATGAAAATATTTAGAAGTTCCGTTCAGTTGATTCGTTCAGTCATTTTTAATGGGTTCCTTCGGCGGTATGTTATACTATTTCTATTCTCTGTCAATGATGTTTGCGATGCAGTTGTGTGTGGCTATCTGCTAACTGTAACCTTTTTACGATCCCCAGGGTGTTCCTAAGCCCTTCGAGCGCGTGGTGCGCGCCAACATCGGCGACTGCCACGCCCTGGGCCAGCCGCCCATCACGTTCATCAGACAGGTTTGTTTCTTTCGCATAATCGTTATGTTATCTCGCCAAGCTCCGATTCATATGACACGAGATTGGTTGGCAAACGAGTTAAGTTTCAAATTCCAATCTCAATAATAATGCTCGGACAGATTGCCGAATTTAGAAACAAAAACACTATGAAATACATATAAAAGGAGTAGGCGTTAGAGTTGACGAATGAAAAGTGGGAATGGAAGAGGAAAACGTTGTACCTATCACACTGAGAGCGGGATAAGGGCAGGAGAATGATGATGGACCTAAAAATGACTATCTGCCGTAGGTGCTGGCGCTAGCGGCGTGTCCGCAGCTGATGTCCTCGGAGGAGATACCGGACGACGTCAAGGACCGAGTGCGAGAAATACTACAAGACTGCACGTAAGTCTTACATCACCTTACGCTTATATGACATAGTCGTCCTGGTCATACTTGGTCATCACATAACTATACAGCGCTTATTTTTACCACTGGTTAACCTACACTCTTTTCTCACTCACCAACCTTAAGTTTCAAATAGATACTGAGATACTGTCTTAATACTTCAGTTCATATTTCCCAATTTAACAAAAGTGTAAGTATGTAAATTGTTTGTTTCAACAAATTTGTACGAAATGTTGCGCAACGGAGCGTTAACCCTTTTGTTCGTTTAGGTTTGATAGATTGTTTACTCTGGTTTTGTAGATACAAAAATTATAAAAAGCGGTCAGGATGACTGTATAATATTAAATTCCAGGCGCTCCTCACGCGCCAAGCTCATTATAATAAATAGTTCGCTACTTAAACCTAAGTGTATGATGCTGTGATTCCCGCAAGGACCGTGACATGATATGATTGATCGGTTGTCACGTCCATCCGACGGGTCGCTAATTTATGGGAATTGATCGCGTTGATATGTAAAGTGGCATTATCATAACACTGGCCTGGGGGTCCCTTTCTGAACACGAACACCCGGCGTTGTTTTGTGTCACGAGTTCTATCAAATTAAATTTCAATTTATCCATTCCATGACACACGCGTATAGGTTTGTGTTTACTAACCAATCCACCAATCAACCAATCAACCAATAAGTATAATCCAATCCAGTAAATAAAATATAATTCAATCCATATAATAATAATCCAGTTTAATTCATTAGAGGTTGAACAATGTTTGCTGAATGAATCTGCTATAATCTGCATTCTGCACAAAAATCTAGTTTCCGTGTCATTGCTAATCACTGGCACGTTGGAAAATAATGTAGTGTGTGTGGTGTAGTGTTCCAATAAGACAACTTTACTCTTTGCATATTTGTTCTTCCTTCACTGTCGTTACTGTTCGAGCTATACATGAGACCAATAATTGTACAATAAACAGAAAAGGCTCGGTGGGGTCGTACTCGCCGTCCGCGGGGCTGGCGCTGGTGCGGCGCGGCGTGGCGGCCTATCTGCAGGCCCGCGACGGGGTCCCGGCCTGCCCCGACGACATCTACGTGGGCTCCGGCGCCTCCGACCTCATCAAGTCGGTGCTGACGCTGTTCGTGCAGGACGTGGACGGGAAACCACCTGGTGAGAGGGTTTTTCTGCATTGATCGCCTACCTATCGCTTTCTTCCCAGTGCAAACAGTATATTCCTGGATAGTTTATTATTGTCTCTCTGCCGATTCCTATACATCAACATCAACTCTCCTGGTGTGAATCGTCCATCGTCCTAAAACTATCTTGTTTCAGTTTTCAAATCCATGTCCTCTCTACCGCTACGTCCGCTTCAGTCTGTAAGCGATGTAGAAATTCTTACCGGGATCCTTGCAATTACATTCTCTCGATAGAGACGCACTCCCATAGCTGTTCTCGAAGGCTCCTGCTTAAAGTTTCTTAAAAGGTTTCAGTAGTGACCGTCTCTTGAATGCATTCGTTCTGTCTGCAGCGGTGATGATCCCGATCCCGCAGTACCCGCTGTTCTCGGGCACGCTGTCCGAGCTGGGCGTGCGGCAGGCCGGCTACTACCTGGACGAGCAGAACTCCTGGGCACTGCAGCGGGACGAGCTGGAGCGGAGCTGGCGGGAGGCCGGCCGGGACTGCCACGTGCGGGCGCTCGTGGTCATCAACCCGGGGAACCCAACGGGACAGGTACAAACATACCGGGATATACCTTCAGTAACCACTAGCTACGGTAGCGAGAAGACAAACCCTTTCACTGAGTTCTGGAGTGCCACAGGTGGCTGATGTTTGACACATTAGCCCCAACTTATGGCGGGAGCAGATTGAATCTTTTGAACTTTTAGTAGTTAGCTTTTATGAAACGTCTGAACACACTTATATCACAACTAAATTTAAAGTTGACTTTATCGAAAAAGACGAGCAATAAATCAGTTGTGACTCTAGTTAAAATAAATTAATTATAAATGCTATGCAGTTTCGGCCTTACGCGTAATATCACGTGGAGGGGTTACTGGGGGATTATATGGACGGAATGATGATCATAGCTGTGTTCCTCACACTGCCCTCGTCCACAGGTCCTCAGTCGCGAGAACATCGAGGAAATCATAAAGTTCGCGTACGAGCGCCAGCTGTTCATACTGGCGGACGAGGTCTACCAGGAAAACATCATCAGCAAACCGTTTCACTCCTTTAAAAAGGTAAATGACGCTTCAATGCCACATTTCTTCTGCAGAAGGATAGTAACCACCGCCACTTCTCTGTTGCAATGGTTGCGTAGGGTATACAACTCTCGCGATTTCATGAGAAATACTCTGATTGAAAAACTCATTGTCGTATTTTTTTGGTATGTCCTAAAATTATTTTATAAAAGTTTATCTATATAATCTACAATTACCCGTGCCTTCGTTCGACCAAACTTAATATAAATACCCTTAATTACATTCTGTGCGTCGTGTCGCAGGTGATGCACGAGCTGGGCGCGCCCTACTCCGGCATGGAGCTGGCCAGCTTCGCCACGTGCTCCAAGGGCTGGGCGGCGGAGTGCGGGCTGCGCGCCGGCTTCGCGGAGCTGCTGCGGCCCGCGCCCGCCGCCCGCGCCGCGCTGCGGGCCTCGCGGGCCGTCATGCAGTGCCCCACCGTGCTGGGCCAGTGCGTGCTCGACTGCGTGGTGAGATATAGCTCCAGGCCGACCATTTTACTCGCTTCAACCAAAAGATCTGCATCATAGATCGACAATTTTAAATATTTGATGGTATTTGATGTAAGTATATGTGTCCAGATGCGACCGCCGGCGGCGGGGCAGGCGTCGCACGCGCAGTTCGCCCGCGAGGTGCAGGCCGCGCGCCGCACGCTGGCCGACCGCGCGCTGGCCGCACACCGCGCGCTCGACGCCATCCCCGGCTACAGCTGCAACCCGATCGATGTACGGATTCTCTCTTTTTTTCTCTTTAACTCATCAAAGTCCAGTTTTTTAGAATGACCAGTTAAGTAAACACTTAAGTTGCGTGTGTGCCTAGCGGTAGTAATGGTGTGTCGGTGGCAGGGTTCCATGTTCGCGTTCCCACGCGTGGAGCTGCCGCCGCGCGCCCAGCACGCCGCCGCCCAGCTGGGCGTGGCCGCGGACGACTTCTACTGCCTGAGGCTGCTGGAGGAGACAGGTCAGTGCCGCTCGCCAGCTCCAACAAGGAGATGAAACTTTCTCAACTTCCCTTATGTATATAGGTAACATGTTTCCTGCCCTTATGCCGTTCTAAACGGAGTCAGCCCGTGTTTTTCTCTTCCATTCCCTCCTATCATTTGTCAACTCTGAGGGTACTCCTTATATATACTTACATATCATACGTCGCACGATGCATTCACCTACTTTTTTACCTCCTATCAGATACATATCCGTCTACATCCATATTTAACCCTCGTTTCGCTATATGATTTTCATCCATCCTTTTAGTTACTACGTATATAGTTTTCATAAATATGTTATATGAAAAGCGGAATAGTGAGATTTCACCATCTTCAAATACTAGATTTCCTCTACACATGTGGCTGCAGCTCTGTAATCCACAACGATCATGTTAGAGAAAACTAAGGTCCGTTTGTGTCCGTGCAGGAGTGTGCGTGGTGCCGGGGTCGGGCTTCGGGCAGCTCCCGGGCAGCTTCCACTTCCGCACCACCATCCTGCACCCGCGGGAGGAGTTCCAGCACATGATGGACTCCATCCGCCGCTTTCACGCCGCCTTCCTCCAGGAGTTCTCCTAACCGCTTGTTGATATTCCAAAGTATTTTTGTTTAACGTTTTCTAACGTATGTTGTATTAAATATAATCCATGATCTGTGATATGTAGTAGGATAATAAGTTATATAAGAATATATATTGTTTTATTCATTTTATTTTGTTATTTATTCATATGTATCTCTAACCCTTGATAGCCGATTGAGGTCAGATGTGGTCCTTATCGTATAGTCATGGGTCCGAACCCCAGGCTGGGCCCAATGGGTTTTTTTAAAACATGTGATTATCAGTCAACACGGTACCTTTGATAATGATAGAATCTGAACGGATATAAACTCTAGTCGAATACGATATTTTCTGGAAACAGAAATAATTGACACAAAATGACTGAAGTAACTTATCTCTCACATACATAACGTCGTTTAAAGAACCAAGTATTAAAGACTATTTTAACGTACATTAAAACTTTGTTCGTCGCTTTATTGCGCTGCGAGCTCTTTGTACTACGAGCGAGGAAAAAATACAGTGTAATTTCAAAGTGTTAATAGTTTGCCCTCCACTCACACCCCTGTGACTGCGAACTGCGGCCGAATAGGCTGACCTCTGAGGAGGGAGATTCCTACTTCCATAATGACTCCAGAATGATGCCACACTCAATCTGGAGAGTTGTATTTAACGCGTGGAGGCTCACTGACTACACGTTGTTAAACTTCGATAGGTGTTTTTGTTTCATAAACTTTTAATTCTTCCGTGGTTAATTTCCCTGTGTCCACGATACTTTACAAGTTGCAATGGATCGCACCTGTCGATCGGTTATCCGAGAGAAACCCTTTGTGTAGAACGACGCGAGTAGGTGGAGGGCTATAATCTTGACGAAATTTCATTCCCGTATATAAAACGTACACTATTTTGCTTGTCAATAACAGTCGTCAGTCAGTTTCAAAGTCAGACAGTTAATTTGTGCGGGTAAATATAATACATGGCATAGCGATAATATTGTAGGGATACACTCAGTCGTGGCGGTGATGCTTCAGGTCAGGACTCAGGTCATAACTACACCATTGAAGTTATGTCATAGCACACGTTCATTAATGCAGTGGCTGCAAACAACAGCGAGTGAATTCCGAATGGGGACTTACATATTCATGGGCAGACATTAATAATTCGGGAGCACCGCGCCGTCCTGGTCACTGGGATACAATTTATTTAGTTTTGATTTCCTTATATAATCATACTCATATCATAAAATCTGTGTCTTTATATTATACTTTCACGAATCAAATATGGAACTAATACCAATGAAATTTGGTGCATATAAAGCTCAGGAGCAGCAGGAGAAAAATAAGTTCTTCCTTCGGTGATAGAAAAAATAGTGCTTAACTGGGGGTATTTTAACGTTAACGAATTTATGAGTGTAGCTTATATAACAACATAGAACACAATGAAACGATTAAAGCAACGATGAGAGCTCTTAAGATGAGATAACACGACTCTACCGAACAATAGATTAGCGACAGTAGAAAAAACGGGCCTTCAATAGCCGGACTATTTATAGCTTAGGTGAACCCCGATTCCACTTTTAGTACTAAAATTCAAATTATATTTTTATTATACAAATAAACTTGTAAACAAGTGCCTTTAAATGGTCTAGTCTACTGCTGGTTCGGAAAGCTGTTCCTACCGAGAAGAGTCAGCAAAAACCTCGGCGGTTGCTCTTTTCAACATAATACTTATAACTAGTTACATTAAGTTATTACTATCTTGTCTCTTCTTAAAATAACCAAAGTACCTGTAAATACTATCTTTATTTCCGGTTGCTACATTCGTGCCTTCACATTTGATTTTGATACAAATCAAATAAAAGTACGCGCATATGTATTTGACTTCTTTCCTACTTTTATAAATCATACTTATATGATAACAATATTATATGTTTTTTATCCCACATATTAGCACGGTATATAAGTCTTAATAGTACTAAATTATGTACTATATTGGTTTTGATAATGACAATATAACACAATAATTACATATAGCAATAGTTCGTACGTGAAAATACATCGTAGCCGCCGGAATACGTGCCATTTATCAATGAACATTTTACAGCAGCGCGGAAACTCACATTGGAAAATCTGTGGACGGTCTCATACACGATAGTTTTCTTATTACACGCTCCATCCCTCCGGGGTAACGGGGTAACGGGGTAACGGAGTAAATGCTGTACATTGTAACGAAATAAAATAAACGAAACGCAGAAACAAAGAAAAATAGTTATATTAAACTTTATAAAATATAGATACAATACAACACAATAATCACTAAATTGTGATTTTATATAGCCCAGAAAAGGGCATTACAGCTTAGCATAAATAGAATATCTAACTTCATCAATATGGCTGCAAAGGATGAGCCGTGATAGCGTAGCAGACAGACAGACTTTTGCATTTATAATAGTATGGATTTAGTGTCGGGTACATGGCAACGTGATTTATACATATTGACCCAAGTGCAAAATAAATAAATCGTAACTTAACCACGAGATTGAGAATTAGACAAGTTGGTTACTTGTCTGACTAACTGACTAACTGACTAACTGAGTAAATGATTTAAAACATATACAATATGTTTTTGTTTTACCACAATTTTTTTGGTTTTTAAACCATTAATATCGAATTATTCGTTCTTTGTACTGACACAAAATCTAAAAGTTTATTAAAATGATATCGCAAACGTACTTTCGGTATGTACAATACATTTAATGTCCGGCAGCGGGTGCATGCAATCAGTTAACTACAAGCAATCCGTCCGTCCGTAATCGGTCTATGTCTCAGTTTGTTGCACATGTAGTATTGATTAAAGAAAACGTTACTTAGTGAAGCTTGATGGAAAATTTTATATATATGTATTCAGAATTTTCAATAAATAATATAGTTATAACTGTTGTCAAGGTGAACAGGTACACCTGTTTTTTCGGAAAATTAACTTAGTTTTGACTTCAATTTCAGCAATAACCGTGAGGAATGAAATAAACAATTACACTATAGAGAATTGAATATCTTTTAAGGGACGTTTCCACTCTCCAACCAAACTGTCAACCCCATCTTCCCGCGTGCATCGGGTTAACCAGAACGTTAGTTATTTTATGATTGATGGTTCTGAATAAGAGTTAAAGCTCGTTAGATGTTACTGAGTGGTCAGATATAGGAATTTACCTAATTTAAGATTTTGTAATTTCCTGGAAATTTGACTTAAGAAACGAGCTAAACGAGCTCTACAAAAGCAAGCAATAATAACAGCACGCACACACAAAAGACATAAATCATTTTAAATATGGCAACGTGAAATTGAATCATAATTTTTTGAGCGAAATTGCAAAATATTAACGAGAGAAAACGGCTCAGCGGAGGAGCGCTGCATACCGCGATATCGAAACACACGTTGTGGAAATTGGAAACTATTATATTGCGTTTTTTAACACTTTTGTGAAATTGGATATAAGATGAAACTTTAATAAATGAAATGAATCAAAAATATTTATTCATTTCTGTGTACAATACAATGGAAAAAAGTATTATTTTCCAGTATAACCTTTTACTCCATACCGTCGTCATACTCTACATTCGTCGGCTGTCAAACAAATTTACTCTGGTCACTGATTTTCAGCCAACGAAATTTTCAGTTCATTATAATTTATATTAATATTAATTTTTAAGAGTTCAATAAAGAGCTAAAGGTACAAAAATAATAAAACGTCTTTACATACTGCATATAGCCATGCCCAATTGCGGGTGCTAGAATTAGAATAAACCTCAATAAGTAAAGTTATAAAATTAAAACATTTTTATCGGAAAAAAGGTTCATTATTACATAATAAACATAATACTAAAGTGGCAACTGAAGGCAAGGTCCAATTACACTAGAGCCATTAGGTCATACACCGCATGCTCTACCCCGGAGAAACATGACTCTCCCAACTGAGAGAAGAACATTATAGGGGGATGGGTGTTGGTGCCAACCTCACCTGTCCATAGAATACTCTCCTACCAGGCGTGATAACATTTACCTCATCCTCAGAAACGACAACCTTCCGTAAAATACTAAGTTGTATTTATTATAGATTAAACCTTTACAAAATATGCACTCCCAATTTAGAATAGCATTAGACTAAAAGATGTCGATTGGTATAAGGGTTTTCCAGTAGGCGGAAAGCGCATATGTAACCTGCGATATGCGGATGATACAGTTCTCCTCGCAACATCCTTTACCGATATGAAGGAAATATTGCATAGGTTGGATACAGAGGGTAGGGAACTAGGACTAGCAATAAACAGGCAAAAAACCAATTTAATGATAGTAGATCGTGCTAGGAAGCTGTCAGATGCCCAAAACATCCAAGGCATTAATACAGTGGACGACTTTATCTATTTGGGATCAAATATAAATAATGAAGGTAGCTGTGTTCCGGAGATTAAACGTAGAATAGCCATTGCCAAAGATCAGATTATACGCCTTCAGAACATCTGGAAAAATCGGGGAATAAGCTATAAAACCAAAGCTCGTTTAGTTAGAGCATTAATATTCCCAATCTTTCTTTATAGAGTAGAGACTTGGACCATCCGAGCGAGGGAGAGACAGAGAATAGATGCATTCGAAATGTGGTGCTGGAGGCGAATGCTCCGAATACCCTGGACGGCCAAACGCACAAATGTATCTATTCTCTCTCAACTCGGCTTAAAAACCCGTCTGTCTACTATTTGTCTCCAACGCATACTTTCGTATTTCGGCCACATAATGCGAAGAGGAGATGGCAATCTGGAAAAGCTGGTCATTGTTGGCAACACAGAAGGCAAAAGGCCACGAGGCCGGTCGCCAACACGATGGTCTGACCAAGTGAAAGAAGCCACCTCTTCGTCCAGATTCTATCAGACGGTGAGGGCTACTATGGATCGGAACAGGTGGAGACAGATTATACGAAGAAAGGCTTCATATGACCACGATCCTCAGTAATGAGGGACCGATTGAAGAAGAAGAAGACTAAAAGAAATAATGCGTGCAAATACTTAGCGAATATTTTTTTTTGCGGACAAATTAGAAACGATGTCTTTGCTTAACACATCTACCGGCACATTTATCCATCCGCCGCTACGGACAAAGGTCCATTGAAATCAAATATCACATATTTTGGCCAATGCGAAATTCGAATACCGGAAACCCTTTTCCTATGATTGTTCGTAATGAAAGGACGCATGTAATTACATATTTGGGGTCAGGCCGGTCGCCGCGGGTCGCCGCCGGTCGCCGCACGACTCGGCGAGTATTGTTCAATGTTCGGTCACTCGGTGAGCCCGAGGCTGTATTATTAGCAAATATAAATATTGATACACATAAATAACTATTTGTTATAGAAGTAACAATGGTGCTCTATAGTTGCTATAATAAATAATGGGTCCATGCGGATATTTACATCGTCGGCGTAACTGGACCATAGGACGCCGTCACCGGGCGGCAAATCATTGTAATCGGATATGTTGCCGCCAGCCCTTAGGAATAGCTATTTAATTTAATCATTCTGTCCTTAGCATCGAGCTAGGATAGACACTTTTAGTTTATAGTTAGAATGTAGTTTTTATATAAAATAAATTAGTTTAAAATATTCTTTCCTTAGCATCGTGCTAGGAAAGATGCTTTTTAATTTGTAATTAGTTTGTAATTTTTATATAGAAATAAATTAGTTTTAGTAATCTGGGTTTTCTTGAATCCTCCGACAGCGACTTCTGTAATTGGCGCAGTCGGTAAAGGATGCTTTAAGCCGTTTTGGGGTAGATTTTGGTTAGGAATTCCAAAATTGAAGACCTAAATTTTCAAATTTCTACCACGAGCGACGGAGCATTAAAAGAACCAGAAGTTTGGAGCGGAGGAAAATCCGAAAATCGATATTCCCGAGTACCAGATTCTTGCCCAGTAAGTACACAAAATTTTTTTCTGTGTTGCCTTTTATCCTTAGTCCTTACCTATAAGCTACCAAAAATTTTTATCCTAAGTAAAGTACCTCTGTAGGGTTTTCGCGTGCTAAAATCGCCCGGAGCCTTCAGTTGGACAATAAGAGACATTAGTTTAAATTAAGTTAGTAATTATAGTATTTTTAAACGTTCTTTAGATAATTTAGATAATTATAGACGTAGTGTGATTTTTAAAACTTTACGTTTAGTGCCAGAGTTTGACGGCAACCCACATATATTATCCATCTGTGTGATCAAATCGTAAATGATTATGTAAGTCTAAATCCTGATAATGAACTATTGAAGCTTTGCCTCATTAACGGGATCTTAAATAAAATCACAGGGCAAGCCGCGTTTTTTTTCAATTTTAACCCCGAATTTGTTAACCCCAAAGTGAAAACTGCATTACTAATCGAACCCCCCTTATCGATTATGATATAATTCCCATCATACAAGAAAAATTTCAAAACTCTTCAATGAATTTAGTATTAGCAAAAAGGGAAGTCAAAAATTTTAGAACGTATTTGAAGCCGCAGGAAATTATAAAAAATTACCATGATGGTAAAACCAATCATCGTGGTATAAACGAATGTTATTTGACACTTTCGCGACGCTATATTGGCCGAAATTACGAAATACATAAATCATTGTGAAATCTGCGGGCAAGCTAAATATGACCGTAATTCTATTAAACAGAAATTTAACATAGTTCCTCCTGCTACAAAGCCATTCGAAATTTTACATTTAGGTTTATTCTCAATTCAAAATGAAAAAATCTAACATTAATCGATGCGTTTTCTAAATACGCACAGGCGTATTACCTAAAAGATAGCACACTTATTAGCGTTATACAAGCACTTTTAAAATTTTCTACTCATCACGGTCTGCCTCTTACTATAGTTTCAGACAACGGTACACAATTGACTCATCAGCTATTTAATTAATTTACTAATTTACACAAAATACAGCATCATAAGATCTTGCCGAATTCACCGAATGATAATGGTATGGTAGAAAGATTTCACTCCACATTGCTGGAGCATATACGTATTTTAAAATTAAAATTACGTAATGAAAATGAAACTGTTAATAACCTCGTCCCTTACGGTATCTTAGCTTATAATAGTTCAGTTCACAGTTTCACTTAGAGTAGGCTGTTTGACATTATAACGGGACACCTCGATCCGCGAGATCCCTTCGATGTTGACCTGACTAAACATTTATTACAACAGTACACGCAAAATCATCGTGAACAGATGAAATTAGTTTATAACGAGATAAACGAATTTATTCTCATAGATCGTGAAAAACTAATGGAAAATCGCAATAAGAACCGGGAATCGGTAATCGATTATATGCCCAATCAGCAAGTTTATATTAAAAACCCGTTAGCTAGCCGTAAAAAGATAGCTGCTAGGTACACTAAAATAAAGTATTAGCAAACTTACTAATATATAATTATACATCCCGCAAACGTGCACCAGTTGCTAAAAATAGACTATGAGTCCCCGGGACAAAACTTAAATTACTTTTTTTTTAAATCTTAAAAAAAAATAGTATATATTTAAAATAGAATTATAGTATAAGGTAGTATTATACTTAAGCTTCCTATATTTAGCAAAAGAAAATTTGACTTTTATAAATTATCAATAGCCCCAAATAAATTTAATCAAGTCCTAATCCTTCCCTGCTAAACCTTCCCTGGTAACATATGGAGAAGGATATGTGTACATTGAGGCTGAATGCCCGAAGTTCGATACATCTGCATCGAGAAACTTCACCACCAACTTCGAAAGCTACCAGACTGTACAAGAACTCTCATCGTAAATCAATCCAACGGGAAGGGCTGCAAGATGACTACAGTAACCTTGTCAAAAATTGCACTGGAAATACTCAACGAGAAACACTGTGTGATGTCATTTCCAAATATCACCATAGTACATACTGTAAGGATACCGTTGAGAAGAAATCATTTGAACTGAATCTTCAAACCATTGATCTCAGAAAATTACGTCATCATAATCATAAGCTTATATCTCAGCCGAAGTTGAACCTTAAGAATACCCCAAAGGAGTTCATCTGCCATACGACAATCAACTATACATCTTATTATGTGCACTTGCACTCAGTATATTCATCGCGACGACGATATTTGGCGCATAAAGAGCAAATTAAGACAGAACCACTGCAGATGAAGGTAGTCAGAATCAGAGGCCAGGAACAGCTTCTCCTAACTATACCAGCAATATTTTCTCATCTGAAGCTTCAAAAATAATTGCCCAACTGAGGGTGGAGGTGTTATAGAAGTAACAATGGTGCTCTATAGTTGCTATAATAAATAATGGGTCCATGCGGATATTTACATCGTCGGCGTAACTGGACCATAGGACGCCGTCACCGGGCGGCAAATCATTGTAATCGGATATGTTGCCGCCAGCCCTTAGGAATAGCTATTTAATTTAATCATTCTGTCCTTAGCATCGAGCTAGGATAGACACTTTTAGTTTATAGTTAGAATGTAGTTTTTATATAAAATAAATTAGTTTAAAATATTCTTTCCTTAGCATCGTGCTAGGAAAGATGCTTTTTAATTTGTAATTAGTTTGTAATTTTTATATAGAAATAAATTAGTTTTAGTAATCTGGGTTTTCTTGAATCCTCCGACAGCGACTTCTGTAATTTATTGTTTCAATCTTGGAAATAAACTATAATGTTAACATTCAATTGTTTATTTTTTACTATAGCTGTCTCATACAGTAATGATGCTTCGAGCCGGATCACGATCATCATGAAATGATTGTTGTGATTGTGATGGACTGTAGAGCATGTGTTTCACGAGTCCTCCATAAAAAACGTACCTATTAAGCTCTAAATTTAGCACTACATAGAACAACCTTTATCGAGAATTATAGTAAATTACTTTATCGAGTATTATATTAAAATAATGCTATAGTATTATTACTTTGATAACAGATTTCTGTCATACTATAACGCCTAATATATTCTAGACGTACACTTTATCTAAATATCTTGGAAGTTATCGCGAAATATAGTCTAACGCACGCTAAAATTCAAACCTTGTTCTGGTTTAAGGCACAAAATATAACCCCGTGCGAAGTAGCGGCTTCTGATAAATATAATGAGCCGCCGTTGTGTAAAATATTATTCACATTAACAAAGGTCCTGCAGCGAGCGGCCGAATGTCAGCCGCCGACCGCGGCCGCCTGCGGTCACAGCCATTTGTATTTCAGCGCCAAACTAATTAACGCGGCCGAGTTGAATGTTAACAGCTAATTCAGGTACACTGTTCGTATATACTCCTACGATACTATCAATAGGTATACTGCTAATGTTTAAGCCATACATTGGAATGGTACCTTCCTGTTTTATAGGTTTACGTTAGATCCACAATATATTCGTAGCAAATTAGGTTTTGTGTTTGAATAACAATAATAGACTAAAACAATTATAGACAAATTAGAAATCGACATACGCTTGAATCTACAACTCACATAGACTGGCGGAAATATATTATAACAAACAACGATATTTCTCCTTTATACTTATGCAATAATAAAAAGCAATTTACCCAAATTCAATCCATTTACTCTCAACAACTCAATGACACGTAATGACACGTAATGACAGCCACAATGTTAGAAACATGTTGTAACAATACTGATTGATTACAATAAATACAATGGAATAAGTAATGATATGTAATACAGAAAGTAAGTAGATATCAGAACGAGTTGTGCTTGCTACACTTGCTTGGGTTTCTTTAAAAATAGCAGATTATAACAAAATTAAAAAGCATTACTTTTATATTATGGAATTACACAAAGTAACCTTAATTCCTTGTGTAAATTATTTATAATAAAGTGTCAAACTTAAATGAAACATCATCCAACGCGACCAAATCATTCCTTGCAGGCGGGAATAAATCACATTGATTTACATTTTTAATTGGACTTGGAATAACTTGTCTAATTTGTTCGCGGGCTTCATTAGGAGATATTAATATTAAACAGACTCACTTCGGTAACGAATCTGAATACATACTTCATTAAAACCTAGTACCCACTATATATAAAATAAAGTCTACTCCGATTAAATCAAGAGCCACTGAACGGTTAATCTTCTATAATGAATTTGATACGAATTACGTATTGCGATCGAGCGACCATTAGCGAAGGTTCCGCGCTCACGTAGACACTTGCACGGCGACAGACGAACCGATCGGCGAGTGGAGTTTTCATTGCTACCCACATATCGGTGAATAAAAAAATGACAATTGCCCTGAGACACAATAAATATATAACGAAATAAATAAAATTATGAAATATTTACGAACAGTCTCGTCGTATAATTATTTATTCTTGTTATTACTTGGAATATCAATTGTTGAAAAAGTCGATAAATAAAATTCCTTTTTTATTTCGGGAACGGTTAAAAAGCAATTGAGAAATTTGAGAGTATTTCAACACTTATCGCGAACGAAGTATCATCGGTCTCCGCTTGTTCTTCGTAAGTATCATACACACGTTCGTTCCAAGGCCGCAGAAAAAGTACCCAACGGAAAGTACTTTTTGATACGCTTTATATTTTGACAGTGTATTCCACTTATTTCAAGGGATTATCAGATCTGAATATTCATAGTTAGCCAACGCGAGTGTCTAAACTGGTTTTCCAGTAAAAACTTTTACATATGACGTTAAAATGAATAGTTTTATCCGAGAGAGGTGCGCGCTGCTGCGACCGGCTACGAGATCTCGCACCGGATAGCAGCAGGAACTGCACGGAATATTGCCGCCAGGAACTGGATAAGTTTAGTTTCACTATCAAGATGGTAACAAACTTAATTACTGGATAATTTCTACACTACTTGCTGCAGCAGTTGCGAGCAACTTTAAAGATAAGCACTTCTAAGCACTCTTCTTTTAAACACTTCTAGTTTCAGCTTAGTAACATTGACATTACCGCATATTAAAAACTAAGTTTGTTGATAATTCATAAATACTATAATAGTTTTCATGCAGTTTTCACAACTACACAACTTTAGGTGTTTGTAATTCACCTCATATCATTAGTTATCCACTAGTTGTCCCAATTATGCCACTGTTGGTTATTAACATCCAGTCCACCGGCCGCAGTTGTTCGTCACTCAAAGCTCACCCCGCGTCGTCGGTGAACCCTACTCCAGCCTCCAAACTTGGTGTCACACCACTGACCCGACCCGGCGCTAACTTTTCGCATTACCCCCAACTTCCTAAATAACTGGAGCCACTTTATCCCCTCAGTGATTAATTATACGTCTTTTGTCACATTTCACTCGACGTAATTACACTGGGATGGGACGCGGGTACCCTAAATGACAAACATCTGCACGTGCACATGCGCTAATTTTATTGAAGTATTGCGATTAAAGTATTGTAAGTATTGTTAAAGTAAATGTATAAGTTAAAGAGGATTAATTTGTATTGGGCTAAATAGCTTCCCAAGCTTCTTTTTTATTCCCATGTGTTTTTACGAATCCTGCATGTATCAGATATGAAAACGGATTGTCCACTCTACATTTAGTATTATATATATTTTCTTTTTTACTTCATTGCGGATTATAGCAAAATAATTTTATTACTTGTATTATGGATCTCCGCAAAGTATTGCCTACTTCTATAAATTACTTGTTTAGGATTAAAGGTTTTAAGTTTATCACGAATGGACAGACAGATAGACAGCGACGGGGAATTCTATTTAAGGATGTGGTAAATGTTTATTTAGGTTGTTTGAATTAAAATTGTTGTTGTTTGAATATATATTGTGTAAGTAATTCTGCACTAAGGTGTACGAATGCACGGTGAGTGGAGAAGGTGGTAAATATGAAATGGGTCGTCTAGAGGGGGTACAACAGAGACAATCTAATACGATACTTTCATGTGTGTCTCTCTTTACTAGCAGAGCTACTAGTATACTATAAATACTAATAATCAAATCTCTTTATATTAATTAAAAACAATAATCCGTACGAAGTTTTCACTTGACTTTTGTTTAACACTTTACCGGCTTTCAAAGTACTACAGTTTGAAACTTAACAAAGAATATGTAAAAGCGACGCTGTCTTTTGATCGCACGGGAACCTGGCTCCCAGTGGAGGTGGCGAGAGCCTCACTTCACGCTCTATGAATAAAACATCGGTCAATTTATTAAGGGCCAGGTAGGGGGAGAGGTGTGGCGCCGTGGTCGGCGGGCGGCTGCTGGCTATTGCGGCGACTTGGGATGTATACTTAAATTATTACATAAAAAATACATACATTCATACATACATATGTATAGCTTTAGTTATACTCGCGACTTCGTCTCATAGAGTTATTATATTAGACAGGAGAGGCCTAAGCAGAGAAATAAGTCTGTCAGTGTGAGTGTCGCAACAAATACTGAGAGGGAAGATGGCACTCGTACACTTCATCTTAGTCTAATCACACATAAAACAGACTGATAGACACATTTGCTACTCTAGTATAATTACACTCTACTTCGTCCACGTCAACTTTGCTGTTAAAATACCATCAATGTAGTTGTTTTTCCAGTTGCTGAAAGAAAAACGGTAATTTGTATGTTTTCTCGATATGTAAGCTTTTACCAAATTTTATCATTATTGGACCAGGGGTTTAAAGACACATAGAATTTCCCATTTATTTGTAGTAAGTATAATTACTTAGTACAAACCGACATAAGCTAAGACATTAAGCGACTTCTGTTTAAAAAAATTTACACAAAAACAAATAGCTAACAGAAAAATAGCTTTTCTTAGTCCGTGCTCACTCACTTTTTTTGTTCTCCAAATAGAAATCCGTTTTATTTGCAAGTTCTTATTTGCTATTACGTTTTCCGTGTTTCCAAAACAGAGCCGCGCGCCCCACTTTAAACAAATTACGTCGGTAAGTGAATTACTGGAGGGCTGACACACGGACACACGGGCTTTAACTGGCTCTGTGGCGACGAATTACATATGCTGTTGGACCTTTTTAACAAGAGGGACAGGATGAGGACGCTTCGTGGGTCCATGAAAAAGGAAAATGAACGACCGTGCACCTGGCTACGTATTTGTCTTAGTAATAATACAGTCCTACATAAATCTACTTAACTGCTGGTATTTATTCTATTACTTGTACAAAAAGTAATGCATTTATTTTACTAATGGCTACACTAAATTAAGCGTATAAAAGCAGTGTGCGCCATACTTAGTTTTCTTACTTTGTTCATGCTGTGCTAGGAGAAGAACGCCTAAGCATCTAAGATATAATTTATTTTGAATATACTTTTGTTTCTACGACTTTATTAATTTATTAATTTAAATGTGTGTTTTATTTAATTGTGTTAGCTCTGAATATTCCAACTTCGTATATTAACTTCATACATCTGCATTGCATCCACTTAAAACATGATATTCTATTGCCCCACTCGTGCGACCCACCAGCCCGCGTCCGGTCACCGCAGACGGGGCCCGCCAGCCCGCTTGTTGACTCTCGCCTCGCAATTTGCAAACTTAATTGGGGCCGAAAATACTACTTGTTTACATTCTAAGGGGCGCTATTTATTTTGGGAACTCTGTGTGTGTCGGTAATTAGTGGTCGTTGCGCTGGACATGTCTTTGAGGGATGTTTATTATCTATCAACATTAATGAGAATAATCAGCGAGTCTCAGAATCTAGCACTGTTGATAGATGGACCAATCTTATGAAAAACAGTTGCATAGTATTTGCTCCACGATTAGTTCGTCTCCAGAGCCTTTGATGACATTACAATATACGAATAGTCCGAACCTCAGAAGTGTCACATTGTCACAGTAGATTATGTGAAAACTTTGGAAATATCTATAAAGTATTGATACCTGTATGAAAAGAAAGATTCGGACAGTGTTTTCTTATAAAAGATCCACGACAAGACCTCTTGATATTTTCGACATCTTTCAACAATTATCCGTGATATTTCAACCAATTTGCACGCCATATAAATAAACTAAATACCTGAACTTTCTTATAAGTCCCTCTATGTATTATTCAAAAATGCATTAAGTAGTCAGTAGAGCTTGAGTTTATCGCGAACATACAGTGCCAGATATATAAACCCACCCCGGGTTTGTTTTATCATATGTAGCGAATATAAACTTGTTGTTACCGAAATCTCGCGATATGATCTCCAGTCAGAGCACGGCGCGCCAAACAAACGAGTTGTGTAACAAATACGTGACCATTCGTCACATTAAGAAGCCCTCGAGAGGTCCGCTTATCGCACGAGCAACGCCGTAAACAACAACATAACTTGTAACAGACGTGTTATCTCGGCACAGTTGTTGTTCATTGTTTGTCCGACGATTGTTCGAACAGTTCACTCTACACACATAATAAATGATCGGGAGATAGCGCAGTTTGAAGTCTGCTAATCCAGGCTTTTTTATCAACCAAATTTTCAATTTTGTAATATACTTTACGTATAAGAAAAGCTCGGTATAGCTCTATCTACAGAAACTGGAGACATGCATGTTCTGCTACAAAAGAAGTTAACAATTCAGCACAAAAGTCAAATATTCGACTTTTTAACAAATCCCTAATATTTCCCCACACATATCCTTTAAACGCGGCTGTACAAAGTCGCAGCTACAAAGTCCTAAAGTTATAAAACAAACTGAAAGGTTCCCCTCCTTCCCCCGTCGCTCCCCCGCTCACCTCCATCGCCATCATTTAATTAGCTACATTAATTAATTCTACCCTTTGAGCTCGTGTTTTGCTTACGAATTTCCCAGCCCGTGGTTTTTTCGCTCGCAGGAGCAGCTCTCCCTTTTATCCCGTCTCGCTCGTGAAAGATTAATCGGTCCTGTGATTGTGTAGGATGAATTATGGAACTTCACCACCATGTACAAGATAGTGTCGGTGGAGCTAGAGACATTACGTCTTATAGTGGTATCGAGTCGACCTCCAGCAGGAGATTGACTTCACTACTGCAACGTTTGTCATGTAAAAGAATTTTGTGGGTTACTTGAAAACCTTATTTTTAGTACTAAATAACTACACAAATGTTACTTGAATGTTTCTATTTATTCTATGTATATTTTATCGAATATCGATATTCTATTGAATACTTATCTTGCTGCCCTTATCCAACTGTAAATGGCCTCGGCAAAACACGACACCTCGGTAAGAAAGAGCGTCTATTTCACTCAACCGGATACCACGATATTCTATTCAGTACTCTATGCTTTAATTTCAGACAGCCAGACAGACAGAGACAGAGAAAGTCCATAGATCGAGAAATTGGCACTACCATACACTTTTGTAGATGTTGTTTACTGCCCTTCAGCAATTATGATTTTCGGTTTGTGAATTGGGCAATGCAGGCCCCGGGCACCCGGTCGCTGTATTTAGAAAGCTAATAAAGGCGGCCGACATTACCGCTCATAATCCGGGATAACAGCCATAAACATCGTTCGCCGGCCAAATATTGGGGCAGCGACCCCGCACTCCGCAGGCCGCACTCGTAGACCGTACTTTACGTAATACGCACTCACTGGTAGCGCGATATCGCATTACACAATACTTACAGCACTACAAGCTGCTAATATATTTTCTCTAATAAACCGACTAGTGGCACCCGCGAATTCGTTCGAATTGTTGGAGAAACTCCAAGAAAATGCGTTCGAAAAATCCGTTTGAGTTCATCGCAATCAGACAGACAGACGCGACAGGTGACTTTATTTTATCCTACGTCAGGATGTTTACGTTCCAAATTCTTCGCGTTTAGTAAATACTTTCAGTCCAATTCGGAATAAAGGCAAGCTGAATAGTAACATAAACCACTACTACTAATTTAGACCATCACCGACGTGAGGCAAAGCTACCCATTACCACAAAACACACAAAATATAAATTTGCTTACAAACCGAATTGCTCATTACAACGCTAAGCATTCAGCTTTCGGACCACATTATTGCAAGTGAGGCACGTGCACGGGAATATAGCTCGTAGGTCGTGGTTGTAAGGGCCAGGGTCTCGTGCAGTCGGCCCCGCGCCATACATAATGTATGGGGCCGGCGGCGGGTCGGGGCCGCGAGTGTCCCCGCCGAGATGTTTGTTTAACCAACGCCGTGAAGCCGGGACTTAAGTCTTTAGAAGGCAACGTTAGATACATTTTGGTCTGCAAAGGTTTACAAACTCCGCAAAAGGAAGATATACCTGTTTTTAGCTTTGCATCGGATGCAACATTATGAGGAAATAACGACTGGAAGCTAATCACTACATATTATAAAACAAAGTCCATATTTCCCTATGTACGCATAAAACTTTAAAACTACGCAACAGATTTTGATGCGGTTTTTTTTAATAGATAGAGTGATTCCAGAGGAAGGTTTGTACGTATAATAACATTTAATACGGAGTAAAGAAATACTGTAATTTTTGAGGTTTCTGTAAATAATTACATTTTTTTCCGCTTACATTGCAAACGCAGGCTAAACCCTACGAGATTTATCAAAATAATGTACTAAGTATTTGTACACCTTGAAAAGGTCTACAGAAAAGTCCGCGATGGTATATGTCTATCTCTTATGGATAACCCACTATAGCATTTTTTGTCATTTACTTTTTACGAAAAAATAATGCCTTATTTTTTAAGCAATTTTTATACAATACAGCATTAATCCTTATCCAATTAAGTACCTTAAATAAATAGTTGATTTAATATAGATCAATATGGCCGTTTACAGCATGTAATTTAAGTCAACATTTTCGGAGATATTACAAATTTAAAACGCCGTGAGGACGCCGCGCTTCGCCCTATAACACTTCGACTTTAGCAGCGATGTCGCTCTTTCAAGAGTTTGTTTAAAGACATTCTGTAATTAATTGTAAAAATAAAATACATAGGGAAAAATGTTAAAATAAATACGCAAATATGTACTATATGAATTTAGATATTCAAAGATAGCAGGAAATCTTCTTGGAACAGGGAGAGGGAAATTGTTTTTCTCCAAATTTAACTCTTGCGGGCCACGGGCAGTAATGAATAAATCAAAACTACTGGATCGATTTTAATATTTTTTTTTTACTGAGTGACATGGGCTATATATTTTATACCCATGCGAAGCAGGGGCAGGCCGCTAGTGGAATATAATGCACTAGCTTTTACCCACTTTCGTATGCGTGGACTATTGTCGCGTGATAAGTTGATGGCGCTTCTCAATGTCATCCTATTCCTGTAGAATTAACAGGATTTCTATAGCCTATATGTTATTACGGTGTGCAAAATTTTATCGATATTGGTTCAGCGAATTCTCCTTGAAAGAGTAACAAACGTATAACCATACTGACAAAACTTTCGCATTTATAATATTAGTAGGATAGGATAGGATGTTTGAAATTTGTTTTTTAGAACATTATGATTTATTTAACGAGCCAACAGCGTTATACAAAGATTTATACATATTATTTGTAAAAGATGTTACAGCCAGGTACAACATTTTTAAATTCACTTTAATATATTAAGTATTATTACAAATATGCAAGAATTCGTAAACTATGTCATAGAGTTTCGCTTGACGCTAATACTCTGTAACATTCACGTTGTTTACGAATCGTGTTCCGTATCGCCGCTACGACTCGCGAACATTCACGTACATTCCGGAAATCGGTTCATTCACTATATAAGCGGCCGAATCACGCACCTCACAACATTATTTCTGTAACATTATTTCTAATATGGATCACAGAATAACATACATTACATTGAAGGTATTTTAAAATGTAATGTGATGCTAATGAAGCTGTTAGTACATTACATTTATGGTGACCTCACATCACACGAGTTTATAGTCCATTTCCTACTACGAATTTTGCAATTCAATAATATTCAAATTCAAATTTTATTTGTTTGTTTACCGTGTAATGTGGTACACGGTACATAAGTATAGGTAATCTAGAATGATACATTCTAGTTATTAAATAATTGCTAAACGATAATTAAAGAATATTGGATATTTTGAAAACGCTGTTGAATTGAAATGAGAAAATATATAAAGTTGTGTCTCTATGTTATAGTTACATCTACGTAATCCTTCCAATTGTTTACGCCAGAACCTTCCATTATAAACAATTATGCAAAACAATTTTACACCCTCGTTTGATAATTAATACATCGCAAAGACCGCTCATGCGAGGACATCTCGACATCGTAGGGGAGGGCGAAGGGAGGGGGGTTACAATGATTATATGAATATTTAACAACGTGTTTTTCGGATTAAGATACCTATTTGAGACATTAATGTGAGGTATTGATTTACAGCTTAAAGTTACCAACGGAATTATTGATTAAAAATCACAATTCTGTTAATATAGTCAAAACCGGGCCACGCATTATGGCAGTATTATTAATTTATTGCCATTATATTTTGGCGCGGTTAAGTTTTAATTTTGGAATAACTTCTAAGATATTCAGTTAAATTGTGTAGTGTAAAGAATTGAATGATAAAACAAAAGAATATAATGGGAAAATTACTTAAGCATAAAATACCTAAGGCAACACAATTTACGTATTTAAGTAATTCAGTTAGCAAAAACAAAGTCGCACATCTGGTTCAATATGACTATAATATTCCCACTGCCATCCGTCACGAGGTCGTCTATAACAATCGGTATACGACGGGCCGCGTTCGCGCCACATCCGGTTTATCCAATTCAAGTTTATGGTGATCAAATGTAAACCGAATTCCCCGGCCGCGAAATACCGATCCAATAACGCCCTAATATTACGGAGCGGCGCACATTTTCATATTTATACATCCTCCTGCCAGGCTGCAGCGTTATATAAAAACATGTGTCGGGAAATCACATTTCTCATATTAACGCTTGTTACATTTTGCTATAATATGGAAGGCATAATTAGACATTAACAGGCTAACATGTAGGATAAAAAATTATCTCTCACTGTTTCTTTCCTTGCAGAGACGATTGAGCACTACTAAAAGCTCTACATTTTTATAATTTTTCGACGAACACGCGTCGCCCCCGGGGCCTTCGTTAGTGCGGCTCGGGGCTGCTACAGAGTACACATTTACCCTCCAAATATTAACCGCTTGACCTGTTCCATGCACCGTTACATAAATATACGAATAAAGTCATAATACTACATCTGAGCAAATCTTTCGTCTGAATCAAATTGAACTTCGTGAAACGGCGTGTGTGGCTGTCCTCGTGCATGTCTTACACTCATGATGTTTTCAACCAGGAACATCTTGGCGAACTAGCTGGTGATAGCGCAATAAGTTAAATTTCTAAAGTAATATAAGTTAAAGTTAACATTCAAATAAACTCGCAATCAAGTGCGCTTGATCGTAAACTCTACTGCACAAACTCTACTGTAATCGTAAAAAATGTACCTACCGAGAAAGGTCACTAGGAAACTGGATGGTTGCTCTTTTGAAGAAATAATTATTATAACTTGTTAAAATTCGTTATTGCCATCTCGCGGAAGATTGGAGTGTAGCTAAATCCACGCATTTATCTTCAGAAAACCTTTATACTAATATACTAAGGTTTTCAGAATCAGCCTCGTTTTAATAATTATTTTAAACTGCTGTAATGCAAAATTGAAATTAATATTATAGTACCGATATCTGCATTTTACTCGGACAGCAGCTGACAGCCGGCGTCGTGTGCCATTATTCCTGCCAACACGCGGTAGCGCCTTTTCCGTCTACAAACAGAATAAATGATTTCAATTTCATTTCAATGAGTATCGATCAGAAGCTATTTAGGTACAGCTTGTATGACAATTGCTTTAGCAGGCCGCGTGAATACAGCATCGATAGAATGTAGCAGTTTGCATTCGAGAATGCAAAATAGGACAAACATGTTAAAATGAAACCCAATTTGAATCGCAGTTGCCTTTTTTGTTATTGTCAACGACTGAAATGGAATACATTTTATCTATATACTAGGTCGGTTTTTGTTGCCAAATAAAATTGCGTCAATTTTTATTTCTCAATTAAATGTAACACGCAGATTTTTTGGTACGTTCAATTGACCAAATCTGCATCATACTATAATAATTATATGATTGCCGCAATATTTAAACTAGTAATTTTCAAGGGAGGTTAATCATCTTGCAGGGGTTCATAAGATTATAAATTGTTTTGTTTTCGGGAATCATACTGATTCCTCTTTTAAAATACATACTAGGTCAATTTTATTTTAATACGCAACAGTTCGGGTTTTACAATACTGATAATTCCTTCACTACTAATGTTCCACAGCCCTACCATCTAGACTAGTATCTAGGTCCCACTACTATGATCAGTTAGGTTTCTGTATATCCCAATCGCTCTATCTCACAATCGCGACGAACGCAATCCAGTACTCCAGGGGATAACAATACGGAAAATATCAGCGAGCTTCGGAACAGGTCGATTCTATTGTTTCAATAAATAATTGATTGGATTGACTTTGGCTGATTTGATGTTGAGCTTCGGGAAATTACTCGGTAAAGTTACTTTCTGAAGCTTGTCTTTTATTGTCGTTCTAAATTGGCGCCATTACGTTTTGTGGTATAATACGTAAAGGAATTATGATTCCATTTATATTTCTTGGCTTACTTATGAACGACGAAGTTTATAGCAGAGGATAATCTTGTAATGTTGTTACATCCGTCTTTTTCTATTTACAGCATAAGGAATTTGTCGCATAGACGTGTCTGATTTTGAAACATGCCAATTTATCCAGCAGCTCCCGTGCGACTTATTTGTGGTTTTTTATCTACTGGATAGTATTTCTGTAATTCAGAATCTACTAACCCTGCATTTTCAGATGCGTTGTCACCGTTATATCATTTTGGAGAACTCTATCGTTAATCTTTCTTCAAAAGTATAGCACCTTTTGATGATATAGGAGTTGTACGCTTCTAGTATATTGTTACTTTTAAATAGAGCAGAACGTCCACTAAAACAGCGCGATGTAACCATTGATACACTCGACTAGTGGCTTTTAGCAAGCTTTGCAGGTTTATTTTATTTAATACGTATTTTTATAGACTGTACGTCATCAAATGCTAAGACACCAAGGCATCGAGATGAGAATATTGAGACAGAAACCACTTTTGTTCGTTACTCTTGAGTTGAACGCAATGCGCGAACCCTTAGTCAGATATAACTTATGTTGAAATACTTTGTTAAAATATAAATAGAAATCTCACAGAACACCCATTACCCACATACTCTGTCCCCGTACCTCTGTGGAGTCATACAATTGTACTGTTATTTACCATGTATTAACTATAAAGTTTAAAGTAACGCACGGAATATGTTAGCCCGAAACATCGTTTTGACTTTTCAGAATTATTCTGGTCGTACCTTTGTTTAAATTAAAAGCTTTTCCGTGTCGCCAAATACACACGAGAGGTCGTTAGCGCGGATTGCTCATAAAATAATATGTATTTCTTGTTTTTTAAAATTTCCAGCAATTTTATCATATGATGCGCAGAGGGTTTGAATTTTGATAAATATCTTCGAACAAAGAATATACCGACTATACTAAAGACTATATTAATCCTGGCGATCAAGAAATATTTTGAAACTCGTAGTTTCCGAGACTTTGAGATTAGGATTGATATTCTATGTATCGGCAGTGCGTCCTCTCGAACGGATGGATTTGTTGACTCTCATCCGCCAGCGCAGAGCGTGCCACTGATTGAATCAAATTGTTACCAAATATTGCACGTGGAGAAACAAAAAGCTGGATATGCCCTTTGGAATAATAAATAATGCACACACTCTCTCTGTCTCTCTCTCACACTCGCTCAGACACACACACACTCACACACACACACACTCACACACACACAACTTATTATTTTATTTCTATTTATATTATATACATAAATTATAAGTCTTGGTGGTTGAGCGGGACACCCAGTAATACGGGCTCTCGCCTAGTACAAGGGGCCCTTGCAAATCCTATGTACCTGTATTTTAAAAAGAAATAAATCATTTTGACAATGATAATTGAAACTCCGACATCGCCAGTTTTCAATTACGTGTTAACGAGATTTTTGCTGCCTCTTGCACTTTATTGTCTTTTATTTAGTTGAGCCCATGGTATCATAAATAATTATTATAAAAAACCCATATCAATAAGCACTTCATTTCTAAAATATTAAACTTCCAATTTTAACCAAAAATAGTGTAGAGATACTTTAAAAGCAACCTAAATACAGATATATGCTAGTATTAAAAGCATCCGAATTTCAAGGGCAACATTAAAACCTTTTGTTACCTAGAGACAATTAATCAAAAACCAAGTACCAAGTAAATATACAGTGAGATCCAAAAAAACACGACGTTCATTTTGTCAGAGTTGGGAACAATAAGACGACGTCGAGGTCGATGGAGGTGACATTAAACCTACAGACTGACAGACGTCTGACGTCACATGCCGCACCAAACTAAGTCGAGATAATACAACAGTAAACTTTTATATATGTATACGGTATGAATCAATCTTTATTGCTGAAACTAAATAAGAATTCGACATCTATAAACCGTATATTTAAAATTCACTCAAATAAATAAAGAGTAAGATGGAACTAGCCCGTTGGCGGTTGTGGGTAGTGATCCTGCCTTCAACTCCGTGGGTCGCGGGTTCGATTCCCGCCGACGGCCAACATTTTCTATGAAATGAATTTGTTGTTCTTTGAGCCTGGGTGTATATTTGTATTTAAGTATGTATTTAAAAAATATATAAGTATATATTTACTAGTTGTCTGTCTACCATAACAGACTAACACAAATATTAAAATACTTACTTTGGGGGCGGATGACCGTGTGTGTAAGTGTCCCATATATTTATAAAAAAAACTAATAAAGATTTGTGAGCTTAGTATTTAACAAATACTAAGCTTGTTCTCTCACATGCACGCACAACACACACAATGAATGAACGTTCAGGTGTACGAGTCGAATTTAGTTAACAAATATATAAAAGTACTATTTACTTATAAATGCTTTACTCAATTTTTCTGTACCACCTCTTTACTTTGAATGTAACATCGAGTTATAAATCCTATTATCTTTTACTGTCTCATACCTTATAATTACACCGTATGGTATCCGATTTAATGAAATAGATCATCCTCTTTCTTACCGAGGTGTCGCAAAAGGTGACTAAGTTAAGTTGACGCCAGGCAGGCGGCAGGTCGTAATATACCTAGCCAAATCATGTGACAACATGTTTGTAACATGTGCCAACTCCACTTAGAGTGGGATAAGGGCAGGAGAATGAAGATGACCTTATAAGGACAAAATAAGAAACTCTACCAAAACAACTTTAATCAATTCTTCAATGTCAAAGGTTACAGATAAATTTTTCGTTTGTTTCGCTTTATCCTATTATAAAAAATTGCCTTTAGTAATCTGGAGTCGATCACACGCACAGATATCGACACCACTCCAATAATATGAGGATTTCGTTAAGACATTTACTCCATTTACAAAAATGTGGGTTTATTTAAAAAAAAAAATTGTAGTCCGTGTAAATCTGGTCCACGGACGTGTGCACTGTGATGCTATGGGCGCAACGCAATTTGCGGAACGCGATTTCAATTTAGATACGACACAGCTGTCGCGGGGACTATCTATCTCCCCGCTAGATATAACTTGTTTAAACCTATAGTAAATAACAAATCTTTCGTATATCAACGTACTTTACTCTTGCCTGCTTGTAATTCTTTAAAGTACAATCGTTGTGATAGTTTGTTGATGCGAGTAGTCACTGCCTATATGTGTTCATGTGAACTTTAAAGACCATAAACACTACATTTTTCCCCATGGTGGAAAGATATATCGTTTTATTTCTTAAAAGCGCTCTTACTCTACTACATTCAAACATAATTATAACCGTGGCAGTACGATCTATGATTTCTACGAGCAAACTGTAATTACTCTAATAACGGTAATAGTTAGTTTCATAACTTACTATTATGAGATCTAGAGTAACTTCTTGCCATAACTCACGAGCCCTACTCTTGACGCATACGAAGAACTAAGCTGGAGTTTGACCAGGAGTACCATTCGAATGACAGTCCTCGTTGCTAACTGAACCCTATTATATGCATTTAATACCTAATAAAAAACTTTTTTAACCCCGTGTTAGATTATTGAGTTTTTGCTGGCATGTTTTTGAACAGCACTACCATCTATCAGCGCTTGTTCATAGGTGTATGCAATAAACTGCAATCCTACGTTATACAACACTCAGTTGTACTCAAGCATATATATAAAGGCATCAAGATTTTACTGTATGAATTCAAATATTAATAAAGTAAAAAAATGCAACCGCGGCAATTCAACCGCGTCGAAAGTGGCAGTGATGTATCACCCTATAGTATGATTCATCGTGATCGACATGTTGTTTACCGAACTCATCTTGCCACCGGCTACCGAATATGCTAATCGTATTTTCATATGAAACTCCCTAAAATTAGTCCAAGGATAAGATAAAATGGAATAGATTCATACTGCCTACAAAAATTTTGATAAGCATTTCGACTTGGACGTTCCAAAAAGTACAAGTTAGCGAGGATCTCGACTGAAGTATAGCCGTATCGTATCGATCGCAGTAGGAACGATATCGAGATGTAAGTAATAACGACGATCCAAAAGTTGGCTACGTGAGCGGCATCGGGCCGCGGGGACTCGGCCCTTAAGCCTTGATGGAACTTTGGAGGATACTCCGGAGCGGCATCCTCACGGCTCAGCTGAACCGCATTCATTGGGATATTTTATACCGTTTAAGCGCACGCGGCTTCGTATTGCTTAATACGTTTTCGAAGCTTAACGTGAATAAGACGGTGCCTGACCGATAATAATATAAGAAAAGTTCTCAAAAGAGGATTCGTTGTTATTTCTAGTAATAGTGAGGGCGATTAAATATAAACGTAAATTAAACCAACATAAACAGATATGACGATACCTAGTAAGAAAAGTTCTCAGTGAAAAATCTCATTATTTTAGATTCGTACTTTTTCTTAGATGAAAATAGATTCTATTAAAAAATTATGTAGTAACAAATTCCAATATTGTATGTAAATCTGTCATGGTCATTAATTTATTTCTTCTTATTCCCAGGTACTATCTAAAAAAGACTTGTACATATTTGAAGAGTAACTTTCTGTCTTTGTATTAAATATTATTTTATTTCTGTCAATTGAGGCCAAAATTGTATGAGCTATTTGCCCATCTCCTTTGGCCTAGAAGAAGTTAGCCTAGTTCCTAGAATGTACAGATCGTTTCAGTATAACTTTAATTTTCAATATGTTAATCCGCGCAATATCTTACTCATCAGCGAATAGTTAAGGACTTCAATGTCAAAGTATTATTCGGTTTGTCCTTTCAGTAATAGTACCGAAGCAGTTATATTTTTAAAAGACAAACATTTATCGATTCAGAGCGGCTTTAAATTGTCTATCTCGATAAAGAACTCTAACATGAATAAGTCCAGCAATTAACGATCGTCGATCGAAACGACGATTATATAATTTTCTCGTCCACAATTACACACAACTTCGTAAGGAGCCACTCTGTGTATCGAAGCGGAATGTAATTTAGCAAAAGGGTTCCGCGCGTGGTCGGAATATTACTCTTTTACCAGACAGTTTCGGATCCGCCGAGAGCGGATATTCGATCGACATTTACAATTCGTTTGTGCTTACGTAAGGATTCATCTCACGTATAGATACGACCGTAGTCTGCCGCTGCGGCTCCGCGTGTAGTGTCGAGCGCCCGGACCAGCAGAACGTTCAGAACAACAAAACAAACACGATAGCCATTTGACACGGTGTTTACTACGTTATACATATTTCATAATCATCTGTTCGCTCTCATCCCCTCAGCGTCATGGAGAACAGGTTCAAGTTAGGATCGATTAACGTAACTACGTTAATCGATAATATCTTTACTAATATATAAAGCTGAAGAGTTAGTTTGATAATTGATTTATTGTTTATTGGAACACGCTAATCTCAGGAACTACTGGACCGATTTGAAAAATTCTTTCAGTGTAAGATAGTCATCATTGAGGAAGACTATAGGCTATATAACATCACGCTAAGATGGATATGAAAGGAGCAGCAATAATTAAAAGTATGAAAACGGCAAAATTTAAAGTATTCCTTGCGTGCACTGAGTAAACGGTAATAATTATTCAAAAATCATGTATCACAAAATTGCTCCCCTCTAAAAGTAACTAAATAAAAGTCCGCGACGGCATATATCTAGCTTTTAAGGTTGACCCACTTTAACCATTTTCATGGTTATCAAAAGACTATATCACGGTTTTAATCTTTCCACGCGGGCGGAGCCGCTGGCGATTGCTAGTTGATAATATAGCTTTTAATATTATAAGTAAAAAATCTATCTGTGAAATTACACACCGCTATGGTTTATTCACCGGGCTATCATATAGGATATGATATAAAATGCTTATTTCTTTAGAAAATTGGGGAAAAAACACATTATTTTAGTGAAGGTCCTTAAACGCGTAAGTTTAAGCGAATGAAGTCGCGAGTATCAATGTATGTTCTATACTTTCAACTGGGAATTGAAGAAGCTCTTTGACTTATGAAGCCAGCGATAGTGTCACTGCGCTAGGTAGGTCGTGAACAGGTAAAACGAGTCAACCCGTGACGTATGTTGTACAATGGGCACGACTGTGATGGATGACACGGACAGGATAACAAAATTTCATTACGGCTCCAAAGAAGTGGGCAATTTGTCTCGTGGCCTACTGCAGCCGGCCCAAGGTCGGGGTATATGTCAGCCGGCCTCATCCCCCGCCTGTCCCCACGTGTCCCCACTTGTTCCCGCCTGCCATTTATTATTAGTGACGCTCCGTGACGCCGTGTCACGTTACTCGGACGATATATTCCTAACTAAAGAGGAGGCACTTTATATCGTGACAGCCTCGTAACTAATCCACGTTTTATCAGAAATTGATAGTTTGTTTTCTTTTTACCTTTCGTTTAGTATACTACGTTACGAAAATTTTAAAAAAGGATAAAATATTGAAAGAAACTGGTACGGCTTAAATTATAAGATAAAGAACGCAGACGACTCGCCGAAGCCCGTCGTATGCCGCCCTAACGGGGACCTCTGGGCGTTCCGAACGGGGTTTTATCGGACGCCCATCGAAAATGTCCCCGCGGCGGTCGATGCATCTGGTTCTCCCGATGCATCGTCTAGCGGAGGGAGGGGCCACTGTTAGAGAGGCCCCGACCCAGAGGTGGCGCACTCTGGGGTACAGAGTTGCTGCTGGCGGGGATGGGGGTAATGTCTTCATAGGTACCCTATACCCGTCACCAGCAGCGTGGAGCACACAGGTTATTTTAGTCGGTGCGAGTCCGACATAACCGTCGCCTGCCCCCGTCGGGTGGCGGTACCCATAAGGGGTTTTTTCCTGTTAAAAAAAAAAAAAAAAGATAAAGAAGACATGTTTTACCACTCGTACATTTCGACCCCAAGTGGAGTATTTCGCGCGCTCTCAGCACTAGGTCATTAATAACAGAAATAGGCTTCCCGTTCGCAACAAAAGTTAGATCATCGTCGGCACACAGCCGGATCTGTGTCGAGTGGCCCTCCGCCGGGCGCAAGATGCACGCTCGAGCTTCATTATTTATCTTTGCTTCAGCGAATATTTGAATTTAATATAATTCACTCGGACGCGGCTCCGGACCGATGAGATTGTGCTTAATTCACGTCAGCTTTATTAGCAGGTTGTAAAAACTGTACAAAGGCGGCGTCAAAAGGCCGACGTCAGAACATGCCCTGAAAGCTCGCTTTGTCCGTCAGTATTCGCACTGCACGGAGCCAACTTCCGCTACAAAGTTTGCAATTCAAATACTTTTCCTATTTCTGTCCGTTTTGAACTAAATCATATTCATCTATTTGTGAAGCTTTATATGAATAAGCTTTATATGTACGTTTTAGGAAATGCCTTTTATGGCAGTATTTATAAATGGTATAAAACTGAGTTCATTTTTCCCGCTTTTCTGTTTCACAACTTTATGCTACAAGAGAGACTTTAATGCAGTTTGCATCCCATTTAGTTTCAAGAAATTAAATGATCTGCCTGTAAGACAATTATAATTTCGTACACGAATGAAAAATATAAAATAAAATTAAAGAATAACCAATTTATTCAAATATGATATATTTTATCAAATTAAAATACATTAGTTTAGGTTTCAATGTGGATGACAAACAAACAACCTAATCACGGATGACAATAAAGAATATTCCAATTCTAAAATTTTACTATCTCAAATAGGCTTTTAAAAATAGTTTTACATCGTCACATTAATCCGACCAAGAAGAAAAAAAGCTGCTCTCTTAAAATATAATTACTGTAACTAGTTACATTACATTATTACTATGTTATGCAAAGTTGGGGAATAATTAAATTCACTTTTTTATAATTTAAATAACCCTCAATGCATTATAGGCTAAATGTATATACAAGTATATACCTATAGTAAAATAAGGGTTACATTAATAAGTTTACTCTAATTATTTTAAGCGGCGTACGACGTTCTACTTGGAAACAAGTAAATAAATTTATATAATTATTTGATAATAACATAATTATATTTCCAACTCCCCCATACTTCGAGCTAAAAGTTAATAACTTCTGGTGAGAGTTCGCTAATGTCTGGCCACGTTCTCGCACGATGTTAGCAAACAGTCGCGAACATAAAGTTGGCTAACGACGTCCCATAACTTGGCTCCCCGTATGTTTCTAAACCAAACGGACGTGTCAAAACAAATAAAATTATTAAAACATATATTTGAATAAGCTCTCTCGAATGGTTATGAACCGTCGAGGCTCAATTAAATTTAATATAATCGCTGGTTCAGAATGTCGCTCGTGTCAAGGAGATCTAACAAAATCCCGACGGGCAATTTTATGACAGGCGATATTTGTATAAAAACGAAGTCAGTAACTACCAAAGATGATTTAAGATGATAAGATGATGAGGTTTGTGAAAATGGCGCAAGATAATAAGGATCGTGCCAAACCATAGTTGAACACGTTTAAAAAAAGGTTTATTTTACTATATAATAATTATATCCAATTTTAACAAATTAAACACCAAACCAAAAAAAACTTGTAAAGGAATGAGTACCACAATAATTTAATAACAACGCGGTGTGTGTGACTTTGTTTTAAACCACCATTTAGTTATTTATTTTCTTTACAGATCATACATATAGACAAAGAATAAGTAAAAAAAAGAATATGTACAACCTTAGAGTAAGAGAAGTAAAAGGACAAGAAGTAAAATACTGGTAAAATATAAAGAAACAGATAAGAAAAATAACGAAAATTAAAAGAAAAAAAGATGCAATATAGATACCATAATACTAGTAATGATATATATTGTACGCCATTGTGTATGAAATGCTACGATATCGATTATTTATACATATACGCTATATTTAGCCAGCAGCCCTCGGCCCGAGCTGCTCTAAGCCTAGCCGACTCCCCTTGCTCCAGTTTCAGCTCTGGAGCCGGTCCATTTACTGCTACTCCACACCATTGGACCCGACCACTCGTGGAACAGCTCATGTAGTGCTGAGCAACACTTAGCAATAGATTGAACTAGATTATGTATGAATTCGATCGTGTCATGTTAAGTGTTCAACTACGCATGTATTTGTAATATACTATGTATTTTATATTATATAAAAAGTAAGTAAAAAAAAAAAGTAAGTAGCGGCCTGTTACTATCCCACTGCTGGGCATAGGCCTCTTCTCTCCGTTATTGGAGAGAAGGATTGAAGCTAAAACCTACCACGCTGCTCCAATGCGGATTGGTAGGTTACACATATCTCCAGAATTCTCTAGAGATATGCAGGTTTCCTCACGATGTTTTCCTTTACCGAAAAGCGTGTGATAAATTGCAATTATCAATTAGACACATAAGATTTACTAGAAAACTCATTGGTGTCTGCCCGGGTTTGAACCCGTGATCGTCTCTAGAGATTCACACGGTCGCACCGCTAGGCCATTACAGCGTTTTTATTATATATATTTATAAAAATATTAAAAATATTATAAATTTTTTATATTATATATATTTATAAAAATATATTCTTCGACTAAGGTAAGTTGACCCAACGTGTGGTATCCGGTTTAGTAGAATAGACCACCCTCTTTCTTACCGAGGTGTCGTAAAATTCGACTGCGGTAAGTTGACGTCAGACAGGCGGCCGGTCCTAAATACGCAGCCAAAGTATGTGACAGCATGTTTGTAACATGTTGTGCCGACCCCACTTAGAGTGGCAGGAGGATGATGACTATGTATTTTATCGTAGAGGTGTTAAAATATTAAATATATTCATAAAAATGTTTTTTTGTTCATGTATTAGTCCGGTATATAA
Source organism: Morpho helenor (assembly GCA_029227775.1). NCBI lineage: Eukaryota > Metazoa > Arthropoda > Insecta > Lepidoptera > Nymphalidae > Morpho > Morpho helenor. The sequence goes on along the minus strand of JARGCU010000034.1, from coordinate 60,702 downwards.
TCTGGAATTACACCAAATCACTCACAAATTGAAATCTTCCTGAGTCGTAGCGAAGCAAACATGGGATTAAACAGCAGCGTATAATTCAGAATCACATAATCGAATCCATTATTCAGGACGTACACGCGGACAGACGCGGGACGAGATGTAAATTTATGTGAATAGATTCCATTCATATGCTAAAACAATCATACCGCCGTACATTAGCATTACATTTTGCCGCCAACCGGAGCGCACGGAGATCCCAGCGACGAGAAAGAAACCAACAATAAATGCGTATTCGAAATATATTCTTAAGTAGTATCAGTAAATATCAGACGAGTATATAAGCTATGCTCAGATCAAATACAAACAAAGATAGTGAAAAAATCAAAAATGAAGCATCTCTTCGTAAAGCGTAAAATTATCAATTTTTTGTACATCGCTATGTGCACGTTTCACAGTAGCCCAAACATGTAAGAGATAACTAGTGCAAAATAAGGCCAATAATACGTGTTGCTATAATTTGCGATGAATTCATCAAATTCATCGCGGATTATAGGAAAATAATTTAATTATTACTTTTATATTATTGATATCCCCAAAGTAACGCCTACTTCTATAGATAATCGTCACCTTAGTATTGCCTGTTAATGTGTGCGTATTATGAATACTAAGAGCCAGGACTTTATTTTTTAGTTACGTGCTCTCCATCTTCCCTTTTATTTTTGATCCGAGATATGGTGAGAAAATATAAGTCTTGTGTACCTGGTGGGTGGCGCTAAGCAAATTACGGCACGCGGTCGGCTCGCGCTAATGGAATAATGTGGGGATTAGCTGAGCCGCGGCCGGCTTCGGCGCTCTATCCGCGGCGACCGGCCGACGCACTGAGTCACTACACATGCTAAAGCATAGTAATGTTACGGCTACGGCTGTGGCCAATAGCCGGCTTAGGGACCAAGACATACGAAATACAAAAAAAATCAAAATCAAAATTCAAAGAAAACTCGTATAAATATCACCATATAGAACCGAATTTACAGAAAGAGGCGTCACTTTATAGAATTCCTTAATATATCAGTATCTATGAATATTGTTTTTAATACAACAGAATCCATTTTTACATGTATAGCAAGCAAACTACTACTATTTTATTTAACAAGGTGCTTCAGAAGTGTAGAAGAAATTAAGTGAAGAAGTTCACTAAATTAATGGCACGTACTTAGAACGCAAAGTTGCTACTGATTTTGATATTTTGAGAGTATACTCGCATATAAAGTAACAAACCCAATTCCACATTCCTCTTTAATAGAAGCCTTTGCTAAAACTGTAACCTCCAATGTAACCGTCCCAGTTAAATCCCCCCGAGCCGCACGCGATGCAGATTTCCATTTAGCTCTCCGCCAGATAATCCGAGTCGCTGCGGTCCTCGTAAACCTTTGGCGGAGCTCGCCGCCACATTTAATATGAATGGAACGGTCACCCGGACGTGTTGCAACTTGTCCGACAAACTTCCGTTACACTTGTCAAAGGGGCTTTAAACACTGAGAGTTTTCAAATTAGTATGGCTCTTTATTCAGACTCAGACGGTCCTACGTTTTGGTCCATATTCAATTTTCATTGGCCCACAAAATGTTTAATTCGTTGTCTATGTCGATCCATAAATATTATATAAATGCAAAGGTAGTCTATCTGTCCGTTACGCTTTCAAATAACTTAACTTGATCGGTTTTCCAATAATTATCTACATGTTTAAACTTTTTTCTTTATTTTTTAAATTATATACAAAAAAATCATAAACATGAAACTGTTTATGGGCGTAATCTAAGAATCCGTTAGGAGAGTTTTTGAGTTTATATCAGATAGACAGACAGACACAAAAACGCGACAGACTGTGTTTTACTATATTTGAAGAGACACTGACGGCTACTAAAGCCACTACATAAATAGCACAGGATAACTTGCTATGCATTTAATTTTCATAATCTTATGTAATATACAGTTAGAGGGAAAAAAATAAAAAAAAATATGATGACCTTTAGATTTTGAGCTATACAATATAAATGTGAGCCCGCCACACCACTATCGTAACATTGTTTAACGAATTTATTCCAAATTGGATCCCGGCGTTATAATTTCCACCCGTCAAGTGATATGTGAGTTGTTCGTTCAGTTTCCATTATTTTCCAATTAAACTTGATCCAGTTATAGTCATGAGCGTTGATTGGAGTTCTGTCGCCGACTTTGGGGGGTACATACAGGCAAGGAGGGAGGGGGGTGACGATTGTTCGCGTCTGCGACTGAGATGTCATTAAAAGTTGGCAAGCAATTCCACGGCGCTCCTTACAAATATATCAGCAGGTGTATGGTCCGGAACGTTCCACGTAGAAATGTTTAAAACTTACTCGTAACACTTCCGAGGGTGGCCACCGAAATCATTACACGATGTGTTGTAAGGAAATGAAAGGAGTAGATCTCACACTAATATAAAAAGAATTTAAAAAACGCGCTCTCAAACTAAAAGGCTTCAGAATTGAAATAATTGCCTTTTTTCGTAATTTATTCATATACTTTTGTAAACAAATGCAATCTCTTCCAGACCATTTAAGTCTGCAGCTGAACAGTACAACATAATGTATTCTAATCCCGTGAAGGTCTTATTCTATCCAGTAAAGATTTTAGTTATCTGGTGAACACTATTTCAACGTCGCCACGATATTAGTGTGACCCTGTTTCTTTGACTGGTGTGGTTAATAATTTATACAAACATGTCATTCTAGTGGAGTCACGACGCGTGCTAAACTACGGCAATTTGCAAACTATGTCAATATCTCGTGCCAGTTGGGCCGGAGACGCGCTACGCGGCTAGTGACGCGGCCGTGTGAGTAATCTCATCAAACTTCGTAATGAACGTCTCGACTTTGCCGTTCGTTGTGTTTCAGTCTCTTCATGTATTCTCTAAAACGTCAGAATCGTAAATATTATTAAGATATTAAATTCGAGACATCTGAGGATTTAAGCCAAAATTTTATGAATGCGGTCTTCCGTAATATATATAGGACGTACAACTTTCTCCAAATACCTTTTGAAGCATTATGGGATGCCACAATAGTGCAGGATTACGATCTTGGGGATGTAGTATATTAAGCCTAATATGCGGGGCACTTTATACACAAAACACAAATACATTCACTTAAACGTAAGTGTTTAGTGCCACAGTCGGTAGAAACAGATTTTTACAGAGCTTTAAAGGACTAAGGTCATACCAACTTGGATAAACTAACGCTATTCAGGACCGAAATAATGGTTACGTTTTTTTTGCGTTCTAATGAACTACATCGTCGACTCCGCCTGGGAACTATCTGACAGGATTTCTTCAATCCATCCTTATGATAGATAGGTTTAGAACATCCACTTACATGAACGTTTCGTACTCATCAGGTCAGCGAAGAAGCTAACTATCTCATTATTATTTTGTTTGTTGATCCGTATATTTTATTTAAGAAAGTCTGTCTATGTTTGTATTTGAAGATTTAATAAGACGTGAACGTTATAAGTGTTCAAATCCCGGGTACATCTTGTACTTCTATAATCATCCAAAGTTACCCGGAGACAAATAATTTAAAAGAAGTGTTACGCGTCCGCTCAGGCTGCTGCAGTTCGCCGCTATTGCAGCGCGGCTACATTGTGGGACCGAACAATTGAACGACGGCCGTACACAATACAATAGTACTTTTGTGTCGTTCAGTTAACTCCAAGGAGGTGCATTTGCTGAATGAGTGAACTCGGCGCACGGAAACATTGTTTAGTGCGACGAGAGGCGGCGGGACTCGGGCGCCGCGGCGGCTGCGGGCGGCTCCGGCGGCCTCCACGCGACCTCGTTACGGAGACGCGGCCGAGAGCTGCGCTGAGCTACTGAGCCATTTGTATTGTAGGCACACAATGGGAGCCTCGTCACGAGCACGTCCTGAGTTATCATAGTGTAATACCGCTTTATTAACAACTTCGCCTCCAATGATTCTTATATAAATCTCCGGTTCTAATAAACCCTACAGTGAATACTTATTTTGATAAGCAATTAATTCAGCTGCTACTTACAAAATACTTCTTTACTATATATCGAAACGAGTTCACTTATGACAAGTTTCACTTTGTTCTTAGGCGGATAGAGTTCGACGTGAGACAGGCTGGTAGCGCCCGCTGTAAATAACTATGTACTTCTGAAGGCTCGATAGAAATGTCAGTTACCGTTGAGAAGGTTCCTCTCACACCCGTGTCTGTCAAACATTTGTGCCGATATCGAACTCTTGTGTGCGGTCCCGCAGCTTTTACATGAAATCAGTCACGCTGTACCCGCGTCTACGTTTCAGAAAACCTAAATGTTAACCCGCTCATGTTATTACCGACTGGAAAATCAATTATAAACTGTATCTTGAGTGGTCCGTTGGCGCAGGTGACAGTGATCCTGTCATCAACTCCGCAGGTCGCGGGTTAGATTCCTACCGAGAATCAACATTTTATATACACAATTTTTTGATTCTTCGAGTTTTGGTGTATGTTTTTAAAATTATATAAGTACTAGCGGCCTGCCCCTGCTTCGCACGGGTATAAAATATATATCCCATGTCAGTCAGTGTAAAAAAAATGATTAAAATCGATCCAGTAGTTTTGATTTATTCATTACTGCCCGTGGCCCGCAAGCGTTAAATTTGGAGAAAAACAATTTCCTTTCCCTATATCAAGAAGATTTCCTGCTATCTTTGGAATATCTAAATTCATATAGTACATTTTACTTATTTACTTTTACATTTTCCCTATGTATTTTATTTTTACAATTAATTAGAGAATTTCTTTAAACAAACTCTTGAAAGAGCGACATAGCTGCTAAAGTCGAAGTGTTATAGGGCGAAGCGCGGCGTCGTCACGGCATTTTAAATCTGTAATATCACTGAAAATGTTCACTTAAATTACATGCTGTAAACGGCCATATTGATCTATATTAAATCAACTATTTATTTAAGGTACTTATTGGATAAGGATGAATGCTGTATTGTATAAAAATTGCTTCAAAAATAAGGCATTATTTTTCGTAAAAAGTAAATGACAAAAAATGCTATAGTGGGTTATCCATAAGAGATAGACATATACCATCGCAGACTTTTCTGTAGACCTTTTCAAGATGTACAAATATTTAGTACATCATTTTGATAAATCTCGTAGGGTTTAGCCTGCGTTTGCAATGTAAGCGGAAAAAATGTAATTATTTACAGAAACCTCAAAAATTACAGTATTTCTTTACTCCGTATTGAATGTTATTATACATACAAACCTTCCTCTGGAATCACTCTATCTATTAAAAAAACCGCATCAAAATCTGTTGCGTTGTTTTAAAGTTTTAAGCGTACATAGGGATATATGGACAAAGAATGCGACTTTGTTTTATAATATGTAGTGATATATTGACCAGTTGTTGTCACACATAGCGCAATTATTAAATTACTTACCTTGAAGACGGACAGTGTGTGTAATGTCACATATATAAAAAAAACGTTACATCTGTTTTTCCTGTTCGCATCGGACAGGCAGACTTATATATATTATTAGGCATTTACGATATCAGTATGGATGGCCTCAGACAGCAGGCGATCCAATTTTTTCTCGTCATATTCGTAATAAATTAAACATTACTTAACAAAAACTTTTATGAATTAACAAAGAGCCTTCGGAGCGATGGGTATTCGTAAAAGACGTTCTACGAAGATGGATTCTGAGAAGTCAGGAATAATACATCGAAAAGGAAGCTTTAAACCTCGCCGTAGCCGGTGCCTGCTCTCAATTTGATCAATTATTTAGACAGCCGGCCTTACGGCTTCCGATCGGTACTTATTCTCTCAATAAAGCCCCTTTCGTATCTGGAAAAAACCTACACCTGAGATTCTGTTAAATTACTCCATCGTTTATTTTTATATTTCATACGAATCTATTACATTAAAACTTACATATGACTGCGTTTCTTTTAAAAAAAAATCATAAATTTAGTGCAATATGTAGGAGGGTTGTGAAAGGTTTGTACTTTTTTTTAAAATAGTATGGTACTTTTTATGATTTATATTCCTCTTGGGATCTACCACGATCACCATTATTAGCCATCAGGTTTGGCCACACAACTTGACCACCTTTTAAAGTCAATCACTCCCACACCAAATTCAGCAGTAAGCAGTTTGTTGACTACTTCAACTTTAATTCTAAGCAATTGTCTTTTAAAACTTAATTCACTAAAGAAATACTAAGAGAAAAATTTGTTTAACTCTGAATTAAGTCTTGTAAGTGAAGAACTTACTCAAATACTAATTACACCTATTCATACGCGAAAAGTTGGTCGCAAAGTAAGTTAACAACCTGCGAGCCGCGCTCAGAGCTGCGAATTAATTTAAGTCGCTAATTAAATCATCCCGATGGCCGCGAGTGGAGGCTGCCAGGGGGTGAGGGGCAGAGGGGGAGGGGCCTCTTCTCTGTGATTACATTGTCTTTGTTATAATAAATTTGTAACACGGGAGCGACTGTCGACGGCCGCGTTCGGTCAAGGTCTTTGTGAGTGAGTATAGTCCATGCTAATACTATAAATGCATCTGTCTCTATGTCTGTTAGTAACGGTTTCACGGTTAAATGACTGGTCTAGTAGTGAAATGTGCTACAAGAGCTACGAATATTGCTATATTCGTGATAAATATATTACGGATGTTGGCAAATTACTATTATTACTCTTATATTATGGATGTCACAGTAACGCCAAATTCTAAATTATATAACCTCACTTTACCTGTAAAGTAAGTATGCCAATAATAAAAACGCGGCGAGCGGCTCTCCCTCCTTAACCCTACTGTTTTAAGACAACGTGACAAATTTCGTTTCACCTGGTTAAATTACCAATTACGGTACATTTAAAAAGCTACAAATGATTAATGATTACAGTACTATTACAGTACAGAGCCATTATCTCCTACAGATGCAGCTGAATTCTTTCCTGCGAGGGCTGACCTCAGCGAACGCTGTGAGAGAGTCGTTAGATTTTACTACGTACTAAACTTAATTGAACAAGGCACTTTAAAGGTTCTACTCGGCGTCTCGTACTGTCGGTCTGTGCATATCGAGTCCGGTGGAGCCGGCTCCGTCGTTCTGTAAATGTAATGACAGCGCAATGGTGCTCCACTTTACTCCACTCCACTAAAAGAAAAATATCTCTATTTTTCTTGGTTGTGAATAAACATACAGTTCCAGGAATAGACTATTACAGATCGCCGCAAAAGTGGCGCATAGGTAGTGAAGCAGGGATATATAGGTAGGTAGATATATGCCTGCCTGATAGGTTTCTTTTATTATAATCTTGATTAGATATGATAGTGTAGTGATAAATTTTTGTAGGGTTTTGAACGAGGTATGAGGTCCTATGTTTCTACAAAAGATATATTATTTAAAATTAAAATTAAATCGTGATGTCTCTCGCCTGCAGAGCCCCTGGTGGCCCTACTCAAGTATGATTGCCGGCACACAGCAGCAGTGTTTGCTCTCCGCCCCTCACCCGCCGCTCGTCACCCGAGCCTTATTTGTTCACTCCAGTTCCACTAATGTGGTCACGCAGGGAACCATCTTCCCGGCGGATGAATGGTGGTGTCAAATTCCGCCACGCAACTAATGCATGTGGTGGTGTTTATAATTTTATTACACAATTTTCATTCTAGAAATAAGCTTGAAACAAATAGAACAAATGTTTATGTCCCACTCTTGCTCTATCGATATTTCAGTGTTGCAAGAAAAGGACGTCTATCGTATAAGTTGTTTGCCGAGTTTAGACCTTAGTTTGATTTCCATGATGTGTTACTATGTAATAAGTTACTCTTAAACTCTTAAACAAAACCAACATGTGTAATTTAATAATATCCATCTGATAACTATCATTAGCCGCGACGAGAGCCTCTGGCTAACCAGTCAGAATGCTAGGACGTGTAATTCAGAGAAAACGGGTTCGATTCCCACGCTACGTCAAATTTTATAATGTATACGTCATCTCGAATCATCTATCATTTGTTATATTATGTACAACAATTCAGGTTCATGATAATACAAGCTAGTGTTACTTGTTGTATAAATAAGGATAGGTTTGAATAGATGGTAAGGTGGTCATTATAGCAGTTTCTTCCCTCGATAACTTAAGTGAAGGTGGTGAATCTTACCTTGTCATTTACAATACCGTCACTATTTCTGGTGCCTTACTATCATTAACGCGTTTTGTAAATGAAACATCTGCGTGTCATTTATCAGAATGCGAGAATCTGGTACCGACACTCACGGGGCACTCTCTTTGTACGTCATGAATTAGGAGATGTCAGAAATTTATATATTATTCCCATTTTAATTCATATATAAACTACCGCTGTATATCGCTAACGAGCCAAAGTTCACTTTTGTATCAATTAATTGTGTAGTTTTACTATAAATAGAATCGTACGCCATAAACAACAAACGATTTAAGTACGTTTATAAGGCACATGTCAGGCTGCTATTATAAGCTAGATATAATATATATCTAAGCATTGTTACTGGGTCCTTCCTCACGATGCAGCGCTACAATCATGTTTATTAAGTTAATGTCTAAAACCCATGTATAGCATTTTGAAATATATCGCAGAGTCTTCTAAATTTGTCAAGAGCTCGCACACGTCATTACGTGCCAGCGAACGGTGTCCTACACATTATAAAAAGGTTGAGGTTTACTTTTGCGCCGACATTTATTATAAGCTAAAAGGGAGAGCACCTACCACAAATCTTGAATGTCGTGTATGTATTAGTATGAATCGCGTGCTCGTAGGTCGGGACTGTCCGCGCGCCGCGACCAGTGGGGCCGCCTCGTGTAAGCCAAGCAGCAGCCAGGCTCCAGTGATTTGGCTCGTGTGTTTGCCTGCTCACGTCTCCGACCCCCCACTGCCCCCCGCCTCGCCCCACACCCCGGAAGGCGACCTATTTGCTCGCTGAAGTTTCGCTAATGTCACGGTTTAGTGCCCTCTTTATGGCGATAAGTGGGTTGTAAGTTTTGTGGCGCGTCAGATAGGTTTATAGTTGGAGAGAACGTGCCTGAACTATTTCAGAGGTCATTAAACGCGTTGGTAGCGTGATGTCAGCAACGAGGAAGGTACTGTCTTAATGTGTCCAGTTTGCTCCCTGGTAAATACTCACATGGCACCCTGACTGCACAGTTGTGGAAAAAAAAATTCGATATTTTATATATACCTAGTATATACAGGGCGCGTTCGTTACCACAAATGGTCTGCGAGCAACTATCTTCATTCCCTTCATTTCAGTGTACATGCGATACCATGTCCCCGCAGTATTCTATCGATACCTATGTGCCGCTATCATCCTCGGACCGGCTGCACCGCGGCGACGTTATACATACTAATAGGGGCCCTCCCGGAGGAGGCCCTCGTAGCACTCCTTCAGCGTATTGCGCAGGATGACTTGGCAGTATGTGTTGCAAGCGAACTTGGCGCTCGCACGCGCTGCTACCTCCGCAGCTATCAACAACTAAGCTCTAGTCTACTACTTAATACTAAAACAATTTTTCCAACTTAAAGCTGCTTTAAGCGCTCAGCGTTTATTTACAACTCAAAGTTATATTCTAAGCTTCTGATTAAGGTAGGAGATCAAATATTCTCGACTAACTTAGAGAAACATTCAATAGTCAAGTATACGCTTACTTAAATATTAAAGTTTGAGTTAAATTTTGATTGAGATGAATTAATTTGTATAGACGCATTCGTTCAAAAGGAAAATTGCACTATGAAATGTTTTTTTTTAATATTTGAAACATTTTGATGAAAAATTTTGGTGGCTCGACTTTAATCGAAACTTCAAGTATCGACATACGTGTACAGAAAATGTTAAATGTAAACAAAATCCCTTGAATTAATCTGTGTTTTTGTTACAAACGCACGAATTGTCTTTTGCTACTTTTTGGTTTATCACACACAGACCGAGAGAGAAAAGCGGCAGAAGAATTTGTTTTTATAAGCAGAGATAATTTCAAAACGATGTTATACAAAATCAAGTAACTGCCGGTCTCGTGCAGCTCAATACGATGTTGAAATCCCCGCTTTTCATCATTTACGTGAGCCTCGATTACGCTCTACATATTTTCCACTTACGTTTGCTTTCATTCTCGTACACGGTATTCATATTTGGAGGATCCCTCTCTGGAAGCGGACGCGACTATCCCTAATCTGCATGTATATTAATATGAATATTACATAATTATTCAGCTTTATTATTAGAAATATTTTAACACACTTAAACTTTTTATTTAGGTAGGCATGTTTACAATTTCTAACGCGTTGTTTTCTTTGTTATGATATTGTAAACTAACTCTAGAAAGACTTTCGTCAGCAGAGCGAGCGACAGACTTCGCGCAGATCTCTCGGGAACTGCTCGGACGCGGGCCTGCCGCCTGGTAATTATATAATACAAGAAATATCTGCATCTCTGATTAAAGTAACAAAAAATTATGTGTGTGATGTTACGATGTATGTTTCCTGTTCCCTAAGGAAAAATGTGTTTCTATCCCATGGGATAACACTGTCTATAAGCATCAGTATTGTATCAAATTTTATCAATATAGCTCTAGCGGATTAATCGTGCAAGAGATTCCTCCGTTATTTAAACAACAATCTAAAAAGTTAGACGTATGTATTCTTATTCTCCGTAGTTTTCAAAAATAGCACTCGCTATAGAAAGCACCAGAGTACACTCAAATATCATTTAATCGACACTGATAAGTTGATATCTGTAGAATATCGTGAAGGATAATTAATATTTCTCAGCCGGAGCAGAGAGGTTTGCCAGGAATAACTTAGATTAGATCTGCAGCAGCGCCGCGACGCCGCGCCCGCCGCCTGTGCACGAGCACATGACACGGGCGCGACACGTTTAGCTGGAATGAAACATGTTTCAAAACTGAAATATTGGTATCTTGAAATTTTATGGTATTGGAATGTCTCACGTATATATGAAACTATTAAGAGATTTATTTTGCAGAAAATATTACGACAAATTTTAGACTATAATTTAGGCAACATACATATACAACAACAATACCAACACACATACAACATACAACAATAACAACATACGAGTATATCAAAACATATTATAAAAAAGTCTCTCGCCGCGTCATTATATCTATCTTTCTGATGCTCATAAACTTAAAAACTGCTGAACGGATTTTCACGCAGTTTTCACCAATAGAAGAATAATTAACGATGAAGCTTTCGGTGTATTATTAGTTAAGGTTTTGTGTAAATTAGTTGAAATACGGCGATAATCGTATAACATTTGGGAACAAATCAAGCTACTTGGAAAATACTTCCAAAATGCGACTAAGAGCAGTAAATAGCCGGTTGAACATTACAAATAGTATAAATCCAAATAGAAGATACGTTTAAAAGCAAAGTTGGATTTAAGCGCGTTTCGAACGAGTCGAGTGTCGTCCGTCTTCTGTCGTTAGGGCAGACCGCGGGCACCGCGTGTCTTCTAGCATATTTATATCTCCGTTAAAGTTTCTCAAAAGCTCCTAAGTATCTCAGTCAGGCATTCGGCTACGTGAAGCCTTCGAGATAGATACTTTCGTAGATGTAACAAAGAGATTCAAAACTTGTAGAAATTACTGACCTGCTCGTGATGGCGCTCAATTATTAACAATTTGAATGTTGAATGAATTGTTGAATTTTAGCTCAGTTTACTTCTTTATCATTATCTATCTTTATTTTTTAAACCCTACTACTACTTCTGCTTCAGAAAATTGCTCTACTGAGAAATACTACTTAGTAACTTGGCGATTCTCTTTATAAATAATCTATTGTTTATTATTCCCCAATGTCGAATTGTAGCTGTAACAAAGTCAATGTTATCGATATCGATTTAAAATTGGAAGGCTTTTGTCTGAGGTTCTTAACCCTAGAACGGTTGTAAGCGATTGGTCTCTTCAATTTTAAATTATAGATAGCTACAATTTAATTGTATGTATTTTACAGTACATTTTATAATTTGTATTTACAGGTTGTTTGTAATTCTGCGCCAAAAGCCTGTCGGCCGTCGGAGATGTGATCCGATTTCAATTTAGATTCAGCGCTCGACTGCGGCCGCGGCACAGCTTTGCTCGCCGACGGCGCACAATGAGCCGCCATTTATATCGCCAAATTCGCACATCAAACGATGAAATCTAAACTTTTTTATTTAAAGATAGAAGACATGAGAGGGATCTAAAAAGTCTCTTACTATTTTTAAATAGTTACTGTGGCTTATTTTTGTTTATCTCTTTTATAAAACAATCGAAACAACTTGTTACAAATATTTGCACCACAAAATTTATTAATAATTTGTAAAAATAAGTATTCTATGAAAATTTGTAAGAAAACATCCCACGCTCGCGATAACTTCATTAGAAATGTAATAAAAGGAAATGATTAAGGAACACGGAAGAGGCCGCCTGAAGGACTGTTTCAATAAAAGATTTACGTCGGCCTCCGGAGCTAAATCCCTGTCGAGGAGTCTTAGGAAACAGAGCTACGGATAATAAAATAAATTAGTATTATTCACTAGCAGGGGTTTAGGTTCTACAAGAAGCTTTGTTATGTTTAATTATAACTGTTTCAGGTCTCATCGCGTTTGTGATGCTTTTGTCAGTTCCAAGGAGCTAAGAGGATTTTTGATGACAAACTGTTTCAACAAATGACGCTAGTAGCGTTGACCTGACACCATAAACACTTGCACGCGGCAGCACCGTGGTAAGGAATATGCTTCAATAAGCTTCATCAATAGAAACAGACCAACATTTAAGATATCTTTAAAACACGACGAGATTTTTATTGATTAAGGAAATTCTATTTACAGTTTTATTCTTATACAGTTTTTTTTTTAATGTTAATAGTTCCCATTATTCAAATCTTCAAAAATTCAAACTTCTGGGATAGGTCCCTGTTCTAACTGTAATAAGACCTCGTTCTTTCTATAGATATACTGTAGTAGACTTATGTCACCGTCGATTGAGATGTGTGGATTGTTCTTGAAATGCTCGATTTCGAATTCCAATTCTTATAACACTCGGATTATGAGATGCGTCTGAGACTATTACCTAAGTGTTACGATATATTTCGAAACTTAGAAGTAATTATTTGACTTCCATCGCTTAAGTCTATGTAAAAATGACTGAAATTTTTTACAATAGCCATTAAAATCTTGGAAGATAATAAGCGCGTTCAGCTTTAGACATTAATTTCAAAGTCACTTTCCTACTGCTACAAAAGAAAGTTTAATCGCGCCCATTATAATCCTATCCGTTACACCTCGTAATCTTTTTTACAATTTATAATGAAAGCATTTATCAGCGAACTTTTCAGCGAACAATCATAATTTTATCACCTCAGGAGCGAACAAAACATTTCAGTAGCAAGTGGCTATTAGTATTCGTCGTGTCTCCGAACATTGTCATTTTTTAATTGATCGAAGCCTAGTGTTTTAAATTTTATTTAAAAGTACAATCCCCAAAGTCCCCCAAGTCACATATACTCGTATTAATGAATCATGGGAATGCATGAGGAAGATTACAACGCGTTATAAGTGTGTGAGTTAGTGTTAATAGAGACGCGGTCCCGGCACATCTTCCAGGAACACACGGCTCCTAATGAAATAACGCGTTATTTCATTAGGAGCCGTGTCTCCCAACAACATTACGGTCACCATTTTCTAGTTCTTCCGGCTCTAATTTGATATCCGCCGTGCATTTTAATTCATTAGCGGCCTGGATTTTAAATGGATTCCACTCTTGCAATGTTTCAAGTCTTCCCTCAGATATAAACGAATCTTTATAGCCAACGACTCGAACGTGTCCGAATCCGGCTTTTACTGCGTGGAAACTGTAAATTTCATAAATAATAATTTTTAGTCTAAAACAGAAAAATAAATTAAAGTTTACAACGAATAATATTTATTTTGATTTAACATTTATAGGGTTGCAGGATGTGGTGAATTACAGGCGCTCAAGAATGCGGAACGAACCACGAGACCGGATAGATGAAGTTGGCTCCTCATGCAGCATCCTCGTCATTTACTTGAAGATGAAATGAAACTGGCATTTCATACTCCCGAACACGCTATTTGAGCATTAAAATATTTCACGCTCGCTTTAAACGAGATAAAAAACGTCGACATCGATCCTGTTTAACCGGCAGAGATGAAAGCGAGCGGCCGCCGTCGGAAGAATATTAATATTGGAAATTTTCTTTGAGGCAAAATGTATTTCCGTCCTGTGACGTGTAACCTTCAGTTAATTGCGTCCGACCGCACTGAAATGATTAATTGGCGAAATTGTGTCGAACGACTTACGAACGAGCCGAAGGTACGCGAGGGCTCCTTCAGCCGGCTCCGCTCCGCTGACCTACTTCCGCTCTCGTTCGTTTCAGACGGAATCAATTGCACGAGGAGAGTGAAATGTTTGTGTCGAATCTACTAAATTACTGGAACGAGTCGCTCAGGAGTTACGAATAAGCCCGTCGGTACGATTCCTATCCTTTTTAATTTTTGCAATTAATCAATACACGTACCGATAACAAATCATATCATCATCTTCCTGCCCTTATCCCACTCTAAGTGGGGTCGGCACAACATGTTATAAACATGCTGTCACATGATTTGGCTGCGTTTTTAAGACCGGCCGCCTGCCTGACGTCAACTTACCTCTGTCGTATTTTACGACACCTCGGTAAGAAATGAGGTTGGTCTATTCTACTCAACCGGATACCACACGGCGGGTCGACTTACCTTAGTCGCCTTTTACGACACCTCGGTAAGAAATGAGGGTGGTACTATTCTATTCAGCCGGATGCCACACGGCGACGATAACAAATCATAATTAACTTAATTAAACGCGCGCTGCCAGTTCCGTAACCGTAAAATAAATGGATGAAAACATTGTGAAACTTATTCTATTGTATCTTTAATTTTTTTTTAACGAATTTATTAATTTCACATTTATTTTATTATTATTTTGAAATACTAACGAAGATTACAAGAGAAGGTTGTGCGGGCATGAAGTGCATCTGCATCATGATAACTTGGAGAGTTTCAAATCCCGAAATTCCGATGGAATCGTCAGGCAACAACACGGGAATATCAGGGGGTGAATTATAGATGCCGGTGTGGGGGTGAGGGGGGAGGGAGGGGGTGTTTGCTCGGTTAATTGTGTGGCCTCCGAGCGGCGCGCCGTGTACACATACTGATGACGTTTTTGTTTTTGTAAGGATGTTTTTGAAGAGAGTCGCCTTTATGTTCGATCTCAGGTCCGTTTACACGACTCACATAATACAGAATACTACTATGCGAGTGGGCACGAATAGAAACAATTAATATTTGAATAACACAGATCTGTAGCCAGTGTCCCTAACGATATGACATGTAATAGTCTGATTGAGTCTGCATTAAAACGATACTTATGTAATAAAACTATAGTATTAACTTTCCTTAAATATAATTCCGTACATTGTAATCAGTAATCTACTTTCCAAAAATCCCTCTTTATATTATATTATTATACATTTCCATCGAACACATCCTTCTTGTCGCTAGCCGCCATCTTCTCTCTCCGTCCGCTCGGTGTTGCCCACCAAATATCTCGTCGCTTTACACTCGTCCATCCTGAACGCGTGTATGTCCTCATGCACGGGATACCACTTTACACTCGGCAAAAGAAGACATTCAGAACCTGCATATAAATTTAAAGTAATTTTACATATGGCCATTACTTAAAAGTGCAACTATAGATTACTACTTCTGTTACGGGTAAACTTAAGTGTTCTCGAAAATTTTTTTATTGACTCCCATCACTTTAGTTTCACATTTCCATTAATACGACATCCCCCCTTACTACAATTCTTATAAATTTCCAATGTTTACTAATGTACCTATGTGTACATTTCGTTGGTGACAAAACAATATTAAATTATAATGTTATCTGCTGTATACTAATTAAATTAGTATCGTTCATTAGAATTCAATTATAACTATAACAAACCATGTGATGCGTATAAAGGCTAAATTCTATATATATTTATACTGGCTTTTACCCGCAACCCCGCCCACGTAAACTGCTGTCGCGTAATTGGTCGGTAATAGATGACGCTTTTTTTTGTCATTCTATTCCTGTAGAACCAACATAAATTCTAAAGTCCACATGTCACTCCGGTGTACAACGGATAAATGTGCCAAACCCCACCAATACCGGCCCAGCGAGTCGGCCGCGAAAGAGTAACAACACACATACATCCATACAAACTTCCACATTTACAATATTAGTAGGATGGTTGTCTACTTAAGTAGGGAAATACTGCACAGTGACGTGGCTTCGCAATGAGGGCGCGCTGATAACTGGGGCCGGGTCGCATGCGGCACTGCAGGCGGCGCACTCGCAGCGCTCGGAACCGGTCGACTGCCCCAGCAGGACCGAACTCTGCTGGTTATTGTTGTGGAGCCCCTACAGCGAAATATATCATGCCCTAAAAGCACAAATCCAAATCATAAATACACTAAAAATAAACTTAAAGTCAATAACAATCGTACAGTAACAATGG
This sequence comes from Morpho helenor, assembly GCA_029227775.1. Lineage (NCBI taxonomy): Eukaryota > Metazoa > Arthropoda > Insecta > Lepidoptera > Nymphalidae > Morpho > Morpho helenor. Next base: position 44,053 of record JARGCU010000034.1, on the reverse strand, counting down.
CACCGTTTATCCCTCCTGTTGTTATGCTTTATCCAAGTCTAACCAGTCCAATTAGTTACCACTGCAACTTAAACGACACATCTACTGAGTCCTGGAGACGCCCAGACTTGTAGTTAGCTCATGTGATTGACTACTTGACAAATTTCCCCACGTAGTGCTACAAGATTCACTGCCGTCCCGACAGTGTCACCTGCTTTAAGCTACCAGTCGCTTTTACAAATCTGATATTATCCCTGAAAGGGATATTTATTTAAGCCTCAACTGCAGTTTCATCCTTACCCAATATCTTCCATCTTACCGGTGAGTACACCACAAGCCTTTCTCTTCTTCACACCCTGGACATGCCGAATCCTTTTTCATTTTTATCACTGATAGGCGCCCGCTTAAGTGTCGCCGGCAGTCAACACACCCGGCAGCCATCGCTCGTCGTCGATTATCTCGGCACCAAACCACGGAGTGCGATGTCATCATCAAATCGCTTACTATCGTGACAGTAGAACAACAAAATCAACTTATCAAATCGCTTACTATCGTGACAGTACAACGTCCACGAAGTACCTACAGTATATGCGAACCATTCATTTCGTAACACTGATTATCGCAATATTGCACCCTTCAGTCACGGAGTGCCATGTAGATGGTACAACAACAAAATCAACTCATCAAATCGCTTACTATCGCGACAGTACAACGTCCACGGAGTACAGTGTATGCGAACCATTCATTCCGCGACACTGACTATCGCAACGTTGCACCTTTCAGTCACGGAGTGCGATGTAGATGGTACAACAACAAAATCAACTCATCAAATCGCTTACTATCGTGACAGTACAATGTCCACGGAGTACAGTGTATGCGAACCATTCATTTCGCGACACCGACTATCGCAACGCTGCACCCTTCAGTCACGGAGTGCGATGTAGATGGTACAACAACAAAATTAACTCATCAAATCGCTTACTATCGTGACAGTACAACGTCCACGGAGTATAGTGTATGCAAACCATTCATTTTGCGACACCGACTATCGCAACGCTGCACCCTTCAGTCACGGAGTGCGATGTAGATGATGCATTAACAAAATTAACTCATCAAATTAAATAATCTTTATTCAAATCACCTCTTTTAAGTACTTTTGAATCGTTAATGCTCAATATGTTTAATGAATCTACAATTCATGCGTAATATTGCTCTTACCGAGAATAACCATCAAGAAACTCGGCGGTCAATCCTTTATACATTTTCAATTTCACATTATTAAACCTCAGTCTTGTCATTCAATAATGCAGAGCTGATAGTATTCTCAATCCAGATATTTTAATCATTCAAATAATATTCAAATATTTTTTTTTTTATATTCTTCATGTATAAGCATATTTCTTACACTCTTTCTGTACTAAATATAAAATCAATGCCATAACAAATATATCATCCGTATTAAGCTGTACTAGTTGTGCAGAAGAATTTATTTATATTTGAGGTTACATTCGAATGACACTTTATATTGTCGGGGCAAAAAGCAACTCATTAATTATATGTTACTGTAGTTCGGCCATACTTACTAAACCACCCCATTCTAGCAAGTTTGTCTATTCACATCCTAACAGTAATATAATACTTTCTAACCCCTCAATTTCAGCAAGATTGTATATAAACATCCTAACAGTAACATAGTACTTTCTAACCCATCAATTCTAGCAAGTTTGTCCATATCAATACTACACAGTTACACAATACTCGCTAACCCATACATTTTAGCGAGATTATCATCTTAAAATATATCATCATAAATGCCCGAATACCTGGCAATAGGCTTTTTATGTCTTAAACTTCTGGCTCCATTAACACATACTTAACCCCTTCAGGTCGCTTATAATCTGAGATCGATTACCTTTTTTTGTTTTTCCTTCTTTTTTTTTTTTTTTTATTCGATACCTTCAGGTTGCTTGCATGCTCATAGCGATCACCATGCTCCTCCATAATGCTCCACAGAACTTGCAAAGAAAGGTATTTGGTTAGAATCTATTCATAACAACAAGAATTATATAAAGAAAACCTTTTAAGACAAATTATTTCACAAAAATGAAAAACACATATATATAAACAACTAATTTAACAAATTTGTCAAACTAATTAACAAAAGTGCCTGGGATAAACCATATGCAACCAAGTTGTTCAAAATATAAATTCATACACTGTTTAATACTCCTTATAATAGTTATGCGGCACTTTACCTCATATTTAATCCTTTCAAGATTTCATATACCTTTAATAAATGTTATGACCTGTTTAAAATTATTTAACCAGTGAAAACTAATTTAATTATTAATATTTTATTTTTATTCACTAATTTTTTTATTTTTTTTTTATTTTTTTTTTTAGTGGAAAATGTAGGACTGTTGAAATTAGTATTTTTATTTGTATTTCTGTGTCAAGTATGCTCCTTACTTTCTTTATAATACAGAAATTAAACAACCAAATAAACATCTCACTTTCTACAGAAGGTGGGAAATATACAAACAGATCCAAAAGTATTCTAAAACTTCTGTATATATAAATACAATGTTAAGATTAAATTATGGAATGTATTAACTTTAAATATTCAAATACCTTTACCTTTACCAATTACCTTTACCTTTACAAATACCTTACCTTTAAATAAAAATTAAAATCTGTAAAGCAATACTACTTGTCAAATAATAATTAATGTATGTATTTAAATCATTGTTATGTATTCATTATATAATATGTATTAGTTTATAGATTGCATATATATTACTTTTAGATGTCTTTATGATGTGTAAATCTTCTGTCTTTGTATTTGTATGTATTATTAGTATGTATTTAACTATAGAATAGTGCACCACCCACACCGTTGTTACAGTTCTACTTAACCCAAGGGTCGCCTGGAAGAGATTGCTACTAATCAATAAGGCCGCCTCGTGTATGTTACAATTTTTTTCTTTTTTTTTTTTCTTTTTTACTGCTTCCAATTTATTTGTTGTGGTGTACAATAAAGTGTATAAATAAATAATAAGATTCCTAATGATTGATAATGAAGATGGACTCCTAATAAACATAATCACTAACATCAGTTTTGCTTCAAGCAATAAAATTCTAATTGACTTATGTTAGTGTTTAGTTATAATAATAGCTGTGGATTTATTCCAATAAATAAATGATTTCTTAATTTTATATAAATCATAATCATATTCTATCATAACTGAACTTATAGGGAAAGGGCATCAACTATTTAAAGACATGAATTAGAGACAAACTGAACTATCTGTAATTTATGAGTATAAACATATAAGTGAACTACTAACTGCTATCTATAACAAACCAAATCTGTTTCCCTTTCGGCATTTAAGTCACAGACTAGAAAATATTTGTTTCAAGTAATTATATATTACTAACATCTTTATTCATCTACTTATTTTACAAAAATTAAACAATCAAATTTATAAAAATTTAAATATTTACTTGTATCTGTACTGCATTTTTTTTTTGTAAAGTGTGCAATTATTATTCTTTATATATCATTTGTTTTTGTTATTTTTCTTTCTTTCTATATTACCCATATCTCACTTCTTCACCTTTTCCTTCTGGTACTCAAATGTAGGTGCATATACTATTTAACTTTTCTAACAATATGTACGTACAATAAAGTAATAAATATTTATTCTGATTCAGGTAAATTATATCAATAAACTTTAAATATTGATGTCTATTAAAAATCTAGACCCAGAACCAGACCAGAACTGTAAACACAATTTGTGCAACAAATAAATAAAATATATATGTATTAGTACTCATTGCTTTAAATCAAATATCATTTTGTATAACCATTTATAACAAAATCCATAGCATTACCACTTGCTACGGCCACAGTAGTGTTTACAAACTAATGTTGTGTGAATATAGCACAGGCTCAAACACACACTACAGTAACAACATGTCACTTTACAACCACTCTCACCAAGGGCTCTCATGTTACTATCATGGTGCATCCTGAAACTGTGTATGTCCTTTTGTATAAGTGTGAGTTAGAGTGACTATGTTCATGTATGTATTACATATATGTGTCTTGTATATAAATATACAAAGTACATTACACTCTACATCTCCACCTGCATACACTACAGCCACAATTACACAATGAAGGGAAATACACGTTGAATTTTCAGTTCAGTTCAACCTCCATGCGTCTGAGACACAGTATTTAGCATATTTGTATTGATATGGATTAGTACCAGCCTAAATGAGTCTCGAACCTGTTTATCAAGCTGAAACTACACACAATAATATATTTTATATCCTAAAAACTCAATATTACTAAATATTATAATGAAAATGAAATATTGATTAATATTTTACTTGTTAGATCTAAATCCATTAATTTGAAAATTGCAAGTATTTCAAAGGAATTCAAAATATTGAACACCAATTGGGTATAATTATCATTTACGTAATGCTTTTCTTACTATTTTCATATAAAAGCAAGGACAATACTTTTTACATTAAACTTATATTAAAGATACTTTTATTATTTATATTATTTAAAATTTATTGTTTTGTTTTTTTTGTATTTATTTTTATTATTATTATTATCTTGTTTATGGCCTGTACAGCGCAAGTATTTATTTTTTTACGAATAAAATTAAACAAATAACACAATAAGTTAATTACATCGAATACTGTCAGTCATCTATTTTCTTTTAATTAAAGGAAGTTAATGAAAATAAGGCAGTAGGCGTGTATATCAAAACAGGTATGATGAAAATGGTTATCGCAAAATAATAACATATGAAATAATTAAAATTGAATCATTTCACCATTATACATTACATACCTTAAAGTTCTTGGCACTTCTGAAATGTAATAAAACTATAGTATTAACTTTCCTTAAATATAATTCCGTACATTGTAATCAGTAATCTACTTTCCAAAAATCCCTCTTTATATTATATTATTATACATTTCCATCGAACACATCCTTCTTGTCGCTAGCCGCCATCTTCTCTCTCCGTCCGCTCGGTGTTGCCCACCAAATATCTCGTCGCTTTACACTTACTTGAATCAGCAGGACTGGCCAATAAGAGCTTACGTGTTATTTACATTCGACCCTGTATCCGACATTAAATAAACACACGAATGCCATTCGTCTATATCCGATACCTTTACTACAGCGCGCCGGTCGCGGCGGTCCGCGGTACAGTTTCCATACAATAAGTTCGCGAGTTGCGCTCACTCGAGGTTTAATGACGGCGCGGATGCTGCGGACGACCGAGTTAACTGGTTTTACCTTATTCTATGGTTATTATTGCGTCCTACTTTCATCATGTTCTACAAATTTTGCGAGCGATTGTAGCGTTTTTGCTTTTTGCGCCATTTAGTTTTATTAGAAATATTAATTTTAGTATCGACCTCACATTTGGACTGAATCTAGAGGCCTATTAAGGACTACTGATTAGATGGAGAGATCGGGCCTCCCTAATCTTCAGCCGATGGACCTTGTTATCCGAACATCGTCTTCGAGAGATGTCCGCACGATGTATTTATCTGAATACTGTCTGGACTTTTCTGTCCGCTAGGTTCCAGAGGCGAGATGGCTCGGCTGCCCACCCCCGCATTTCAAAACTACCTTTCTCAACGATCGGTAACTCATTTTTTACAACTGAATTATGTCGGACATGCTATAAGCATTAAAAGTTGTATGCTGCATGTTCTTTTCATGGCGTAGACGGTAAGTCGAATTTTATTTATCTAATATAAAAGTAATAAGGGATTACGCCTAATAACGACCAGGGAATAACCAGATACAATAAAAACAGATCTGTTGCGAAAAGCTATGTTTGGTAACACATCGGTATAACATCACAGGTGTTTTTATAAAATTATGTGTACGGTTAATAAGTGTCAATAAGTAATTATACTCATCTCAATAAGATAAAAAAATTCAAATATAATAAAACGAGTTAAATAATTAAAAATGGTGTTAGCAAAATCTGAAAGCGCAATGTCTTTTCTTAAATTTGGTGTGATAATGTCAAATATTTATTTTTGATGCACTTAATATGTTCGTCTTCTAGACCTTAAGTATATGGTATTGTACCACAATGCTCTAACTATTAAAAATAATTAAAGACAAGACATAATTGCACTTATTTAAGAATCTTGCGTCAATTGTTTGTTGTTTGCTTGTGCTCGTCCTTAAAGCTTTCGTTAGGTTGTAAGTCGACTCACAGCAGGCAATTAGTCGATAGTTGTACGGCAGTATCGAGTTAGAGTCCTCTTTGTTTGCAGCTGTTTCGGCTCCACTGTTTGAGATCCGATCTCCCAGATTAAACTGGAACTAATTGTAGTACGCGTGCACAATGCAGTGTCGTGGTCACATAGCATACATTAATGGGTAAAGTAATATGTTAGCTCTGAAGACGACATTACAAAGGTATATTTATTTTTCGTACGTCCTCCACAAGGTGTAGGTCTTATATGTCAGCTGTTTACATAATCTAAATTGAATTAATATGAATAATTTTAAGCCTTATCATTAAAGTGAATAAATGACACCATCAATGTTGACATTCCTCCGGCCCCGCTGCGGTTACTGTGTACGGCCGCCGGCGGCCCAGTGGTGACTCCACGACACACGACAGTTCATGTCATGGCACAACAAAGACAGTTAAACAGGCGCTGTGCAAATATACATGGAACTGACGGTATGGCAATGGTGTCCGTAGTGCGGGTATCATGTGTGCTGTAATATATTTTGTAATATAGTTAAAATAGTATCAACCTATCCTGTTTTGCAAGTAAGTAGTAAGTAAGTAAATCCCCTAAAATAAGCAGGTTTCTCCATGACTTTATGAGACTTGATTTTTTAGCGTCCTCACAGGAATCACACGTCGTCTCGTTCGCTTATCTCGCTAGTTTGGCGAAAAGCGTCTTTGAGGATGTGAAATGCGGAGAGAAGAGTTCGGAAGATTTACTAGTGTTGGGGAGAGCAGATTTATTGAAGGGATATAGAGAAATTGTTATTACTTATTATTATGAAAGGCTAATTAATAGTACTCTCCAACATGTAAGAGACCGCTGGAAGCTTCCTCTAGCTTAAAGTTAAGCCAAAGAGTAAAAAAGTTACAGTCGTTTTTACGTCAGTCAGTAACTTTTAACCAGCGTCATAAAGCGAGGCGCGCGCCGTTTCCGAACAGCAATAATCGTGGCCCGCTACAGTACACTGTAACAATAAATTTATCTGTCGCTTTTTCATTTCCGCCGCCGAAAATACTGCTTTTGGCGGTGTTTTTATTACAACCAATTTCGTTCCGGCGCGATGTTTCATCGGGAACAGCCTATTGTGAGCGCTCGGCGGCTCTCGCCAGACACGAGATGTGCTCGATACATTAGTGGATATCAAATATCCTTTTAGCATGACAAAGAAGAAAAGCCTGCCTGGAAGAGATCGCTGCTTTAGCGATAAGGCCGCCAGTTGTGCAACTGACAATATATAGGTTTTTTTTTAATTATGTCTCTTTAGTACATAATGTATTATTATTAACTTTTTTTTGTTGTTGTTGTACAATAAAGAATATTTGATTTGATTTGATTGATTTGATGACATCCTCATGTTTTCCGATGACATTCTTAACGCACATATCGACGTCCTTCCCGAAGTATATGAATACAATAACTTTAAACTCCGAAAAATAACGCCTTATAAATTATTTATGTTTTTTGTATAATCTTTTATGTTAAAAGCTTTTTTAACTAGACTGGTTTCCTTTGTAAGATTGTAAAATCGATTAGAGATGTGCGTTATACTCAACGAGGGATTGCGTGTTCGAACACCGGGCAGGCACTGCTGAGATACTGATGTAATGTAATGTCAGTAATGTTTATATTGTTCTAGTAATGTTTCCACCGATTCATCCGACGAACTTTAGTAAATGAATGATGCTTCACGTAAAGTTGATATAACTTTTCGTGAATATTATGTTTATTCAATTATTTATTGCAATCTTCATTTAGATCATCTCATGTCATCGTGTACCGCCGCGTACGCAGCTGGCTCGCGTGTATGTGTATGTTGTAATGCACGCAAGTGAGATAAAGGCCTGCAGAGCTTCAATTTCTCCATACTTCCAATAATCTAAATTTTTGTAATAAAAACCTTTTGAGCAGACATTTGTTTTTTTAATCTGTCCCTGCGCATCAAGGATTAAGCTGTTTTCAGTGAATATTCTGGAGTGATACTAACACAGTTCGTTACAATCGAAACTTAGTATATTATATAGAGTGTAGTTTTTTCTTAAACAATACTTAGTTCGAAATTGAGGGCATTTAAATATTAAGGTCGATGCGAACAAAGTCGCGTGTACAAAGTGTGTCTTGTGAATTAAAAAATATATATTATGATATTTTTGAGTGTAAATATAAGTTGTTTTTTTGGTTTGAGGTTTGGTAAAATCAAATGCTTCGCAAAAGTGTTTTAAAATATACCGTTTTGAAGTGTACTTAGTTTTAAAGGCGTTTTTATCTTTTATAAATCTCTATAAAATTCATTAAAAGTCCGAAGAAACATTCGCGTCGCCGCAGTTTCAGGCGCCATTAGCAAATAATGACACTGCATTTCACATAAAAATATTTAAATACAACTGCAATGCGATTTAGAGGACGGCTCTCGGCAGCCTGACGTCAACTCGGCTCCGATACTGTCTGTGTGTGGCGAAAAGTCTTGGAAAATAGCGTTAGTTAAATTTGTTTTCTTACAATGCGTATATTTGCCTATTGAATTCTACACACCCACGTGTTAATTAAGTGATCTATACAGCATGAATAGAATACGAACAACGAACAAATAAGAATCGAACCCAACATAGGTATAATATACACTAGCTCCTTCAAGCAATAATCGTTCACGGCCGGACGTAGCACTCTCCACACAATACATACACCCTCAAAACCTTTTAACCATTCAACACGACAGCTCTATAGCGAGAATTCTAGTTCTGCTAAATCCATATTGCATTATAAGAAATTGTCTGCCGGCGAGGACCAGCCTCGACCTCACAGCGAACCTCCAGGCCGCACCGCCCTTGACGACCATGACGAGACGACCTGCTGCTGGATACTGACAATATTCAATGTACTATACGCATCGTTCGTACATGATCGAAGTACTAACATCTCCGCTAGCCGTTTTTTATAGTTTTTAAGCCAGCTTTTTGGACTGACAATATAATAATATCAGTTGGCGGTCCGGTGCCGTCAATAAATCAGCTAAGATGGATTTAGATTAACGCTATCCGATCGCCAGAGCCTCACCGATTCGACTGAGTGTGTTCCGGAGACTGGGGGAGTATCTATCTCCTCACACCCTTTGCTAGATCCAATCTCATTTGATATAATGAGCGGTTCCCGCACGGGCGCACGTCGATTCGTGACCGAGAATAACCAATGTATGAAATACAATGTTCCCCGTATCAAATGTATACATGATATATTACATAAACTACACCACTTGTGTTGTAACAAATATTCTGTCCCGTTTTACTCGGTTGTTCGGGAAAAACAGCAAAAGTAGTGTGGGTCGAAGTGCGACCACAACTGGCCCGTTCTCGTTTGTGGAGGGTATTCTTAAACGAACTGATCGTAAAGACACTTTGTCTTGAAAAAAATATGGGCACAACCAAACATTCTAAATGTTACAATAGCCTACTCTGCGATAAGGCGTCACGTGTGGCCCTACATATTGTCTCACATAAAACCTTTCGTGTTATCTACAAAACTCTTCCCCCAAATTTATATATTTTGTTATTTTTATCTCACACAATGGACCGCGCGCGGCGCTTATCCTGTCATAATTGCGGGAAGGGAAGCAAACAAAGTGTCATAAAAGTTTTCGTACATCGTCCGGTGAACATCGTTGCGGAGACGAGTCGGGCAGAGAGACATCTCGGCACACAGCCGCACTGCTGGTGATCAACGTGATGATAGATGATCTTTTTCTATTGTAAGCGCTGCGAGCTGATATCAGTACATGAATTGTATAAATTGTAAAAAGACACTGATTCATAAAGCTTATTATACTGTTGAGGACTATATTGGTGATAAGAAAGCTTGGTTTTAAATTGCGACCAGCTACGCACTGGATTATATTGTAAATTCTTTAATTTGTTCTTAATTAAGCCATTATTGTAAAACTCAATTTTGAAAAGAGTGACCGCCGAGTTTCTTGCTGGTTCTTCTCGGTAAGTGCACCATTCCGAACCAGTGGTAGCTTCATTGTAATTTGACGATTCGAAAGTGCTTGTAAAGGCCAATTTGAATAAAGAATTATTTGAATTTGAATTTGAATTTAAAGAGCAGAGGAGTGTTGTGGTGGAAAAGGGAGTATCTACTGCTATTAGATTCTGTTCTGATTTAAGGTTATGCGCGGAACCGATAATCCATGCGCTACGGATTCGATTCTCGATAAAAAGTACGCTGACCTCAAAAATACCGGGCAGAAATAGAATTGACTAAAGGTCTAAATAGGAATCCATACACCTACGAAATAAAGTTAATACTTAAGACATACACATAATACCATGTGTGTATGATACCCGCAGTATTGCCTGCCGGGCATCGCCAACAAGATGCTATTCCCGAGTCGCCGGCTGCACCTCCCAAATTGCTACCATTAATGAAACGAGCACACAATGCCCGTCCGCAGCATCCGTCTTCTTTTGTACCTGCGGGAGATGAATGAGCGGTCTTGCGCCCGTACCGCGGGACGTGGGCGTGTTGCCCGTCTTCATCTCAACGTTGTTTTCACAGCCCGGACCTGAATCTAAACAACACGTTCCCGACATATGTGGTCTCTCTGTGGTCGGTGACACGTGCGGTTCTATCGAACGTATAAAAACAATATCCCCGACAACAGTCACGAGGCAGCCGACAGATCGAACGCCATTCCGGACGGAATATAAATAAAGCGCTATAAAAGATGTGTATCTCTAATACACACTTTATCGCTTCAGCGATAAAGTCTTTAGAGCGAAATAAAATTTGCACCGATTAACTACTTCTATAATGTGTAATACATACTTAAATACATAAATGCGCCCAGGCTCGAAGAACCAACAAATTCTATTCAGAAAATAGCGATAATTGGTCCTCGGGGAGAAAACCGAGCTCGCGACCCGCGTAGCTACAAATCCGTTATCCATGAGGACGAGGAGTGGAGAGTTCTGAACACCTTTAACTGGCAGATACCCTTTATCTTAACTCTCTCTGTGAAGGTGCGGAGGCCGCCCGCCGCCGCCCTCTGCCTGGAACAATTGTTTCCGCCCTAATTACCTCCGAATGGCTCGCTAAGTGCGAAACGGTACAAAGTACCGGCCAACTATACTTAATTACGGCTCGACGCTAAAATAAAACTGTATACCTGTACACTGCATTAAACTCACTTCTCGATAACGAGCGAGTAGTGAGTTACATAATTACTAAGGTTTTATGGTTAACGACCGCCCGTCGAACGAACGACTGAAAATTCAAGCTTTGCACTGCTGGGAAATATTGTTGCCCAGCAGTAGTGGAGGTGGCTGCGCTATCCCAGAGGACCGATGATTTGTTTAATATTTACTAGCGATCGTGTACACTTTCCCGGAAGAAAAACGGGAATTTTTTTCTCGAATGTTAGTCCGGTATATAAGCTACCCCTCATCAGTATCACCCCATTGATTAGCCGTGAAATTGTGACAGGCAGACAGACTTTCGTATTTATAATATTGCTAAGGATAGATCAAATTAATTGTTCAAAAATGTTCAATGTATGCAGACACTAGACGAACGAGTGACGCGATGACTGTCCCTCGGCTGCGATCGCTGCCCACAGTTCGTTAGCTGTTAGTTCCATGTAGCGGGCGGCGCGCTGCGGCCTGCCTACTGCCGGAGGGACCACATATTAACAAATATTCTACATTTCTCTTACATATTGATGTGACCTGAAATGGTGAAGTATGCAGACCGAGCCCGCGCGGTCGTACTCGTTTATTGCGCCTCGACGGCGGGAAAACAGCTACAACGACGACTAGCGGCACCAAACAGCACACAGTTTATATTTAGTTTTCAGTTAAAATTGAAACGTGGTTCAAGATTTTTACTCTCTAAATAGTTTCGTTTTTATGAATGAATTATTAAACTAAAAATTTTGCACTAATTCGGCCGAATAGATCGCCGGTAGCTCCTCGAGGTTTTAAGCGTGTATGTATCCCGTTAACATCGTTTTTTAAACGTGTATATTGTTAGTTAGGGTTATTGTTAGAGGCTGTAGGCCCGACTTCACGGCGCCCTCACTATATCCAAGTTTCCAGTCCGCGGTGACACATCACTTTCAAATAACCACAGCCGTGGAATGACTACATACCTGTCCTGACTTGTGAGAATGACGGGCGTCTTTTGTTTGTTTTGTTCTCCAGGACTGCTGATTATTAAAATAATGTTCGTGCAAGTATAAGGTAATCGATGCAATTAGTATAAGCGACTGTAATCGGCTTACGACGAGCGGACAATATACTTAAATATCACAGTCGTACGCCAACGGTCGGCGATACACTGCTGATGGCCATAATGAATAGAAAAGTAACAAATAATCAACAAGTTAAGGCCGCCTCCTATTATTGAATGGAGAAGTAACAGGGGACTTTACACCATCACACAGCTGGATATACTTTGCCTACGGCTATTTACTTTCGATAGTTTCTTTTACCGTCAGTTATTGTATAAAGTAATTTTGTCCAAAAAATATAGTTCTAGTTGATATTTATACGCGCGTTTCGTTGGAAGAAAACATTGTTCGAAAATCTTCATATTATGGATGAATTCATGGGATAATGGCTGTGGGGATAACGTAGGCTTTAGCCCTGCAGTGAAAATTGGAAATTTGTTTTGTAAAATAAGATGCGGATTTATATTGTTTACAAAAATTAAACCTATAATGGGACGATAACTGTTACAATAAGAATGTTATTTGAACGGTGTCGGTCCGCCGCCGCCCGCGGCCGCGCGTCACGTTCAGGGCGAGGGGCGGCGGCCACTCACCGACCACATAATTGACCTATTTCAATTAACTGATTTTCATAAAAGCCTGGTTATGATTTGATAATTAACATACGCTCGTCGCGGAATGTTTTCGGAGGCTCGTTCGACCGATCCTCGGTATACGAAGTAATGATTCAGTACTGTTCAGATTGTTTACTCTATTTTGTCCTACATATGATGCACTTCCACTGAAGGACCTATGTTACGAATCTCATACGATCTCGGCCGCTAGAACCCAACAAGTTCTTGGTACTTTTTCAAACTTCTGTTTCCTTTGCAAGGCTGACTCTAGTAACACTTTTATCCACCGGTTTGTTAAACTTTATATATAACCCTGCAAAAGTAACGACTAATTGTAGACTGTAATAGATTCACACAGCGTATGATAGACAGTTCTCAGCATTTTTTTTAATTTATTATACCTCTAACATTCTTAGCGACTTAGTGAAAAAGGACTCGTATATCAGCCTACGGTCCTCGAACGTCGAGCGACACGCGCTCACTTACTTGGATGGTTCAAGTAAAGGAAACGTGTTCAAGAAAATCTATTAATTATATATAATCGAACGCCGGCAACAATCGAAACCGTTCACCGAATCGAAACCGAAACAGACTCGTTCGATATATTTCCATCGTTATATCTAAAAATGTGCAGTTCCAGTTATTGTGTCAGGGTCCAGGAAGTAGTGCAAATAAATCACCCCGCGCACCCCGCCCGCCCCGCCTCCTCCCAGCTAGTTCCGGGAACACAAAGCGCTGGGAGCAACAAAAATCCAGTGGATACCATTGATGGATTTCACTTTGAAACGTTTCATTCTGTTTTCCCTCCGCGGAATAACAGGGGCTCACCCCGATAATGATCGGGGGATCGTTCACTATATCATGATATATCACTATATGAAAATAATCAAATTATTATTTTTATTATTAACCCCTATATTTACGAACGGAAGACTAACATGGAGAGGAAAATACAAGGATCGAGCGAGGTTGTTGACAACTGACTGACTGTCGAATACCCAGTGAATGACCTTTTCAGTTAATATGGCGAACTGTATTGAAGGCCAGCGCTCAAGTGCGCTGTTTAGGATTCCTTGCGCGTTTTCCATTTTTTTTTTTTTTTTTTTTTTTTTTTTTTTTTTTTTTTTATATTTATACATATTTCGACAAATAACATTTTGGAAATCGGATCGCTTTCTTATTAAATGAACTTCATCACACGTGTGGAGTGCGCACTACACACTGCACACTACACACTGCACTGTCGGCGCTCGCTCGGCCGCAGACATCGAGGGTACTCGTCGTTCGTACACAACACGCCCTCGAGCGGCGCCGCCCGCCGCCGCGGCCGCCTCGCGCGGGCGAGAGTGCGCGGGCGGCCGCGGTACATTGCACGTCTTGTTCAGGAACAGACGAGGAGCTGGCATCGGCGAGCCTCACTAGTCGCACAGTGGTGTTAAAACCGATTATCATAGTCTTTCCCTCATAAAGGCGAGCGGAGGCTGCGAAGATCGAAGAGTTAAGTTGATTTGCAAATCCGAGTTACCGTTTTATGGACGGAAACTTGAGCCGCTATTGATTTGAATGCGAAAAGTCGTGGTGCCACACATCTGTTGTCAATTTTCAAAACATTTCTGCTAAAATGTAGAGATTTTATGTATATATTTGGTATCTATGTAGGGCTACCGGCGCCGTTACGGTGATGTTTACAAATCGATAAAGTGTACCTCGGTACGTCCTCACCGATATAATCTGTTCGGGTTATATCGAAAATATACAAACTAAAGAACCTGAGGAAAGGAAACATTAACACATCTCTTACAATAATCTTTGCGGACAGAGGTAGTTCGAAAAGTCAAAAATTCAAAGTCAAAAGTCTATTCGAATAAGTTAAATAAAAAATAAAATGTTCTCCTTCCGAGGTAAAACTGTAACGTTTCAGTTTGTTATCACAATCCGTACGTGACGTCACGGAGACTACAATTTTACAGAGATTGCGATCGTCGCGCCGCGCGCTGCACCGGGGATGTAGTTTTGACACCGGTTTATATCACGATGGAAACAAACATCGACCGTAGAGCGTTAATCTAAGGTTCAGACTAGAGCACCGCGCGGCGCCGCCCGCGACCGTCGCGAGAGGATTTTAGTGGGTAGAGAGGGATCTCTACCCACTAAAATTCCCTCGGTGTGTGTATGTGGGAACATAACCGAATGTCATCCTTGGAACCTCCGGTATCTTTTAGATTTCCCCCCATCAAAGAATGTCTAGTGACATGGTGCTACCGATTCGTAAACGAGTACTAAATGTACTCATACATCGAAAAGATGATATAAATTTATATATTTTAATAAAATTTTAACGACAGCTCGTCAACGTTACAGTTCAGTCTCTTTCGAAGTCTCTACACGATAACAACTTATTACGACATCACTCGCCAACGAAACCCCCAGTATGAAGTGTGTGCTCACATTGCGGAAGCACCGTAGCGGTAATAGAATGACGCAGCGCCCTAGCGTTACGTCACGTCACGCCGCATTAGGGCCCGGCTCGTCCGTCACGCTGTGCCGGTACAGCGATATCAAAACGAGCCGCCCGGAGCTACAGATACAAAGAAATCAATCGTAAGAAATACGGAATAAATAAGTAACACATTCTCGTTCATATATTTAGTTGCCGCCCGACTCCTTCCGCTAATTCTATAAGATGCTGTCGGCCGCGCGGTGCGGCGCCGGACCGGAATATAGATACTTGCAAGTTTCGTGACGTCACCGCACCAGCCGCGGCCCGAACGACCCGGGGCGGGTCAGGAGCTCGATCTTGTTAACCCGCAGTTATTAAACAACCAGTTATTCGCGACTGAAACTCGCGGCGAGGTTTTTAACGGAAGCACTTCGACGGGAGCGCTTGAAACTTTCGCGAAAATAAAATACGAACAGCGTGCGGAGCGGGGGGAAGGGGGGGGGAGGTGCTTGTTCTGAGTCCCGATTGCCAGCCTCACCGATTTACGATACTTTTACTTTCCGTATGATATACGAGTTAAATATCGCTAATTGTAGGTACATATTACATAAAGTATACTAAGCAAAATATAATAACTAGTAGCGGGTAGAAAAATAGTAATATAAAATGTTTATAATGAAGAGGGTAGGAATTGTATAAGATAACAAGAGGCGGGCGCCATTCTGACGCATAACGAGTATCGCACCAGTGTAGTGAACAGCTTTTGTTTGATCGCGAGAGATTTTTGAGTTATTTATAATGCTATTATAAAAGCGGTGTATATCAGTTACAGCATCTTATCTTCAGTGAATATAGTTAAGTCTTAGAGAAGAGAGAGGTATTCTGCACTGAGGCTCAAGAGAGGGGTCAGATCAGTGTCAGATTAGGGAGAGAAATACTGCACTGAGGCTCGAAGGAGGAGTCAGATCAGTGGCAGAACTGTGAGTGGAAAGGGGTGGCTATAAGGGGAGGTTTGGAGGCCACTTCCGGGGTGTTTAACCTGACTAAGAGAATTAAATAAAGCGCAGAGTACGCTGGGATTAGCCCGGGTCGCGCTGTACACGTCATTAGTTAACGAATTAAGACGCGCATAGAGAATGACGTCACTGCGGTGTCGTCATAAACCCTGGCAATAAGAGTTTGCTATGAGTTATCGTTTCGCCTTTTTATATATTTGAATGTACCTATATTAGAGATTATAAATTTCCGGGACGATATTACGCGAAAATATAAAAAATCCCTAAAGAAAATCTTGTCATTTCAAACAGGTACAGTTTCTAAGATATCGAATTATTGATTTTCTGACGACGTATTTAAAATTGACACAGAAACTTAAATGTAAACATATTGGGTATATTATTTGAATAGATTGTAGGGGATTCATCGATATCAATCCATCCGATGGGGTTTCTTCACTGTTTACAATTTTATAATCATCCTTTAATACCGTCCTTCAACTCTACGCGCCACAGAACATACCCAGTGAGAGGTCATACGGTGGTACTGCTCACACTCCACTCAGGGGCTCATCAGAACTAGATCGGTTCGACGTTATTATATGATAATTAGCAAATGAAAGTACGTGTAATAGAGGTAGGAATGTTACGAGGGCGTCATTGGAACCGATAGGGTGACCTTTCGGACGGGAGGGAGCCTTATCGGAGCTAAATATATCCACACATATAGTATACCGCGTTCATTTTTTATATATAAATATCGTATAAAGGCGCCGCGGGAGGCGATAAGAGGGCCGCGGGAGGACGCGGGCTTTGTGTGGTGATAAAAAATAAAGCTCGCTTATCGCGGCGTGATGTATGGCCCGAGCTGACGGACGGACGGCTTTTATTGGAGGACACGTGTGAGAAATGGACACACGGGGGGCTCTGGGTGGTGTTGTTGTTCAGACGACGCTAGCAGCAGCGGTGAGAGTGCTTGTAATGATGACGGAATAGTCATTTATTATCCAGTACCAACTCGAACTTTAAATTATAATTTTTGTTTTAATATTATTAAAATCTTTATTGAGACAAAAAATGCATACAAATGAAAACAACTAAGAATATAAAAGAACTTAAAACTAAAGATAGAGTAAGCAGACGTACAAGTATTACAATTGTGTTACATTTTTTGTGAAGCACTTTCTCAATTTTTATTGCAGTGAACCCCACACTAGGAGACCTGTGTCGCGGGAAAACGACTATCTCTATTCTACGATGTGGTATATTTCTCCTCCACTGTTAGGCAGTGACGTATATCCTGATCCCCTACCTCCGGCCGCGTCCTTGGGCTGCTCTCTATTTTTTATATCTTTGCTATTTGCCTTAGATATTAATTTTAGATTGTACTAAATAATTCTGATCCCATCCAGGCTTCTATCACTACCGTTATCTACAGTTAGTTTAGTAACCGTTCAATCGCAATAAATGGAGCACACAATAAATAAATTCCTTCTTTAAAGGAGTTAATCAATAAAGTATACACCGCGTTAGTTGAATGTGTTTTAGTCTACTGTATTCCGGTTTGGGGGGGGACCTCTAAAACCAGATTCTTGGAAGTGGAGAGAGCTCAGAGATCCCTTTTAAAAGTCATGTATTTTAAATCCTATCGATATCCCACCTTAGAACTATACAAGTTTGCTAATCTTCTTTCTGTTAGAAAATTATATATTCTACTTTCGATAATAAGGGTACACAAAACTATAGGATATGATCAAAAAAATTGGCTTAATAATAGAAGAATTGTCCCAAGGATGCCATTTACTAATATAGTATGCCCTAAATCTAATTTCGCAATAAAGCAATTTGGTAGACAATCCATTTATCTTTACAAGAAAATTAACAGAAAACTAAATTTCTATAATAGAAATACTTATGACTGTAGAAAAATATTAAGTGAGTGGTTAAAGTCACTACATTACGATGAGACAGAAAGTCTTTTGGAGATAATAAAATAAAGATTTGCGTTTCCTAAAATCCATGCACGTCCATACATAACACTCAGATTCATACACTTACACATACACACACACACACCCATAAACAAACACACACACACACACACACAAAATTTAGTAAAAGAAAAAAAAAATTTAGTAAAAGAAAAAAAAAATTGTTTACTCTAGTAATGTTCATATGCTGTTGTTCTAGAACTTTTTGTGATGCATGTGGAAGGGCGGAGATCCCTAGCACAAGTAATATCCATTACTTAAAAGGTGGTCCCCGGCAGATATAATGTAACTTTTAGAATTAAGTAAAAGAAATAAACAAATTTTATTTTATTTTTATTTTTATTTTATTCTTTACATAATTTTTACAAACAGCCGTTACTTTGCGGAGTTTCATAACAATATTATCGTTACTCTCTTTTCCGTCTCACACCGTGATGACTGGAAATAATCAATGTCCTAAAATACGAGTACGATCTAGACTAGTGTGATAATCGTATCGTGTATACGAACTATATTAACTGCTTTTTCATGTAGGCTGCTATGGTACGGAGATTCTCGTACTTGGATTAAAATTAATGTCGTATGGGCGATAGCATTCTGCATCAGAACGCGACTGACTTCATCGTGATACGAACGATACAATACGAACTTGGTATTAAACAGCTGTACAAAGTCCATTTGACTGTTTCCTACTCCGACATACGCACACGGATATTGTCATACAAACGGGCTATTCCTACAGATTTTTACTTGAGCCCGACACAGTGGCGGCGAAGTGGAGCGCCGGTGAGCCGGACTAATTAATGAGCGCATTATGGGCAGTGACCCCCAGCGACCACCCCCCCCCCCTCCCTCGGGAGGTGTCCCGCCTCACCGATGGACCGTGAAGTGCTCCGACGAAGGTTGCGCAGCACGCTGCATCACCCGGGGTGATAATATAATAGCTACATTTAGCTATATCGCACGCAATAGATGACGATACAAGGAGAGTATACGCAGTATGGAGAGGCTATATATACTGTTACAACGCTATACAAGAACTGCACCCGGCTGCGGACGCGGTTCAAATATCAACAATTCTGGATCCATTCCATATTCCATTCAATGTCCAATTCCTTTCACTATGAACTCGTCGCGGGAACTGCGTCCTTTATAATTTAAAAGTCGCTCGACTGGACTGTCACACGCACGCGACAATGGGGCAACAATAAGAGCGGCCGAATTTATTATTAATGTAATAATCAACAGTAAGTGTCAAAAAGTGTCCGGAGGAGGGCGCCGTCCTGGGGGTTGGGGGTTGGGGTTCGCGGCACAGGCACCCCGCAGCCGTAGGGGTGCTAGCTGCTGGTGCTGCACTGGCGGCCGCTGGCAGCCAGACTTATATAGTTGATGCCATATATTCACATTTTCAACATCACAGGTATGAAATATAAGGGTGAATTCGATATGCGATATCGATTCGATGGCTGTATAGGTACCAGATACCGGTATTAAGTATCAGTCTATGCAAGGCCACACGCCGCGGTCGCAGACCTCACACGCGCACACCTCGACCTCTAGCTCTGGCCTATACTAGGGATATGGTATTCCACAACTTCTTCCTGCCGATACGTATGATTACACTATCTAACTATTGAATTCACTAGTTAGATTACGTGTCATTTCATCGTGGTTGCCGATCGCCAGGTGCCGCGCTCGGCCCGGTATAGACGTTTGGCGAGAGGTCTGGTAGCCGGCGGCTGAAAGCACGACCACGAGCTCGATCGATGGCTGCAGCCGACGAGGGACTCCAATAGAAACTAATACCTCCCTCCCACACCTTCCTCCCACCTGGGGCGGCCGCGGGACCGCAATAACTTAGCAAGCAGTCACCCTTCGAGCTCTGCGTCCGCAGTGAATGAGTGATGAGGCTGCACCCGGGATCTACTGGGACGCTGCGCGAATATGGAAAGTACAGCATACTCTTCATTGAAAATGATGTGAAATTTATATTACAGTATGTAAGCGGACATCAGTACGATAACAATCTCGGACGTCAGACCGATACCGAAAATAAGCAATCGAATTAATAAAAATTTAAGTCAATCAAAACATAGTTGTAGTGTTTTTATTATTTGTTCCCAATTTCAAATTCAAATTTCAATTTGTTAAAGTGATGACGATTAACGTCATCACTCGTAATGCAACCAGAAATTGAGACCGAGTGCGTGGACTGTTCGTTTAGTCGCTGAGGCCGCTGCAGGCTGCGGGCGCTCCGTCCGCCGCCGCCTCGGGTTCAGATTAATGATCCCTTCGGAGCAACTCTAACAAACTTCCGCGCTGAGCTGAATAGTAATACGAATTCCGCACCGAACGACACTCTCAAGGATTATTTTATGCGGGAGTCCATGTAAGACCTCACGTGCGAGAGTTTCGAATGTTCGTTATTGGAGACCCGTAGTGTGTTCGCAGACAACATTATATTATTAACAATACAATCTATACTAATAATAGGATAGAATAGGAGCATAGCATAATATGTTTCTTACGAGAACAAAAACTGACATTCTCGCAGTGAGTCTTCATAAATTTAAAACTATTTTGCATCAGCATAAAAACAACTAAGTGTTGCCTCCTGTATTTCTTATTAATTTCTATTTAATTAAGTTTTAATTGTTAACCCCTTAGAAGTTTACTTTTTGTAACTCCGCACTTGCAGGATATTCAGGCATGCTGTTTGCCAGTAATTGGACGTGCACAATTTGTATGTTTATATAATATGATGTTTTATTGTTATTGTTAGTGTTATGTCTGTTGGCAAGCTGTTTAATAAATAAATAAACAATATATAAAGCTGGAGAGTTTGTATGTTTGATTGTTTGAACGCGCTAATCTTTAAAACTACCGATTTGAAAATTTTTTTGTGTAAGATAGTCTATTTATTGAGGAAGGCTATAGGCTATATAACATCACGCTAAGATAAATAGAAGAGGAGCAGCAATAAAAAATATTACAAAAACGGCAAAGTTAAAGCTTTCCTTGCGTGCGCTGAATAATAAGTAAAAGTTCTAAAAAAAAGTACGTGACAGCATATGTCTAGCTTTTAAGGTTAACCCATTTTAACCATTTTTATGGTTTTTGAAATACTATATTACAATTTTAAACTTTCCACGCGGACGGAGTCGCTGGCATTGCTAGTACTTTATAAAATGACATATTTTATATTCTTTAGCTGTTTAGTTGCTAATTCGAGGGCTATTCATGTGATCGATTTCAAACGAATAATCAGAGCGGCGGCTCGTGACGACTACGTGGGAATAGAATTGCAATAAAGTCATCAAATTTCCTTCGTATCGGTCCACTCGGTACATCGTGCGTCCGTCACACCGCGCGCTGCACGCGTGGTGTCGTCTCTATTGGGAGGCTGCGACACGAGTTACAGCTGCACTCGAGGCTGCCGGGGAGCAGAGTACCAATCGTGTTGTATGCGAACAAAGTATATCGTAACGTACATCGTTGACAGCGGGATGAGAGCGCGGGCTCTAGAGTCGAGTGTCGCGGGGAACTGCCTCATGCTCTCGGCCAGGTGCGGCTGCAACATGTTCACGAGCACTCCGCCTCGCACAGGAAACGTTTGATTCACGTGGTTATAAGCCTGCATGAAATGCTCGATCGATTTTATCATAATAGTTGAGATTTAGATTTGGTATTTTAAATTTTCTTACGATTGCTCAGACGAAAAAACACTTTAAAATTTAAGTATATGTTTGTTTATGATACGAACGATAACTGAACGGAGAGTTGATCGTTCGCTGCATCCGATGCAGCTTCGATGTATCGCTAATTACGGCAGAGCTCCCTGCACTAGTAATCCCATTGAACGAAGAGTCTTTTTTTTCTTTCGCTTTGGTGACTGTTTATTGACAACGATATGTTGATACGCGAGGTGCCTATAAAAGTATCTGTAATACGGCACGGGCTGCCAAACTCCTTTTCTGTTGTTTTGTTAAAATGTTTTGGCTTTCATATCGTTCGCGTGTCTCATTCCTGTTTGTTATATGACATTCCCCGACGTCGTCGTCGACTATTTTGGGAACTTATCACTATGTCCTGAGGTATTTCATATCGCTTTATCGTAAAGAATATTAAATGCATACGAGCAGGTACCGTCGGATAAGGACCGAAATGGAAACATTTTAATAACTGAAACGTACCTACTATAACGTAGTAACCATTATATAAAAATTATTGTATGACGACTGAGGCGTTTATTAAATTACTAGCAATCGCCAGCGGCTCCGCCCGCGTGGAAAGATTAAAACTGTAATTTAGTCTTTTGATAACCATAAACAAGTCAAAATCTATAAAAGAACGCAGATGTGCCGATTCGAACGAACTAGAGCGTAACCACGCGAGTTGACTCTCGATTTCACAAAAATTGAATAATATGTCAAGGGTCGACTTTTTCTTTTTATTCTTTCTTTTGTAAAAGTGAGTGAAATGTAGGCAAAGTCAACGCCACATTTAGATACAGAAAGCTAGAATAGATTGCGGTAATTTATTATAGAATCTTATACCCAGACCCACAAACGATTTACGTACGTTTACAAGGCGCAAAGCAGGAGCGCAAGCTTATGTCGGTTCCTACTTTTTCTATTATATACATCACCTATCGTTTTATAATTCTTTATATTTTTATATACAAAAATTAAATTGCTTAAAATATACTGTGAAGCAAATGTAAGAATACCTACTTCCTTAAACTTCTCTCGCAGGGAATTACGCGGGCTTATTTGTAAATATCACGTATGGCTCTTTTTTGTAATACATTTTTTTTTCATTATCCGCGCATTTACCCCATAGCAATATACAATAAGTGATAATAATGCTATGGAAGTAAGCAAAATAAACCAGTTTTGCTGTTTCGACATCTGTAAACTGTCTTATCTTTCGAAAAGCGTAGGCCGCTGAACTAAGAGTTGTTACGTGTGTGCTCCATTGAAGTTTTGTATCCAAGATCACTCTAAAAAATACTGTTGCATTATCTGTTTTCAGTGGCACATTATTAATAGAGAGGCAATTTGCTCTTTTTGCAGCATTAGGCAATGCAAATTCAATACATTTCGTTTTATTTGAGTTCAGAACCAAATTATTTAGCCTGAACCAATGAGCTAAACCACTGTTCACTTCGTCAATATTATCATAATTTCCATTTACTTTAAAAATTAAAGATGCAAATAGATTAAGATAAAGACGCAAGAAGATTCGCAAATAGTACAATATCGCAATGTGAATGAAATATGGTAAATCATTTATATACACTAAAAACAGAAAAGGACCAAAGATCGAACCTTGAGGCACACCCATAACTAAAGACGTTCCGGATGACTGCACACCATTGATGCACACTCTTTGAATTTGGCTGTGAAGATAAGATGCAACGAAAAGAAGTGCATTGTCTTTAATGCCATAATAGCCAAGCATTAGGAATAAAATCTCGTGTTGAACGCAATCGAACGCTTTGGACAAGTCACAAAATACCGCTGCGGCATTTTGTGACGTGTCCTATGCATCAAAGATATGCTTCAACAACTTTACACCCGCATCGGTCTCAGACCGACATACATACTACTCTGATGTTACGTGAAGCATTGCCGAAATGAAAGTCGAGGATGTTAATTTAGAACTATTTATTTATACATATTAGCGATCCACAGCTTAAGTAAGAACGAGGGACGGGACAGTTACCGAAAATATTACACAATATACACATCGAACCCGGGACCGACCGAACGACACCGAGCGACACGTCACATCCGCCCCGACGGAGATCGCACACTGTACACTTATATACACCGCACCGGCGTCACCGCGTCACCGGCGTCACCCGCGTCACCGGCGTCACCGGCGTCACCCGCGTCACCGGCGTCACCGCGTCACCGGCGTCACCCGCGTCACCGGCGTCACCCGCGTCACCGGCGTCACCGCGTCACCAGCGTCATTCGCGTCACCGACGTTCCAGCGAGCGCCCCGTCACACTGTGGTCTCGCGGTCCACGTGGATGTACTCGACGGAGCGCTCGCGGCGTCAGGAGGCGACGGACGAGGCGCGCGACGCGTCGTACAGCAGCTCCTCCGTGAGGCGGCGCCCGGCGGCCAGCGCGCCCAGCAGGCGCTTGTCGCGGCGCGCGCGGCGGCGGCGCAGCGCCAGCGCCGCCAGCAGCAGCAGCGCCAGCAGCGCGCCGCCCGCGCCCGCCGCGCCCGCCGCCGCCGGCGCGCCCAGCGCCGCCAGCAGCCGCGCGCCCGCGCCGCACGCGCCCGCCTCGTCGCCGCCGCCCGGGCAGTCGGCCGCGCCGTCGCACCACAGCGCGCCCGCCATGCACGCGCCCAGAGCCGCGCAGCCGTGCGCGCAGCCCGACGCGTTGCCCGCCGCGCCCGCGCCGCCCGCCGGCCGCCACACCTCCATCCACGCGAAGCGCGCCGCGCCCGCCTCGCGCGCCGCCCACACCACCAGCAGCGCCGCCTCGCGCCCCGCGCCGCGCGCCCACCACTCCTCCGTGAACACCTGCACGGCGCGCGCGCCCTCGCCGCCCGGACACACGGCGCGCACCAGCCTGCGGGCGGCGGCCGGTCAGCGGGGCCCGGCCGGCGCGCGGGCCGCAGGGGGCTAAGCCGGGGCTCACCGCGAGGAGTGCGCCTCGTACACCAGCACGCGGTTGGCGGTGGCGCAGGGCGGCGGCTCGGCGCCGGGCGCGGCCGCGGGCAGCTCCTCGCCCCACACGCGCAGGAACACCGAGCGGTTCCCGCGCGCCGCCAGTAGGAACGGCGTCTCGCCGCACTCCGACGCCTCGTCCGAGCTGCGGACGGACGGAACCCTTTCGAACCTCTCGCGCGGGCGGGAGCCGAGACGTTCTTTAAAAACTATCGCTCGCCATCGGATCTATCGCATCGAAAGATGACGACCGTCCGGGCGCTGGCTCGTAACCGATACGAAATATAATTCTAGCGTTACGGTTCGTACGCAGGACGTTAATTAAATTACTTATGTTTGTATTTCAAAACGAAAAAATTAAATACACCGTACGCAGAAAAAATTTCGAAAGACGGGACCCGAAAGAATACCATCGACCACCTGTACGGGTACACGAGACGCACGCGGCGGCCGGGCGGCGGCAGGCGGCGGCGCGCGGCGCAATTCGGGGGCGCCGAGACGCGCGACCACTCGCCGCGGAAGTGTACGTGGCGGTGGTCCTCGCCGGCCGCCAGCGCCGCCGCCGTCAGCTCCAGCTCCAGCGCCGGCCCGCCCGACGACAGCGACAGCGGCGCGCTCGCGTTGTCGCAGATGCAGGCCACGGGCACCTGCGCGAAGCGGACGGTCGAGGGGCGGCGCCGGCGGGGGCCGGCCGCGAGCGGGACCTCACCCTGTAGCCCGGCCACGGGGACTCGAATATTCGCAAGTGGGGCACGCGGAGCGGGGCCTCGTCGTCGTCGAAGTCGAGGGGCGCGTCGCCGGGTCTAGGCTCGAGCGGGTCGGCGGGGTCGAGCGCGCAGGCCGGCCGCCCGGTGAGCGGGTCGACGCGGGTGCTGCACCGCGGCTCGCGCCCGAACGCGGCCGCCGCCAGCCGCAGCTCGACGCGCGCGCCGTCGGCCTGCAGGCGGTACACGCAGCGCAGCCGCCGCGCGCCGCCGCGCCCGAACCACAGCGCGTTGCGCGGCGACGAGAAGGCGCCGGGCGCGCTCAGCCGCCGCGCGCACTCGGCCGGCTCGGCGCGCGCGCGCGTCTCCGCGATCGGCAGCGGCGCGCCCTCGAGCCGCGCGTCCACGAACTCGTAGTGCATCGCGAACGCGAGCGGGTGCGTGGCCGTGCCGGGCCGCGTCGTGGCCGCCAGCGCCAGCAGCGGCGCCGCCGACACGTAGCCGTCGGGCGGCGCGCACGGCCGCGGCGAGCGCGTCGCGTTGGCGAGCGAGGCGCGCGCGCACAGCGCGGGGGCGCCGTCGCAGTAGCGGCCGAGGAGCGCCGCGGCGTCGTCCGCGCCGCCGCCGTCCCAGATGCGCAGCTCGACGGCGCAGGCGCCGCCCGGGGCCGGCGGCGGGCGCGGCCGCCCGTCCTCGTCCCGCTCGCCGCTGTCGCCGCGGCGGGCCTCCACCAGCGAGTACTGGGTGAAGCTCGAGAAGTAGATCCAGACCAGGTCACCTGAAAGGGCGGAGGTCCCTGTCAGCTCGGGATCCGATCGGGAGGAACCGATCGACGCGGGCGGTATCGAGCAGCGACCGGGCCGTCCGTGGAAGGTCCAGGTGCACGTGGTGTTCGGCGGCAGCGTGTGCGTCGGGGCGTGCAGCCGGCCGCGCCGCCCGCGACTCCCAGCGGCCGTCGCGTTCGGCTCCTCCTCCGAGGAGGACGCTTTCACGTGGAACTCGCAGCGCCGCGCCTCCCTGCGCCGGACGAGCGGGGTGAGTCGCGACCGTCGGCGCCGCGACAGGCGCGACGGGCGCGACAGTCGCGACTCCGGCGCCGCACCTGGCGTAGTCGAGCGAGTCGGAGTCCGCGAAGACCACGTCGACGTCGAGCTCGAAGCCGCGCAGGGGCGCGTGCGGCGTGGCGGGCCGCGGCGGCGCGCTGAAGGGCGAGGAGTGGAAGGCCACCAGCATGTCGGGCCCGCGCGAGGTGACGGGCGGCAGCCAGTCCCCGCCGCAGTACTCCACCAGCACGGGGTCGTCGGTGGTGGCGCCGTCGTAGAACAGCAGGCGGTCGCGCTCGCCGGTGCAGTCGCGCCAGGCCCGCACGGCGCGGCCCGTCTTGTTGAGGCTGCGGGTCGTGGTTATCTCAGCTCGTACCGTTATCGCCGTTACTAGTACTAGTAACGTGGTCCGCACCGCTCCACTACGTGCCGTTGTACTACCGTACGGGTCTCGGGCGGTACTCGAGTTATCACTAGTATTGTCTCCGGTCCTTTTAGTACTTAAGGAACTTAATTACTATATTTGCTCGATACTGACTCACTTTAGTATCGATAGTCCATATCGACCTATGTTCGAATATATTCGAAACATCAAAAATAAATTAATTTACGCTTATTATCGTCACATATATGTATACTGGATCAAAGGTTATCGTGGCTCGGTCACATTGAATTCGTAGCGAACGGAAAAAGGAAATTAACATGGATGTTTAAAATGGATGTTTAAAAAAAAGAAATCTTGCATCGGCCGATTAACTCCACAAAATTTACATAGCATTAGCTCAGTCCCCGATTACCTACTGTATACCAGAATGGGGAGGAGCGGTCGAAACCAAATTTATTGAGCTGGAAAGGGCTCAGCGCTATTTGTTAAAAGTAATATATTTCAACCTAATAATATATAAATAAACAAAATATAGATTTCATTTAAATTACATAAAACAGTACATTTTGACTGCATCCTTTTTACTTAAAAGAGCAAATAACGCTGTCGTCCTTGGAATTTCAGTGCCAATAACCCATAATAACACATAATGAGTTTTTCTAATGTAAAAAAGAAAGACAAACCGATCGAGAGCTTCGGCGATGCGTCCGATGGTTACCTATAGCGAAACTAACCTCGCGGTCTGCCGGGCACTGACCTGGCCATAGATATCGACCGTTTGATTTGCATCTTGTGCGAGTACTGCTGGCGCACCGAGATCATGGCGTGCTTGCACGTGGGGATGTCCTTCTGGCGCAGGCTCCAGTAGCAGGTGACGTTCCTGCGGGCAGAGGACGGCCACGTCAGGCCCCGGCCCCGCCGCCCCCGGCCCGGGCCCGGCCCGGCCTCGGCCTCGGCGCCCACCTGGGGTACATCCCGGGGTAGTTCGGGCTCTGCAGGCGGCACGCCTTGCGGTGGCACTCCTCGTAGGTGCGCGTGCAGTACGTGCCCGGGGACACGGCGCCGCGCTCCAGCGGGGCCTCCGGCGCGCCGAACCTGCGCCCAGGGAACCGTTAGCCTGAGCCCGGCGGGCGTGGGTGGTGCGGGTCTGCCCGGGACGCGCTCACCTCACGACGGCGTCGCGCCGCGCCAGGAACTTGTACCGCAGCCGGAAGCCGAACGGCTCGCCGAGCCGCGCGCGGAACAGCTTCACGGACACCGTGACCGTGGCCGTCTCGCTGTAGTAGAGCGCGACGCCGTCGGCCGCGCCGCACCACGAGCCGCCCGTGAAGGGCCGCCCGAGCTCCGACAGCTGCATGTAGCCGTCCGGGCAGCCGTCCAGCGCGCCCGGCTCGTAGCGGCCCACGCGGAACTCGTCGAAGGCGAGCTGCACGAGGTCGCCGTGCGCGCCGCCGCCCGCCGTGAACGTCAGGTGGCACAGGAAGGGCGCGCGCGGCGGCCCGCGGAGCGCCACGCCGTACGCCGCGCCCGCGCGCCCGTAGTACGTGCGGTTGCACGGCGAGCAGCGCGGCGGCTCGTCGCTGCCGTCCTCGCACTGCGCGCTCCCGTCGCAGAACGCGTCCAGCCGCACGCACGCGCCGCTGCGGCACGCGAACTGCGCCACGCCGCAGCCGCCCGCCGCGCCGCGCGCGCCCAGCAGCGCCAGCAGCAGCGCCGGCAGCAGCGCCGGCAGCGCGCGCCACATGCCGCCTCGCTAGGTGCGCGCGCCCGCCCGCCGGCCGCCGCGGGCGGTCGCTCCCATGGCGCGCGCCGGCCGACCCGCGACCCGACCCCGACCCCGACCGCGACCCGATGTCGCTCGCGCCGTGCTCGCTGAGGCGACCCGCGCTGTCGTGAGGCCGCGGCGCACTGCAGGCGGCGGGCGCGGGCGGCCGCGGGCGCGCAGGCGCGGCGCTCCGCCGGAGCCGCCCATTGATCGGCCGCGCGGCTCCGGCTGCACTTGCACCGGCACCGGCGACGCGACGTGACGAATGACGACGGGCGACTTCCATTTTTAGTTCCAAGTATAAAAAACAAAAGTAATGAAAATATTATTTAGTCCTCCATTTTATCGGGGATAATAGCAAAGTAATATTTTCATTACTTTTTATTATGGACCTCCGCAAAGTAACGCCTGATTCTATAAATTACTTTAAGTATTTTTTTAAAAAAACTACAATATATTTTCTCAAATGAATATATTCTCAAATGAAAATAATAAATTTCTCGTATAAAAACTCGTATTCCTTATCGTTATATTTTCCGTTTGTAATTCAAAAATATTACGGCGCTTCGACTCCGAACTTGAAATCATATTTTATTTATAACTAGCGGCCTGCCCCTGCTTCGCACGGGTATAAAATATATAGCCCATGTCACTTAGTTAAAAAAAAATGATTAAAATCGATCCAGTAGTTTTGATTTATTCATTACTGCCCGTGGCCCGCAAGCGTTAAATTTGGAGAAAAGCAATTTCCCTCTCCCTATTCCAAGATTTCCTGCTATCTTTGAAATATCTAAATTCATATAGCACATATTTGCTTATTTATTTTTACATTTTTCCCTATGTAATAATTACAGAATGTCTTTATATACAACATTCACAGCTTTCTTGTTATTAAACAAACTCTTGAAAGAACAACATATAGCTGTTAAGTGCGAAGTGCTATAGGGCGAAGCGCGGCCTCCTCACGGCATTTTAAATCTGTAATATTTCCGAAAATGTTCACTTAAATTACATCCTGTAAACGGCCATATTCATCTATAATCAACAATTTATTTAAGGTACTTAATTGGATAAGGATTAATGCTGTATTGTATAAAAATTTCTTTGAACATAAAGCATTATTTTTTCGTAAAAAGTAAATAACAAAAAATGCTATTGTGGCTTATCCATAAGAGATAGATATACACCATCGCGGACTGTTCTGTAGACCTTTTCAAGGTGTACAAATACTTAGTACATCATTTTGATAAATCTCGTAGGGTTTAGCCGCGTTTGCAATGTAAGCGGAAAAAAATGTAATTAAATACAGAAACCTCAAAAATTACAGTATTTCTCTACTCCGTATTAAATGTTATTTATTATACGTACAAACCTTCCTCTGGAATCACTCTATCTATTAAAAAAAACCGCATCAAAATCTGTTGCGTAGTTTTAAAGTTTTATGCGTACATAGGATATATGCGACTTTGTTTTATAATATGTAGTGATTTCGACACCCCCTTCGTAATATCTGTAGCGAGAATAGTTTTTTTAGTAG
Organism: Morpho helenor; assembly: GCA_029227775.1. NCBI lineage: Eukaryota > Metazoa > Arthropoda > Insecta > Lepidoptera > Nymphalidae > Morpho > Morpho helenor. Next base: position 13,396 of record JARGCU010000034.1, on the reverse strand, counting down.
TTTTTATACAGAATAGAAAATTTTACATGTAAATAAAAATCAGGAAAATCGATCAAATCAAATAATGACTACTGAACGCACCCACACTGAGCCGATAGGAGAAATGAAACTACAATCGCAAGAAATTTAGAATACAAATCTCGATTTAAACACCTCTCTTAGCCCTACCTATGTCTGAGATAAGGAATCTCCTTAGCGCGATTTCGATTTAATATAACGCCGTGCAGCGCCATCTATGGTTGAGTAGGTTAGTGAGCTACACATGTATCATTATATAAAAAGATTGTTTAGCGTTTAACAACTACACATATAAACAAAAAAATATAAAATGTTTTTAATCCACACTATACATACAGTCAAGATAATATATCCTATATTTATCTATAACCGTAGAACATTCTGAACATTTAACTTTTATAATTAAATGAATTAGATCAGAGGAATGACTAATAAGCTCAATTTGTATGACATAAGCAAATGAACACTTAAATAATTTCTTGTTTAATGCGTTAAATGAATTTGTATGGAATCAGCGTCCCACGGCGAACAGCCCCATGTTTATTTATTTTTTTTACTTTTGAGTCAGGTTTTTATAATAATTTATGAAGCGCCTATATAAATTACAAAACAGCACATATATATACATAGTGTTCCTACAGGTGTGTCTAATCACGAGACAATTAATTTTGTTGTCATTTTTTAAATTCAAACACGTTGGTGTTTGCGCCCAGTACGGACGGTGCCTAATTAACAGACTTTGACAGATATTTATGGTAGTTATGCAAATTTTTAAACAACGGTTTTCCGTTAAACGGACACTTTTTTGACAACCGTTAGACAGTCAACTACTTGCTGCTTCTAATTTAAACAAATTGTATTTCAAACCTGCAATCTATCAAAGTTATTAGAATAATAGTCTTTCTATCGTCGCAATTATGTTGCCAGGGAGCGCTTATCCTACATTCGCAACGGCGAGATTTGCAAGCCAGCCGGGAAACATCGCCGAAGCCAGGCCAAATCAGTTAAGTGTCCCATTTACCGACCATCTTCCATCTTCCGTCGTTCATCCGTATCATTATCACTCCATCCATCGATCCATCAATCATCCAAACCTCATTTTTTGTATGAATATAGACTTATAAAAATATAAGACCGTTACAAATTCAAATCGTTCACTTCATTATAACGTAAAACTAAACAATTATCATCAAGTTAAATACATGTTCGCTTATTGAAGCGACCCTTATTACTGGAAACAGGTTTTTATAATAGTATTGTGTATAGTTCTCGACCTGAGTGGCATAAGGTCTGATATGTGTTTCGAAGACTTTTCCGGAGTGCGAAAAGATAATTTGCAAACTAATCGGGCTAGTATTTTCGTTTTTATGAATAAACCAAATGAAATTTTGCTAATATTTTAGCAATAGCTTATCCAATCTTTTGATTCCTACTAACACTTTTACTTAAAATTTACCTTAATTGATTAAAAAAACTATTTTTTTAGAAAGTGACCTTACATATACTTGTAATTTTTTGCAAAAGTGACAAACAACATTCTGAATGCTGATTACAACATCGACTTAATGCCTTCATATTTTTTATGTCAAAATGGTTACTAAGTTATTCCAATTAATACATTCTGATTATTAAAAATTACCCATATACTAGAAAAACTATCTTGGTATATCTTGTTTAACCTGACAGCAATCACATTCAGAATATGAAAATCCAATTTTTTTTCTATATAAAGAAGTAACATTAAAATTAAGAAGTATTATATATAAAAAAATCACTTTCTACAACTACTACTAATGAAAATTAGATAATCATGAAGTTCTGCAATCACTATTTAATAATTATTATTTTATTTATATTATTAGTGTAATTGCTTTTCCATTTTGCTGGTTGGTTTAGTTACCCACAAGCTTTGACTTTTCAGAATAAAATTCTCGTTTTGTCTTATTTCTTTTAGCTTTCAATTGTTGTGCAACAAACATACAAAACCCATCACAATAAGAATCTGTGTACTATAAAGTCATACATCAGATGTTTTTATTGTTTCTAACTCAATATATGCTTAATCTTCTCACCTTTTCTAGTTATGGTATCACGTTATAATATATATATATATATAATTGCAACACAATAAGTTTTATTTACAATTGATTTATTCAACGAGGAAAGGTGAATGGAAAGTTATAGCACGCTTACATATACTTGGTCTAGTTTAATTTAGGTATTATTACTTCAGTTGTAACACTTTTTCTTAAACCATTTCTACAGTTTTGCATGGACTCTTCTTTGAAAATAATAGTTTTCTTAGGTACCCCTCACGCTCGATGCAACAAAAATTATTATGATAATAAATTTAAAAGTCTCTTTTTCTATTCTCATGATTAGGTATAGTGTAAAATTAAAATTAGGTATAGTGTAAATAAAATAAAAATAAAATGACAATTTTTTACATAAAGAATCATTTTTCAGAATCAACTGAACACCTATTAACGAAAAATATTATAATAATTGACTGACTTCAAGCACAATTACTAAGTCTTTATTCTTCTATGCTAAGTACTACTTCAAAATGTGTTTACTAAGCTTAACTTAATTTTTTTTTAAACATTAGTTCTTGTAGCCTAAAATTTAAAGTAACATAATCAAATCATAAGTGCCAATTTAAAACAATTTTTAAGTTACTCATATAAATAAATGAAGTAAATAGAAGATTATATTTCCTAATTTTTTTAGATCTTACAAAAAATTATTATTTTCTGGCTGATGTATATGAAGTTCAAATCTCCAAAGAGAATGTAAAATATTTAATATAATTTATTTATTTATTTATTTTCAAGGGAAACAAACAGTACATAGTAAAACTTAATAACTAGTAAAAATGTATAGATCTTTGACCAATAAAGTTTCTACTATTTAATAATATAGATTAAATCGAATAATCCAAAGCATAACCTATAGCATTTATATTACTAACAAAGTGGACCCTGGTTGTCTGAAATAAAGATTTATTATTATTATTATTATAAAGATTTTTTAGAGATATACATCTTCGATTATTATTTGTTATTAGAACCAAATAGTCACATGTAATAACACATCTATAATACCTCTAATATAATACCTTATCTTATATAATACCTTAATAATCTAATAGTGTTCTGGTAATAGTGTTCTGGTAATAAAAGTAATAGGTGGGTAGGTGGGTAGGTAGGTAGGTAGGTAGGTAGGTAGGTAGGTAGGTAGGTAGGTAGGTAGGTAGGTAGGTAGGTAGGTAGGTAGGTAGGTAGGTAGGTAGGTAGGTAGGTAGGTAGGTAGGTAGGTAGGTAGGTAGGTAGGTAGGTAGGTAGGTAGGTAGGTAGGTAGGTAGGTAGGTAGGTAGGTAGGTAGGTAGGTAGGTAGGTAGGTAGGTAGGTAGGTAGGTAGGTAGGTAGGTAGGTAGGTAGGTAGGTAGGTAGGTAGGTAGGTAGGTAGGTAGGTAGGTAGGTAGGTAGGTAGGTAGGTAGGTAGGTAGGTAGGTAGGTAGGTAGGTAGGTAGGTAGGTAGGTAGGTAGGTAGGTAGGTAGGTAGGTAGGTAGGTAGGTAGGTAGGTAGGTAGGTAGGTAGGTAGGTAGGTAGGTAGGTAGGTAGGTAGGTAGGTAGGTAGGTAGGTAGGTAGGTAGGTAGGTAGGTAGGTAGGTAGGTAGGTAGGTAGGTAGGTAGGTAGGTAGGTAGGTAGGTAGGTAGGTAGGTAGGTAGGTAGGTAGGTAGGTAGGTAGGTAGGTAGGTAGGTAGGTAGGTAGGTAGGTAGGTAGGTAGGTAGGTAGGTAGGTAGGTAGGTAGGTAGGTAGGTAGGTAGGTAGGTAGGTAGGTAGGTAGGTAGGTAGGTAGGTAGGTAGGTAGGTAGGTAGGTAGGTAGGTAGGTAGGTAGGTAGGTAGGTAGGTAGGTAGGTAGGTAGGTAGGTAGGTAGGTAGGTAGGTAGGTAGGTAGGTAGGTAGGTAGGTAGGTAGGTAGGTAGGTAGGTAGGTAGGTAGGTAGGTAGGTAGGTAGGTAGGTAGGTAGGTAGGTAGGTAGGTAGGTAGGTAGGTAGGTAGGTAGGTAGGTAGGTAGGTAGGTAGGTAGGTAGGTAGGTAGGTAGGTAGGTAGGTAGGTAGGTAGGTAGGTAGGTAGGTAGGTAGGTAGGTAGGTAGGTAGGTAGGTAGGTAGGTAGGTAGGTAGGTAGGTAGGTAGGTAGGTAGGTAGGTAGGTAGGTAGGTAGGTAGGTAGGTAGGTAGGTAGGTAGGTAGGTAGGTAGGTAGGTAGGTAGGTAGGTAGGTAGGTAGGTAGGTAGGTAGGTAGGTAGGTAGGTAGGTAGGTAGGTAGGTAGGTAGGTAGGTAGGTAGGTAGGTAGGTAGGTAGGTAGGTAGGTAGGTAGGTAGGTAGGTAGGTAGGTAGGTAGGTAGGTAGGTAGGTAGGTAGGTAGGTAGGTAGGTAGGTAGGTAGGTAGGTAGGTAGGTAGGTAGGTAGGTAGGTAGGTAGGTAGGTAGGTAGGTAGGTAGGTAGGTAGGTAGGTAGGTAGGTAGGTAGGTAGGTAGGTAGGTAGGTAGGTAGGTAGGTAGGTAGGTAGGTAGGTAGGTAGGTAGGTAGGTAGGTAGGTAGGTAGGTAGGTAGGTAGGTAGGTAGGTAGGTAGGTAGGTAGGTAGGTAGGTAGGTAGGTAGGTAGGTAGGTAGGTAGGTAGGTAGGTAGGTAGGTAGGTAGGTAGGTAGGTAGGTAGGTAGGTAGGTAGGTAGGTAGGTAGGTAGGTAGGTAGGTAGGTAGGTAGGTAGGTAGGTAGGTAGGTAGGTAGGTAGGTAGGTAGGTAGGTAGGTAGGTAGGTAGGTAGGTAGGTAGGTAGGTAGGTAGGTAGGTAGGTAGGTAGGTAGGTAGGTAGGTAGGTAGGTAGGTAGGTAGGTAGGTAGGTAGGTAGGTAGGTAGGTAGGTAGGTAGGTAGGTAGGTAGGTAGGTAGGTAGGTAGGTAGGTAGGTAGGTAGGTAGGTAGGTAGGTAGGTAGGTAGGTAGGTAGGTAGGTAGGTAGGTAGGTAGGTAGGTAGGTAGGTAGGTAGGTAGGTAGGTAGGTAGGTAGGTAGGTAGGTAGGTAGGTAGGTAGGTAGGTAGGTAGGTAGGTAGGTAGGTAGGTAGGTAGGTAGGTAGGTAGGTAGGTAGGTAGGTAGGTAGGTAGGTAGGTAGGTAGGTAGGTAGGTAGGTAGGTAGGTAGGTAGGTAGGTAGGTAGGTAGGTAGGTAGGTAGGTAGGTAGGTAGGTAGGTAGGTAGGTAGGTAGGTAGGTAGGTAGGTAGGTAGGTAGGTAGGTAGGTAGGTAGGTAGGTAGGTAGGTAGGTAGGTAGGTAGGTAGGTAGGTAGGTAGGTAGGTAGGTAGGTAGGTAGGTAGGTAGGTAGGTAGGTAGGTAGGTAGGTAGGTAGGTAGGTAGGTAGGTAGGTAGGTAGGTAGGTAGGTAGGTAGGTAGGTAGGTAGGTAGGTAGGTAGGTAGGTAGGTAGGTAGGTAGGTAGGTAGGTAGGTAGGTAGGTAGGTAGGTAGGTAGGTAGGTAGGTAGGTAGGTAGGTAGGTAGGTAGGTAGGTAGGTAGGTAGGTAGGTAGGTAGGTAGGTAGGTAGGTAGGTAGGTAGGTAGGTAGGTAGGTAGGTAGGTAGGTAGGTAGGTAGGTAGGTAGGTAGGTAGGTAGGTAGGTAGGTAGGTAGGTAGGTAGGTAGGTAGGTAGGTAGGTAGGTAGGTAGGTAGGTAGGTAGGTAGGTAGGTAGGTAGGTAGGTAGGTAGGTAGGTAGGTAGGTAGGTAGGTAGGTAGGTAGGTAGGTAGGTAGGTAGGTAGGTAGGTAGGTAGGTAGGTAGGTAGGTAGGTAGGTAGGTAGGTAGGTAGGTAGGTAGGTAGGTAGGTAGGTAGGTAGGTAGGTAGGTAGGTAGGTAGGTAGGTAGGTAGGTAGGTAGGTAGGTAGGTAGGTAGGTAGGTAGGTAGGTAGGTAGGTAGGTAGGTAGGTAGGTAGGTAGGTAGGTAGGTAGGTAGGTAGGTAGGTAGGTAGGTAGGTAGGTAGGTAGGTAGGTAGGTAGGTAGGTAGGTAGGTAGGTAGGTAGGTAGGTAGGTAGGTAGGTAGGTAGGTAGGTAGGTAGGTAGGTAGGTAGGTAGGTAGGTAGGTAGGTAGGTAGGTAGGTAGGTAGGTAGGTAGGTAGGTAGGTAGGTAGGTAGGTAGGTAGGTAGGTAGGTAGGTAGGTAGGTAGGTAGGTAGGTAGGTAGGTAGGTAGGTAGGTAGGTAGGTAGGTAGGTAGGTAGGTAGGTAGGTAGGTAGGTAGGTAGGTAGGTAGGTAGGTAGGTAGGTAGGTAGGTAGGTAGGTAGGTAGGTAGGTAGGTAGGTAGGTAGGTAGGTAGGTAGGTAGGTAGGTAGGTAGGTAGGTAGGTAGGTAGGTAGGTAGGTAGGTAGGTAGGTAGGTAGGTAGGTAGGTAGGTAGGTAGGTAGGTAGGTAGGTAGGTAGGTAGGTAGGTAGGTAGGTAGGTAGGTAGGTAGGTAGGTAGGTAGGTAGGTAGGTAGGTAGGTAGGTAGGTAGGTAGGTAGGTAGGTAGGTAGGTAGGTAGGTAGGTAGGTAGGTAGGTAGGTAGGTAGGTAGGTAGGTAGGTAGGTAGGTAGGTAGGTAGGTAGGTAGGTAGGTAGGTAGGTAGGTAGGTAGGTAGGTAGGTAGGTAGGTAGGTAGGTAGGTAGGTAGGTAGGTAGGTAGGTAGGTAGGTAGGTAGGTAGGTAGGTAGGTAGGTAGGTAGGTAGGTAGGTAGGTAGGTAGGTAGGTAGGTAGGTAGGTAGGTAGGTAGGTAGGTAGGTAGGTAGGTAGGTAGGTAGGTAGGTAGGTAGGTAGGTAGGTAGGTAGGTAGGTAGGTAGGTAGGTAGGTAGGTAGGTAGGTAGGTAGGTAGGTAGGTAGGTAGGTAGGTAGGTAGGTAGGTAGGTAGGTAGGTAGGTAGGTAGGTAGGTAGGTAGGTAGGTAGGTAGGTAGGTAGGTAGGTAGGTAGGTAGGTAGGTAGGTAGGTAGGTAGGTAGGTAGGTAGGTAGGTAGGTAGGTAGGTAGGTAGGTAGGTAGGTAGGTAGGTAGGTAGGTAGGTAGGTAGGTAGGTAGGTAGGTAGGTAGGTAGGTAGGTAGGTAGGTAGGTAGGTAGGTAGGTAGGTAGGTAGGTAGGTAGGTAGGTAGGTAGGTAGGTAGGTAGGTAGGTAGGTAGGTAGGTAGGTAGGTAGGTAGGTAGGTAGGTGTAGGTAGGTAGGTAGGTAGGTAGGTAGGTGTAGGTAGGTAGGTAGGTAGGTAGGTAGGTAGGTAGGTAGGTAGGTAGGTAGGTAGGTAGGTAGGTAGGTAGGTAGGTAGGTAGGTAGGTAGGTAGGTAGGTAGGTAGGTAGGTAGGTAGGTAGGTAGGTAGGTAGGTAGGTAGGTAGGTAGGTAGGTAGGTAGGTAGGTAGGTAGGTAGGTAGGTAGGTAGGTAGGTAGGTAGGTAGGTAGGTAGGTAGGTAGGTAGGTAGGTAGGTAGGTAGGTAGGTAGGTAGGTAGGTAGGTAGGTAGGTAGGTAGGTAGGTAGGTAGGTAGGTAGGTAGGTAGGTAGGTAGGTAGGTAGGTAGGTAGGTAGGTAGGTAGGTAGGTAGGTAGGTAGGTAGGTAGGTAGGTAGGTAGGTAGGTAGGTAGGTAGGTAGGTAGGTAGGTAGGTAGGTAGGTAGGTAGGTAGGTAGGTAGGTAGGTAGGTAGGTAGGTAGGTAGGTAGGTAGGTAGGTAGGTAGGTAGGTAGGTAGGTAGGTAGGTAGGTAGGTAGGTAGGTAGGTAGGTAGGTAGGTAGGTAGGTAGGTAGGTAGGTAGGTAGGTAGGTAGGTAGGTAGGTAGGTAGGTAGGTAGGTAGGTAGGTAGGTAGGTAGGTAGGTAGGTAGGTAGGTAGGTAGGTAGGTAGGTAGGTAGGTAGGTAGGTAGGTAGGTAGGTAGGTAGGTAGGTAGGTAGGTAGGTAGGTAGGTAGGTAGGTAGGTAGGTAGGTAGGTAGGTAGGTAGGTAGGTAGGTAGGTAGGTAGGTAGGTAGGTAGGTAGGTAGGTAGGTAGGTAGGTAGGTAGGTAGGTAGGTAGGTAGGTAGGTAGGTAGGTAGGTAGGTAGGTAGGTAGGTAGGTAGGTAGGTAGGTAGGTAGGTAGGTAGGTAGGTAGGTAGGTAGGTAGGTAGGTAGGTAGGTAGGTAGGTAGGTAGGTAGGTAGGTAGGTAGGTAGGTAGGTAGGTAGGTAGGTAGGTAGGTAGGTAGGTAGGTAGGTAGGTAGGTAGGTAGGTAGGTAGGTAGGTAGGTAGGTAGGTAGGTAGGTAGGTAGGTAGGTAGGTAGGTAGGTAGGTAGGTAGGTAGGTAGGTAGGTAGGTAGGTAGGTAGGTAGGTAGGTAGGT